>CM076673.1:105689640-106289640 GCA_038501925.1 Xenopus petersii
GTTGATGAGTACAGAAATTTAAGCATAGAGTTATATATAGGTAGTATTATACCTCTCCCAAAAACCTATACACCACATCAGTGCTATTTTTAGGGGGAAAATGCACTTGCTTGAGAAAACCATGGAATTTTTTCCCTTTCCCTTGTCTCGTCAAGTTTAGCCAAATCTGTTTGGGCACCTGCAGAATATCCACAAAATGGTCAGGTTTTGGACAGAAAATTCCTTCCCATTGTGTTAGTGGTTTGCAGAGATCCCGAGTGCTCGGGTAGACTCCAGGCTTTGCATTACCCCCACCTCCACATGTTAAAAGTTGATTTTAACCCCTGACTTGGTGCATCACTTTTGGTTGAGCTGCTGACTGGGTCGGGTTAAAGATGTGGGTAGGGTCGGGTAACAGGGATGGGGAGGGCCCATAGTGACTACAGGTTGGGCAGCCATCTGCCCAACCAGACCATGCAGGAATGCATAGTAGAATCATTTTTAAAAAGATTTTAGCTCTACTGTGCATGCACAAGACCAAATCTGTGCGGGTAAAGTGCAGCTCTAATTTTCCTTCAGCAAAAAACATTTTATGTATATACAGTGAAACCTCACTTTACATTGTTGTTTTGTGGTCCCATCTATATATAATACACTTCCCTCATTTTAGATTTTCCTGGATTTTACACCATTTTATTTTTGGTCCCCTGAAAAAAGGTAAAATGGGGGTTCTACTCTAGGTTATAATGTCCAGAAACACTTCACAATAAGGCTTGGTGGCGCAATTAGAGGGGGAAAAAGGTATACATATACCTATGACCTCCCTAGAAAGCTCCAATTTTTCAAATTTTTTTTAAATAAAACAACCCTTCACAAAGAACATAATTGTACTTAAATTCAGATAGCGGAATGTGTCAGTTTTAGCTTCTATCAAGAGGTTCTTAATAACTGAAACATGCATACTGGTACAGTCACTTAGGTAATGTGCATGTGAAGGGGCACAAGAAAAGGGCAGAATTAAATTAATTCTCGTGTCTTTTGATTAGTGAATATTCTTGGAATGGTGGGAATTAAAGAGACAAATATATGAATCAGCTTACCTCCTGGTGCCTGTTTCCCTCTCTGATGTAAACACTTGCTAAATTTGTCACTATAAATGTCCACAGCTCCTGGTGCGTTGTTAGCTGGGGAGATGAATATCAAAATTGAAAAAATCACATAGTAATTCTGCTTTCACACTAGTACAGCAGTAGTAAAACATTCCAAGACTATGCAGTATTATATAGTTTTTTCCCTTGCAATGAATGCCTCCCTACAGATGAAAAACCGAATGATTGCTTTGCAGGGCTGTCAGGAATATCATATTAAAGGTTTGCCTGGATTTTACAGGAGGCTACCAGTCTAGATCATTACAATGTAAAAACCTTAGGAAAACATACTCACCCTTAGTGCTGTTGTGAACTGTGCTTCTGCATTATCCATGCAATTTACAGAAATACAGTATAAGCCCTAGGACACAAAAACAATTACAATTTACTAACTATAAATAGTTAGCACTTGGTATTCACTCCAAAAACAAAAAATAAAACCACAGACAGAACCTGTGTAGTTTCATAACTATTCAGTACTTACCAATAATGTGTGGAGTTGAGCTGCATGGTTAGAGAACAGACGTGGAGACTGCTGGCAGAGCTGGCAGAGCTGTGATATCTAAGAGAAATAAAAAAAAACAGTAAATGGAGAAAGATTCCACATGCAGTTGCAAAATTTTCTAGTACTAGTTTTTAGCATCACTACCTCTTGTAAAGCTGTGGCTTTGTGTCCTGTGACAAGACGACACATGATTATATGTTCCAAGAGGATAACTTGAAAAGAGGATAGGATTGGACTGCTATCCAGCACTAAGGAAAAAAAAATAGCAGAACATTCAGCATTGCAATGGTATACAGGGCATTTTGTCAACATTGCTGCTGAAACAGACATTTTAAGCAAAATTCTGAGTTTATAGCTAAATATCCACTATCTCTAGGAATTTTAATGGGAGCAACATGAGAAAAGCTGCCACACTGGCTGTTGAATCTGCCACTCTTGAACAATCAATAGCCGGAATGTGTAAATACCCAGTCATGCACATGTAATCCATGATCCACGTAAGTTGCCTTACAGTCAATCATTGTCATGATCAATGACCTCAATAAACAGATAACATTTTGCACAGACTTGTAAGTGGCAAAAGGAATACAAATTTAAAAAAATTACATAAAACCCAACATAAACGTTGTTTAGAACAGTTCCTATTTGAACTTTGTAATGTTACTTAAAAGGATAATGTTTTCCTTTAAGGATAGAAAGTATAAACAGAACAAAAAAAGGTAGAGGATAAATCTAACAACTTACTTTTGAGCTTCTCCAGCTGCATAAGGGCCTTGTCTGTATATTTTTGTGCCTTTTCTAAATATCCAGCCTGCATAGAATGCATGACTGTTACCTATAGGTAGAAACAGGAGATACATCAGCAGTCAGCTTATCCTTTATTTCGATTAGGAATTTATATAGCTAGATTATTATCAGGTTTTCTACAGTCATGAAAGCATTTACAAAAATCGGAATATCCGAATTTACTAATATATATACTTAATATCTGGAACAGAGTTGTTTCATTTCAGGTGGTGCACAATAAGATTATTCTTACCAAATAAACCAGAACACACATGTGCTCTTTGGGAAGCCAATGGAACAAGTCAGCTGGATTACTGGGCAGAATCTCATCATCATGTAAAGTTGAAATGGTCTGTATGCATTGTTGTAACTGTTTTAGGCATGGCTTTACACTTTTTACCTGCAAGACAAAATGCCAAACTGTAAACACTTGCTGTATATGCAGACATTTTCATTGTTTCCACTTATAAAAAGAAAACATCAATATAGAAAAAATATGACATTCTTTGTATATATAAAAAATAGGTCTTATTAATGGATAAAGAAAATTTTTGGGAGTAATCTTAAAGGGGTGGTTCACCTTCAAACAACTAGTAGGTTTCAGATAGATCACTAGAAATAACGCCTTTTTCCAATGACTTTCTATTTTCTATGTGTGACCGTTTTTCTAATATTGAAGTGTAAAGTGTAATTTTTCACCTTCTGAAGCAGCCCTGGGAGGGGGGATCGCCAACCCTGAAAACTGTTTTAAGCGTATACATTTAGTTGATACATTTGTTATCTTTGTCCCTGCTGAGCAGAATCCCTGGGTTTCATTAAAGGCAGCTGTTGGAATTGATACAATAGTTGCTAATATTCCGGAGATGCTGCTGAGAAATGTACCAACTAAATGTTGCAAAATTTTAACAATTTAGAGTCTTCGTCTGAATTACTGAGCTGCCAGACTCAAACACCAGAGACAGGAACATTCACCTTTAAACTTACATTTTGGAAAAACAGTAAAAAATAAATAATGGAAAGTAATTCAAATTTCTGGGGAACAATCTAAAAACAACTGAATTGAAAAAACAGTTTGGAAGGTGAACAACCCCTTTAAAGCTAGGCTTTAAAGACATTCTTTCTTGAAGGTTTAAGATAAACACTTTAAGACATTCTTCAAATATACATTTCCCACCTACAGCATATAAAATAGCCCTTCTAAGAATTCCTTGTTTGCTCTGTCTAAAGTACAACCCTGTTCTCTAAAATATAGTAAATATTTCCTGAGAATATTTAATAGACAAGGTTGTTCTACTTGAAATATGTATGATATATTAATGTTTAGGGATGCACAGAATCCACTGTTTTGGATCGGCCGAACCCCCGAATCCTTCGCGAAAGATTTGGCCAGAATACCAAACCGAAATCCTAATTTGCTTATGTTTTACTTCCTTGTTTTGTGACAAAAAGTCATGCAATTTCCCTCCCTGATCCTATTTTGCATATGTAATTCAGATTCGGTTCGGCCGAATCCTGCTAAAAAAGGCCGCATCCCGAACCGAAACCTGGATTCGGTGCATCCCTATTAATGTTATTTTATTGTACTTCATATTTATATTTTATTAAATTATATAAAATCATTCTAAAAAATATCCTTGTAAGGTTTGTATTAATTGTTGATACTAAATGCGTAGTTGCCTATTGCCAAAGTAAATTTCAATGCATAGTTGTATGACTAAATAAAGTCCCACAAACCCCTAGTGCTTCCCAATGACCAAAGAACAGATATCCATCTGTTGTATCTATCACAACTCGATAGTTATACCACATTTCAGTATTATATCGATGTATTTCAATTCCATGTGTTGGTGGCTCAGTCCAACCATAAATTTTCTAGACAAAGAGTATATAGAAACTTAAAAACATGATATGTTTTTAATTCTTAATTAAAAAAACATTACATAACACAATTAATTGGAAAAAATTGTGGTCATAAATGTATATGAATTTTAATGGTCTCACTGTTTAGTAATTTATATATGTATTGCTTTTATGAATTTGTAGACTGGACAATCACTGGTTAATTGTATTATGTAATGTTTTTTGTTAAGAATTAAAAATATATTAATTTTAATTCCACTAAGTTAAAGTTTCCATCCATAACTGCACAGACTATCCAAAAGCCAGCCTATGTGAGGTCATACTAATACATCAATACACTTGAAAATCTAAAAATTTCAGACTGCAGTAGTGTTCATATTCGTTTTAAAAAAAGAATAAAAGGAAAACCCTGTTTAAAATAAAGTGAATATTCTAAATAGCATACCTGTCCAGCATCCAAATAATGCGTGACCTGCAGAACAAGGAAGAAAACTCTCAAGGATTCTTTTTGTATAGGGTTACCCTGCCAGTTCTCCACAATCTGTCCACACAAGGTGAGAAGCGGATGCACTTCTTGCAGCTTTCTCTCCATCAACAAGAGCTAAAACATTGGAAGACTAGTAAATTTACACACATCTGATGAAAGCACTCGTACAAAGCTAAAATTCCCTGGGAACTGCCTTTACCTTTATGACTTTTTGTAGCCTGGACAAAACTAATTGCTGTTCGTAATTGCAAATTTTCCCTTTATGGAGGTGACCAAAAGAGCAATGATCTAAAACAGTCAGCATTTATAAACAATTTACATTATCTTTCACAAATGTGTTGAGTGTCTGACACCATGGCAGAACTAAAGAGAAGATATCACAAACTGAACATAAGGGGGCTGATTCACTAAGGGTCGAATATCGAGGGTTAATTAACCCTCGATATTCGACTAGGAACTAAAATCGTTTTAGCGCAAATCCTGTGATCGAACGATCGAAGGATTACTCCTTCGATCGAACGATTAAATCCTTCGAATCGAACGATTTGAAGGATTTTAATCCAACGATCGAAGGAATATCCTTCGATCAAAAAATCTCAGGCAAGCCTATGGGGACCTTCCCCATAGGCTAACATTGACTTCGGTAGCTTTTAGCTGCCGAAGTAGGGGGTCGAAGTTTTTCTTAAAGAGACAGTACTTCGACTATCGAATGGTCGAATAGTCGAACGATTTTTAGTTCGAATCATTCGATTCGAAGTCGAAGTAGTAGTCGAAGGTCGAAGTAGCCGTCGAAGGTCGAAGTAGCCCATTCGATGGTCGAAGTAGTCCAAAAAACACTTCGAAATTCTAAGTTTTTTTAATTCGAATCCTTCACTCGAGCTTCATGAATCGGCCCCAAGGTGTTACAGCAGCAAGGAGCATTATGCAACACTCTCAATTACTGTATGAAAGAACCAGTAATCATTTTAAAACCTACAGTGTAAGATAAAATTAATAAATGCCTTTTCTTTTGATGGTATGCAAACGAGACATATTTGCCACAAGCAGAATGAGGGGGCACACACATTATGAACATGAAAGTGTACTTAACTCATTTATTTATTGTCTCATAATGTAACAAAGGTAAAAAGGTTGTGGGGCAAGTCACCCTTGTCAGTTATCTAGGGTATGCAATGCACAGTGTTAAGTTTGAATCCCACTAAACGCACGATAATTTGACGGATTGGTCAGACTGCGCTGAAATCGGTTGTTCACCAAAGAAGAATCATCGCGTCTATGGGGACCTTTACACTTATTGAAAAACAGACTGAGATCAGACTTTGCTTTCAACAAGTAGTAACCAACCACAAACTAACTTAATGGGAATGAGCATTGCTATGTACCATTACAAACAATGAAAGAAAAATGTAGGATGCTTACTTACCATTCCTTTGCTAAGCAAGAACAATGCCCTGAAATTAAAATACAGAAAATAAGTCAATGATGCTACATTTACACACAGTGATAAATCTTTTCTGCAATAGTTTCATTCAAACTGCTAAAATGCTAATTGCCAGGTGAGATTTGCATTTTAGCCAGTGGCAAAGAAACAATGGACATTTTGTAGCAAAGATTTACTGAGGTTGACAAAATGTCCATGAGCCATTACCCTAAAGGGCAGGGTAGCAAATATCAGGTTAATGCAAAAACGAGTTGATAGTTTTTTACTTGCAACTTTTCAATTGTTATGCAGGAGGCAAACTTTTTCCACAAAATGCTATTTAACACCAAGAATTTGTGCTGCAGCAAAACGCTGATGTTTGCAATGGGATAGTATAAACGTGAAGAATCTGCAGTAGAAACCAATAATAAACATTTCTTCCCCTTTCACTTAAGGCATTTTTTTTTATTTTCCCATTTACATACAGTACATAACCTTAAAATGTTTGTTCACCTTTAAGTTAACCTGGTATGGTACAGATAATGATTTAGCAGCACTCTAGTTTGCAATTTCCCCTAGAACCCATAAACTGATTTGAATAAGTAACAGGAATATGAATATGAGAGGGCCTGAGTAGAAAGAGCAGTAATAAACAGTAGCAATAATAATATATGTTGTCTTACATAGAATTTAGTTTTTGAAAGCAGTCAGAAGACAAATAATTCAAAAACAAATTTAAAAAAATGAATACCAATTGAAAAGTTGCTTAGAATTAAGTAATCATACTAAAAGTTAAAAGATGAACTTTTAAATTATATGACACAGCCAAACTAAACTATTTTAAGAACAGTCAGAACAAGGGAAAAATAATAGCTGGTTATCTACATATTTTGCCAAACTGGCTAGAACAATCAGCAATTTTGCTATTAGAAGCCCCAAATGCTTCCATGGAGCTCAATTTGTCCATCATTATGTTGGTTACTAGTTAACAAAAGAGCATGTTCTGTGCAATCTTTCAGATAAGAAGACCCTAAAGAAAATATCCCATGAGAAAGAATACATTCTGATGCAAGCCTTACAGCATATACAGTAAAAGGTGCCATCTAATGAAACATATTATAAAGCATTTTGAATATATATTGAAAATTATTTATAGCACCTTATTGCATGAAAACATAACATGTAGCAATTTTAGCCTACTTTTTTGTAACATTTACTCCTTTGGGGAGGTACATAAAGTGACTGAAATGTGGTAACATATTTGGCACAGCATATTAACCCTTGCCATGTACTGCAAAAGCCCAATAGACTGTTAACCAAACCAAACATTGTACAGCCAAGAATTATTATTCCAAACAGTATGTACAATCTATTTTCAATCCTGTGGAAAAATATGTTCCTCTCAACAAAAGCAGACCATGCTGCCAATTTGGGGCTGCAACTGTTGGCACACCCAAAATAGTAGCAAACAATTATCAAAGTGCCTACATCAAGAGTATATCAAGTTACACATCAATAGGTATATAACTTAAGAGATGTGCAACTGCAACAGTGGTGTAACTAAATCTTATCATGGGGAGATTTTTCAACCGGCAGCATATGGACACGCCACACATGGGATGGGGGGGGGGCGCGTGCACACCCTGCACCTCGCCCCCCCCCCCAGTGATTAGTTGATCCACTAAACTACAGCAGTAACATGGCCTTTTACTACTGCATAGGACGATTTCTTAGTTCCATATACAAGTACAAAAAGGAAGTTACTAACAAACGTCATACCTAAAAGATGATGAGCAATTTCATCTTCAGGTGATACAAGTTTTAATTTAAAGTGATCTTCCACTTAGTTTGGAAGACCTGAAAGGGATATACTGGAAGATGTTACTGCCCAATAGCTTCTATTTATGACACTTTCACAGCACTCAATCATCACTTTGCCAGAAATGTATTTGACTTGCACGTAAAACACTCATCTTCCAACATCAGTATACTGCAACAAACTCTCTGATGAAGTACATAGTTTCAGAAACGCGGTAGACCATGAGCTAACATTTCTTTTTAAGTGATGTAACTAATAAAGGCTGATCTTTTTAACCGAATATGAACCTGAGCGATCATTTGACCCAGGAGTGCGCTGCAACATCTTGGATGTGTACTGCAACAAACAATCCAACCAAGATGGACAGACCTACCACACTATTTAGAAAAAATATTTAGGGGCCAAATGGACAGATGGCACAACTGGCCTTACACACGAATGACCATATTATACTGTTGGTAGTAGGAAAATGGAGATGTGGCTCCTCTTCTAAACTGGCGATGTACCACACTCCCCATTGGGCAAGGAGTCAAATGGTCCTAGCCAAACTGGGTTTTTAGCCCTGCTTCATATGCACTCCAGTAAGCAATTACACCATAATATATAAATAAGCATTAAATATTTTTTCACAAAATTAAAGGAGAAGGAAAGTCGGTAATTACTTGGGGGGTGACAAAAGTTAGGCACCCCCAAGTGATTGTATATACTTACATCACACACCGGGCCGGTGCTCCAATCAGCAGAAAACTGCACTGACCGGGGTTACTCCAGCGAGTGCCACAGATCGATCAGCTTCCTTCTTTTTTCTTCGCACGGGTACACATGATCAGTTGCGAGAAAAGCCGAAGAAGTTGGCTATTTCGTGCATGTGCATGCGTCTGCCCTGGGAAATTTGAAGAAAGAAGAAGGAAGCCGATCGCTCCATGGTACTCGCTAGAAGAACCCCCAGAACAGTGCAGTGATAGGAGCACCAGCCCAGGGTGTGAGGTAAGTATATATAATCACTTGGGGTACCTAAACGTTGGCACCCCCCAAAGTAAATATGCATTTCCATCTCCTTTAAAGGGTAGTTTACCTTAAAATATATGAGGTATGCAGTGGCATTGTAAGACAATTTTTAAACTGAAGGAATGTGTGCGGAATCACTTTGACTGCATGTTCCTGCAAGATCTGTATCAGGGAACAGAAAAGGATCCAAAGTCATGGGAAGAGCTTGGATGGGGAGCTAGAGTTCTTTATCCTTTAATGATGTTTCTGTTGTGTAGCTGTCAGGTAAGGAATTAACCCCTATACTGGTGCTAAGACTTAAAAGAATAGTAACACCAAAAAAATGTAAGTGTTTTAAAGGAATGACAATATAACATACTGTTGCTTTGCACTGGTAAAACTGGTGTGTTTACTTCAAAAATACTATTATAGTTTATATAAATAAGCTGCTTTGTAGTAGCCATGGGGGCAGCCATTCAAGCACAGGATACATAGTAGATAACAGATAAGTGCAGAAGAATCTAATTATATACTATAGATCGTATCCGTTTTCTGCTGTGTATCCTGTGCCTTTTCTCCTTTTTCAGATTTGAATGGCTGCCCCCATGGCTACACAGCAGCTAGTTTATATAATAAACTATAATAATGTTTCTGAAGCAAACACACCAGTTGTACCAGTGCAGAGCAACAGAACATTCCTTTCATTTTTTGGTGTTGCTGTTCCTTTAATTACTCTAGTAACCAAACAGCAGTTTGGATGTGAAAATGGCATATGAATAGCAGATGTCCTGAACAAAAACAAATAATCAGATAACAATTGAAGGTTCAGTCTGTCCTTTGGTTATTGGGGTCAACCAGACAGCAATTTCAGGTACAGGCCAGAAAGAGGCCAAAAGCTTTGGAAAAGCTTGAAAAAAAGTTTTAGAATACATCAACAGAAACTATTTTAAAGCAAACTCTCACTTTTAAGAATCTGCATGTACAGCACCAGAACAGCCATAGATATTCCAAAAGCATTTTACCTGGTATATTCAGAACCAACTACACGTGCATACTCTGCTCCAACTCCTAACAGGTCGCATGCTGACACCAAATCCTTTTCTAGAGTGTGCAGTTGCTGCAAAAAGAACAAATAAAGGTAAAACATGTTTCTTCAAAAATATACTGAAGATACTGAAACGCTAAACAGGTAAAAGGTTTGCTATGGAAGCAATTCTGAAACTCACAGCTAGTTGGAAGAGCAGCCTGCAATGCCAGTAAGGAGTCTGCTGGGAAATCTGAATAGCTTTTCGTAGAAGAGGTTTAGCAGCATCAACGGAGTTCTGTAAAAGAATAAACACAATTTAACAAGAAAGCTTCTGGGTACTGTAGTCTGGCATATTTAAAATCACAGTTCTGTAAACTATAATATTTGGATACATTTATTTTTAGCATTCCAGTGGCCAGAGTAGTACAAGTATGGGATTCGTTATCCGGAAACTCATTATTCAGAAAGTTCTGAATTATGGAAAGGCAATCTCCCACAGACTCTATTTTAGCCAAATTATTTGAATTTTTAAAAAGTATTTCCTTTTTCTCTGTAATAATAAAACAATACCTTGTACTTGATCCCAACTAATATATAATGAATCCTTATTAGAAGCAGAACCAGCCTATTGGGTTTATTCAATGTTTACAGAATTTTCTAGTTGACAAGGTATGAAGATTCAAATTACAGAAAGATCCATTATCCAGAAAGCCCCAGGTCCTGAGCATTCTGGATAACAGGTCCCATACTGTAATTTGCATTTGACGCAAATAGTATATAAACAGGCAGCAACTTACCTCTTGACAATATAGCTCAGAGAGAAGGCTTGCTGCTTCAAACTTCACATCTTCAAACTGTGGGATCTGAGGGCAGTAGTTTAAAGAAAAAGCCACTTGCAAAAGAACAAAAATAGCTGCCACACTAAGATGCCAATGGCCTATATAACCAAATGCAAAGTATCTTAAACACAGGAAGTTCAGAATAATTATCCTTTTATCAACTATTCCCAAGTCCCAATTCCTTCACTTGAAATATCATTAGATCTATGTATTTGTGACGATTGCTGTTAGCAAACAATATCCTCTCCCAACATAGGATGATGATGCATCAAGTGATCTGTGGATAATACACTGTCTGATAAAGCCTGCCAATTTAGCCAATCTAAGTTTGCAATTTATTGAAAAGTGTATGGAGCATTCAGGACTGCCAGACAACGGATAACTGCTCAACGACCAGCTAAATATCAAGCAAGATTGAAAAGCTAGTCAGACAAGCACTGCATTAACACACTGATGTGGTCCTTGTGTTTTGGCTGTCCACGGACCCAAAAAATGATCAGATGTGTCTAATTTGGCACCACGCATGAGGACATGCAAACTCATCAAACGAGCAGACCTTTGAATATACGGGTTATTTAAAAAACATCTTCCATCAAAAAGTGAGGGACCACAAAAAAATGGTGTAAAATGAAGGACACCTAAAATCAGGGGCTGTAAAACTATAGTTCCACTGTATTTTAAAATGCAATTTCTGTTAAAAGCAGTATCAGCCTGTCTATTTACATTCTCTTCTCTGCTGACCAATATTCCCTCTAAATTATGTGCTGGCACACTCAGATTCTTACTGTGGCACACATTTTTTGTGTAAACTTAATTTTGCGCTCATTTTTACCCATCCACTTTTTATAAAAGTGCGCATATGGTTTTTACCCAGTATTTACAAAAAATATTTTTCCCCACACACAGCCAAAAACACAATGGGAACATAACTTCTGTCTTGGATGCCTAAAACAATGTTGCAAGATAGCTCATTATACCAGATTAAAAGACTAAAAGAGGTGACAGTCTTTATGACTTTATGAACAGAAAAGTCAAAGAAACGCTGCCTTCAATAGCTGTTACATTTAAACAAATCTAAAATCAGTTGGGTTGACTCTTTAAATGCGCATTTTGGTGGGGGGGGCAACCAGTGAGTTTGATCTTCAAGCAAAAGGATACTTGCTGCGATATAAACCACTGCAAGAAAACAGAAATAATAGTTTAGCTATAACAAATCTTAAAATCTGAAGAATTCTTCTTATGTTTAGCATTGAAATTTGGTTTCATTAACAAAATGGACCATTTTCAATATATCAACCTGCTTATTTATAAAGAGATATCATACAAGAAAAACTTTAGAACTTTAATAAAGTTTTGGATAATGTTTGGTCCAAATTTAAATGAGGCATCAGCTAGTCCTTATTATGGGGTACTTGATAAAGGTGATTCTTGTTATATCTCCCCATTGAGTATCCATATCTAATAAAAAAAAATAATATGTAATGTTCACAAGTGCCCTTTGGCTGCAAAAGCAACCAGCAAAATACAATTGTTTCCACTGAGATAAATTAGTATACTGTCTCAAAAGGACAGCTTTTATAAGACATTTATAGAATGTTAAAATACACCACTGTTAGCAAATAAGTAATTTCATTAGTTGTACAACCTCATGGCAGAAGTCATTGATATATCAATAATATACCACATAGTACAAAAAATATTTATATTATACGTTCCATGATCATAGAAAAAGCCAAGCGCAAGTTTCAGTGAGTCATGTGTTCAGAAATGACATTGTTAAAGGGGACCCTTCACCCAAAAGAATTATTCAAAATCCTATTTTATCAGATTAGTCAAGGAAAATGAACTTTAATTACACTATATAAATTATTTGAATCTTGTTTCCTTCAGTCTGGGATTTCATAATTATAGCAAGCAGGCAGCAGCCATTTTTTGGACACTGTTATTAAGACAAGCCTTGTATCATCTCAGAATCTTGTTTGTGCAACAGAATGAGGGACCCGATGTCCATCCCCATGCGTTGGCCACACAGTTATATGGTAAAGAGAACTGGGGGGATGTGTGGGGAGCAGTGACATCTAAGAAGTGCTGAATTGAAAGTGAAAGTAATTGTCTGCCCCGCCTCTATGCCACGGGCATAGAGGAGGGGCAGACAATATTTGATTGACAGCTGAGATTTTTAAATGAGCTTACAACAGCTATGAATGCTTAAATAAAAAAATAGAAATTGGATTTCATGTTTAATTTGAAAAGGACTTTTATTATACAGATTTTTGTGTCTGGGTGACAGGTCCACTTTAAGGACCGATTCTAACTGATGACATCATTAAGAACCACAATTATTTACAGGATATTCAGGACTCTTGTTTATTAGAACAGTATAAAACAATCCAAATGATATGCCAAAGAGTGAGCCAAAGAAAGGATATCATGTTGGGTGAACTCCAACCTTGCAGTAATGATATGGTTATCAAATATCCTACAAATACTTTACCAGCAGGCCCAAAGAACAGAATAAAATACCATTGGTACTTCTGCATTTAATAATAGGCCTGCAAATAACCTGAGAGTTTTTAAATGACAAATTCTTTTCTGTACAAATTTAAAATAAACATTTAAAGGAGGAGTTCACCTTAATTTTATTATGTTGTAGACGGAGCTACTCGCAGAAACATTTCCCTTAGTCTTCTTTATTTTTTTTGAATGATTTTGGCTATATTGGCTTTCCTATTGTTTCCAGCCTACTCATTAAAATGCTTTTCCATGGATGGGGTAAGCAACACCAGCAACCAAAAGTTAAAAACAGACTTATTGCAAGGCTTTGGTTTTATTGTTTTTCTTATTTCTTATTTTTGCGCATTCTACCATTCAACTTTTTTTTATTATTTTAAAACGGTTCCATGGTTGCAAGGTGATTATCCCCTAAAAACAAGTTAACGGTTTAAAATTACGCCTAAAGACTGCAGAACACAAAATGTCTTAGGGGCAAATTTACTAAAGGGCGAAGGGTGACGTCATTTTGCCACTTTGCCGATTTACTAACGGGCACTGGCGTAAATTCGCTAGCGAAGTGGACCTAAGTTCACTAAGTTGCGTGAACGTTACCTCTTGCGCCAGACTTGCCTTCGCCACCTCAGACCAGGCGAAGTGCAATAGAGTAGATAGGACTTGAAATTGTTTCTAAGTCCTGAAAAACGCTGGATAGGCTGAAAAAGGTCGTAAATTTTTTTGGGGGTACCCTCCTTCCCCCCTAGATTTCCTAACATATGGCACCTAAACTATACAGTGGGCACATGTATAGGGCAAAATAACACCTCTATTTTATTTTAAGAAGCTTTCCCAGGCTTGAGTTGTGTAATGTATTTGCTGCTTCGCTACCTTTCGCCTCCCTGGGCGCAACTTCGGATTTTAGTGAATTTGAGCAGCCCTGGCAAAACTGGGGCGAAGCCGTCGCTAGCGCATTTTCGGCACTTAGTGAATTTGCCCCTTAGAATCCCGCAGTTTACAAAATCCTAAAGATTACTTTCAAATAAGCTCCACCATAAAGAAAGAAATGAGCAGTAACCAAACAGAGGTTGGCTAAATGAAGTCATCATGGGATACAACAATGCTCTGAGGGAACATTATTCTCCAAACTCAGGTGCACATCACCCAACTTTTCTCTCAGACTTACAACCTCACCCACAACAAAATACCTCCTCACTGCCCCTTATATTAGAGTCTTCAAATAGTAACCCCTTGTCTGTAGCACCAAATTGCCGCTTTAATAAATTGCATCCCATGAACACTCCCCCTATCTCATTCCATTTCATCTAATTTTGCGTTGCCACCTCACCGCCTTCTCCAAGTGCTGCCGGGCCAGTTCGCTGTTCTTGGTATGATGGTACAGAACCGAGCCTAGTTGCAAGTGAGTTCGGGCCTCAATGCGCTGCGGGGGCTTGAACTGGAAGACGGCTTGCAAGCAGTGAACACACAGCCGAATTTTGGGCGGACTGGAAGTGCGAAAGTGTTCGGCAAACCCCAGCAGCGCCAAGTACCACGACTCCGAGGCCTCAGCCTGCGGAGACACTACCGCCGTAGCCGCCATCACTGACATCAACAACAAGGCCCCGTACCCTCCTACTCCCTATGCAAAACATCGCGAGAGCTAAGCCTGAAGATTTATGGGAAATGTAGTTTTGCCGTGTGGTTAGGAAGGGGATCTTTTACAGCTCAGAGTACCTAATACTGTGATTTTTAAAACCAGCCAAAGTCAGCTACACAAGCAGCCCAAAACTAGCCAAGAGGCACTTCAAAAGTAGCCCAAAAATACACAATACACAATATGTGTAGAGAAAAGTCTAAAAAATTCACGAATACATAGAAAGATATGCCTTTTTCATTTTTTTCCATGAAGCATAATGGGACAGATGGGGGGCCGAGGATGTATAGGGGTCCCATAAGGCACTAATACATATACAATTTCAATACATATTGGTAAAACAGTTCCAACTTTTTTGGTGGCCAGTAGGGATGGGTGAATTAATCCCATTTCGTTTTGCCAAAAATTAGCTGAATGTGAAAATTCGCCAAAATGTATTAAAGTCTATGGGCGACAATTTGAAGACTATGAGCGTCATTTCCATGGAAAACATGGCAAAAAAAAAACACTCATCCATAGTGGCCAGCAGATTTTTGCCTCAAAATTGTCTGAAATTGAGGAAAGTCACCAGAAAATATGAGAATGCTTAAGAGTGACAGGAAACTGGGGTACAGGGCCCAAAATCTGGTAACTCCCATGGCATGCTGGGTATAGTAGTCTTACATTGAACTTGGTAGTTGGCAAATTGGTAAACAAAAACTACATTACCCAACATGTATTGGGACATGCAGGCTTTTCACATTAAGGCATGAAAAAACTTTGGCTGGTTTCCAAAGTAAAAACCAGCCAAAGGCCCAAAAAGTATCCCAAATCCGTACCTTGGCTAGTTAGGCTTGGCTACTTTCAAAACCCGCCTGGGCTTTAAATTAGTAGCCCAATTTGGCTAGAAAATCGCCAACCTGGCAACCCTGACCTAATAAATCCTTATAAATAAATTTGAATAATTACTTCATATGTTTGGGCTGGGCACTGTCGGAGTTATGACATGTTTTTTTTTGTGCCAGAAATAATTCTCAGACCTTGATCTTTTCCAGTAACTTTGCTTAGCAGAAAAAGTTGAGTTTTATGATTTGCTACGAACAATACATGTAATGTGAAGTTGTACATTCATGGTATAGTTGCCAGCTGCTATTATTATTTTTAAAATCTGTTTTATTTTTTTCAATTATTTAAAATGGGACAGGGGAACTATCGCAAAAAATAAAATATAAGCTTCCTCATACTGAAATAAGAAACCTTCTGATTACAATCAATCAAACATTCTGTATCGTTTCTGAAATAATTAAGTTTATCTTCACTATCCCCTCTCAGCATCTGTTTTAGTGATGTGCGGGCTGTCGGCGGGTTCAGGCCGACCTTGCACCCCGGTTGCAGGTGTGGGCTGGTCCAGGTTGAGCTCTTCTTCCCGCTCTCCCCACCCGCTTTTTTGCACTGCCGGTCTGCCGGCTTACAACTTCCTTTTTTTATAGACGTGTGCCCTATAGCCATGCCCCTTTTTGTGATGTCATCTGTGGGGTGGGTTTGGCCCGGGTCTATAAAGGGAACCCGGAAGTCATGGACAGGTGTGGGTGGAGGGAGGGCGGGTTTGGGTCGGGTAAAACTCGACCTGCACATCACTAATATGTTTCTCTTCAATATCTATTCTTGCAGCAGTTTGGTGTCAGATATTCATTGACAGATCCAATATATCTTATAGGGGGGCTTCCTTTCCTAGCAGATGAATTAGAGCTCAGTCAAATAACTGATTCCAGTAAAAACAAAAGCTAACAAAATAACTGCCTTTTGCACAAATTCTGCATGTAGAGAGACAGGATTTATGGTGATTTTAAAAGAGTGAGCTGTAGCAAGTAACTAGAGTGCAGAGAAGCGAGATCTGAGCAGACTGTAACAACACTTGAGTAAACTCCGGCGATCCTGTAAGTAAAGATCTATCAGGGGCCGGGTATTAATTATACACAGAAGCAGGTCCGGACTGGAGTCAAAATAGGCCCTGGCATTCCAAGTACACAGAGGCCCAAATAGTCCTCCACCAGCCCACTAAATAGTGACTGTCTATGTCTACAGTAGCCCATCTGGCATTTGCCAGAACCCACAGATTGCCAATCCGGGCCTGCACAGAAGCGCACATTTGTGTTTTTTCTCTCTTCCTTTATATCGTTGTTTGAGGTGAAGCAGAAAGGGGGTTTCAGTGTGCCTAAGAGGAAAACGGATTATATCTTACAATTTTTTCTCAGCACGCACTTGTCCTCTACATCGCTTACGCTGAGATTTTTTTCCGGACACTCTAAGTTACAAGTGAATTACTCTGGAGGGAAGGATTCTGCTGGTGGGACATTATTCAATGTAGGAAGCGCATACAGACTTTATTGATTGATTTTTAGCCAAAAGTAGCCCCCCTATTTAATTTGAATTTTCGCGAAAGTTCCTCTATAAAAGTAAAATCTGGGGACAACCCGGGACACCTATAAAAGTACAGCCCAAGAAGTTTCTTGTGCACATTTTTATTTTGGCCATGCCAAGTTTTGATGGGCCTCTCGTGCTCAAGGTCACAGCCCCAAAGTTCCATCTAATAAAAAACAGAAAATGAATACATTAGCGTGGTGTACATAGCTACCATAGCTGCTGCAATTCTGCACTGTTGCTCTATTCCCCAGAGACCATGAACCTGAAATAATGCCTGTTCCGCTGAATGGGACTCATGGGATTTCGCAAGTCTTGTTTTGGGGATCAGCACTGTTTTAGGACCATGATCCCTGGAGAAAAGTGCAACTGTATAGAATCTTCACTCCAACTCATTCAGTTTCCCTAGAATTGCTTTATGTGTTAGTCTAGCCTGCCGATTCGGGTGAAATTGTTTGTATTTTTAATTCTCAATGTAAACGAACAACCAGTTCTGTTTTGTTTATTTGATTCAGCCTGCTCTAAGGTATTGCACTGGAATTACTGCTATCTTCAACCATGTATAAATTACAGGCATCCCCAAGATGAATAGGTTTATACCAGTGTTTCATTCACAGCAGGGTGTTCCAAGAGACAGGGAACTTTTAAGGCCAACAAATATTTCACTTAAGTGTTCCAGGCTGCTATAGTTTGTCCCCACTCCTTGGACAGAGAGAACAAATATAAGTGGTTGCTGAAATGTGACACCAGAAGATCTGTGAGCAGGTTAAGACATTTTTGTGTCAGCAAGTAGGATGAAGCTAGACTTTATAGTGCTTCTTTCATTGTATTATAAGTGATAGGGTAACCATTACCATAAAGCATGGGTGCTTTGCCAATGAGGCTAGTTGAAAAACTCGCCTCAGGCGTCATGCCAGGCAAATTACCAGGGGCAGCAAAAATGACTACATAGGTAGAATAAAACTGTTGCCACCTGATAACAGATAACCTGTAACCACCTGATATAATTTTAACCATAGATTTATATTTCTTGTTATTATCTATGGAACCCCTACATAAATGTTTCATCGCAAAGGGGCAATTACTTATTAACAAGCATTTATAAATATATAAAGTTTGCTTTTGAAGGCAGTGCATGTTCTCAACTAATTCTTCTGTCTCCTGCAACAATATAGCAGAAGCCAGCTAGTTAACAGGTCTGAAGGAGAGCTGATTCTGCTACATTGCTTCAAGAGTCAGAACCAGTGATAACAAAACATTGCTTTCAATCAGTTAAATGTACAGCTAACTGTTAAAACCATTTAAACAGCTTAACATTAAATAGCAATATCCTTTATTCCCCTAGCTTGGCTAAACTCAATATGTATGTTAACTATATACTCATCAATGAAATTGTGACACTGTTTGCCAAAAAAAAAAAAAATACTAAAAGGCATTAAACTTATAGCCTGCCTATGAATGTTTAAAGGGGTGGTTCACCTTTAAGTTAACGTTTAGTATGCTACCAGGGTTGCCACCCGGCCGGTATTTTACCGGCCTAGCCGGTAAAACACCTTCTGTATTACAAATTTACCGGCAATGTAGCTGCCAGTAAATTTGTAATACTATTAAAAAGATCCCTCGGCCTGCCCCCAATCCCCTGCAAACTTAGCTTAAGTCCTCCGTCTTTGGCTCTCAGTGTCATGGCCCACCCCCTTTTGATGTCACACTCCACCCCTTTTTGTTCTCGCCCCCACCAGCCGGTAAAAAATATAGGAAAAGGTGGCAACCCTATATGCTACAGAATGGCTAATTCTAAGCAATTTTTCAATTAGTCTTAATTTTTTATAGTTTTAGAATTATTTGCCTTCTTCTTCTTCTGACTCTTTCCAGCTTTCTAATGGGGGTCACTGACCCCATCTAAAAGCAAAAGCTCTGGTAGTCTACAAATGTATTGTTATTGTTACTTTTTCAGGCCCGGACTTGTGGAAAGGCCACTTAGGCCCAGGCCTAAGGCGGCAGGATTTTAGGGGGACGGCATGCTGCCCAACCACACCCAAATTGGTTCAAAAACATTGGGGATGCGCTAGAGATACAACCATTTTTTAAATTTACCATGCACCAATCCCCCATTGCTCTGGTCCGGATGATGAAAATTTGCACGAATAAAGGGGAGGGGACAGGGGCGACTAACAGCAGTGTGCTAGGGGCACCCACTATGTAAATCCGGCCCTGTACTTTTTATTACTCATTTGTCTATGCAGTCCCTCTCCAATTCAAATCCCAGTCTCTTATTTAAATCAATGCAGGGTTGCTAGGGTAATTTGGACCATAGCAACTTCCCGAGTTCCCGAGTGTCTGTGTAAGGCCAAGATCAGTGGAAAGTTCAACTCTAAAAAGGCAATTATTTAGAAACTAACAAGGGAGAGACCATTTGAGAGCTAAAACTTCATTGCTCCATATTTTAAGAAAATGATAGGATTTGTCGTGGGACATCTTTAACCCAAGCAACTTAAATACAAAGAGAAAGTTAAACCAGAAAGTAAAAACCAGAATGTCAACAGTATCTCCATCCGCATGTAGAGTGTGATGTAAATTTGCCGGGTCCGGACTACATTTCCCAACATGCCTCACTTTTTGGACCAGAATTCCTCTTGTTAGGCGGTGGGTGGGATCATTTGTTATAGGGTTTAGCAAGATGGAGAAATCGAAGCCCGCAGGTAATACAGGCTGCGAGGGCGAGAATTGAGCTAAGTCTTTCTGTTTCTACTGTAGGACGTTTTGGGATGTGGTTATTGAAGGGGGGGGGGGGAGTAGGTGTAGCAGTCCTGCTGAATCGCCTAATTGTGCATACGTGGTTTAATGTTGCGATTTCTATGTATCCGTTTTGACCAAGTCGCAATATTGGCCCAGCCAATAAGCACTTATTGTGTGTGGGCGCTGCTTGTATATAACTCCTGTACAAGTACTGTGTCACTATGTCTTATTTGGATTTGGTGGCTTCCAAATTGTTTAGCTATTTATTTTTTATTAACATACTAGGTACTTCTGGGTTGCTGTCTTTTCTTGTGTTAACTGCCAGGTTTCATGAGAGATTTCTGTTCTTTGTGGGCAAACCTAAAAGATCCCCGTGTTCTTGGGTGAAATCCATTATTATCTTTTAACCAGCACCGACGCTTTTATACAATGTAAGTGGCAGCCCCAGTGCAGCGTCCATTCAAAGGTCCCTGTCATGCACACACACTCACTTTTTTCTAGATGCCATTTAACCTCCCTGTACGTTTTTGGATTGTGAAGACATGGAGAGAAACTTCATATGGGTTTTGCCCTGGCTGAATGCAACCTTAACACTCCATGACCATGCAAATATATAATCTAGGAACAGGGGTACCAAATAATTAACCAAATCATCCACAATCAACTACACCTTGTTTTTTGACTCTTTAAACGGAAAAGCTGAGGTCAGTTCTCTTGGTCATTGCTACATTGTTTTAAGCTGGCCATAGATGTAAAGATCTTTAAACGATCTTTTCGTTATAGCGAGACCACGATTATCTTGAAACAAATGTTCAAATGTACGATTTGTCCATCAACTAAAAAGACCATTTCAGGAGATATTAAAAGGGCAGCTGCCTGGTTGGCTCTGCAAACATAGATAGATTGCACTGGTACCAATAACATTTTTTTAACCTGGCCGATCAATTTTCTGACAGATGTCGAACGAAAAATCGTAAAATGTACGATCGTTTGATTCCAACTAACTTCAAGATAATTTGGCGGATTGGTCAGATTTCGCTTGTTTTCGCTTCAGTTGTTCAGCAAAGAAAAATATTTGCGTCTATGTGGATCTTTAGGAGTCTGAACCAAAAGTGCAGAGAATTTAAACAACCAGTCAGATTGTAGTTACGTTTACAATTCACATCATGAATAAAAGATATTTAGGGGGTTATTTATAAAAATCCAAATTTTCCTCACTTTGTTTAAATAAAAAAAAGTCCAACCAAACTAGAATCTAGGATTTGACCTTCTTGATTATTTATAAAAACACAATTTTTTTGTAATTTTTTTCCCCCCGAAATGATCGGATTTTCGGCTAAACCCAGCACAGACCATGATAACTTCCAATTAGGATAGGGACCTCTCCCATTGACTTATATATAACCTCATCAGGTCTGAGATGGTGGATTTTTGTGTTTTAGCATTCAGACTTTAATAAATAACCCCCTTTTTTTTATGCAGCAAGCAATGAATCATTATGTGTTTGTTTTTATTGTTTGTATGTACAATGTAGACACATGCTTACAACTCTGAAATATTAAGCAGCACAACAGGGCTATTTAATTTGGGCACGTCCCCTGTTATTCAGTTACAGACCAGGGCCCTAGTCATATGAAACTTCATACCTTTCTTAGATTATACATTTTAAGCTTGTCCAACAGTGTTTTATAATGTGGGGAATTCTCCTGTGTTTAGTTAAGTTGCCTTTTTGTGTTCGTTTTTATATTTAAAATATAAAAAAACGGAGGGTTGGCGACCCCCCCCAGTTGAGCACTAGGCTACATCCAAAGGAGAGCAGGGTATGCCATGCTGAATAAGGTTCGATTGATGCTAATAATATGTTAAAAGACAACAAAACACTAATTTACGTGGGACGCAAATATTTTTGGAACCAAAGAAATTCATCCATTTTAAAGAAATTCATCCATATTTCACATTCTCTTTAAATTGAAAAGTTTCATTGATTTTTTTTTTTAGTGGATAAATACAGAGCCGATTCTGACTAAGGAGCCGCCTGAGGCGGCTCCTGCAATGCCGCCCCCCCTCTCACTGGCTTACCTGTCGGGAGGGAAGGCATGAACACTATTGCGGAGATCGTAATTGCGCTCTCTCGCAATAGTACAGCCGAATTTCCGGTTTAAAAACCGGAAATTCAGCTCTTAAAGGTGCAGGAGTGGCTTTTTGCTGCCCCTGGAATCCTCTCTGGCGCTGCTCGCCTCATTGGCGGAGCGCCCCTTTATAAATATAAAAGACTGACTGTCACAGTCGTTTTCTTAAAGGAACAGTAACACCAAAAAATGTAAGTGTTTTAAAGTAATGAAAATATCATGTACTGTTGCCCTGCACTGGTAAAACTGATCTGTTTGCTTCAGAAACACTACTATAGTTCATATAAACAAGCTGCTGTGGAGCAATGGCGGAAATTGAAAAACGGCTATATGGCACAGGTTAACTAATGGATAACAGATAACACAATTAGACAGACAGAGTTTATCTGCTATCTGCTGTGTAACTTGAGCTTTTTCTCCTTTGAATGGCTGCCCCCATTGCTACAAAGCATCTTATTTATATAAACAATAGTAGTGTTTCTAAAGCAAACACAGCAGTTTTACCAGTGCAAGGCAACACTGCATTATATTTTCATTACTTTAAAACACTTTTATTTTTTGACGTTACTGTTCCTTTAAGCTTATACATGAAAATTAATATTAAAAGTTATAAAAGGAAAGGACAAGCAGATGTGTAATTGCTGGGTTCTACATTTTATTATACACCAGTTAAGGTATGAATTATTTCTATAAACTTTGAGTCCTTGAGGGGGCATTGGGTATTCACATGTGCAGAGCTGAAAAGAGTTAAGGTGGGCATAGACGCAAAGATCCTATCGTACGAATCGAGGATTCGTACAATTTTCGGACCGTGTGTGGAGAGTCCCGACATTTTTAGTCCGGCGGCGATCGGTCGTTTGGTCGATCGTACAGGTTTGATTTTGTCCCGACCGTCCCGCCGGAGATCATTGCGCTCTCACCGTAATCTGATCGTTCGGCCATAGGGCCAAACGTTCAGATTACCCCCGACATGGTAGTGGCATTTCGGGGAAAGATCGGCTCGTTTGGCGATGCGGCCAAACTAGCGGATCTTTGCATCTATGGCCACCTTATGGGGTCATTTTCATTTTCAATATCTCTTTAAACTGATGAGAACATTTTGGGCTGCCATGTAAACACATCTGAGCAGTGTCTCTGGAGTATTCGCAACTATTCAGTTCTAACAGCGGCCTGTAATGAAACCCAGAGATTCTGCGCGGCAGGGACAAAAATATGAAATGTATCAACTAAATGTATCTATTTAGAACAGTTTACAGGGTCGGCGACCCCACCCTCCCAGGGCTGCTTCAGAAGGTGAAAAAAGACACTTCAATATTAGAAAAACGGTGACACATAGAAAATAGAAAGTCATTGGAAAAGGTCAATTATTTCTGGTGATCTATCAGAAAACAACTAGTTGCTTGAAGGTGAACCAGCCCTTTAAAGAATGTGTTACATTTTTTAATATGTTTCTATCCAAAATATTCAGGGGTAAGTGCAAGGTGGTTTGCCTCCACACGACCAAAACCAGTGAAGCCAAGTACATATATTCTGTATCAAGAAGAACTGATAGAGAAGAAGAAAAAGGAGATCGCAGCCAAAGCCCAGCATCAAACCAAGCCGCCACAGCCAAGTGTAGCACCTCCAGATGCAGAGTAAGTTATATAACCCAAATATCATACATTGCTTCATTCCATGTCACAGAAGTTCGGTTGTATTTGATATTCTGGTTGTCCCAAGTGACATGGGCAAGCGTGGTTACAGTCTGGCCACAGTCCATCTACCTGAGGAATTTACTACTACTACTACAATGTCACATTTTTTTGGGACACTGTGTAAAAATTAAACAAATAGAGATGATTTTCAAATTGTTTAAATCCTAAACAGTATTTAATTTCAAATATTAGTACAGAGACAACTGATACATTGAATTCGGTTTCTGAAAAAATACTATGCTCATTTAAAATTTTCAAAAAAGTTAGGATAGGGGCAACAAAAGACTGAAAAAGTTGTGAAATTCTAAAAAGAGCATTCCAGAGAAGCTGGGTCTTTCAGACTTAAAGAAGGGACTGGGGTACCCCACACTGCATGGGGGGAGGGGGGCTAGCATTGCAACTATTTAACATCATCCGGCAGGGCATTCCACAACCTCACTGCCCTCATCATGAAGAACCCCTACGTTGCTTCAAATGAAAGTAACGTTTCAGCATCCTGCTTAGAACTTACAGTTTTGCACAATTTAGTATTATCAACAAAAATAGAAACAGTTCTTAGGATACCTACTTCTAGGTCAGTTAACAAATTAAGAGGCAGACGAGTAACCCATAGAGACCAGTAAACATTGGATATATCCAATTGATTAGGGTGTTGAAATCATCTTCCCTTACTCTTGCCTAATGTTGGTTTGGTCATCATTTGGTAGTAAGACACCATAGTACCCAGGCATCTATTCTGTATATGCAGGAAGTGTTTTTATGCTAGCTTTGTATTTTATTTACTTTGCTATTATTTTACAGCTCTCGGAGTGCATCCTCATCTAACAAGTTTGCAAATGATGGCAGCTTCTTGCAGCAGTTTCTCAAGTTGCAGAAAGGCAAATCAATCAATGGTGAGTTTATCCTTATACGCCATTATAGTGCATTTTTATTCTCATTGCTTTTTTTAAAGAGTGACATTTCTGAAGGTGAGGCAGTTCATATATACACAAATCATTTCCATGTGTTGTATTATATTGTTTGTGATTTACCATGTCTGGTCTATTTTTGCACAGTGTTGGCATAAGTTTATCATGGGCACTCATGGCTTGAGAGGCATAAATGGGTGACTATGCATAGACGGACATAAAAGGTATTTTGATGCAGCCTTGAAGTTTCGTGCAGGGCTCTTCTGATGTTACATGACACAGGGTGCGGGATTCCCGTATTTTCATCTTAAATGTTAAAAAGGTAGTCCTGCCCAGGGCCGCCATCAGGG
The DNA here is from genome assembly GCA_038501925.1 of Xenopus petersii. Lineage (NCBI taxonomy): Eukaryota > Metazoa > Chordata > Amphibia > Anura > Pipidae > Xenopus > Xenopus petersii. Next base: position 105,714,856 of record CM076673.1, read on the forward strand.
GGGGCTAGGGGGACAGTTGTCCTGGTTGTCCCCGTGATTTTTGGGTCTTAGGGGGGCCCCCACTGCTGTCAGGAAGCTGCAGAATCATGTGGGGAGGGCGGAGCTTCTACTACACATCTTTCCCCTCCCCAGCTTCTAAACTATTGCTAGTTTCCCTAGAGCCACATGGTGATTGGATAAGCCTATCCAATCCCTGTGTAGATCTACCAGGACTACTAAGCACTATAGCTCAGCCCACCCTACCCAATTCTGCAGCTCACTGAGAGCAGGGTGGGGGGGTTTATCTTACATGGTTTTACCAGGGGAACACGGTACTGCAATGTCTGCATAGTTATTGTGCATAGAACATTTCTTCTCTGAAGGAGCTGCCATATTATCTCCTTTTTGTTTATTGAACCCCTGGCCACCAATGATTTTTTTCTGTGTTTTAGTAAAACTTTTATGGGGGCTCTGTCATCACTGTTTTTTTTTTAAAATTTATTGGGGGTCCCTAACCACAAATACATTTTTTTTTAACTAGGGGGGCCCTGACCACAAATGTTTTTTTTGGGGGGTGGGGCTTGGGGGCAGGATCTGGAGTGGGTGGCTACCAGGGGGCCCAGAAAATGTTGCCGTATGGGGCCCAGTGATTTCTGATGGCGGCCCCGGTCATGCCATTTTGTCATTTGACATTCCCCAGTTCAAATACCATATGCAACTTTCAGGATGAAGCAAATTTTACTGGTGGTGGCATATACACCGAGATCTGCACATTTGGCGACAGCCCTATTTGCCCTCCAAAATTAGGCTTAACCAGTCATTGGCCCATGCCGTCCTTGTCTGTTGATTTATAAATACTGCTGATATATATCTGGCTTACTAAGTGAGGTGTAACATAGTAAGTTAGGTTGAAAAAAGACACACGTCAATCAAGTTCAACCCTTTAACTTTTTTTAACCTGCCTAACTGCTGGTTGATCCAGAGGAAGGCAAAAAAACCCATCTAAATCCTCTCCAATATGCCTCAGAGGGGAAAAAAAATTCTTTCCTGACTCCAAAATGGCAATCTGACCAGTCCCTGGATCAACTTGTACTATGAGCTATCTTCCATTACCCTGTATTCCCTCACTTGATAAAAAGCCATCCAACCCCTTCTTAAAGCTATCTAATGTATCAGCCTGTTTGACTGATTCAGGGAGAGAATTCCACAGCTCTCACTGTAAAAAAAAAAAAAAACCCCTTCCCAATATTTAGGCGGAACCTCTTTTCTTCTAATCGGAATGGGTGACCTTGTGTCCTCTGGAAAGACCTACTGGTAAATAAAGCATTAGAGAGATTATTATATGATCCCCTTATATATTTATACATAGCTATCATATCACCCCTTAAGTGGCTCTTTTCCGGTGAGAACATCCCCCTCATAACTAAGATGTTTATTTGCCATTGATGCTGCTGATTGGCATTGCTTGCTACAGCCAAGTTTATCATCTTCAAGGACTCCAAGGTCCTTTTCCAAAATGGATTTGCCTTGTGCAGTCCCATTAAGGGTATAAGTGGCTTGGATATTTTTACATCCCAGATGCATGACTTTACATTTATCAACATTGAATCTCATTTTCAATTCAGCTGCCCAGATTGCCAGTTTGTCAAGATCGTGTTGCAAGGATGCCACATCCTGGATGGAATTAATTGGGCTGGATAGTTTTGTGTCATCTGCAAACACTGATACATTACTTACAACACCCTCCCCTAAGTCATTAATGAACAAGTTAAATACAAGTGGGCCCAATAAAGAGCCCTGAGGGACCCCACTAAGAACCTTATTCCAAGTAAAAAATGTACCATTAATAACCACCCTCTGTACCCAATCCTATAGCTAGTTTCCTATCCATGTGCAAACGACTTCATTAAGCCCAACAGACCTTAGTTTAGAAAGCAGTCGTTTGTGGGGCACGGTATCAAATGCTTTGGCAAAATCCAAATAGATCACATCTACTGCCCCCCACTGTCCAGGATCTTACTTACCTCATCATAAAAAGCAATCAAATTTGTCTGAAATGACCTATCCTTCATAAAGCCATGCTGATTGCCATGCTGACTAGATTGAGCTGAGTCATCAGTGCAGCTATGAAGTGTGTCTGGGAACTCCGACTCCTCTATTGTATACACTGATGAAACTGCAGTGACACTTAATTAACAACAGGGCCTGAACTAGGGGTAGGCAAAGTAGGCACGTGCCTAGGGCGCAAAGCTTGGAGGGTGCCAGGCATGTACCTTTCTCCGCTTCCTACCCCTAGTCCGGCTGAGTGCGCTCCTCTCCTCTTCAGTCCTGCGTACTGTTTGTGCGCATGCGTGCGTGTACAGGAGGAGAGCATACCGGAAGGGGGTGCCGGTCAGTCAGCGCGCTTGCGCACGTACTTCCAGCGCGCACGGTGGCAGGGGCGCCACGACTGGCTTGGTTGCCTGGGGCGCCTCGCCGGCGTGGCCCGGCCCTGATTAACAATGAGCCAGATCTGGACCCAGGGATACAGCCAATGATGAGAACTGTCTGACCAACCTCTTCTAGGCATGTTTTAACTGCTGCTGACCCGTCCAAATTGTAAACCTTGTTATGTATTACGATTGTGATAAAACCAGTGACACTTCTGTGATTTGTTAATTAAGTTTATTATACTGTTTTGTTGAAAACAAAAACATTTGTGGGTTTTTGGTTCCACTTTGGATGCTACTGCTAGTGACAGACAAATTGTTCTTGGACTGAAATCCTTGCACTTTTCATTAAATCAAATAACGCGCTTAATGGGATTGCATGTTTCTCACAACACCATTAAAGAAAACCTTTGAATGACATTAAAAATGTATGGCATATTTAACCAACTGGTATGTATCCCTTTATAAGAATGTAATACAATATTTTATACTTTATAATATGCTTTTTTTACTATTTATGTATATTTTTTATGAGATGACCATTTTGTATTGTAAAGGGGCAGTTAGCAACTTATGAAATGTCCTTTTCTCAGCACCTTTATAGTAGGTTTTTTTTTTTTTTTAATTATTTGCTCGTTTGTTTTGTTTCCTTTAGAAAATTCATCAAGCTCTTCTGGAAGCTCAGGAACCTCTCATAAAAAGTCCATCTTGACAGGAAAGAGGCATGGGAATATAGAAAGCGCACTTAACCAAATGAAGAACTATTCGCATACCAAACAGACGCCTACATTAAACAGACTAAGTGTCTTTAAGTCTCCTGAAGATGACGATGATGACGATGAAGAGGATTATGAGCAGTGGCTGGAAATTAAAGGTAAGCAGATGAAACAGCTCCAGAACGGACCAGGAAATATATCCATGTTGTTTTTGTTTTAAATGAGCCTTTTTTATTTTTTAAAATGAGCCAACTGTCTAATGTTAATATCACTTTTTTTGCATCAAATGCTCTCTGAAAAGTAGCATTGACATAGTGCTGGTTGGTCTAGAATGCAATTTAACAGGCATACTCCCGTGATGAAATTAAAATGTATATATAGTATAGTTGTGCTATACTTGCCCTTATTACCACTCTTTACAGTAAGAAGTCAAACATAATCCCTTGTGTGAGAAGAGGCATGGTGACAAAGCAGCACTTTTTATTATTTCACTATAGATCACTATAACTACTGGAAGCCTTTGCTAGAAGTGGCTCGAGTTGTAATTCACAATAGGAAAGCTGCACTTTGTAACTTTGAAACTATATACACTGTGCCAGGTGCCAACAAGTGCATTTTGTGCAATTAACACCACACTCATTGATAGATTGCATTGGCCACAATGATGCTGTTTTGCACACTTCAACTGTTTAAAATAAAGACCAGTAACACCTGAATTAGAAATTGAGTCTACAAATTGTTTACAAGTATATATGTCTTCTTTAACATGTAATGCATGGTTTTATTGCATTGTATATGCTTAGATGCTATCTCATGGCATATATTCGATGCATGAACATCCATCCATTTTGCCTCAACCCTTTTGTGTTCAGTGGAGTTTTACTGATTTAACTGGATCTCCAACTCTAAAAATGAATAACTTCCACTCATTTTTAAATACAGTTGAAATAATCTACAATCAAGTATATTTTGTTTGGTGTCCTGTGTGGAGTTTAAACAAAAGTCTCTGCCATTTACAAAGAAGGAACTAGTTTTTTCTTTTATCCGAGGAAACTAACATGTAATTCTTCATTCACATTTGCAGCCATTCACTGCCCCATAACCTAGAGTGCTCACTTCACTTTTGTCTTTAGGATTCCTTGTGTGCTCTCTGTAACCATTTGTTACCCACAAAAAGGTAGTGTCATCTTCTGATGTAAGATATATAATACTCTGCTGGAATGGCTTTGGAGCATGTATAATCAAAGACAGGGGGCACCAACACTTTTTTTAACAATGCGGGGGTTTGCTTTGTGGTGATATCTTAGCAATTGACTGCCATGGAAAATGTAACTTGCATTACACCGAGAGAAATCACTCCCTGTATTTTAATGGAAACCCCCATTTCTCCAGACATTTTTAACCAATTAAATTATGGGAAGTACTCTGAAGTGTTATCTAATGGAGCGGATTGTGGACAGTGAGTTACAGCTGTGGTCTACTAGTAGATCCCAATATCTCTGTGCTAAGATATTCTCAGATGCAGAAATGCAATTCATTACTACCAACAGTTCATTTCTGCTACTTCATTTTGTAATAGTAATCATATTTTAAATCAAGCCAAAAATTGTCTTTTGTCATGGTGGTGAAAGGCTTGTGTGCAACTGCCCGCCCAGAAAAAATATTCTTGGATTAATATTCTTGTCCTGACACATTGGACAGTTTGGAATGAGCAATCCATCTGGATTTAGAATGTCTGTATACTATGACTACAAATGTGCCTAGATATTTTTGACCATATAGCCAAAAATGCAGTGTTAAATACATGGTTAAAGGAGTACCCATCTTAAATTAACTTTTAGTATGTGGTAGACATTAATATTATTAGACAATTTGCAATTTGTCTTCATTTTTTGTGTTATTTAGCTTTCTCTTAAGCAGCTCTCCAGTTTGATCTATCATCATCTATTTGATTGCTAGGGTCTTGTTTACCCTAGTAACCAGGCGTTGGTTTGAACAAGAGACTGGGACATAAATGGGAGAGGTCGGAATAGAAATAATTAATCAACAGGAATTGCATTCAAATTCTAGCCTAACAGAGTAAAAGTTTTTTTTACTGCTGGGGTCAGTGACCACAAGCTGGAAAGAAGCAGAAGAAGGCAAATAATAAAACTATATAAAAAGAAATTGAAAACCAGTTGCAAGGATTAGGCACTAAAATAAAAGCAAAACCAACCATCTACAATATATTGGTTAAAAGAATGATAAAGTAATTCATGACATCCTCAAAGCCCCTCATTCCTTTTCTTTTTAAGCAAATAAAGACCTACTACATTGTATCTGCTTTATTTAATTCTTGGTATTTGCTCTTAGCTATTTATCCTGTTATAAACATATTTCAGAAAGTATTGATCATTCACTATCTAGAATTTATTTTTTAACCTTTACAGTGGTTAGTAAAGAAACTGATTGTTAGCGCTTAGAAATTCCTGCTATTGTGTCATTATAACATGCACCTTAAGATAAGAGGTAAACTCACAACCACATACAACACAACCTATGTGTGTATGTATACATTACCTCTTAACCTTGTTCTGCTTCACATCTTCCTTTCCTTTTACTCTTTCTTATCTACTCTGATACGCTATATTTTTCTCTTCTTTGTTTTGCACCCCTATTTCTGCAAATCATCATTCTCTTCCTTCTCTCCCTACTGTGTTCTGCTCTGCCAACAGTTCATTTCCACCTTCCTCTTCACCTTGTCCTTACTTTGCTGCTAAGAGCCCAACTATATCCTTCTGTTATCCTCTCTATCTACAGCTGTCCATTTTTCTATAAAACTCATCCCATTTTTCAGTTATTTTGTTTTAGTTTCCCCTAATTTGTTCATCTTATTTCTATTCCCCCTATTTTGTTGTTATTCTTCTCTGGTCTTTCATTCTAAGTGAAACGCTTATAAGCAGCCTCTTCATTCCATATCTTTACTACAGCAGCATATACCTTTCCATTGGTGCAGCAACAGCATGCAAGTTACCAGGGGTGGCAAAAAAGCAGATCCCGGTAACTTTAAAGGACCAGTAAAAAAAGATTGTTAGTATGCTACGAAAAAAGACACCAACACATATTAAACTTTAAAATCGCTAAGTCTTTATTAAGAAATAACTTACCAAAACTCAGATTGCGCTCCGCTTCAGAAAAGGCGATCGGTGTTTCATCGTGCCACGCTCCATTTCTCCTCCCTGCCTTCCTTATAGGAGACAGCCAGGGAGGAGAAATCGAGCGCCCCACGATGGATCGTCACCCTGACACTGTTTCTGAAGAGGAGTGCAAGCAGAGTTTCAGTAAGTTATCTCTTAATAAAGACTTAGTAATTTTAAAGTTTAATATGTGAAGAGAAGCCTCTAAAAAAACCCAGACCTTTAACTGCAGCACGTTGGAGTTCCCCAGAAAGTTAATGGGGGAGTTCTCAGAAAGTTAAAGGGGGGTTTAGTTCTCGTTAAAATCAGAATTTTGGCTCTGCTAATGCAGAGAGCATAATTGCAAGAACTCCCGAAACGCCCCTGACAGCACTGCAGAGATTCTGGACTTTGTTTGGCTTTTTATGTCCCCATACCTGACAAAACTGTTGAAATCACCTTTTCTCTTATAGTGTTAAATTCCAGCCACCTTTTACAACTGGCCAAATTTGTACAAAAATGCCAATGGTATTTACAACAGAAGTTTCTAACCATGACCAACTTTTCAGGCGAAATCAATGAAATTCACAGATATAAATCCGTAATCACATTAGAAAGTGGTACATATAATCTAAGCGATCTTATGTCATGTGACAAATGATTAAAATACCATAGAGTATACATTTTTGTCCTGCATGGTATGAGAGTGACCAGGCTGTGGTCAAAAAGGTTACTCTAGGAAGGAGCCATTTGAGTTTACTGCCCACATAACAAAAATATCAGGGATTGAGGAAAAGATGTGTTTTATGCCGCTGCACTGGCTAATATGGTTGATTGGCTGATTAGGCTTTCAAACCTACCAGATAAAGCTACCAATAATCCATGGCACATGGATATCCGTCAGCATTGTCTGGTCAGCATACACATACTGAAAATGTATCGGTAAGCATATGATTTGATTTATATCTATAAATGCTTCTATTTCTTGTGAGGTAACCACAAAAGGTAACTGAATTAGAGTGTTTGATAAATTGTCCTTTTTCAAAACAGTGGAAAGCACATTGTAATCAGTGGAGGTTTTGTAGTGTATGGGTGTATTTTCTAAAATGATGTGGAGTTACCCAAAGAGATAACAATCTAACCTTATATTGTTGTCTCAATTGAGCTTCCTTCCTCTCCTGTGCATCAAACCTTTTCCTAGCAGTTAAATGCCTGTTGACTGTTTGCTGTGTGAATTGAATCCCAGTACTGACAGCCTCCTTAAAGTTTCACCCCCAGAGGACTCGGAAATCCGAAAAGTTGTGGAGAAGTTAGCCCGCTTTGTAGCAGAAGGCGGAAGAGAGCTGGAAAAAATTGCAAAGGAGGATTATAAAGACAACCCAGCTTTTAGGTAATTTAGCAGTTATTACAATATTTTACTAAAGTGATATGTAGAGTTCTAGCTGTATTTTTAGTTCTTCAGACATAAGAATTATTTTATGAACATTCTATAATTTTTTTTTCTTTTTTTTAGTAAAACTTGAATAAAGGTTTTTCTTTTTTGTGAATATTTGCAGCACCATCTATGTATGAAACAGCATATTTATAATTACACTGTTTAAATATTATAATGGTACAGAATGCTTATGACCTTGGGTTTTCCGGATAACAGTAATTTGGATCTTCATACCTTAAATCTACTAGAAAATCATGTTAACATGAAATAAACCCAATAGGTTTTGCTTCCAATAAGGATTCATTATATCTTAGTTGGGAACAAATTTAAGCTAATGTTTCATTATTACAGAGAAAAATGAAATCCTTTTTATAAAATTGGATTATTTGGATAAAATGGAGTCTATAGTGCCTCTTGGTGCCACCCTAGCCTATATAACTCTAATCCACAAAAAAGGGAAGGATCCATTAGATGTTAAAAGCTACAGACCCATCTCCCTCCTTAACATGGATACCAAACTATATGCGAAAATACTGGCTGAAAGACTGAAACCTTTTTTACCCAATATTATAGATCCTGAACAAGTGGGATTTGTCCCTAAGAGGGAGGCCCGGGACAATACCCTCAGAGTTTATAGTATCATCCACTACTATAAAAGACGCAACATCCCACTGGCCTTGCTTTCTACAGACGCAGAGAAAGCACTTGATAGAGTGAACTGGGAGGCCATATTCAAATGCCTGCAATGGCTGGGAGTTGATCTTCAGAAGCTATATTCAAAGTCTATACACACAACCACAAGCTTGCATCAGAATCAACGGGACCATTTCATCAGAGTCATTTAACATCAATAATGTTTATTCTCATGCTGGAACCATTCTTGCAAAACATCAGACAGAAAGCAAACATACCAGGGGTACGCATTAACGGTTATAGACATAAAACTGCAGCATATGCTGATGACATGCTCTTTTTTTTTTTTTTTATAACTGAACCCAGGACATCGCTCCCCAACATACTACAAGAATTTGACACATATGGTGCTATAAGCAACTTTAACAATTAACCAGCAGAAATCAAGCTTTCTCAAGTCTCAACACCTCTCTCGCCCAACAAGACTGGCAACACATACAACATAACTGTACATTTACGATAGAAAGCAAGCATTTCATATACTTGGGACTTAAAATCTCAGCAAATATCGGAGGGAGTATCTCTTAATATATACCCACTACTTAAAAAAATCAGATCAGAATTACAACAATGGGATAAACCAGGCTTTTCATGGTTTGGACGTATAAATATTATCAAAATAATAATATTTCTTTACCTGTTAAAAACTATTCCATTTCCCATACCCAAAATGTTCTTCAAAGATCTGCACTCTGCTATATCACATTTGATATGGAACAATCGCAAAGCACATCAGAGATTTGGTAATCTAACACAGTCTAAGGAAGTCGGCGGTCTGGGTTTACCTGACCTATGGGCTTACCACAAAGCAACAGTACTACAAAGAATGACAGACCTAAAGACAGCAGGATCCTCTAAACTGTGGCCTATGATTGTACAAGAAGGCTACGAAATCCCACTAGACATATTTATATGGCTACCCAAAGAATACCGTCCGACAATGAAAGAACATGACCCGATTATTAGGGAACTGGTTGTTCTTAGCGAAAGCTCCAGAATAGTTCCTATACTACACAATAAAGAATTTCCACCAGGACTGAGACCTATTAACTTTAAAAACTGGCGCCACTCAGAATCTTTATGGGCTTTCCATATACTAGATGGCAGAACACTTAAACAGATAATATACCGCAAACAGATATTATTTCACCCCTTGATAGACTCCAACTACACCAAATCCAACACTTCTTAAATTCCAAACAGATTACGGATGCCACGGGAATAGAAGACACTGCGTTTGAACAGCTATTTATAAGAACAGAGCGGACCTTCCATGAAATATCGGCAATTTATAAAACACTTAGAAGAAACCCCAATCCACCTATGAATGATTTCAAACTAAAGTGGGAAAAAGAATTACAATGTAATTTTACAGAGGCAGAATGGGAACTACTTGTAACAAAATCATACAAGTCAATCACATGTGCTAGACTCCAAGAGAACAACTATAAAGTGATCTCCCAGTGGTACAGAGTACCTAGCAAACTATCTAAAATATATCCGACTACACCTGATAACTGCTTGAGATGTGAACAAATAGGAGGCACCCTAACGTACATATGGTGGAGCTGCCCAAATATCCAACTGTACTAGTCTCAAATCAAACAACTACTCCCCAGATTTACGGATATTGATATAAAGGACTCGGCTCCCTTTTTCTTGTTACATCACAATGATATGTCAGTAGCGCAATATAAGAAATCAATCATTTCAATTCTCATTACTGTGGCAAAAAAACTAATCTCACTCCACTGGAGATCACAAACCATTCCCACACTTAAAGACTGGGCACTGAAGGTGCAAGAGATATACCTATTTGAACAATACAAAATAGACGCTATCAAACCAAAATCATTTAATCAAAAATGGTCCCACTGGCTACTATTTGGTGAATCCCCAGAATACACGGCTCTGATAACATAGACTAATTACTAGATCTTCCTTTGGGTTCGCTGTTGATGACCCCTGGCTTTCAAACCTGACATTGAAATCCAAATTTAGGTTGAAATACCAACTCCAATTCACCTCTCCCTATAAAATAGGGTATCTGACAAGCATCATTTTCTCTGCCTGGAAAACATTTGATGATAAGAACAATGCTACCTGCCCGGTATTATCTGTTTGTCTGTTTTTTATGGTTATTTAAAAAGGTTGACATGTATGTAAAATATATATTCAATTGACCTGTATTCAGTAAATGATATATTTGTCTTGACAGTAAATAGGAATATACTATTACATAATACATACGGCACTGTGATATGCAAAAATCGGAAATGTGAACATGTATTATATTTATTGAATGCAAGCAAACAAAATAAAGAATTTATAAAAAAAAAATGGAGTCTATAGGAGATGGCTTTTCCATAATTTGGAGCTTTCTGGATAACGGGTTTCCGGATAACTGATCCTATACCTGTAGTTGTAAAATATAGTCACGTTCGGTCATAATTTTTTTTTATGTATGGGATATCCTCAATCATAACTGTCACTCTGTATTGCTGTGAATAAAGAACTGGGCAACTGCCATCTTGACCCATCACTTCCAATTTTATTATTTAAAAAAACGACAGGCAGGCATTTGTTTTGGTGCAGAATTTAAAGATGTGTCCCCTTGCTATTTAGGGTGGATATCTAACTCTCTTTGATACATTACATACATTAGATAGTAGTAACTATAATATGGTGATCCATTAATTCCATTGATGTACAGCACTTGCATGTCCTCTTCTGATGTGGAATGTCATTGAACTGCCAACCCTGCCGTTGACAGCTGAAAATTTGATATGCTTGCCATCTAAGGTTGGCTTTACTTCTGGAAATAAACAAAGAACATAATTTTTACACTCACAAAGGTCTATTTATGAATGGAGTAGTATTTTCAAAGCAAACCGCAATTAAGATTCTCTACTCTGCTCTTACAGATTTCTACATGATACAAACAGCCGGGAGTTCCTCTATTACAGAAGGAAGCTGGCAGAGTATAAAAAGGACAGCAAAGAGCCACAGAAAGAGGCAGCCAACAGTGGTATGAAATGATGGCAGAATGGAACTACATTATATTGGGAATTTAAACCTAGATGCACTAAGAAATTAGTTTTAAATCATGTTTATGGAAAGTTGGAAACCTTACACAAGATTAACCCGCAATATATGAGTTTTGCCCTACTAGGTGTGTTATATTCTGAAATATGGTTAAGAGCAGACTTCACTAAAATGCTTTCCTGCATCAAACCTAAATATTAATATAATTAAGGAAATATATTTAATCTGTCTATTCAATTTATGCGTTGGACCCCTTGATGCCCTTTCTCTAATGTCTGGTGGAATTGGTGTAACTACCCAGCACCAGGCCTCGCCCCATGGCACACGTCATCTTCTACCCAACTTCCCTCCGCACGCTCTGATGGCTCACTTTCATGTGGAAGAGTGGCTGGGGGATATCTATACAAGTATTTACAAACCTGTCCGTAGTTTTGCCCCTTTATATGTGTGAATGTTGGTTTCAGAAATATTTTCCTGATTGTGATTCATAGATGAAGAAGAAGCCAAGATGTTTGCAGAGAAACTAGCCAGATTTGTGGCAGATGGGGGTCCTGAGGTAGAAGCCATTGCTTTACAGAACAACAGAGAAAATCCTGCCTTCAGGTACATATGAAAAACTGTCCATCAAAAAAGTGTCACAAACGGCTCCTTAAACTGCAGCAACATTTATGTAATAGACTTGTGTAATACTTTTCTTGTTCTGCTGCAAACTTAGAAGTGCTTTATGATATTTGATTTATTTTACAAAAGTGTGTAAATATTGCTTTGAGAGTATATTTCCTGCTGTTTTTGTGCAACATCTACTACTTCCTTTCAAAGGCAGCTGATCCTGCTCTGATTAAATGCAGGGTTGAAACTTGGCCTGTGGAAAAATGCATGCCAAGCATCAGCCCCTAAGCTCCCATCTGCTTTTTCCCATGGTTGCACCCAGAACCAATGCTTCAGTATGGGTGCAGGGACATGCAGTGGATTTCCGTGCCAAATGTGAGAATTCGCATGTGCTTTTATGACACCGCATTAAATTGCAGGCTGTAGTTGCCCTTTAAAAGATTCATCTCGCAACCCTTACTCCAATTCTTTAAATACACATTTCATAAGTATCTATGTAAAAAAGCATGCTGGGAGACATACGACACTTGAACCAGAAGCAGGTCTGTATAAATAAAAACATATTTGCATTGGAACTAATTTATAAGGAAACTTGTTATGCAGAATGTTTCCATAGTGTTAAACAATAATTGTGTAATTCACATTGTCTTCAGAAATTATCTTTTTATACATTAATATATTATTGATGTTATTTATTTATTTTAAATCTGCAGATTTTTGTATGATCAAAATAGCAGAGGGTTTAAGTGGTATAAACTTAAATTGGAGGAGTTTAGACGAGCCAAGCGGCATTCATCTGATCCTCCACCAGAAACAACATTCAAACGTAAATTAACCCCAGAGACCAGCAACGCTGCACCTCCATCGACCTCCTCCCAGTTTCCCACAGTTTCTGAGATTCCCAACATAGAGCAAACAACAATGAAAAGAAAGCGCAAGAGCCGCTGGGGTCCAGAAGAAGACAAAGTGGATGTTCCACCTGCCAATGTATCCACAGAGCCTCCAGATACCAGCCTATTAACTGGTAAAGCACTAGTTGTACCTGTTGTATTTTGTTGTAAACTCAAGTGCTTTAGCTTAAAGAATTTTTAATAGCCTGGATAACAGCATGTTGTGTACATTTTGATAATAGCTGCATTGTTAACTTTTAATTCTATAGAAAGAAAGAAAAATATATGTTGCTTTTAAATAAGTGGAAAGTTGTATTATCAACTTATTATTTAACCAATAATTGCTTTTGCAACTCACTGTGTTCTGGATTGTTTGTATTGTCTGTCAAAACACAATGGAAATTAGAGAATTTAATGGAGTGGTATGTGTTAATAAACTTATAGAATAGAACAAAAAGTGATGAATTTCAGTCCAACGCAGTGGGTTGCTGCAAAATCAGTGCTTGTGTTGAATAAAGCACTGATTTTGCAGCAACCCACTGCGTTGTACTGAAATTCATCACTTTTTGTTCTGTTTGATATTGGCTTCATTGGACGGAAGCATAGTGATTGAACAGTCTGGTCGAATCCACTCTATTTTGTGTTAATAATGGGGATAGAGGAATGGGTTGACAAGGGCCATGTCTTCATCACCAACACGCAGAGGCACATTTATTAAAGGTCGAATTTCGAATTCATGTGAGTTTTTTAAAACTCTATTAAATTCGAATATACTGGAAATTCGACTGGGAGGGTTTAGAATATCTAAAAGTCTTGCCAATTTTTCCGACCGGAAAACTTGAAATCAAATTAGACTTAACTCGATTGAGTTCTTTCTCTGAAAAAAACGCGAATGTCCGGAAGGCGACTAACGTGTCCAAATTGGTCCCTGGACCTCTCCCATTGACTTATACATGAACTCTGCAGGTTTTAGGTGGCGAATAGTCAAATTCGATTTCTTAAGGGCCAAAGTGTGATAAATCTCGAAATTTGAATTAAAACTCGATTGAGTTTGGATAATTCACAATTTGAATTTGAGAGTTTTGACCATAAAAAAAATTTGAATTTTCAATTCGACTCTTAATAAATCTGCCCCGTAATGTAGTGTTTGTTCTCCTGGAGCACTTGGAGACTACACGTGAGCCCTATTTTTTTTCTTGATCAATAAATGGAATACTGTTTTCCGGTTCATATTGGAGAGAGGGGCTTAATAAAGACAGCGGGCTAATTTAATAACATCAGTGCAATTAATTACTCCATTTGTTACAATAAAATGAAAGTCAAAATATAATTGGTTGATATGAGTAAAAGCACATATATGTTAGTAAATTAGCCCCAGCAAGTACAAATTTGTACAGATTACTGTAATGCAGCACCATCCAGCCATCTGTCTTTGCTTTCCCAGGTCCTTAGTGCAGACTTAGACTTTCACAGTAGATAAATTCCTCTACAGGTGGAAACAAAAAGGCTATAATTTATTAGCCTTAGAGCAACTTGCTATGGGGACAATGAGCATTAGTCCTAAATCCTCCCACAAAACCCTAGACAAGCTGCTTTTGTTAAGATGCACGAGCTTTACATCTGTTTAAACATTTACTTTGTTATACTGACTGTTCCATGGCCTGCTTAGTACTTCTGTACCTTACATAGCATGGACCAGTCATGAACAATTAATTTCTCTGTATGCGCTTCTAATGTAGTCATGCCTTCTGTACAAAAGTAAAATCCAGTAGCTTTGTTCTGTTTACTGTGATTATTTCTGGATTGGAAATGTTAACTTTTCCTGCTCTATAGCTCAGGATCTAAAGGGCCTTGGGTATGAAAAGGGGAAGCCAGTGGGATTGGTAGGCGTAACTGAACTCTCAGAGGCGCAGAAAAAGCAGCTGAAGGAGCAGCAGGAGGTAGGTGTTCTGATGTTAAAATGTATGATAAGGGTGTTGCATATAGCTGATTTTTTCTTTGTATTTAAAATATTGAGGGAAATCTATATTAAGTTTCCTTTGGAAAACTTAATATAATATATTTGAAGTAGTTACTAGGACATCTTGCAATTATAGCCTGTCCTAAGGTGCAGTTGTCTTAGGCTGGCCCAACTATTTTTTACATTCAACTTTTTTTTCCTGCTCAGATGCAGCAAATGTACAACATGATCATGACCCACAAGAGAGCTATGCAGGAGGTGCAGCTCATGTGGGAAAAGGCTATCAAACAGCATCAGCACGATTATGATAGTGACGAAGAAGTTGACAATGAGTTTGGGACATGGGAGCATCAATTGCGTCGCATGGAAATGGACAAAACCAGGGGTGAGTGATTTCTTTTTTTTTTTCGCATAAGAATAAATGGTCTTAGGGACTGGCCTTGCGTTAATATAAAAAGCTGATTTAGACCGTTAAATATTGTTTGAGGCTATCACTTCTTCACTATCTTCATTGTTTTTTCTTTCTTACTGATAGAATGGGCAGAGGAGCTGACAGAAATGGGACGTGGAAAGCATTTCATTGGAGATTTTCTGCCACCAGATGAGTTAGAAAAGTTCATGGAAACATTTAAAGCTCTAAAGGTAACATGTTAAGCTGGGCATACTCAAACCAACATTTGCTGCTGATGCCACACCAAGTTAGTAGCTTATTGGCCCTTGTTTTGTTGAGGATCAGCCAGATGTTAGACCAGTTTTCCTGTTAAGTGCCTGTTGTGATCCAGTTTGGCCCATCATTGACAAGCTTTAGACTAACACTAGGTTCAGCTTTGTCCAGGGCTGTATTTCAGTTCGGACCACTGAGCCCATGGAGGTTGGCACATGCACCAATCCCAGAAGAAAGAGGGGTACAAGAAATTTGTTTTTGTGTGTTTTAATTTTTTATATATCTATAGGCATTTGAGGGCATCCTAAAGATACCCCCCTGACCCACGAGTGTCTTAATATAAAAAGGGCCCTGTTTCTCTCCCAGTAAAGGAGAAGGAAAGTTACCGAAGCAGTTTATTGCCAATAGATTAGCCCAATAGTGCAAGCTATACGACTATATTTATTCAGTGGAATGCTTTACCATACCAGAGTAAATAGCTCTAGAATCTCTCTGTTTCTTTAGGATAGCAGCTGCATATTAGCTTGGTGTTACATCACTTCCTATCCGAGTCTCTCCCTGCTCACTCATAGCTCTGGGCTCAGATTACAGCAGGGAGGGGAGAAGGGAGTGGAGCATGAGCTGCCCTGGAGGTTTAAGTTGAAATCAGGAAGTCTGATACAGAAGCCCATGTGTACACAATAGAAGGAAAGAAATGCTGTGTTTCTTTTGACAGAGGACTCAGAGCAGCATTACTTTGATTGTTTACTGGTCTAATTATATAGACCTTTCTGATAAAGCTTACTTAATTTTAGCCTTTCCTTCTTCTTTAACACCAATAATTAAATGATCCAAAGCACGGTCACTAACGGTAGAATTGAGTTCAGTATTAGGTCCAAGAAGTCTTAAAAGTACTGTACTTATGACCTGTAAGTGCAATATGTTTCCACATGAAAGTCAAATATGCAACTTGTACAATTTTGTTGGATATTTGTGAAGAATGTTTGCTACAAATACATCAGTTTGCTGTCTTCTAACGCCACTTTAGGAAGGTCGTGAGCCAGACTATTCTGAGTACAAGGAATTCAAATTGACTGTGGAGAACATTGGATATCAGATGCTTATGAAAATGGGGTGGAAAGAAGGAGATGGTCTGGGTAGTGATGGTCAAGGAATCAAGAACCCTGTTAACAAGTAAGTTTTCATTTTTATCGTTTACCATTTAGGTTATGGCAGTTCAATGGAATTACCATATCATGGCACTAGAGGGCATTGACTGTATAGAAAGCATTTTGTATAGGCTCTTGCAAACATCAGACACTAGGATAGTTCTCTTACTTTACCAAATAAATGTTGTCTGAAAGCTATTGAAGCAGTTCATTGTCCATAGATTAGCCACAAAAGTGCAAGATAGAATGCTATATTTATTCTGTAGAATGCTTTACCATACCTGAGTAAACAGAACTAGAAGCTCGGAGTGTATTTAGGATAGCAGCTGCCATATTAGCTTGGTGTGACATCACTTCCTGCCTGAGTCTCTCCCTGCTTGCTCGTAGCACTAGGCTCAGATAACAACCCCCCAACACATGATTAAACACCTTAGGGGCCCTTAATAACCATTTCCAAATGCTAACAAAGCTCAAGAACCAAACCCCTAACAGGCTTACATTCCACAGGTAGTGTAGGGCAAGAAGAGAATGGCACACACAAGCAGCACTGGGCAAGCAGAGAATGGCACACACAAGCAGCACTGGGCAAGCAGAGAATGGCACACACAAGCAGCACTGGGCAAGCGGAGAATGGCACACACAGGCAGCACTGGGCAAGCAGAGAATGGCATACAAGCAGCACTGAGTAAGCAGAGAATGGTACACACAGGGAGGGAAGGCAGAACAGAGCAGAAGACAGGGAAAACTATCATTCTAATATGTACTACATACAGTGACACAGTGCTGGTGCTCCATTAGCATTTTGTATAAAGTGTGAACAGGTGAACAATGTGGGCAGGTTCAGTCTGGGTCTCGGGTGTGAACAGTACAGGATTTTAAAATACAAACAATAGAGGTGTCACAAGTGTGAACAATACAGGGGGAACACAGGTGTGAACAATACAGGGGTTTACAGTGTGAATTTGAGGTTTAAACAATGCAGGGGCCAGTTAATCTCTGTAGTTATACCTTTTAAAGATTACATACGGTAAACAGACACAACATGTGGGGGGGCCACAGAAGGTGGGGTCGCGGACCGCCAGTCTGACAGCCCTGATATAGACCTTTCTAATAAAGCTGTCTTGGTTTTAACCTTTCCTTCTCCTCTAAAGCACTTTAACTCAAAACTTTAACTAATGAAAGGTAAAATTCTTTCCTCATTCCTTTTGCATAATAATTGAAACCCCATTACTTTGGGTCTGTAGAGCTCACTCACTTTTTGTATTATATTGTGCTGGCCCTAATATATGTGTTTAATAAATTATCTATACGCAAACTGTATTCACAGAATTGCAATTTTTACAGTATTTGTGAAATATACTGATATAAACTTATATAATACATTTTCATCCCCCAAACTTGTTCCTAGGGGCACTACAGCAGTTGATGGTGCAGGTTTTGGCGTTGACCGCCCAGCAGAGTTAAATAAAGGTGATAATGAATATGATGCATTTCGTAAAAGAATGATGCTGGCATACCGTTTCAGGCCCAATCCACTGGTATGTACCACCACTATCATCTGTCTCTGTGTATATTACTTGTCTTGTGGCAAGAATTATGGTATCACCATACACACACAGCCAAAGAATGTCTTATGTGCACACATTAAGTACACAACTTTTCTGCCTATTTAAAGGGTACATTGCCATACAGTTAGTTGGTTTTAGGTAACCTTATTTCAAGACAATTTATATAACTTGTACACTTTATTTCGTTTAGAAAAAACATTTTAAAAGCATGTCTTTACATTAATATGCTTTCTAGTAGTTGTGTTTCAGCATTTAATTTCAAACAACTTTGCAATAAACATCAATTATTAAAATATGCAGACTTTTCATGATTTTTAATGGTTTGGAACAGTTTCCTAAGCCTAGCCCCCCTGCTCTCCTGCTGATGTTTTTGACTACTTTGAGCTGACTGACTACTGTTACTTTATATCAACAGCCAGTTGTCCTCAGCCTGCATCCTCCAAACCCCACAAGTCCCTGCACACATGATTCCAACAAGGAAAGGCACATCACAGTGCAATGCATTGTGGGTTATGTAGTTCCTGCATGCTGTCTGTAAGCTGTGGTGAAGTTGTTACAATTTGTAACATCAGTGTTTAGTCCCTCCTTCCCTGCCAGGATTTCAAATGATACAAAAAGAGAACTGTTAAAGTGGACCTGTCAAACAGACACAAACATCTGTATGATAAAAGTCCTTTTCAAATTAAACGTGAAATCCAATTTCTATTTTTTATTAAAGCATTCATAGCTGCTGTAAGCTCATTTAAAAATCTCAGCTGTCAATCAAGATTGGCAGGACAGACAATTACTTTCACTTTCCATTCAGCACTTCCTAGATGTCACTGCTTTCCCCACATTCCCCCATTTCTCTGCACAGTTTAATTATTTAACCAGTGCATGGGGATGGACACCAGGTCCCCCATTCTGGTGCATAAACAATATTTTGTGAAGATGCAAGGCTTGCCTTAATAACTGTGTCCACAAAATGGCTCCTGACTGCTTGCTCTAATTATGAATTCTCAGACTGAAGGAAGCATGATTCAGATATTGCAGCTATGGCTTGTGCTGAGGCTTTGTTGATCAGCTTTGATGCATCTAGGGAAGCATCGCAGATATATGATGTAGCGTCTGCTATTTGCTATAGTAGGGCATCTGTGGATTGGTCCTCTGAACCGATGAGCGGAGTAGTCTGTTCTACCCAGGCTTCCATAGCTTTTGCTACCCAGGCTATGGTATAAATTGGTCTTAAGGCTGTACCGGATGCTGTGAAGGATGCCTTGCAGAATCCTTCTAGAAGCTTGTCAATTGGGTGCTTGAACGCTGCTGCGTCTGCCACTGGGATAGTGGTGGCCTTGGATAATCTGGAGACTGGTGGGTCGACCGCTGGGGGTTATAACCAGAGATCAGTGCATTCTTGAGGAAAGGGATAGGTTTGAGAAAAACGCCTAGAGATTTGTACTCTGTGTGGTCTTCAACCTCCCTTTGGGTTCTGGGAGTGTCACTTGAAGGTATTTGACCTTCTTTGTCCGAGGGGTTAAACTGTTCCCCAAGGGAGTCTGGGGGCGATATAATGGGGCGCTTAGATGCCACAGGTCTGTTGTCTTTTGACTTGGTAGGATTAGACAGGTGTTCCAAGACCTTGTCTAATGTCTCCGGGATGTGGGCTAAATTTTGTAGGCCAGCAAAGGAGAGGGATAGAGTGTTTTTTTTTTTTTAAATATAGGAGAGGCAGAGGATACCCCTAAAGCGATGGAGTAGTGTGGCCTCTGTATTTTCGGGTCTACAAGAGAAGATAGGGAGTATAGGTTATCCCAGGCCCCCGAGTTATGTGCACAGTGCGTATAAAAATTCCTACAATGCTGGCGAGGGAGAAGGCTAGGCCGGAAAACACTTGCCTGGGTAAGCAGAGGGAACTTCGGTAAGTCTGTCGCCCCTGGGGATTCTCCCTTCCTTTGGATAGAGGCACGCAAGAGAAATGCTGCCGGATGGGTCTGTAGAGGCAGAGACTATCGGGAAGTGCGTGCTCCTATCTTTGGCGCCCAAAGCGACATGGGCATCGTCGCAAGATGGCACCCAGGGACTGAAGAACCGGAAGTGCACGCTTGTGAAGGGCATCCCGAGAGAGCTTTTTTGGCGCTTAGACTGTCCAGTTCCACTACAGCACACTTACATTATTGAAGAGCAGTGCTCCCCAACCAGTAGCTTGTGAGCAACATGTTTCTCTTCAACCCCTTGGATGTTGCTCCCACTGGCCTCAAAGCAGGAGCTCATTTTTTGAAGGCAAGTTTTGGTTGTATAAAAACCAGGTGCATTGCCAAACAGAGCCTGAATGTAGGTTGACAATCCACATAGGGGCTACTAAATGGCCAATCACAGCCCTAATTTGGCAGCCCTAGAACATTTTTCATGCTAATGTTGCTCCCCAACTCCTTTTACTTCTGAGTGTTGCTCACGGGTTCTAAAGGTTGGGGATCCCTGGTGTAGAAGTACAAATGCTGGTTCAGTCCTCCGTGGAGTGGAAACACAGCTACAGGGAGTGGGGAACTAGCCTGGGCAAAGGAGTTCTTTAGGTTAGAACCTAAGCAGCAGGGGGGACACGTGAACAAGTTCAATGGTCCCTATTCATGGCAGGATGCTACGGGCTATTCCACACGGGGAGATAGCCACGCGTTTGCGGTCGCGGCGACAAAGCGCCGCGACAGTCGCCGCGACCGGCGCAGGCGACAGTTTTGTATGGGCGCCTATGTAAAAACGCCTGTGCTAACCACACGAGGCGATGCGCTTTTCAACAGTCGCCTGAAAAAGCCTGGCGAGGCATTTTCAGGCGACTTTTGAAAAGCGCATCGCCTCGTGTGGTTAGCACAGGCGTTTTTACATAGGCGCCCATACAAAACTGTCGCCTGCGCCGGTCGCGGCGACTGTCGCGGCGCTTTGACGCCGCGACCGCAAACGCGTGGCTATCTCCCCGTGTGGACTAGCCCTAACCGTGGTCCTTGATCATTTGCTCCAGCCACTATTTTTCTGTGTCTTCTCCTCTGAGGACACTAAAATAAACTGGGCATAGTAGGAGGAGGAGTCACAGTTAACAAGTTAGTGTCCTATCTCCAAGCTGCAGGATCTTAAACCCTATGGTGCCTTTGTCCCCCAATTAGGCAAGAGAAATGTAGTATAGTGTAAGGGACAACTAATGTTCCCTCTGTGCAACTTATTCATAGTGTACACTTTGTCATACAGCAGTACTGCGTAAGTGAATCCAAGCTTTTCTGAAATTCTGCGCTTGCAGATTTTGGGTGCCTACATCTAGGTCTATTCCTCAACATGTGATAAGATACACATGTTCCAAGACAGATTTCTGTCCCTGGCTTGGAATTGTTCAGGTACCATGGGGCTGTATTTATTAACATTGGAGACGTACATTACTGGTGATGTTGCTCATAGCAACCATCAGCAATTTGATTGGAACTGTCATCTACAAGTTAATAAAACAAAAGCAAAGTTCTCACTGATTGCTATTGGCAACATCACTGGTGACGTTTGTCTCCAATGTTAATAAACATGCCCCTAAGTATGCAGTCTATTCACCAATGTAAATGAGGGGTGCAGGCAAGAAACAAGGAAAAAAGTTCTTCATATAGAACCTTGATAACTGGTATTTGCAATGCCTAAGCACCATCAAAATAATAAACTTTATTTAAACCATTACAGAGAGACTCTTGTTCCAGGCATTAGTTAAATTAAAACTAATCGGGAGGCAATTCTGAATGACTCTGCTGGGATAAATAAAGATTACTGTAAGGGCCTTGTCACATGGGGCTCTTCATTGCCTGGCAGGAGATCTCCCCTCCCATGGGTGATGCAAAGGGCGATGCAAAGGGCCAAATATTATTGGTCCTTCATTAGTTGGAATTGCTGCGAATAAACCACATTACAAGGACCCTGCGTATGATATTCTGAATTATGCTATCTATTGTATAAGACCCCTAATTGGTTGCCTTAGGAATGGCTTTACCCCTGAAACTTTGTATACTCTAGTTCTTTCATAGAGGATGAAGCATTTTTGTTTTCTATGGATGGAGTCTTAACTGGATGATTCTTGTTTGTCCTTGTCCAGGCACGGTCTATATACTGTACACTTCTTGTTAAAACTTTCAAACACCGTAGCATAAAGACTTATAGACAGATGTCCCAAATACATTCCCAATGATGACAAAATACTGGTTCCAGCTAGTATCGGAGACCTTTTTTTTTTCACTGGGGAGAAACAAGTAAAAAAAAATGCCATTTTCACTTCTATACAATTAAGGCAAGCATGTTGATGGGAAACTTGTTAGTTCACTCTAACAGGGAAGAATGCAAATAGAAAGCTGTATAGATAATAATTCTTTATTGGGAGGAACGCTGATGAGGAAAACTGGTATTGAGAATAGAAAATTGGACAGAAAATACTGTGTGCTCATCTTGCAGTTTGTAAAGTTTATAGACATATTGATGATGAAAAATTATTTCTCTGTTTTCAGAATAACCCCCGGCGTCCTTATTACTGAAGCTTCAGTGCAAGCTGCCTCTTAATGAACTGTGATCTCTGAAAAAATCTCACCACCTTCCTGTTACTTATGATACTGGAAAAAGCACCTTTATGGCTCATAGTATGTAAGGACTCCTGTCTGCTGCCAACATTAGTTGGAACCCATAGCAAACACGTACCTTTTGCATTCCTTCACAATTAGCTGTCCCAGAAAGACTACTTAATAAACCTTTTTAGTTCAAAAACTGTCTGTTATTTTATGAAAGAACACTGAGTTGCCCATTGACATGAAGTCAGTAATGGGTCCAAATGTTGGTATTTTTTCTCTGAGACCACTCCAGTGTTTTTTTTTAGAATACATTGTAGCTGAAATGATATATATGATGTCTTATCTTAGATTAAAATGTTTTCATGCAGCTGTACAATCTATTATATCTTCCTATGGGATACTTTCTCACTAGTGTAAGTAGAAATATGGGAAGGTGCCCAAAGGGAGGTGTAAACTCTCACTCACCACTGTTTCTCCTTTGATGGAAGAGTCTAGTGCTTGAGGCTACTTTAGCTGTGAGGGCGGTGCCCACCCTTTGAGTCTTACATAGGAATGAGAGGTCAGGGGCAGTTCTTTACTCTCATCTGGAGCTGGGTTCATCAAACTATTATACAGTTTTTGGTATTGCCTCTATACAAAATGTGATAACCAGAACAAATTAAAAAATGAAAGACTCACATGAACGCAGGTTTTCTTATGGTGAACCCATCTTAAAGGGTGACTATGAAGATTTTTTTTTTTTTTTTTTTTTTAGATTGACCTATACTAGATATACCATCTTAAAGGGGTGTGTTAGGGCCAAAAAGTCTTACAGCCACTTGGACCCCTTATAATCAGCCATTACAATAGCTATTTCATTTAACTTAAAGGAGTGGTCCACCTTAAAGTTAACTTTTCGTATGTTATATAATGGCTAATTCTAAGCAACTTTTCAATTGGCCATTTTTTTTATATTTTTCATATTATTTACCTTCATCTTCTGACTTTTTTCCAGCTTTCAAATGGGAGTTGCTGACTTCATCTGAAAACAAATGCTCTGTAAGGCTACATGTAAAGACACACATTTATTGTTTTTGCTACTTTTTATTACTCATCTTTCTCTTCAGATCCTCTCCTATTCAAATTCCAGTCTCTTATGCAAACAAATGCATGGTTGCTAGGGTCATTTGGACCCTAGCAACCAGATTGTTGGAATTGCAAACTGGAGAGCTGCTGAATAAAAAGCTAAATAACTAATAAAACACAAATAAAAAAATGGAACCTGATTGCAAATTGTCTCAGAATATCACTCTCTACATCATACTAAATGTTAACCCATAGGTGAACAACCCCTTTAATACTTTCAGTGAGTTATAACCTGACAGTTCCATAATGGTTCCATAGTGTATAACTAAGGCATCTAAAATGAGATTTCGTCTTTTCTGTGTAATCTGTTAGAGGGTTCAGATATGGAAAGAGGACAGTGTCTTTTGCCCCAATGTACCTAGGATTTAAATGTTAAATATGTTCCCGGAAATGTAGTTTCATACCCTCCTAAAAATTTAAAATGATCAATACGAACTGTGAGTATATTAGAATTTTAGAAATGTGTTAATGCTATGTTAAATGGTATTTATATGAACTGGAGAAATGTACCTGCTAACCAGACAGTGCAAATAGCTATCCTATAATAGCCTGAGCATTTTTAGGGAATATTACTATATATGAAATCACTCTGGTGAATCAAGTGATTAACAAAATTCATGTGATAAATGGGCCTCTACATGTTGTGACATAGTCCTGCAGTATATGGGGTACAAGTAGATTAGCCCAGTTCATAAATGCAGGCCTGTGGCCAGGTATCTGTGATGCAACACATTACATGAGCAGTGAGATTGCTATAATGAATCAGAGTACTGCAAGAACATTGGTTCCTTTTCTGCAGGAAATTTGGTGGGTTAATTGCTCCCCTATTGCCACCGACTGCTTGACCTTCTGGGGTAGGGTTGCCACTTGATTGCTATTTTACCTGCCCAGTCAATAACAATGAGTGTTGGGAGTTGTAGTTTAAAATCAGTTCTAGAACAGTAGGAAGAATATCCCTGTGTCTAGTTTTATATGTGCCTATGGCATACAATATGTTGCACCAACAGCTGTAGGTATAGGAGAAGGAAAGTCTTCTTCCATTTGGGGGTGCGCCCAAGTTATTATATTACTTACATGAAACCCCCAGGCCAGTGCTCCTATCAGCAGAAAACTGCACTGGACTGGGGTTATACCAGTGAGCACCACGGAGCAATCCTATTCCAGCTTCTTTCTACAAATTTCCCGGGGCAGACGCATGCGCAGTAGAAGGAAATAGCTGACTTTTTAGTTAAAGATGAGGTATTTCGCTCTACTGTGCATGTGCAGCCACAAGAAGAAGCGGGAAGAGGATCGATTTGTGGTGCTCACTGGTATAACACTGGGCTGGTGCAGTTTTCTGCTGATAGGAGCACCGACACGGGGTTTCAGGTAAGTTAATACAATCACTTGGAGGTGCCTAACAGTTGGCACCCCCAAGAGGAAGAAGAACTTGCCAATGATGGACATTCTAGTTTAAGCAACTGCTATTAGGGCCACAGTTTGGTACCATGACAAACGGTTTTGCTGATGGCAATGTCACTGTGTTAATGCTATGTTAAATGGTATTTATATGAACTGGAGAAATGTACCTGCTAACCAGACAGTGCAAATAGCTATCCTATAATAGCCTGAGCATTTTTAGGGAATATTACTATATATGAAATCACTCTGGTGAATCAAGTGATTAACAGCCTTGGGGGGGGGGGTTTTCAATATTAAACACATGGCATCTGCAGCGTAATCTTAAAACCTGTACATCACAAACAAAGAGCTGTGCTATGGCTTCTCATATTTTTTCTTCTTGCACTTTCTGCACATCTACAACAAGAGAATTATCCTACCACTGTAATTTGATTTCTCTCTTGAAAAGCTGCAAGAAGGTTGAAAACCAGCAATGGTGGTGCAAATCTACCAAAAGTATAAAGGAATCCAAGCAGCAGCTAGCATCAGGGTGTTTTATTTACCATGAAGCATGAATAGAACAATGCCTCCGGTGCATATTTATCAGGGGCAACAATGATCATTTAGGTCTGTCCAAGTTCCCCCTTACAGCATGTTTTGAAAGAACTTTGGGTATAACATCCCTTTAAAAGCACACAGCAATGACTTCAGCTTAAGCATTGCAGTTGGCCGCTTACATGTCATTTCTATGGCTAAAGCAAATAAAAGGGGGGACCAGTGGACATTGCTGCATATTTCCCCACATTGACCTTCTTGTCATAGATGGAAGTGACATAACTAAACATGGTGGACAGGGAGATCAGTGCAGCGGTGGGAGTGGACTTTAAAAAAAACATGAATATTTTATGCAAAATAACTATAGCAGTTGTGGTTGGATGACTGCCTTCACCTGTAAAGCTACTGATTTAATTGTGGAACCTCTGAATTAAGTTTTCCTTTAAATGTAGAACCAGCTCCACAGAAAATTTTTAAATTATTATCCTAAATTTGTTTTATAACCCAACTAGCAAACCAATAAAGTGATCTTTAAAAATGAGTAAAACAGAAGAGAAGTTTAATTCCATCACCTTGCATTTTGAGAAATGTTACATGAATGTAATATCTACTATGTAATCAGTACACAGGCTTTAACCAAACAAGAAAAATAATTTCTAGGGATGCACCGAATCCACTTTTTTGGATTCGGCCGAACCCCCGAATCCTTCACGAAGGATTCGGCCGAATACCGAACCGAATCCGAACTCTAATTTGCATATGCAAATTAGGGGTGGGAAGGGGAAAACATTTTTTACTTCCTTGTTTTATGACAAAAAGTCACGCAATTTCCCTCCCTGCCCCTAATTTGCATATGCAAATTAGGATTCGGTTCGGCCGGGCAGAAGGATTCGGCCGAATCCTGCTGAAAAAGGCCGAATCCTGGCCGAATCCCGAACCGAATCCTGGATTCGGTGCATCCCTAATAATTTCCCAATCAGAAGTAAGATTTCCTAGCATACAAAACACTGTGAATGTCCATGTAAACAGCTCTGCAATCAATTAAATGTCCCCAAAATCAGAATGTACAATACAAGAGTATTACATTTGCACTATATAGTATATAATTAGTAGAAATTAAATCTTTAAATTAAGGATGGATGCCTCATAGTCTTCCAGCTGTAGATGAACTACAACTCCCAAATCCATTGCCAGCCAACGTCAGTGTAGCCGTGTATTTAAAGTTTAGCAAGTTCATAATTTCCAAACTTGAGGTATAGTGTGGATTAGACTGCAATGCCTTGATCTATAAACAAGTGGTCTAGTTTTGCCTCCAGAATGGAATTTCTACCTCGTATTCCTCTCACCACTTCAGATGCCCATTGAAAATATTCTTGGACTCTCTCTTCTGACCAGCCTATAAAGTAGAAGACATTTTTAATACATCATTCAAAAGAGCAAAGGTCTGATAGTTACTACTACTACTGTCTTTCTAAGTACACAGACTCTTCCCTACACATATAAGTACAATTATGGGATTTATTACTCTGAATAATTGGGACCCGGGATTTCTGAATAAGGGATATTTCTGTAAGTTGGATCACCATATCTTAAAGGGGTGCTTCACCTCCCAAGTTTACTTTTAGTTTGTTATAGAATGGCCAATTCTAAGCAACCTTTCAATTGGTCATTATTTTTGTTTTTATATAGTTTTTTAATTATTTTCTCTGTAAGGTTGCAAATGTATTGTTATTGGGAAGTTTGTTTATACAGAGGCTCCTCTGTGATTACTGATTTGCTTTGACTATGCACAAGTAATTAAATCATACTTCTCACCTTAAAGGGTACCTATCACAGGAAAATAATTTCCTCAAGGGAGGTGTGAGCTACCAGAGAATGCCCTCTAGAAACAATACTATTTTGGCCAAAAAAAATGCTATTAGGGTGCACAGTGGGGGGAGGAGATTCTAGTGCAGGGACTTGTTTGATCAGACATATATGTATAATGACTGAGTCTCCCGGCTTGCTCATTAGTGTGTGACTTTGTGCGCATAATTGGCAAGAAGAAAACCAGCACTCAGAGCTCAATGCATGCGGGCAAAGCCCTGCGTGTTTATTGCAACTTTGCAATAAACACGCAGGGCTTTGCCCACATGCATTGAGCTCTGAGTGCCGGTTTTCTTCTTGCTAACATGTCTCATTAAGGGTTGCCGATCCCTTCTAACTGTGCACCGGACCAGCTTGTATCTGAGAGGCCAGGGAGTGCTGGTGGGTTTTGGAATTTGGTTTGTGCGCATAATGACACTATGGCCACGTAATGCATTATTAAGTCATTATTTAGATGAGCAGCAACCAGGTCCAGACTGGGATTCACAATAGGCCCTGGCATTCCAAGTACACAGAGGCCCGAGCAGCCGCCCACCAGCCCAATAAATAGTCTATGGCAACTTACAGCAGCCACTCTGCCACACAGAACTGCATTATGGACAATCCACATCTCGACATCTAGTGAGCTTTCTGTCTTTTCCATGGCCATGTCATGATGTGCATTTGTCTGCAAATTGTTTGAGTTTGGGAACTTTGTATAACTGTAGCTTTAATAAAGGTGGTATCAATTGCTGTACTTTCTACCATTTTGTGACTTTTTTTATAAGTAAATGCAACAGCTAAGACAGAATATTACCTTCTGGTGTGCAGCGCTTCAAGTCTTGCAGGTTGTATAACTTGTCTGCTAGTTTCACTAGCTTGGCTTTGTGGCTGCAGTGAGGTGCATGTGCAATTTGCTGCTTCTTTCTTTCCCTCTTTGGTAGAGTCTTATCATCTGTCACTTCCTCTACTATGTTACGTACATCTTGTCCAAAATGCAACTCAATTTCTGCAAAAGTAGTGTTAGTGTCTTCTACAGTGTCGTGAAGCAGAGCTGCCTAAAAATCAAGATTTGTACATAAAAAAGCTTGGGCGTTAATGTTATGTGAACCGTCAAATAAGTGGACTACCATTGTGTTGCATGGGCACACTGGATCTTTAAATCTGCCATTAAAAATGAGAGGTCATGGCCATCCAGATATTTAGCAAGGACGGCTATTTTTACGTTACATGGCTCAGTTACACTTCAACACAGCCAAACTACCAAGCTATGTCCTACATAATCAGTACAGGTATGGGACCTATTGTCCAGTGTGATTGGAACCTGGGGTTTTCTAGATAATGGATTTTTTCGTAATTTGGATCTTCATACCTAAATAAAAATCATAATAATTAAATCCAAAAGGGTTTGCTTCCAATAAGGATTAATTATATCCTAGTTTGGATAAAGTACAAGGTACTGTTATTATTACAAAGAATAAAGAAATCATTTTTAAAATGTGGATTATTTGGAGAAAACAGATTCTATGGGAGATGGCTTTACAGTAATTCGGAGCTGTCTGTATTCTTTTGTATCTCTGTTAAGAGTGCCCTCCTTATTATGTATTTGACTCTATCCTGAATAAAAGAACTACCTGGAGCACTGCTGTATCTGTTATTTCAGCCTCGTGAGACAGTATTCTTGCGACACCTGAAATATAAGGTCAGAGTATGAATGCATAAGAAGCCTTTATTTAACAGTATCATAAATATGACTGGAAAAGACACAAGGATAAAGTATTGACCACTAGTACAAACCTAATGGGTGGTTAATATATGGGGTTTTCTCTGGGTCCTTTCTTCTCTGTTGTTTGTGCTTCTCTGCAGCAAAATTTGCAACTTCCAGAATAAGTGCAGCTTCCAAACTCATATTGCCACAGCGAAAAGTAAAAGAGGACCTGTTAATTGTAATAAAAACAAAGTTATAATAATATATCCTTTCCCTCTTCTTTGTAATAGAGAACTGCAAGCAGCGGCAGTAGTGGACCGTAGGGGTCTGCTTAGTGTCACATATGGAATGTAGGGGGCACGTACAGTGTAGAATTTGTATGGGGTTACAGTCAGGTAAAGCAGAAGGGCTTCTCATTGGCAATAATTCACAACAAGGATGTATGTGTAATTGTTTTCTCTGGCTCTCTGTGTATATATAGCTATAGAAAATGTGGCTATTTTAACTAAGTTTGTTATTGTGACTTGCAGTTCCACAATACTCTTCAGGTGCATTCAAGTTTTCTTGTAGCACACCCCTGCAGAAATTCTTATTAACAATGCAAAAAACCCCAAAATGTTGCATAACATAACTTTTCCTCTTATGCTGATATGACCGAAAAGATATAAAGCACAGGCTGAATGTAGGGAATAATTCTGCCAAAATAAGAGGAGGGGAGAGGAACCGCAGTAACGTAACAATATTTAACAGTATCATAAATATGACTGGAAAGGACACAGGGATAAATTATTGGCAGCTCTTTGCTTTCATGCTACAGTCAGAGATTGACAGGTACGAGGAAAGCGTTTGCTTCCAAAACCTCTGGGGAATCTGCATTGGAGACTGATCTGAAGTGGGATGAAGAGGAGCAGAGCAATATCACCCGGTAATTTGTATAAAAAAGGCTTTAAAGTGACATAAGCGCACACAGAGCTGCTCGGTTGGTGGAGATTTATTTCTCAGGAGAACTAAACTTCTAATGACTGGGGATGCCGCTCTATTACTCACTGTTCTCTTACTCCACGTCCCCTGTGTTTAGTCAGGCCTCCGCCTCCACAGACATGCCAAGCTCACAGTGTGCTCTCCTGGGGAGGGATGAACCGCTGCATATATCACACAGCCAACATACTGGGGGAAATTTACTAAAGGGCGAAGTGGCTAACTCTGGCGAAAATCCACCAGCGTGATGTTGTTTCTGCACTTCACCAATTTACTAACGGTAGCTGGCGTAAATTTGCTGCCGTAATTTCGCCAAGGAGATAGACTCTGGCGCAACTTCGCACTCTTAACACCAGGCGAATTTTTGGTCTGGCGAAAGATCAATACTACGCAAATTCACAAAGTTTTTTATTTTACTGACCGTTACCTCTATCGCCAGACTTGCCTTCACCACCTCAGACCAGGTGAAGTGCAATAGAGTTTATATGAGTGCCTCAAAAAAAAGTTAAACATTTTTCTAAGTCCCAAAAAACGCTGGCGTCTTTTACTTTTTTAAGGGTTATAGACTGAAAAAGATCGTAATTTTTTTGGGGGTACCCTCCTTTCCCCCTACATTTGCTAACATATGGCACCTAAACTATACAATGGGCACATGTATAGGGCAAAATAACAACTCTATTTTATTTTATGAAGCTTTCCCAGGCTTGTGTAGTGTAATGTATTTGTTGCTACATATACGTCCATTGTACTTTAACTTGGCCCCGTATGCAAATTAGGCATCACTAGCGTAACTTCGCTTTGCTTGACCAATTAACGCTAGTGCAACTTCGCTAACTTTCGGCTCCCTGAGTGCAACATTCGATTTTAGTGAATTAGCGGCGCCCTGGCAAAGTGCGGCGAAGACGTCACTAGCACATTTTCGTTGCTTAGTGAATTTGCCCCTATATCTGCAAATGCCAGTGTCAGTTGTACATTAAAGTACTTTTTGAGGTATGTGTTATATTGGTTATTACGTTTTCCTTTCCACCAATATTTCACTTGGCTTTAATTGTTTTGTTCTTGGGCTGAAATAAGATATTAGCAATACAGATGTTTATTTGTTGCAACCTTGATGTACTATTTAAATCACAGTGAAGGAGTGCACACAGCCTGGTAGGAAATTTAAAAAGTTAAATTAATAAAAAAAGATTATAATCAACAAAAATATTTCAGCCCACTGCCAAACTGATGCTGTAATCTCATGTTTAACTGCCGGCGAGGGAACAGCATTCACAGGCTATTTACCTAATGCACAGTTATATAATTTGGAGGGGTAAAGCAATAATCTTAGTTATTTTATACAGTATAATGTATATATTAAAGGGGTGGTTCACCTTAAATTGAAATTTTAGTATGTTATAGAATAGCCAATTCTAGGCAACTTCTCAACTTTCTTTATTTATTTTCTATAGTTTTTAAATAATTAACCTTCTTCTGACTCATTCCAACATTCAAATGGGGGTCACTGACCCCATTGAGAAAGAAATCCTCTGTAAGGGGCAGATTTATAAAAGGTCAAGGTGAATTTTTGAATGAAAAAAATTAGAATTTCAAGCTATTTTTTGTGTACTTTGACTAGGGAATAGTCCAAATTCGATTTGAATTTGAAAAAAAACTTTGAAAATTCAAATATTGAAGTTTATCATGTACTGTCTCTTTAAAAATTCGACTTCGACCATTTGCCATCTAAAACCTGCCGAATTGCTGTTTTAGTCTATGGGGGACCTCCAAGAACCTATTTGGAGTCGATTTGTGGACTTTGAAAAATCTTGAAAAAAAGTTTTGTCTCCAATAACGATGAATAATATCTTAGTTTGGAGGTAGTATTCTATTGTTACAGAAAAAAAGGAAATAAAAAAAAATTTGGATTATTTGGATAATATGGAGTCTATGGGAGATAAACTTACTTTAATTCAGAGCTTTCTGGATAATGGGTTTCTGAATAACGGGTCCCATACCTGTACAAATCCTATCTTCCAGGCCAATATTACTTAATTTATCCTTCTGTGTGGTACTGTATTAAATGCTTTAGAAAAGTCTAAGTAGATGACATACACTGCCATCCCAAAGTAAATGGCTATTAAATTAATCTGGCAAGATTTATTGTGCATAAAACCATGCTGGCATAAACTCTTAGGGGCAAATTCCCTAAGCAGCATAAATTCGCTAGCGACCGATTCGCCCATTTCGCCAGGCGTAAATTCCCCTGGACAATGCTAATTCCCTAAAATGTGAAGTTGCGTCCAGGGCGCCGAACGCTGGAGAACTTGCATTAGTGTTACTCCGCCAAGCAAAGCAAAGCTGCGCTAGCATTGGCTAATTTGCATACGGCGGGAAGTGAAAGTTGAATGGACGTATATGTTGCAGCAAATACATTACACAAGCCCAGGGAACCTTAATAAAATAAAATAGAGTTGTTATATTGCCCTACACATGAGCCCAGTGGATAATTTATTAAAAATATGTTAGGAAATGTAGGGGGGAACCCGGTTACCCAAAAAAAATTTACGGACTTTTGCAGGCTATCACTCAGAAAAAAGGAAAAGACACCAGCGTTTTTTGGGACTTTTTTCAACTAAAAATTGTGGAAGTCCTATCCACTCCATTGCACTTCACCTGGTCTGAGGTGTTTCGGACCCAATAGGTCCTTCCTATTGGGTCCGAACCAGAGGAAGGACCTATTGGGTCCGAAACATGTAGTGCGATAATAAAAACTACTACTTTCAAAGACTCTCCAGACTTCCGTGTATGCTCCCAGTAACAAAAGTGAGAAGCCATTCTCAGGCCCTGATTTGTGGGCAGACCGCAAAGGCTCTCGTCTAAGGCAGCAATTGGGTGGTGGCATCTCTACTGGGGACTGCACCTTAAGCATTTTAGGGGTTACCAGGATGCCATTCTTCAGATACAGTCAGAATCACGCCATTACTCACTATCATGTTCAAAATAATGGATCATGTCCATATCACATTCATATTGAATAGAAACAAAATGACACACTTAGATTTTTATTAGAGTTTATTTTAGATTTTTACATTCTTCTATTGAGCCCCATAACATTTAGTTCATTCCTCTATGAAGCTCTATCCAATTTCCAGCTGAAAGTTCTCTTTCAGTATTCCATCTGAAATGTCCCAATCTTATGATTTTTCCCCGCAAATTTTTTCGCCTGTCACTAGTCTTCACTGTATATTCCTCATCTTTCCTCTCCTTTTATGATAGACAGTGTTCCATGGCAAGCTATCTATTTTAGGGAATGCAGTTATTTCTCTTCTCTCAAAACAATCACTGAGGTGTTTTCTCATTTCCTTAATATCGTACTTGCAGGTGGGGTTTCCGTTGGCAAGGAACTCATATGCGTTGGCAATAGCATATACACCACAGTCATAACGGTTTGTTTGTTGATCAACATCAAGTATTTCTGTCATTTTTACAGGATCACACGTCACTGCTCCTCCATAACATTCTCTTATTTGTTTCTTTAGTATATCAGTAAGGTAACGTTTTCCAGAACTGTCTGCAATCTCCACGTTATGTGGTTTTAAGCAGCTTGTCAACCAATTTTTCCTGTCATGATGAATCTGTACGGACGGGCCATAAACAGGATAAAACTGCATTTGGGAAAATAGGCTGCTCTGAAGTCCCTCACAATTAAACTGCTTTTTTAGCAGGTTCTGAGCAGCATCAATTATTGCATCATCCAGCAATTCAGTACTTTGCAGCTTCTTTTTATGTTGCTGCTTCAGATTAAGTTCAGGGATCCAGTCATTGTTCCTGTTGTTTTTCTTTTTAACCCGCTTCTTTTTCTTTTTGGGGATAGTGGAGTCAGGTGTAGCTATCTGTTCATCCTTTGTGCAGATGGAGTCGGTAACAGAGGGTTCATGTCTCTCTTCCTCTTTTATACAGGTGGTTGAGTCTTTATTGATCTCTTCTTCTTTGCTGCAAACTTGTACAATTACTTCAGATTTGTCTGTGCTGGTCTCTTTTCTGTTTTTATTATGGTTTGGAAGACAATTGAATATTCGCATGATACATGTTTTTGTTAAAGGATTAATAATTCGCCTAAAAAAAGAAATGTTTCCAGTAGAAGCCATGGTATAACCTAAGCCTAAAGGGAGAAAAATAGATGTTTCAATGAGTTAATTATATTAATGTGAGAAAAAGTCCTACAAAAGCTACTGATTCCTTTGCTTGCTAGTGTAATGAAGCATAGCAACTATACCCAATGGTTTGCTGAATCTCTATATACCAACACCTAAAAATATTATTCGAGTATAAAGAATTTTGGTTCTAAATGTTAGTATTTCCCACTCCTACTCTCTCCGCATCTCTGCCAGGCACCAAATCTGAATATGGGGCAGATTTATCAAAAGTTGAGGTAAATTTTCAAATGAAAAAAATTCAAATTACGATCTATGTTCTGTGTACGTCGACTAGGGAATAGTCCAAATTCGATTCAAATTTGAAAAAAATTAGAATATTGAAATTTACTGTCTCTTTAAAAATTCAACTTCAACCATTCTCCATCTGAAACCTGCCAAATTGCTGTTTTAGCCTATGGGGACCTCAGAGAACCTATTTGACTCAATTGGTGGACTTTGAAAAAAAGTTTTTTTGGGGAAAAATTTCATTCGATCGAATGCGATATTACTTTGATTCGTAAAATTCGAATTTGGCCGAATATAGACCTATTCGATCGAAAACGGACCTATTGGACCAAAAAAAACTTCGACTTGGTGTTCTTGAATTCGAATTTCGAAGATTTTTCAATTATATTCCTTATATATATTGATAAATGCTAGAAAAACACTAAATCCATCTATCTTATATACTGAATATTCTACCATAGATTTTCTGAATACTGGTATGGGACCTGTTATCCAGAATGCTCAGGGCCTGGGGTTTTCTGGATAATGGATCTTTCTGTAATCATCATACCTTATGTCTACTAAAAAAGCATGTAAACATTAAACAACCCCAATAAGATGGTTTTGCCTCCAATAAGAATTACTTCTATGTTATATGGGATCAAGTACAAGCTAATTATTATTACAGAGAAAAGGGAAATCATTTAAAAAATTTGGAGTATTTGGATAAAATGGAGTCTATATGAGACAGCCTATTCAGAGCTTTCTGAATAACGGGTTTCTGGATAACGGATCAGAATGAATCCAATCCTAATTTTCATATTTAAACTTAACTAAAATCCCCAAAAAAAACAAGGCTTGCTTCATCTGGAAATGATCTCAACATTTATAATAATACTTATGTACATAGGAATATACCAGCACTGTGTGTTTTTTTTATTTAGCAACTTCTATGTATGAGGCTTCTATGTTTGGTGCCACTAAAAGGCTTCACGGCCTCAACTTTGGATTTTCAATTGTCTTCAACGTTATCACATAGAGAAATTATAGATATATTTGGCAAGTCCCAATACAGTGGATTCAGTACCTCATATACCCTTTCTATTGTGATACCATCATGTTATTGTATATCACATCAAATATTAACAAATGAAATGCTAATGTATTATATTTTATATTTTTTGCAAAAATTCTCTATAAATCACACTTACTAACCAATAAATACAGGTAAAGATCTATTTAAAATTGCTCTAAAATAAACTCACCTCTGCCAGTCACCAGTCTTAATGTAGACTGACACAAATGCAGCTGTGACGTTTATATATACTTCTTTGGCATTGTGATGTCATAATGACCTGTCATGTGACTAAACAGGGACAGAAAACTGGATTTTTCTGGAAAGTTCTGTGATGTATTGTGAGGTCATCATGACAGGTCATGTGACAAAAACTGTTTGGTGCAAGGTATATGGAACCATTAACAGTACCAATGTATTAATCCATAATAAAATGTATTGGATTGTAATACAGTGTATTAATCATAACATCATCAGGTCATATTATTTTCAAGCAGTTATGTTTTTTTTTATGATTTATGATGTTGTTAAACATTATGCAAAACCTGTCTCTTTGCCAAGAATGCCTGGGTTTTGTAGCTCTACAATCTAAATGTATGATGCACGTTGTGTGCTAACCAGATAGGTGGTGTTGGGTGCAAACTGGGAAGGGTGCCACTTGTGAAGATCCTACCCCTTAAGATACAATGTCAACCTGCAACTACCAATTGTTTATTGACTTTGTAGGCAAGGCACTTAGTTCTGCCAGACCCAGTATAGTATCTCATATATGTGTGTTTAGGAGGGGCACCGTTATATTGAAATTGAATAAATCTATCCCTGGTTGTCGAATATTGTCTAAGAGTGTGAAGTGTATCTATCCAGGCTTCTTCAGTTAACATGGGAATGTCTCTTTCCATTGTTCAAGCAGTTTAGACAGCTTACAATTGTTTGCCATGATTAGGTGGGCATAGAAAGTAGAAGGCGATTTTTGGAGTGTTTGGGATTGGGCTACTTCAGTCTTCTAGGGGTAGTGATAATTGGGGTCATAGGGAACTGGGCTTGTACTGCATGTCTCAGTTGGAGAGAGTGAAAGAACACTGTGTTAGGGAGTGCATGAGGTGTGTTTAAACACACTGAATTCCACACAAAGATGTAATCCTAATTAAAGTCAGGAATGAAAGGAAGGAATTGATTGCTGTGTACATTTATTGCAAATGATCTTCAAAGCAATGCTGAAATATTCTATGTTTGTTCCAGTCCTTCGCCAGTCTCCCTGTCTGTGTGTTCTGTGGAATTGGCTTAGGTGCAATGCAAGTGTAGTCTACCTTTTCTTTTATATAGAGAAGCATGATCCCTGTAATGATCAGCCTGAAACCCTTGGGTTGACCTCTTGGTTATTTAAGGAAATTGAGGGAGGATTAGAAAGTAGTTAAACGGATAATTTCATCACTGACGTACACCCATATACAGTATTATATATATTTATTATAGTACCATTTATCATTACCACAAGCTTTAAAGGTGAGCTTTAAAGGTGAAGTAAAGCAAAGTGTGCCCTTTTTGGGCAATTTACATAATTTTTATGTATATATCAATTTTGATGGTTTTATCAGTTTAAAGGAAAACTATACCCCCGAACAATTTAGTTCTCTATAAAAAATATATTGTATAAAACAGCTTATATGTAAAACCCTACTTTGTGTAAATAAACCATTTTCATAATAATATACTTTTTAGTATTATGTGCCATTGGGTTATCATAAATAGAAGGCCCACCCCCTTAAGTAAGAGCTCCTTTATACAGAGCATATAACCTGATTCAGGGATACATCTCAAGCCAAATTATAAATCTTGTACATCTCAATATAAATCTTCCCCTATAGTTTCTCATTGTCAATTTCTGTCTGTGAAGAGATGCTTAGATTATGCTGATTCTATAACTATACACAGACAATGAATTAGGAGGAAATAGCTACAAATGTTGTACATTATGTTTTGTGCATCTGTACCAGCCCAAGGCAACCACAACCCTTTAGCAGTAAAGATCTGAGTCTTCAAATATGCCCCAGTAGCTCCCCATCTTCTTTTCTGCAGATTCACTGCCTATACTCTGTTTTGCTGTCACTTACTGAGCTTAGGGACCCGCTCACAATATACAGTATATACAGTTCAATGTCCTTTTTTTATCAAAAAGATCTTCTTCAAGACTGCATGGTGACAGTGGCCATTATAAATTGATATAATCTGTGTAGATCCAATTGTGGATGATAACTGCTTCCCACTTTTGCCTAGTCAATGCTAATAACAGGTTTCATTTAACTCTGAGAAAAAGAAAGCATCTCATACTTTTGGAAGGTAACTGCTGATTTTTTTTATTGTTGCAGAATGTGATGGAAGCAATGTGCGTTATAGCCATTATTGTAAACTGCTCCTTAATGGGCCAGTGTGGGCAACTGCAAAGACTGCTGCTCTGGCTTGGTCCAGAAACAACAATCATATTTATTGTGTCTAGTATAGGTCAATCTAAAAAAATCCAATCCAAACATACCTGTATCTTTTAGTTCTAAACTCTGCTGCTCTGATTGGTAGAACTCTTGTCCTGTTTTTGTAGCACCAGGGATCACTGTGTGATCATGCTGCACTGCATGTTGTGGGTTAACGCCACAAAACAATTGTTGTTACCTTCTGTGTTTGTGTTCAGCCAAATGAAGACAGTATTATTTTCATTCTGTTTTTATACCTTGAATCCTGCTCCAACTCTGATTTCTAATGGAAAGTGTATCTTTTGCAGGAGGAAATCCATATAATCTTGACTTTGTGCAGCAACCACGTATATTGTGCAGTGACATTTTAACATTTCTAGGTTTTAAATGAATACGACTTCACACTGGGCAATGATTGGGTCCCATTTGCTAGCTCCATTTACGTTTCTCTGCACAGAAACATGAGCGTCACACTCTGCATCGTTACCAGCACCAACAACGCAGAAAGCGTGAGGAGGAGGAGAGACAGCGACATGCTGATCACCATGCACGCAAGGAGCGGGAATCTCATGGAGGGGAGGATGGAAAGCAGGCCTGGACTAAGATTCAAAATAGGCCCTGGCATTTCAGGTACACAGAGGCCCAAACAGGCCACACAGCAGCCCAAACAGTCTCCCACCAGCCCAATATACAGTGACTCTCTATGGCAACTTACAGCAGCCCCTCTGGCATTTGCCAGAACCCACAGATTGTCAGTCCGGGCCTGATGGAAAGATTCCCAGACTCATGAAAAGAACTCAAGCAAGACTACGCAAGGTGGCCCCCCTGGAGGGAGCAGCCATGACAAGCTTAATTTTGTCCACCAATAATGTGATGAAACTTAAGCAAATGATCCCCCTGCAAAGCAAGTTCTTATCATGGACCAGTGCCAAAATCTCCATAATCCCCTCCAGCGGCAGACACCAAAATACCCAGCTTTCTGAGCTTCAAATTTCTAAAATCCCCTGAAACAAAATGAGAATCCTCCCAAGAGAGAGCCCATTCTCCAACAAAGCCTTTCCACCCAGGCAAGCTTTTTAACTTTGGCAACAAGGGTGAGGGACAGGTAGGTGGTAATGGTATTGGTGCACCCAAATAAACAAAGCCAAGAGGAGCAACAGCTGGGACTGCCTATTGTGATGGTACAGTGCCAGGTAAATCCCAGCTAAAAGGGATTTTAGAAGACAGGCCCACGGAGGAGGGTGAGGAGCAAACCAGGGCACAAAAACAATAACTGTGCTTTCCTCCCACTGAAAAAGGGCACAGAAGCACTGCTGTAGGCGGGTTGTTATCTGAAAGAAAAGTTCTCCAGCTGCAAAAAGTGAAGTGGTGCATTGGCCTGGAAATGCTATCATTGCACTGGTACAGCTTGCTGGATACATGTGTATCACTGTAAGGCAAGAAGGTGCTGCATTACGTAATGAAATATATTATCTGTGTAAACTTCCAGCCTTCCTATAGACAGACTTTCTGAACTGTCTATTGATGCCCAATATATCTACTTACCCTTAGTAAGTGCTGAGTGGATATTACTGGTCTTTTATGCAGTGAGTTTGTTACAACTTTAGAGTAACACCATTAACAATGAGTTTGTTTCTGGAATAAGGAATTTTTCACATTTCAATACAGATGTTCCTATGCAGTTACTATATTGAAGTGTAGATCATTGCTGGCTATCTCTATACAGTGGCCTAATTGGGTCTTTCTCGCCCGATCAGTTAAAAAATGTAGCATCTTGTAAAACATCAGGGAGGGAAGTTGTGTGTGGTGGTTTGTTGGTGGTTACCTGTCCCATGCAGTGCCTTATTCCAGGCC
This sequence comes from Xenopus petersii, assembly GCA_038501925.1. Classification (NCBI taxonomy): domain Eukaryota; kingdom Metazoa; phylum Chordata; class Amphibia; order Anura; family Pipidae; genus Xenopus; species Xenopus petersii. Next base: position 105,755,088 of record CM076673.1, read on the forward strand.
TGTGAGGCTGTGGAGCAGGCCATATCATGGCACATAATAAAATTCTGTGCTTTGCTCTCCCTTAGTTCTGAAACCCACCCAATTAATACAGCTATTTGTTTTCTTAAAGTTGATGCAGAACAGCCTTCTTTGAGGGGTGAAGACTTTAAAAGACAGGGGATTTGGAAATGTCCTACTGTTTCACTATAAGTGAAAAAGGTCATTGTGTTATGGCCACTGAGGGGAAAAAAAGGTAACTTGGAAATTAAAAAGTGTTTCCTTTAAACAGAAAAGTTTTGCCTTGTGGTATTACTCTACCCTCCCATAAGCTTCCCTTTCCTTACAGGGCATGATTCTTATGATGTTGCTTCTCAAACAGCAATCATTATTTAGTGTTAGAGAAGTCTTAGTGCCTACAAACATATTCCACAGTATAGGCTCTGTAAAGATCTTTGTCAAGTTATCCAGGTAACAGACTATAAAGAAGTGATCCCGGTCTCGAATGGTCAAGCAGGTTTGAATTGTAGTTTCAAATAAGAGCTGGGTCTAGCGACAGTACTCCTATAAAATGTTTTAGTAGTGCAGACGTGACTTGTACTGAATGTTAAGAGACTAAGTAGCATCTAAATGATGATGCCATACCAACAGGTAAGTAAAGCTGTTGGTTATTCTGGTAGCTATAAAATCCCTTGGAGCAATTTTACCAATCCCACCAGTACTATAGAGCTGCTTAATAGTTAGTTTGAGCATTATAACATGTGGCTGTTTCTTGTTTAGTTGGATGTGAGTCAGTCAATCTGATGACTATATTGGAAGAAATGTATTTCAGTTTTGTAAAAAACAGAGACATTTGATTAGATCCAAATTGAAAGGTACAGCTGAGGCTTAGCACTCTTATATAGATGATATTTTAAAAAAAATATCCGATGGCATGGTGCAGCTGTGCTGATAATACAGACTTTTCATGCTAAACCATGTCATATTCACTAAAGGGCAGATTTATCAAGGGTTGAATAGTCAATTTTAATTTGCATTTTTGAATTTAAAAATTAACACATTGAAGTTTGAATCCCCCTATTCAAATGTAAATTTTAATGTGAGATTTATCACACCTCGGCCATGGAAGTAGTCCTAATTCAAAAATTCTCCACCTTAAACTTGCTGAGTTCATGTACAAGTCAATGGCACAGGTCCGTTGAGCCATTAATAGCCTTCCTGACATTCAAGTATTTTTTTTTGGGAGAAAAATTTGACTTGTACGAATCGAATATGATTTGAATTTTCGGGTCGGAACCTTTCGATAGAATATTTGCCATTCACATGTTTTTTCTTAAATAACCTCCCAGACAAATTGTTAGTATATTTAAATTTTAAAAAACTCATGAATGAAAAACATGAATTCGAACTTTGATATATTGGCCTCCAAGAGAGCTTTGTGATCTCAGGAAAGAAACTGGTATGTTGCGACTTATAGCCAGTATTTCTGCAAACATGCAATTGGTAGACATATTGCCTTGGAGGACATTTTGTATTGTGTTATGTGTATGACTTGCCTTTGTTGGAAGATCTTGGCAAACTGTGAGATATGGAGCTCAGCAAGGGGAGAGTCAGAGGCCTTTATGCTGAATTTATTTCCTGTATGCAAGAGATAAATATCTTTATTTACTGTATTTGAAACTAGTATTTTATTGGTGATAGCAACTCAGCTGAATTCTGTCTGGGAAGAATCCAGATACTTTTTATGATTTTTTGTTTCAAAATCTTTTAAGACTGAAAGTCGTACTCAGTTTATTATTCGATTCAGGATTAGAGCTGTGGGGTTGGTATTTTGCCAGATATACATCAAGGAAGGTGAATTAACTCGCCAAATCCAAAAGTATGGGTTTACTTGTTACGATTACAATGTAGATCATGGGTGTCCAGTGTGCGGCTCTTCAGTTGTTCAGAATGCTGTGTTCAGCCCTAGGTCTATCGCACACAGGGTGGCATTATATCGTAACCTCAGTTTGTCATTCTCCTTCAAATGAATATTTCTAATATATGGAGACCTACAGGTGAATGTGGAGCTGATTTACAAAACAGCTGCTAAAATCATCATAAAATTTTATATTAACTTAAAATTCTCAAAACATCAACTAGGAGAAAAGAGCTGCGAGTACTGGACTATTTCATGATGGTGTCATCTAGGGGCACATTTACTTAGCTCGAGTGAAGGAATAGAATAAAAAAAAACTTCGAATTTCAAATGATTTGTTTGGCTACTTCGACCATCGAATTGGAACTTCAACCTTTGACTACGACTTCGAATCGAACAATTCGAACTAAAACTCGTTCGACTATTCGACCATTCGATAGTCAAAGTACTGTCTCTTTAAAAAAAACTTCGACCCCCTACTTCGTCACCTAAAACCTACCGAGGTGCAATGTTAGCCTATGGGGAAGGTCCCCATAGGCTTTCCTGTGGTTTTTTGATCGAAGCAATATCTTTCGATCGATGGATTAAAATCCTTTGAATCGTTTGATTTGAAGGATTTGATCGTTCGATCGAACGAATAGCGCTAAATTGAACAAATAGCGTTTTTTTTATTCGATATTCGAAGTCAAAGGATTTAACTTCGATAGTCGAATATCGACGGTTAATTAACCCTCGATATTCGACCATTAGTAAATGTGCCCCTTAGTGTCTGCTTTCTGTCATTATTCAGTTAATAAGTGCAAGGGTGAAATGGTTCCATGCACCCACATGGATACTAAGGAAAATGGAAATATGCTGTATCAGGCAAAACATTGACCACATATGTGTTTAGTGTAAAGTAAAATCCTTGAGAGCATCAGGAGTTGCCTACTAAACAGATAGACCTTCCACAGGCACTGCCACTAGCACCCATTTGTTAACAGTGTCGGGGTATTTATGTTCCTTATTGGGGTGTCTACTGATGAGTCTAATTTGAGACGTGTGAAATCCTGCTACATCTGTCATTACAGTAGTTTGCATTATTCTCAGATAAAGAGCACTATGAGGAATCCAATTATCAGATCAGCTACTTCCCCTTGGTGGGTTAACTAGGGGCATCTTTAAAACGTTATGTCTCTTAAGGATTTGCGGTCTTGGGTATTTTTTGTCCAAAACAGAATGGCCAACACCACCAAGAACATGTTTGCTTTCAAATATTAACATAACTATTCTTATTACCATTAACAGCAGTTTTATTGATACCCTTTGCCTTGACAACAGCCTACAACATATCAATCAGAAGTGCCCACAATGCAGTTCAGGTCTCTTATGATTACAGTCTTTTTTGTTGTGCATTTCGGTGATTTTAAAAAGGTCCAGTCCTAATCAGCAGACAATTCTTGCTACCCTGGCCATATCTAGATTAATTCAAAGTGGATCTGAGCCTTTCTATGGGGGCTTTCTTTCAGAGGCCAACAGAGTTTCCATCTTGCAGATCATCCAAACTGCTTTTCCATTAACAATGCAGGGTAGTAAAAATACACAAACACTATTTTCTATAACAGGGGTGCCCAAAAGGTAGATCGGGATCTACTAGTAGACCTTTAGTTGGTAGATCTCAAGACACTGTCAACAAACAGCTCTACTAAATTACCCTTCTGTTTTATTCTTTTAATTCAAATATTTATTCTTTTAAGGTTACATAAGAAATAGTTGTTTTGATATTATTTTTTATTTTATATAATATTTCCATGGAACAGAATGCTAACTGATATTATGGATGTAGATCATAACGGGACAAACTTCACTAAAACTAGACCTCGCATTAGTAAAGTATGGGCACTCCTGTTCTATAATTTATAAACCTTAAATAAATACCTGTATGTATTTTGCTGAACATAAATGAAGGGGTTCTCTACTCTCCCCAGGGGGAAGGAGTCTGGTGCTAGTTAAGTTTGTGGATAACATGAGTTTTTTTGTTGTTTATGAATGTAACACAGGTGAGACTTGCAGCACTCGAGAGGATAGAAGTTTAAGTACCAGCCACAATGATTTCCAGTGCGTTGCATTAGATTGCAAGTGACGTTCTCTTGTCACAGTTTCTATTTCATTACCATTAAACTCCAGCACCCTACATGAAAAGATAGACACAGGCAGTTGGGTGGGAATTGTTTTGTGTGAGGGCTTTTCCCCTGCTACTACTGAGCCTGTCAGTCACTATGATGACCACTTCCTGTGGGAGAATGAAGAGACACTCCCATCCCTCATTTCAGCCTAATCTCTGAACTGAAATACTAACATTGACTGACACCAAGGTAAAATGCTTTAAAAACAATTTTTCTGCTTCTTTACAGATGTGGAGGATGGATGAATAGTATATCTGAATATGAAGGTTAGACAAAATGTCTCCTTTAAAATCATGTGACTTTTTGTCACGCAAACAAGGAAGTAAAGCATTTTTAAGCTTGTGGTTGTCATTAACCCTTCCTAGACCTAATTTGCATATGCATATTGGGGTTCAGGTTAGGATTCAGCCGAATCCCAAAATAGTGGATTTGGTGCATCCCTATAAGAAAGGGGCAGTAAGATAAAAGGTAAAGCATGGTGTCTGCATGAAAATTGGCCAGATATTGGTAGTGCAAGTTTAAAAATCCAAGTAGATCACCCAAGGGTCCTCCCTAGGCCTGGGGGCCAAACAATTGATCAGTTTTGCCACCCGTATACTGCACAGATGACCAAGGCAGGCAACGGTCAGATCATTGGCAACCTCATTATCAGGTATATCTATCAGTGTATGGCCAGCTAAAGTTTTTTTGCAAATGTTGTATCTACTCCAGCTGTTTTTGTTCACACTGTTGAATACAGCATGTAGCATCTACTGTATCCTTATCTGCTTATATACTCCTTTTTACTTTATTGCCTTCTGCCATTATTCCAATTTTTATACCACTTTTAAGATAGGAAAGAGAATGAGATTATAATAATTATATAGATTCCAGGATATTATAAAAAGAAGCCAGTGTCCATATGCAAACCATCCGAAGTCTTATCTGTTGTCCTTATGTTGAACCTAGCCATGTATTGCAGATAGTTATGAGGATGTCTTTCATTTGTACATACATAATCCCTTCTTTGCATACTTGTGAACTTACAACGGATGGTTTTTTAAAATTTGAGAACCATATTATTCCTTTTAACTGTACCTTAGACCTTTTTTTTCATACTGTGCAATAGAATAATTATATTTACATATGGCTGTACATCCTCTGTTCTGTTTAAACTTAAACACTGTGCAATAGGTTTGGAATACTCCTAGATTGTAAAATATACAGGGCATGGATTTTTAGCCCCTGATGCTTAATTTTTGTATAATTTGTATTTACATGTTTTTTTCTTATTACTATGCTTGTTGCTGATTTAATATTTATTATTATGCATGTCCTCCCTGTGTGTATTTTTCATCTCTATAAAAGAGTTACAGTTATATGTACATATAATACATTTATTTATACAGCAGAGAAGAAAACAAACATGACATTTTTTTGACATAGCAAGAGTATTAATACAATGCCTTTCCTTATTAGGATGGTAGACGTTGGTGGTCAGAGGTCTGAACGAAGGAAATTGATTCATTGCTTTGAGAATGTCACTTCCATCATGTTCCTCGTAGCCCTTAGTGAATATGACCAATTTCTTGTGGAGTCTGATAATGAGGTACATTTTACTTTTTTCAATGATATTTGCTGTTCAAACATGTTTGCTATAATTGTGATTACTTGTGATAACTTAGTGAATTTGTTTTCTTCTGCACCACAAATAATAAGTATTGCCTTGCAGTGCTATGGCCTTGGTGATGATTTTGAACAACTGCCTAGCTGAAACATGTAGTCATTACTTAAAGGAGAAGCAAACCCTAAAGTTAAAAAACCTCTACCCCCCTACCCAACAAAGACCATCTTCTCCCCCCCCCACCCAGCCTAGCTGCTACCCGGGGAAATTGCTCTAATTCTGTACTTACCAGTGGTGTAACTAGACCCCTAAGAGCCCCAGTACAGACATTTACAACAGGGCCCCCCTAAAGGGGTTGTTGACCTATCAGTTAACCTTTAGTATGATGTAGAGAGGAATATTCTGATATAATTTGCAATTAGTTTTCATTTTTTATTATTTGTGGTTTTTGACTTATTTAGCTTTTTATTCAGCAGCTCTCCAGTTGAAATTTCAGCAGTCTGGTTGCTCGTGTCTAAATTCCCCTAGCAACCATGCACTGATTTGAATAAGAGACTGAAATATGAATAGAAGATGGTCTATATACACAAATTAGTCATTAAAAAGTAGTAACATTAAATGTGTAGTTTTACAAAGCATTTGATTTTAGATGCAGTCAATAACCCCCATTTAAAAGCTAGAAAGATATAGAAGAGGAAGGGAAATCATTCAAAACAATAAAAAAGAAACAATGAAGACCAATTGAAAAGTTGCTTAGAATTAGCCATTATATAACATACTAAAAGTTAATCCAAACTTTACATGTAAAGTGGAGGTACCCCCTACTGTAAATGATAAGGATATTAGAAGTCATCGAGAGGATGTTCTGTGACCATATAAAGGCACAAGGCTGCAGGCTGAAATATACAGGGAACTCTACATGAGTATCACTCATATATTATAAGGAATCTTATTTTCTCCCCAACCACAATATATTTACACTTATATTGTCCACCCTACATTTTTCCTACATTCTGTTTCCCCCTCCTCTTCTGCTCCCTCTGGGTTGCCAGGTTTTCATTTCAAAACCAGCCAAAGGCTATAAAAAAATTAGCCATTTTAAAAGTAGCCCAAAAGTAGCCAAATTCGTAAAAGGAAAAATCTTAATAAAATAAAGTAAAACAATAAGGGTATCAAATCCTCCACAGACACACACGCACTAACAGACACACACTCACACTCAGACAGACACACATTGAGACAGACACACACTCAGACACACACACTCAGACACACACACACTCAGACAGACATACACTCACACACACTCAGACAGACACACACTCAGACAGACACACACTCAGACAGACACACACTCAGACAGACACACACTCAGACATACACATACTCAGACACACACACACTCACACAGACACACACACTGAGACAGACACACAGTGAGACAGACACACACTGAGACAGACACACACTCAGACACACACACTCAGACACACACACACTCAGACAGACACACACTCACACTCAGACAGACACACATTGAGACAGACACACACTCAGACACACACACTCAGACACACACACACTCAGACAGACATACACTCACACACACTCAGACAGACACACACTCAGACAGACACACACTCAGACAGACACACACTCAGACAGACACACACTCAGACATACACATACTCAGACACACACACACTCACACAGACACACACACTGAGACAGACACACAGTGAGACAGACACACACTGAGACAGACACACACTCACAGACACACACTCAGACAGACACACACTCACACAGACACACACTCACACACACACAGACACACACTCACAGACACACACACTCACAGACACACACACTCACAGACACAGACTCAGACAGACACACAGGGCCGGAACTAGGGGTAGGCAGAGTAGGCGCCCGTCTAGGGCACAATCATGGGGGGGCGCACTTTTAAGGGGAATTTTTTTTAAACCCTGGTTTGCTTGGCCTTTAATAGTTTTTCAATTTTATAAACTGCTGTTCCAACCCCCCCTCTTGCCTGTGATTCGTACTGCGGAAAGAAGCACTCACCACCTCCCTCTTGGCAGCTGCTGGCATAGGTACATATTTGTGGGCAATATGGTGGATTTTTTGGCTGCAGCTGACACAGGTATATGTGGCAATAGGGTATCTGCTGGCACAGGTACACAGATATTTGGGGCAATATGATGGATTTTTTGGCACCTGCTGTCACAGGTACAAATTCGAGGCAATATGATGGATTTTTTGGCTGCTGTTGGAATAGGTACAGATTGGGGAGAATCTGAGGGATTGACTGCCGTTGGCACAGGTACAAGGGCAATGTGAATGGTAAGGTGGGAAATGGTAATGCAAGACCCAGTTGGAGGGGGGGCACTGATGGAAGATCTTGCCTAGGGCGCCAAAATACCTTGGCCCTGCCCTGCAGACTCACACTCAGACAGACGCCCACTCACAAAAACACTCACTGAGAGTTGACTTGAGTGAGCACTGAACAGTCATTTCTGTTATTCTGAACTTTCGGAATGGGTTTCTGGATAACGGATTCCATACCTGGACTAAAAAAAAACAGGGGTGTAACTGTAGGGCGAACCCAGGAACAATACAGTTAGGTCCATAATTATTTGGACAGAGACAACTTATAATTTTGGTTCTGTACATTACCATAATGAATTTTAAATGAAACAACTTTTTTTTGCATAAAAATGTGAGGAACGAAAGCCTTTTTGTTTTGTAAAAAATCACTTAATTTCAGGGGCTCAAAAGTAATTGGATAGATTAAAAAACTGAAAATACATTTCTAATACTTGGTTGAAAACCCTTTGCTGGCAATGACAGGCTGAAGTCTTGAACTCATGGACATCACCAGATTCTGGGTTTCCTCCTTTTTAATGCTCTGCCGGGCCTGTGGGCCTTTCTGTCTGAAGTTTAGTCTTCAACATGTGAAATGCATGCTCAATTGGGTTCAGATCAGGTAACTGATTTGGCCATTCAAAAACAAATGTGGCATGCCCCTCAAATGCGTGGAAATAAAATTTTAACTCAAAAATAGTTAGGACTTTCAAGGCAATCCGCTTTAAAAAAAGTAAAATCCCCAACGTTTTTTTAGAACTTTTATCAATTTCCAGCATACGGGAAATGATGTCACTGACAGAGCAAAAAGTTGCCTGGCAAAAGGGTGGGAACGTACGCTAACAACAGTCTCTGCTGGGTTGCTTTGGCTTTATGTTTTGGGTCATTGTCCATCTGTATTATGAAACGCCTCCCAATCAATTTGACTGCATTTAGCTGGATTTGAACAGACAGTGTCTCTGAACACCTCAGAATTCATTCAGCTGCTTCTGTCCTGTGTCACATCATGGATAAACACTAGTGTCCCAGTGCCACTGGCAGCCATGCACGTCCAAGCCATCACACTACTTCCGCCATGTTTTATAGATATGTGGTATGCTTTGGATCATGAGCTGTTCCAAGCATTCTCCATATTTTTTTTGCCATCATTCTGTTAGAGGTTGAATTTGGTTTCATCTGTCCAAACAATGTTTTTCCAGAACTGTGCTGGCTTTTTTAGATGTTTTTTAGAAAAGTCCAATCTAGCCTTTCTATTCTTGATGTTTATGAGTGGCTTGCACCTTGCAGTGCACTCTCTGTATTTACTTTCATTACAGTCTTCTCTTTATGGTAGACTTGGATATTGATACACCTACCTCCTGGAGAGTGTTGATCACTTGTTTGGCTGTTGTGAAGGGGTTTCTCTTCACCATAGAAATGATTCTGCGATCATCCACCACTGTTGTCTTCCGTGGACGACCAGGTCTTTTTGTCTAATAGAAAGTATGAAAATCCAAATTACGGAAATATCCGTTAACCAGAAAAACTCAGGTCCCTGAGCATTCTGGATAATAGGTCCCATACCTGTATCACCTAAAATCTTATTATAGTAGTATTGGGTCCTTCCTATTGGCAATGAGCCAGCACTATGGGGCAAATTCACTAAAGCGCGAAGCGGCAAACGCTAGCGCAAATTCGCCAGCGTGACGTAATTTCGTACTTTGCCAATTTACTAACGGGCGCTGGCGTAAATTCGCTAGTGAAGTGAACCTACTCTAGAGCTTCTTCACTCCCTTACACCAGGGGAAGTTGCGCTATGGCAAAGGGACGTAACTACGTTAATTCACTAACTTGCTCATTTTACTGAACGTTACCTCTTGCGCCAGACTTGCCTTCGCCACCTCAGACCAGGTGAAGTGAAATAGAGTAGATAGGACTTGCTTCAAAAAAAGTTGACATTTTTTCTAAGTCACAAAAAATGCTGGGGTCTTTTACCTTTTTAAGGGTAATAGACTGAAAAAATTGTAAATTTTTTTGGAGGTACCCTCCTTCACCCCTACATTTCCTAACATATGGCACCTAAACTATACAGTGGACACATGTATAGGGCAAAATAACAACTCTATTTTATTCTATGAAGCTTTCCCAGGCTTGTGAAGTGTAATGTATTTGCTGCTACATATACGTCCATTGTACTTTAACTTGGCGCCGTATGCAAATTAGGCATTGCTAGTGTAACTTCGCTTTTCTTGACGAATTAACGCTAGCACAACTTCGCTACCTTTCACCTCCCTGAGCGCAACATTGGATTTTAGTGAATTAGCGGCGCTCTGGCAAAGTGCGGCGAAGTGTGGCGAAGGCGTGACTAGCACATTTTCTGCGCTTAGTGAATTTGCCCCTATATCTGCATGTGCCAGTGTCAGTTGTACATTAAAGTACTTTTTGAGGTATGTGTTATATTGGTTATTACGTTTTACTTTCCACCAATATTTCATTTGGCTTTAATTGTTTTGTTCTTGGGCTGAAATAAGATATTAGCAATACAGATGTTTATTCGTTGCCCCCTTGATGTACTGTTTAAATCACAGTGAAGAAGTGCACACAGCCTGGTAGGAAATGTAAAAAGTTAAATTAATACAAAAAGATTATAATCAACAAAAATATTTCAGCCCACTGCCGAACTGATGCTGTAATCTCATGTTTAACTGCCGGCGAGGAAACAGCATCCACAGGCTATTTACCTTATGCACAGTTATATAATTTGGAGGGGTAAAGCAATAATCTTAGTTATTTTATATAGTTTATATATTAAAGAGGTGGTTCACCTTTAAGTTAAATTTAGTATGTTATAGAATAGCCAATTCTAGGCTTCTCAACTGTCATTATTTATTTTCTATCGTTTTTAAATAATTAACCTTCTTCTGACTCGTTCCAACATTCAAATGGGGTTCACTGACCCCATTGAGAAAGAAATCCTCTGTAAGGGGCAGATTTGTAAAAGGTCGAGGTGAATTTTCGAATGAAAAAAATTCGAATTTTGAGCAAATTTTTGTGTACTTTGACTAGGAAATAGTCCAAATTCGATTTGAATTTGAAAAAAATTCGAAAATTCAAATATCGAAGTTTATCATGTACTGTCTCTTTAAAAATTCGACTTTGACCATTCACCATCTAAAACCTGCCGAATTGCTGTTTTAGTTTATGGGGGATCTCCTAGAACATATTTGAAGTCGACTGGTGGACTCCAAATTTAATTTTGTTTTGGGAAAAATTTCTAATCGAATTCGATCGTTCAATTTGAATTCCGCAGAATATGGACCTATTTGATCGAAAACTGACCTATTCGACCCAAAAAAAACTTTGACTCCATTTTGGTTGGTCTTTTTGAATTCGAATTTCAAAGTTTTTTCAAAAATATATGCTCCTTATTGTTATTGCTACTTTTTATTACTTCTCTTTCTATTTGGGCCCTCTCCAGTCACTTATTATTTACATCAATCCATGGTTGTTAGAGTAATTTAGACCCTAGCAACCATTTGGCTGAACTAGTACACTGGAGAGCTGCTGAATAAAATGCTAAATAACTCAATTGCTCAGATTCTCAAAGTTTCAAGTCAGAATTCTATAATTTTGGATCTTCATACATTATGTCTACTAGAAAATCTTGTAAATATTTAGGGGGTTATTTACTAAAATCTGAAAACTTCTCATTATTTTATCAATTGTTCCATTTGTCACCACTCTTTGTAATCTATCCTTCATTTCTCTATCCAAGTACAGGTATGGTATCTGTTATCCAGAATGCTCAGGACCTGGGGCTTTACGGATAATGGATCTTTCCATAATTTTAAGCCTACTAGAAAACCTTTTAAATATTAAAAAAAAAACTAATTGGCTGGTTTTGTCTTCAATAAAGATTAATAATATCTTAGTTTGGAGGTATTATTCTATTGTTACAGAAAAAAAGGAAATAAAAAAAATTTGGATTATTTGGATAAAAAGTCAATGGGAGACAAACTTACTTTAATTCAGAGCTTTCTGGATAATGGGTTTCTGAATAACAGGTTCCATACCTGTACAAATACTATCTTCCAGGCCAAAATTTCTTAATTTAACCTTCTGTGTGGTACGGTATAAGGTGCTTTAGAAAAGTCTAAGTAGATGACATACACTGCCATCCCAGAGTAAACGGCTATTAAATTAATCTGGCAAGATCTGTTGCACATAAAACCATGCTGGCATAAACTCTTAGGGGCAAATTCGCTAGGGAACAATTCGCCCACTTCGCCAGGCGTAAATTCGCCTGGACAATGCTTATTCCCTAAAATGTGAAGTTGCGTCCAGGGCGCCGAACGCTGGAGAACTTGCACTAGTGTTACTCCGCCAAGCAAAGCAAAGTTGCGATAGCGTTGGCTAATTTGCATACGGTGAGAAGTGAAAGTTGAATGGACGTATTTGTTGCAGCAAATACATTACACAAGCCCAGGGAACCTTAATAAAATAAATTAGAGTTGTTATAATGCCGTGCACATGCGCCCAGTGTATAATTTATTTGCCATGTGTTAGGAAATATAGGGGGGAACCCGGTAACCCAAATTTGGATTTTGAAAAATTTTCAACTAAAAAATCGTGGAAGTCCATATCCGATCCATTGCACTTCGCCTGGTCTGAGGTGGCGAAGGCAAGTCTGTCGCAAGAGGTAATGTTCAGTAAAATCCGCATCTTTGTGAATTTGTAAAGATATGTTCGTTCGCCAGAGCAAAAATTCAACCTTGCGGTAGAGTGAGAAGCAATGCTAGCGTCTATCTCCTTCACTAGCAAAGTGACGCCTTCATCCGTTAAGGAATCTGCAAAGTTCCGAAATGACGCTGGAGAATTTTCGCCCCTTAGTATTATGATTGGAGATAAAGTCCAGTATTTTATCCCTTAATACCCCTTTGAAAAGCTTTCCTACCACTGATGTCAAACTAACTGTCCTATAGTTTTGAGGCTGAGAATTTTCATCCAGTGGAGTTTTGAAGCTGAGATTTTTGTCCGGCAGGGATTGGTCGTTTGGTTGATCGGACAGGTTAAAAGATTTCTGTCGGCTGCTGATAATATCTCTGCATGTATTGCCGATCGTACGGTTTTCAGTGGGAGACTGTCACTAGCTTTGGTCGGACATAACTTTCGTACGATTGCTGTCAGGTGCTGAACATCGGCTGATCTGTTCATTTCTACTTTATTTGATCTGAATGGTTAGTGGCAGGTCGGGAGATGGGGAAGTCCGATCGTTCAAGGATTCGGACGATCGGATCTTTGCATCTATGGCCAGAGTGGACTGTTGCTTTACAAGGGAAAGAAAGCTCAACAATCTGGATATACCTTTGTTCAATTTTTTTTTTAAAAAGTGACAATTTGAATGAACTTGGTATTTCATGTATATCTTTCATACATTGGACACTGTAGGCTTTTTTACCAAATGTATTGATTAAGACACACAGCCCAGACACCTACCTCCCAGTAACAAAAGTGAGAAGCCATTCTCAGGCCCTGATTTGTGGGCAGACCACAAAGGCTCTCGTCTAAGGCAGCAATTGGGTGGTGGCATCTCTACTGGGGACTGCACCTTAAGCATTTTAGGGGTTACCAGGATGCCATTCTTCAGATACAGTCAGAATCACGCCATTACTCTCATGTCCATATCACATCCATTTTGATTAGAAACAAAATTACACACTTAGATTTTTATTAGAGTTTATTTTAGATTTTTACATTCTTCTATTGAGCCCCATAACATTTAGTTCATTCCTCTATGAAGCTCTATCCAATTTCCAGCTGAAAGTTCTCTTTCAGTATTCCATCTGAAATGTCCCAATCTTATGATTTTTCCCCGCAAATTTTTTCGCCTGTCACTAGTCTTCACTGTACATTCCTCATCTTTCCTCTCCTTTTATGATAGACAGTGTTCCATGGCAAGCTATCTATTTTAGGGAATGCAGTTATTTCTCTTCTCTCAAAACAATCACTGAGGTGTTTTCTCATTTCCTTATTATCGTACTTGCAGGTGGGGTTTCCGTTGGCAAGGAACTCATATGCGTTGGCAATAGCATATACACCACAGTCATAACGGTTTGGTTGTTGATCAACGTCAAGTATTTCTGTCATTTTTACAGGATCACACGTCACTGCTCCTCCATAACATTCTCTTATTTGTTTCTTTAGTGTATCAGTAAGGTAACGTTTTCCAGAACTGTCTGCAATCTCCACGTTATGTGGTTTTAAGCAGCTTGTCAACCAATTTTTCCTGTCATGATGAATCTGTACGGACGGGCCATAAACAGGATAAAACTGCATTTGGGAAAATAGGCTGCTCTGAAGTCCCTCACAATTAAACTGCTTTTTTAGCAGGTTCTGAGCAGCATCAATTATTGCATCATCCAGCAATTCAGTACTTTGCAGCTTCTTTTTATGCTGCTGCTTCAGATTAAGTTCAGGGATCCAGTCATTGTTCCTGTTGTTTTTCTTTTTCCCCCGCTTCTTTTTCTTTTTGGGGATAGTGGAGTCAGGTGTAGCTATCTGTTCCTCCTTTGTGCAGATGGAGTCGGTAACAGAGGGTTCATGTGTCTCTTCCTCTTTTATACAGGTAGTTGAGTCTTTATTGATCTCTTCTTCTTTGCTGCAAACTTGTACAATTACTTCAGATTTGTCTGTGCTGGTCTCTTTTCTGTTTTTATTATGGTTTGGAAGACAATTGAATATTCGCATGATACATGTTTTTGTTAAAGGATTAATAATTCGCCTAAAAAAAGAAATGTTTCCAGTAGAAGCCATGGTATAACCTAAGCCAAAAGGGAGAAAAATAGATGTTTCAATGAGTTAATTCTATTAAATTGAGAAAAAGTCCTACAAAAGCTACTGATTCCTTTGCTTGCTAGTGTAATGAAGCATAGCAACTATACCCAATGGTTTGCTGAATCTCTATATACCAACACCTAAAAATATTATTCGAGTATAAAGAATTTTGGTTCTAAATGTTAGTATTTCCTACTCTCTCCTCAACTCTGCCAGGCACCAAATCTGAATATGGGGCAGATTTATCAAAGGTTGAGGTGAATTTTCGAATGAAAAAAATTCAAATTACGATCTATGTTCTGTGTACGTCGACTAGGGAATAGTCAAATTCTATTCAAATTTTAAAAAAATTAGAATATCGAAACTTATCATGTACTGTCTCTTTAAAAATTCAACTTCAACCATTCTCCATCTGAAACCTGCCGAATTGCTGTTTTAGCCTATGGGGGACCTCCTAGAACCTATTTAACCCAATTGGTGGACTTTGAAAAACTAAGTTTTTTTGGGGGAAAATTTAATTCAATAATTATTTTGATTCGTAAAATTCGAATATGGCCTAATATGGACCTAGTCGATCGAAAACTGAGCTATTCGACCAAAAAAACTTCGACTTGGTGTTTTTGAATTCGAATTTCGAAGATTTTTCAATTATATTCCTTATATATATTGATAAATGCTAGAAAAACACTAAATCCATCTATTTTTATATACTGAATATTCTACCATAGATTTTCTGAATACTGGTATGGGACCTGTTATCCAGAATGCTCAGGGCCTGGGGTTTTCTGGATAATGGATCTTTCTGTAATCATCATACCTTATGTCTACTAAAAAAGCATGTAAACATTAAATAACCCCAATAAGATGGTTTTGCCTCCAATAAGAATTACTTCTATGTTATATGGGATCAAGTACAAGCTACTTATTATTACAGAGAAAAGGGAAATCATTTTAAAAATTTGGAGTATTTGGATAAAATGGAGTCTATATACAGCCTTTCCTTAATTCAGAGCTTTCTGAATAACGGGTTTCTGGATAACGGATCAGAATGAATCCAATCCTAATTTTCATATTTAAACTTAACTAAAATCCCCCAAAAAAACAAGGCTTGCTTTATCTGAAAATGATTTCAACATTTATAATATTACTTATGTACATACGAATATACCAGCACTGTGTTTTTTTTATTTAGCAACTTCTATGTATGAGGCTTCTATGTTTGGTGCCACTAAAAGGCTTCACAGCCTCAACTTTGGATTTTCAATTGTCTTCAACGTTATCACATAGAGAAATTATAGATATATTTGGCAAATCCCAATACAGTTCAGTACCTCATATACCCTGTGTATTGTGATACCATCATGTTATTGTATATCACATCAAATATTAACAAATGAAATGCTAATGTATTATATTTTATATTTTTTGCAAAAATTCTCTATAAATCACACTTACTAACCAATAAATACAGATAAAGATCTATTTAAAATTGCTCTAAAATAAACTCACCTCTTCCAGTCACAAGTCTTAATGTAGACTGACACAAATGCAGCTGTGACGTTTATATATACTTCTTTGGCATTGTGATGTCATAATGACCTGTCATGTGACTAAACAGGGACAGAAAACTGGATTTTTCTGGAAAGTTCTGTGATGTATTGTGAGGTCATCATGACAGGTCATGTGACAAAAACTGTTTGGTGCAAGGTATATGGAACCATTAACAGTACCAATGTATTAATCCATAATAAAATGTATTGGATTGTAATACAGTGTATTAATCATAACATCATCAGGTCATATTATTTTCAAGCAGTTATTGTTTTTTTTATGATTTATGATGTTGTTAAACATTATGCAAAACCTGTCTCTTTGCCAAGAATGCCTGGGTTTTGTAGCTCTATAATCTAAATGTATGACGCACGTTGTGTGCTAACCAGATAGGTGGTGTTGGGGGCAAACTGGGAAGGGTGCCACTTGTGAAGATCCTACCCCTTAAGATACAATGTCAACCTGCAACTACCAATTGTTTATTGGCTTTGTAGGCAAGGCACTTAGTTCTGCCAGACCCAGTATAGTATCTCATATATGTGTGTTTAGGAGGGGAACCGTTATATTGAAATTGAATAAATCTATCCCTGGTTGTCGAATATTGTCTAAGGGCAAGGCCAGTTCCCTGAACTGCATCAGCGTCTTTTCCCCATAGGCTACAGCGCAAAATCGCCTGCACTAATGCACACGCGGCGATGCGTTTTCAATAGTCACCCAAAGTTGCCTCAGTGAGGTATGAAAGCACTCTGGTGCCTCAAACCTAAGTGAATCAAGTGATTAACAGCCTTGGGGGCACAATATTAAACACATGGCATCTGCAGCCTAATCTTAAAACCTGTACATCACAAACAAAGAGCTGTGCTATGGCTTCTCGTTTTTTTTCTTCTTGATTTTCTGCACATTTACAACAAGAGAATTATCCCAAGTGTATGTAATTTGATTTCTCTCTTGAAAAGCTGCAAGAAGGTTGAAAACCAGCAATGCTGGTGCAAATCGACCAAAAGAATAAAGGAATCCCAGCAGCAGCTAGCATCAGGGTGTTTTATTTACCATGAAGCATGAATAGAACAATGCCTCAGGTGCATATTTATCAGGGGCAACAATGATTTTAGGTCTGTCCAAGTTCCCCCTTACAGCATGTTTTGAAAGAAATTTGGGTATAACATCCCTTTAATAGCACACAGTTGGCCGCTTACATGTCATTTCTATGGCTAAAGCAAACAAAAGGGGGGACCAGTGGGCATTGCTGCATATTTGTTGCATATATTGACCTTCTTCTCATAGATGGAAGTGACATAACTAAATATGGTGGACAGGGAGATCAGTGCAGCGGTGGGAGTGGACTATGAAAAAGAAATGATTATTTTATGCAAAATAACTATAGCAGTTGTGGTTGGGTGACTGCCTTCACCTGTAAAGCTACTGATTTAATTGTGGAACCTCTGAATTAAGTTTTCCTTTAAATGTAGAACCAGCTCCACAGAAAATGTTTAAATTATTAACCTAAATTTGTTTTATAACCCAACTAGCAAACCAATAAAGTGATCTTTAAAAATGAGTAAAACAGAAGAGAAGTTTAATTCCATCACCTTGCATTTTGTAAAATGTAATATCTACTATGTAGATCAGTACACAGGTTTTAACCAAACAAGAAAAAATAATTTCCCAATCAGAAGTAAGATTTCCTAGCATACAAAACACTGTGAATGTCCAGGTAAACAGCTCTGCAGTCAATTAAATGTCCCCAAAATCAAAACGTACAATACAAGAGTGGTTACATTTGCACTTTTAAAAATATATAATTAGTAGAAATTAAATCTTTAAATTAAGGATTGATGCCTCACAGTCTTCCAGCTGTAGATGAACTACAACTCCCAAATCCATTGCCAGCCAACGTCAGTGTAGCAGTGTATTTAAAGTTTAACAAGTCCATCATTTCCAAACTGGAGATATAACGTGGATTAGACTGCAATGCCTTGATCTATAAACAAGTGGTCTAGTTTTGCCTCCAGAATGGAATTTGTACCTCGTATTCCTCTCACCACTTCAGATGCCCATTGAAAATATTCTTGGACTCTCTCTTCTGACCAGCCTATAAAGTAGAAGACATTTTTAATACATCATTCAAAAGAGTAAAGGTCTGATATTTACTACTACTGTCTTTCTAAGTACACAGACTCTTCCCTACACATATAAGTACAATTATGGGATTTATTACTCTGAATAATTGGGACCTGGGATTTCTGAATAAGGGATCTTTCTGTAAGTTGGATCACCATATCTTAAAGGGGTGCTTCACCTCCCAAGTTTATTTTTAGTTTGTTATAGAATGGCCAATTGTAAGCAACCTTTCAATTGGTCATTATTTTTGTTTTTATATAGTTTAATTATTTTCTCTGTAAGGTTGCAAATGTATTGTTATTGGGAAGTTTGTTTATACAGAGGCTCCTCTGTGATTGTTGATTTGCTTTGACTGTGCACAAGTAATTAAATCATACTTCTCACCTTAAAGGGTACCTATCACAGGAAAATAATTTCCTCAAGGGAGGTGTGAGCTAACAGAGAATGCCCTCTAGAAACAATACTATTTTGGCCAAAAAAATTCTATTAGGGTGCACTGTGAGAGGGGGAGCTTCTAGTGCGGGGACTTGTTCGATCAGACATATACGCATAATGACTGAGCCTCCCGGCTTGCTCATTAGTGTGTGACTTTGTGCCCACAATGACACTATGGCCACGTAATGCAATATTAAGTCATTATTTAGATGAGCAGCAACCAGGTCCGGACTGGGATTCACAATAGGCCCTGGCATTCCAAGTACACAGAGGCCCGAGCAGCCGCCCACCAACCCAATAAATAGTCTATGGCAACTTACAGCAGCTCCTCTGGCATTTTAGAGAACCCACAGATTGCCAGTCCGGACCTGGCAGCAACATACAATTGTTTTACACAGAACTGCATTTTGGTCAATCCACATCTCGACATCTAGTGAGCTTTCTGTCTTTTCCATGGCCACGTCACAATGTGCATTTGTCTGCAAATTGTTTGACTTTGGGAACTTAGTATAACTGTAGCTTTAATAAAGGTGGTATCAATTGCTGTACTTTCTACCATTTTGTGACTTTTTTTATAAGTAAATGCAACAGCTAAGACAGAATATTACCTTCTGGTGTGCAGCGCTTCAAGTCTCGCAGGTTGTATAACTTGTCTGCTAGTTTCACTAGCTTGGCTTTGTGGCTGCAGTGAGGTGCGTGTGCAATTTGCTGCTTCTTTCTTTCCATCTTTGGTAGAGTCTTATCATCTGTCACTTCCTCTACTATGTTACGTACATCTTGTCCAAAATGCAACTCAATTTCTGCAAAAGTAGTGTTAGTGTCTTCTACAGTGTCGTGAAGCAGAGCTGCCTAAAAATCAAGATTTGTACATAAAAAAGCTTGGGTGTTAATGTTATGTGAACCGTCAAATAAGTGGACCACCATTGTGTTGCATGGGCACACTGGATCTTTAAATCTGCCATTAAAAATGAGAGGTCATGGCCATCCAGATATTTAGCAAGGACGCCTATTTTTACGTTACATGGCTCAGTTACACTTCAACACAGCCAAACTACCAAACCATGTCATACATAAGCAGTACAGGTATGGGACCTATTATCCAGATTGCTTGGAACCTGCGGTTTTCTGGATAATGGATCTTTCTGTAATTTGGATCTTCATACCTTAAGTCTACTAGAAAATCATGTAAACATTAATTAAAACCAATAGGGTATGCTTCCAATAAGGGTTAATTATATCTTAGTTTGGATAAAGTACAAGGTACTGTTATTATTACAAAGAATAAAGAAATCAGTTTTAAAATGTGGATTATTTGGAGACAACAGATTCTATGGGAGATGGGTTTCCAATAATTCGGAGCTTTATGGATAATGGGTTTCCAGATAACGGATCCTATACCTGTATTCTTTTGTATTTCTGTTGAGAGTGCCCTCCTTATTATGTATTTGACTCTATCCTGAATAAAAGAACTACCTGGAGCACTGCTGTATCTGTTATTCCAGCCTCGTGAGACAGTATTCTTGCGACACCTGAAATATAAGGTCAGAGTATGAATGCATAAGAAGCCTTTATTTAACAGTATCATAGAAATGACTGGAAAGGACACAAGGATAAAGTATTTACCACTACTACAAACCTAATGGGTGGTTAATATACGGGGTTTTCTCTGGGTCCTTTCTTCTCTGTTGTTTGTGCTTCTCTGCAGCAAAATTTGCAGCTTCCAGAATAAGTGCAGCTTCCAAACTCATATTGCCACAGCAAAAAGTAAAAGAGGACCTGTTAGTTGTAATAAAAACAAAGTTGCAATAATATATCCTTTCCCTCTTCTTTGTAATAGAGAACTGCAAGCAGCGGCAGTAGTGGACCGTAGGGGTCTGCTTAGTGTCACATATGGAATGTAGGGGGCACGTACAGTGAATAATTTGTATGGGGTTACAGTCAGGTAAAGCAGAAGGGCTTCTCATTGGCAATAATTCACAACAAGGATGTATGTGTAATTGTTTTCTCTGGCTCTCTGTGTATATATAGCTATAGAAAATGTGGCTATTTTAACTAAGTTTGTTATTGTGACTTGCAGTTCCACAATACTCTTCATGTACATTCAAGTTTTCTTGTAGCACACCCCTGCAGAAATTCTTATTAACAATGCAAAAGACCCCAAAATGTTGCAAAACATCGCTTTTCCTCTTACTGCAGATATGACCGAAAAGAGTTAAAGCACTGGCTGAATGTAGGGAATAATTCTGCCAAAATAAGAGGAGGGGAGAGGAACCGCAGTAACGTAACTTTCAGTTTTGCAGCTTTAGGTCAGAGAGACGGGAAAATGACTGCGGGATGAATAAGGACCTGGATTCTGTAGGGATTGATGGGAATTGTAGTTCTGGAGAAACAGGAAGCTGAGAGGGATGGATTAGGATAAGACAGGAAGCAGGAAATGTGGCAGCTATTACCCTTGGACAGCCGAATGGGACTGACTAATATTAAAATCTCCCCAATATAAAAGCAAATATTAACCGTTTCCCCCAGTCATTACCTAATGCTTATCTGCTGCAAGTTGATCTCTGTCACTTGTGCTTGTGCTTCTCTGTCTGATTGCTGTGGGGCAGGGCAGTGAGGGATAACCTTGCTAGAGGAAGCGACTTCCACACCCTTTCTCCCCATGGTGCCTTGCGCTAGTACTGTTAACTCATTCCTCACTGCTTTACTTCAAGTGACACTGGTGTACAAAGCGCACATGCCTACAATTAGGCTCCATCAAACACAGAATGAATCAAAAGCTTGTGGCCATGTTTTGTAAGGGCAGACCAAGCAGTCACGCTGTATAGTCAGTGTTGCGGTGTATAGTTACTTCCTAGCAGTGAAAGGGTTACAACAAACTTCTTTCTCTGCCTTACAGGACGACTTTGTGTTAGGGGGTGTGTCTTACACGGCACTGCCAGCAAATGAAAGGAGGAGGGGCGTTTCTAAAGGTGGAAGTCAGTCACAAAGCACCACCTCAGGCATTCTGGTTGGATGGGCAGGGTGTCAGTCAGTTTCTGCCTGCAGACTACAGTGCAGAGGTGGAGCTGGAATAAAAACAAGCACATGTTCTTTCCTGGTGACATTTATTCCATATTAAGACACTTCAGGAGAGTTGTGAGATAATAATGGCGGCTTTATCTATTGCTCTGTGTCGCTTTGGAGGAGTTGGCAGCTCTTTGCTTTCATGCTACAGTCAGAGATTGACAGGTACGAGGAAAGCATTTGCTTCCAAAACCTCTGGGGAATCTGCATTGGAAACTGATCTGGAGTGGGATGAAGAGGAGCAGAGCGATATCACCCGGTAATTTGTATAATAAAGGCTGTAAAGTGACATAAGCGCACACAGAGCTGCTCGGTTGGTGGGAGATTTATTTCTGAGGAGAACTAAACGTCTAATGACTGGGGATTCCGCTCCATTACTCACTGTTACACATTCTATCTCCACAACCATAACTCTCACCGTGTAACTCATTAAAAAAGATGGAAAGGGTTAATCACTGGGAGGGGGGTTGATAGAAATTAATGCTGCGGCATTGAGTTGTGTGTAAGCAGGATTAGAGATACTGGGGAGAGCCTAACAAACTGGCACCCCTGTGATGAACCTTTTACATTGCTTTTAAAATCCCACCCATCCAATCCCCAATCTCCAGAGGGGCAGGGCAGGCTGTTCAGTGTCAGACTATAGAGGGCTGCTTTTTTTCCCCATGTTATTACCAATATACATGTTCATAGACCATATTATTTGAAATGATTATGTCTTGCAAGAACATCTAGGGTTTGCGTTTGACAGCCCTTTTATACATTTTGCACTAAGTAGCCCAGTAGTTTTAGAGTATTGGGCCTTTGGAATAACTGTACTTGTGACTAATGTATGTTGTTTTTCCCTACTTCCTCAGTAAACTTAAAAATCAGCAGAAGACAATTCTTTTCCAGCGAATGAAAAGGCAAATGGAACCTCGTGGTCCACCAGACAGAAGACTCTCATGGAATGCCATAGAACAGATCAGGTATAATGTATCTTTTTGTAAAGGGTCATGCTCTTTGGCAATGTTAGAGAGGAGATTTTGTTGCCTGCAAAAGAGAAATAACATAGAACTCCCCAATTACACAAAATTGCACCTTCTGCATTTGTGTGTGATTACATCAATGTTGTGAACACCGTGATCCCCATATTCTATAATGCAGAGGTATTTTACAGGGCTTTGTCACCCACACCAGAGGCAATGTTGTATTGGCAACAAACTGGTGGCCTGACATCACCCTTTTGAATGAACATGCTACACAAGGCATATTTAACTCACATTTTGAATTGCATTTTACAAAATTGCATGGAACTTCTTGGGTTTCAGTTGTAGTAGCTTTTGGGCATCAGTATTTTTCAGTGCATAAGGGGCAGTTTTCTGTAAAATGTGCTCAATGAAAAGGGCTTCTTCTGAACGTTTGCCTGTTTTAATTTTTGAATCATAAATGGTTTTTGTTATTTTGTCTAGTAAAGAGAAAATGATTTTGTCCTTATCGCAAGGACAGTTATATACATTATTACAGTTGTATACATTATATACATTTCAGCACTGGGTATGTGGTACATGTTTTTGCTGTTTATTTTAGGTATTTGAAGCAAGAGTTCCCTGAAGAGTGGACTGTGCCTAGGCTGGCTGAAGGGTTTAACGTTAGTACTGAAGTTATAAGAAGAATTCTTAAATCAACGTTTTCTCCACCTGAGAGACGGAAAGCAAAACAGGATTTAAAGGTTTCAAATGTTTTAATGCAAACAAATCCGCAATCAAAAAAACACCTGTCACAGCCCACCTACACTCTCCTTCCAGATGCTGTCAACCCAGCCCAAGCACTCATTCCAAGTGGGCAAAATAATAAACTGCTGAGTAACACACAAAATGCCAACCTTGTTCCTTCTCTACACTCCGTGCCTGGCTCTGGAAACCCTAAAAGCTTAGCACTTAGATCAGGGAATGAAGTGGTACATAAAAAGAAGGCAGATCTCCAAGTTTTCACCAAGAAGGCACAAGTACAAACACCCAAATCTCCCATGTATGATGTTTGTCTGACCTCAGAGGAAGGCAACCAAGCAGAGGAGCAACACTTGGCAGATCATAAGCCGATGGAGCTTGATGATGAATGGGATGGACAGTTGCTTAGTGACGTGGATCTTGAGGAATTATCAAGAAATGGAACTGAAAACAAAATGAAAGTTGTACGGAAAGGCAGGGAGTTCTTTGACAGCAATGGGGATTTTCTTTATCGTATTTGATACAACAAATGCAAAACTGGCCATTTTGTGTATGCATGTTGATATGATACATATAATTCTATTTTTTTTTTTTTTTTTATTTAGAAACATGTCTAAACCACAAAAATATTAGATGTAATTAAAAAAATCTTTCTATAATATATGGTGCCTGATTGCGGATGCTTCAAAGAAGTGCAATATAACATGTTTGCCACAAAACGATTATGATCTAGCACCACTGATGTACATTCTATCTATTCTAGTTTACACCAAATTCCAGCTGGCTTGGGGAGTATATGATGTGTACTCTAAAAATTACTTTTTAACAATAAATAGATACAAATCATAAGTCACATTTAAGTTATAGCTGACTTAATTATTAACTGACTCGGTAGCTAAATGGAACATAATGCTGCCCTCTTCTGACTGATCTCCATAGGCCCTGCTATGATCTTATTAGTAGCCATGTAGCTGAACGATTGGGTGAGCCCTATTTGGCCTAGCATATGGGTGGCCAAACTGGGTCACCAAATCAGGATCTTTTGGTGTAGGTTTATGTAACTTTGAGGGGGAAAAATTATGGGTAGTAGCAATAGATTAAAAGTAAGGATGGGCGAATTTGACCCGTTTCGTTTTGCCAAAAATCTGCTGCCGACGAAATGTCGCAGACGCCCATTAAAGTCTATGGGTGTCAAAAAAATGTTCATGCACACCAAAATATTTTTTGACGCGCATCTTTTTTTTTTTTTTTTTGATGCACAACGCCATACAAGTCTATGGGTGTCATTTCAGTGGCGAGACAAGGAGGAATAATTCGCTCATCCCTAATCAAAAATACAGGTATGGAACCTGTTAGCCAGAATGCTCGGGACCTGGGGCTTTCCGGATAACAAATCTTTCCATAATTTGGATCTTCATACTTAAAGTCTACTAGAAAATAATGTAAACATTAAATAAACCCAAAAGGTTGGTTTTGCTTTCAATAAGGATTAATTATATATCGGTTTGGATCAAGTACATGCTACTGTTTTACCATTATAGAGAAAAGGGAAATGATTTCTAAAAATTTGGAAAAAAAAGTAGTCTATAGTCTAGAGACGTCCTTTCCATAATTTGGAGCTTTCTGGATAACGGGTTTCCAGATAATGAATCCCATACCTGTTTTTCAGTGCAGCTTGACACAACCATTTTCCTAGCAATGTTTCCTTTTGAATCATTTTAAAAGAAATGTTTGGTGCATATCAAAATTTAGAGCAACTTATACATGTTAAGTCACCCTCACTGTTCAACAGCCCAAGGAGCCTGCCAGGTAGCTGCTCATTAATGGAGCTCAATGAAGACCAGATAAGGAACATGTTGAAAGCCTTGCGGAACTTCAGTACACACAGGGGAAACTTAATGACTGCCTGTAGCCTGCTGCAGTGCATGCAGAAAGGCATGAACAGTCATTGGAGCAGGATGAAGGATAATGTACTGCTGCTGCTGCCCGAGAAGACCAAGATGAAGAAGCCACCAGAATAGGACAAAGAAGCCGCCAAAGGAGGAAGGAGACTGCCTGATGAACATTAAAGGTAAGTTCCACTGAACAAAACTGGCAAGCAATCTGAAGTCCACTCGTAGGGTAAAATCATTAAAGTTTATTTCAGAAAATTAAAAACATTGCAGTCCTGACTAGTTTCGTATCAAAGATATGTAGTGATAGGTGCCTATGACTACGTATCCTTGATACAAACCGCGTCATCGGGTTTAAAGGGTGAGCATGTTTATGGTTTTGAGGAGGCAATTAGGGGTTTATATATAAAGATATGGATTTTTCACAGTGGGATTGAGACATTCCCTAAAGAGAACAATTTATAAATAATTGCCAGCAAGTGAGCTTAACCTGTTTTGTCTAGCATGAAGATCCACTGAACACACATGCTCTTTTTTCTTAAACCCTTGGCCACCAATGTCTTCAACTTTTAGTTGGGCCCCTGTCATATCCACCAATGATCTTAAGTTACGTAGAGGCCCTGGCCGCCAATGATCTTTAGGTAGGTAGGGGAACCCATGTCTGTGTGGCCTTTGTACTGTGAAGGAGGGCATAAAATGTTGTAACAGGGTCTCGTGATTTCTGATGGCGGCCCTGATGGCAGACCCTCCAATAGCAAAATTACTTGTTCTCCTGCGAGCGATCCTGTCTTCTTTCTTTGAAATCTTGTGACTGCCACATGCACAGTAGATTTTTTTTTGTTTGTTTACAATTCCACCTTTCACTGTACTGCCCATGCACAAGCTGCGAGAAGACAGAAGCGGGAAGAAAATTACTCACTTGCAGGTGCCATGGGCCAGTGCAGTTTTCTGCCGACAGGAGCACCAGCTGGGGGTATGTGTTAAATGATTACAATCACTGGGGGGTGCCTAACATTTCGATACCGCTAGTCATCGTATCTTTCTTTAAAAAACTTCTTTATCTCGTTTAAAAAACTTTGATTTTTTTTAGTTATAATAAAGTTTCCAGAACAAAACATATACAGCAATAAGGTACTCACTGGGCTACAGTGACAACATTTCAATTTAACACAGTTAAACCCTTCTAGCTGGAATTTCATGAAGTGTCCCAGACTTTGGACATGATCTGTAAACAGGCAAAGTAAGAGGCAAATTGCAGTGTAGGAGCTGATTCTCGGCGTTTGTTTCTTAGCAGGCCGAGTTTCAGCCCTGTGTGATAGGCAGCATGTCCCTTGTGCACAATCATGGTTGGTTTCAATGTGTGGATTATCGATCGGACATCAGTGGGGAGATCAAGCACCTTGGGGAGAGCATGCTGGGTGAGGTTGGGGTTGTGGTTGACGTGCACACCACAAACCCCAGGAGGGCAGTTGGGTAGGACTCCGGGCCAATTGTTATAACCTTGGGCACCACTACTACAAGGACAAACTCTATGTTTAAAGAAAAATGAAAGCTAAGAATTTTGCCAACAAAATAAAAACTGTTAGAAACAAGATGAGTGATTGAATAATAATGCCTATGGTATTGCATGTATAATTTATTTAACCCAGCTTGAGACAGATGAATGTATCAGAATAAGGCAGCAAATTTTTGCTGATCTGAGCAGCTCATTTGATCACAACACTCCTCATAAAAACCCATGGCATGTTTATGAAAAGCAGGTCCCAGGCAGTGCTGGCTATATACCCTAATGCCTGTGCCAGCTGGATTTTTGGACTGTTGTGGTGTCATTATGTGGCAAATCTGACTGTAACGTGCCAATTGTTATTGGTGGAACTTGGACATCTGCTTTTTTTGTGTATACATTTGGATACTGTTTGAGGGAAGAATCCACCTTGGAAAGGACGGGGTCATCATGGTTGTTGGTTTCTCATCATTCTGTTATCAAACCCTTTATTTCTTAGAAACATCTTCACATTCTGAAAAGGAACTGTCTTAGGGGCAGTGAGGGCAACCGACAAGGTTGGACACTTGTCATGATGGAATTCTGTTTTAAGGGGGGGCCTAGCCATGATCCTGGATTAGCTGGGTCCCCTTAACATATTATGGGCACATCTCTCTCACCTGCTTCCATGTTTAATTCAGAGGGGGCCCGGTTGCGGCTTGGGGAGGATGTCCAGAGAGTGCTTCCCGTCTGGGGTGGAGGGCCCTGAGGCAGCAGCCTCGGTGGGCCCTCCAGTCCGACGCTGCACTGAACACCAATGATCTTTTTTTCCTTAAAGGAGAACTAAAGCTTAGTAAAAGAAGTAGTCTAGAAATGTTGTACATTATATGTTGGGCTTCTATACCAAAGCCCTTTAGCAGTAAAGATATGTGCCTCCAAAGATGCCCCAGTAGCTCCCCATCTTCTTTTCTGCTGATTCACTGCACATGCTCTGTATGGCTGTCTCTTACTGAGCTTAGGGACTGACTCACAAATATTATATAAATGTCACAATATAAGGCTAGTTAGTAATTAATATAGATAAATCCTACATGGCAGCACAGAAACCTTTGCAACCTCATTTTCTGCTTGATCATTTGCGACAATCCCTAAGCTTAGCTTCTCAACAGCTGCTCAGAGCCCACTGAGCATGTGAGTGTCACAGACACTTTCCAAAATGGTGAACCCCTGTAACAAGTTTGAAATCCTGGATCATTGCTGCTATTGAGAAGCTGAAACTTAAGGCTGGTACAATAAGGTCATTATATAATACAGCATTTTAGTCATATTCATATTTAAGGTTTAGTTCTCCTTTAAACCCCTGGCCACAATGTCATTTTAGTAGGGCCCTTGGCCAACTATGTCTTCTTTTATTAGATGCCCTGGCCACCAATGTCATTTTAGTAGGGACCTTGTTCAACAATATTTTTTTACTTAAACCCCTGGTCACCAATGTTTTTTTTTTTTTTTTTTTTTTTTTTTACCAATGTTTTTTTTTTTGTAGGCAGTCCTGAACATAGATTGCTGCATGTAAAACATTTTGTGGGCAGTCATCTGGCTTAAAGGGGTTGTTAATATTTTATTTAACTTTTAGTATGTTGCATGGTTGCTAGGGTAATTTGGATCCTAGCAACAAGATGCAGCGAACTTGCAAACTGGAGAGCTGCTGAATCAAAAAACCAATAACGCACAAACCACAAATGGCATCATATCTGTTATTATACAGTGCTACGCAATATGTTGGCGCTATATAAATACATGTTAATAATAATAAAATAATAATTATACAGTATATATATATATATATATAGTCAATGCAGAAATGACGGCACTCACAGGCAAAAAAATCAAACGATCAAATAAGGTGAAACCATACGGTTTATTGTGATCCTACGTTTCGGTTCCTTCTTGGAACCTTCGTCAGGGAAAGAAAACAGAACACAACAGTTCAGTGCAGAGTTTAAATGGTGTCAGATGGCGCCAAAATGTGGTTGCTAGGGTGCCTAGCAACGTGTGCACGAGGAAAAAGTGTGCATATAGGGTTAAAAACAGTATTATGGGCATAGGGCTGGGTCAGGTGCCCTGCAGAGCAAAGACTAAAACCGTGAGCCATCCAGAATTATAACCGCTGTGTAAATGAACAGGAAGCCGGCTAACTTACCCGTCCTTCAGTCAGCGAGCGGTGAACCGGAACTGCGCTGAGTTCCCGGCGTTTCAGTGAAAAGCTGCAGAAGCGCGTTGCCTAGCAACGCCTACGCTCAGTCCGTATCCAGGCGCTGCGCTGGCCCTTCAAGCCAGCCTATTCAAAATGCCATGGATAAACCCACACGTCCTGTGGAAACAGGGTACTGCCAGGCTCAGTGGGGAACACTGGCAGCTATTTAAAGCCAGCAATGACCCCACTACTTAGCCTTAGTACAACGGACGGGCAGTCATTAGGGCTTATGGCGCTTCTGATCTGTGCTTATTCACCTGGGTGCCATGTTCACATCGCGGACTAGGGTAGTAAAACATAATGGTGCAATGGCCAACCTGAATAGTTTCTGGCAAAACATGCGGTAGTGGGCTCTAGGGTAGTCAACGTGGGGTACTCCTGCTACCCACACGTCTCTTCAGGTGCCCCAATTTTTGCCCAAATACATGCAAACAAATGCACAGATGTGTACTGTGCCAAGAGAGGGGGGGTGAAAAGGCAAAAGCTAAGGCAAGGGAAAACAACAACAAGCACATCAAAATATCCACCATAAAAAGTCAAATAAAGCACCCCAATGGGAGTGTCTCATTGAGGCCCCGAGGGGCCACAGTGTCCAGTTTGTAAATCCATCTTGCTTCTCTACGAAGTAATGCTTGGTCACGTTTGCCTCCTCTGTCAAGAGGTTGTTGAAAGTCAATTATCATGCACTTGAAAGTAGGTAGTGTGTGTCCTTTAAGCAAGAAATGCTTCGCCACAGGTTGGAGAGCCTTCCCCTCCTTTAAAGCCTTACTGATGGCAGATCTGTGGTTGCCTATCCTTTCTTTGAAGGTTGTTCGCGTTTTGCCTACGTAGTATAAACCGCAGGGGCAGATGATGATGTAGACTACAAAAGATGAGTTACAGCTCAGCCTGTGCATAATCTTAAATCTTCTCCCAGTATGAGGATGGGGAAAATCTGAGCCTGTGATAAGACATCTGCAGGTAACACAGTCGGGACACCTGTAGCATCCCAATTTTCTATGTTGGGTTAGCCAGTCTATGTCTGTGTTGGCTGATCTCAGAAAATCGGTGCGCATCAGCTGGTCTCGCAGACTACGGTCTCTCTTATATCCCATAATAGGTTTCGGGGCCTGGTGCAGGGACAAGGATTCGTCCATGTTTAGCATGGGCCAGTGCTTATTCACACTATTCCTAAGTTGTCGAGATGCCGCTGTATAGGTGGTTGTAAAAATCATTTGGTCAGGAGAGCTCTGTGTATGTTGTTTTTTATCTAGTAGATCTGACTGAGAGCATGTCAAAGCTCTTTCTAGTTGTCTGCAAAGTAATTCATCCGGGTAGCCTCTTTCCAGGAACCTGTTAAACATTTCACGTAACTGGACCGTAGCAGTTTCCCTTGAGCTATTGTTTCTAATTACCCTTAGGAATTGTGAGTAGGGTATGCCTCTTATAGTAGCTGGCGGGTGGTTGCTCCCAGCATGTAGTACTGAATTCCGATCCGTAGGTTTCCTAAACAGTCTGGTTCCTATATGAGATCCTGTAAAGAAAATGTTTAGATCCAAAAAATCTATGTTATCATTATCCGAATTCAAGGTTAGTTTAATCGGGCTATCAAGTTCATTGAGCTGTTGGTGGAAAGATAATAGTGTCTCTTTGGTGCCAGTCCATATCAGGAATAGATCATCTATGTAACGAAAATACGTGAGGATTTCCTTCCCCAGTCGTGGCCAAATATGGGCAGATTCAAATTCCAACATGAAGATGTTAGCATAGGAAGGTGCAAGTGCACTCCCCATAGCGGTCCCGGAAATTTGTAGGTAGAAAGATTTCTCGAATCTGAAAAAATTCCTGGTGAGTGTTAGTTCCAATAAATGCAAGAGAAAGTCAATGGGTACTTGGTGTGTATGTGAGGTTATTAAGGCCTTCCTGCATGCCGCTATTCCTTGCTCATGGGGTATCACCGTATATAGACTTTTTACATCCATGGTAACCAATAAGCTGTTAGGTGAGATATTTTTTATTTCATCCAATTTCCTAATGACATGGCTGGAGTCTTGTGTATAAGATGGCATCAATTTCACTAATGGTTGTAGATAATGGTCAACAATATAGCGACTGATTGGTATAAGGAGTCTACTGCTGAGATAATTGGTCTGCCTGGTGGTGAAGATCGGTAGAGTATAGATAATTGGTGTGCGGGGATATTCTGTGATCAGATAGCTATATGTATTTTGGTCAATCCAACCCGCATTCCTGGCCATAGCTAAGACATCATCTAATTCATGTTTGAATTTTACAGTGGGATCTCCTGTCAGAGGTCTGTACGTTGTGTTGTCTGCTAGTTGGCCTAAAAGTTCCTTTCTATAATACGCATAGTCCAGCAGGACTATGGCGCCCCCCTTGTCCGCTGGTCTAATTACAAGGTTTTCATCAGCCTTCAGGGTTTTAATAGCTTGGCGCTCCAATGGGGAGAGATTATTATGCATCCTGTAGTTCCCCTTGAATTGTTTGATATCTCTACTTATGATATTGCCAAACGTGCGTATGGCCGCTGGGGTATTGGGTGGCTCAAAGTTGCTCTTATTTTTAAACACACTACCTACTTTCAAGTGCATGATAATTGACTTTCAACAACCTCTTGACAGAGGAGGCAACCGTGACCAAGCATTACTTCGTAGAGAAGCAAGATGGATTTACAAACTGGACACTGTGGCCCCTCGGGGCCTCAATGAGACGCTCCCATTGGGGTGCTTTATTTGACTTTTTATGGTGGATATTTTGATGTGCTTGTTGTTGTTTTCCCTTGCCTTAGCTTTTGCCTTTCCACCCCCCCTCTCTTGGCACAGTACACATCTGTGCATTTGTTTGCATGTATTTGGGCAAAAATTGGGGCACCTGAAGAGACGTGTGGGTAGCAGGAGTACCCCACGTTGACTACCCTAGAGCCCACTACCGCATGTTTTGCCAGAAACTATTCAGGTTGGCCATTGCACCATTATGTTTTACTACCCTAGTCCGCGATGTGAACATGGCACCCAGGTGAATAAGCACAGATCAGAAGCGCCATAAGCCCTAATGACTGCCCGTCCGTTGTACTAAGGCTAAGTAGTGGGGTCATTGCTGGCTTTAAATAGCTGCCAGTGTTCCCCACTGAGCCTGGCAGTACCCTGTTTCCACAGGACGTGTGGGTTTATCCATGGCATTTTGAATAGGCTGGCTTGAAGGGCCAGCGCAGCGCCTGGATACGGACTGAGTGTAGGCGTTGCTAGGCAACGCGCTTCTGCAGCTTTTCACTGAAACGCCGGGAACTCAGCGCAGTTCCGGTTCACCGCTCGCTGACTGAAGGACGGGTAAGTTAGCCGGCACTTCGGCTTCCTGTTCATTTACACGGCGGTTATAATTCTGGATGGCTCACGGTTTTAGTCTTTGCTCTGCAGGGCACCTGACCCAGCCCTATGCCCATAATACTGTTTTTAACCCTATATGCACACTTTTTCCTCGTGCACACGTTGCTAGGCACCCTAGCAACCACATTTTGGCGCCATCTGACACCATTTAAACTCTGCACTGAACTGTTGTGTTCTGTTTTCTTTCCCTGACGAAGGTTCCAAGAAGGAACTGAAACGTAGGATCACAATAAACCGTATGGTTTCACCTTATTTGATCGTTTGATTTTCTGCATTGACTCTATGATTCTCTTTCGGGCTGGCACCCAGGCTATTATTTACTTCATGGTGTGCGCTCCACAAACGGATTATATATATATATATATATATATATATATATATATATATATATATATATATATATATATATATAATTATAATGGGAAATAAGATGTACATAGTGTACTACATGTCTGGGCTCAGTAGTAATTTATTATATTACTTACAGTCCTGACCCATTTCCTGATTTCCATTGTCAAAGCATACAGATGTGAGCCTGTTTGCTCTCATTGCACTCATGCATTTGCTCATCTGCATGCTTACGCTAAAGTACGCATGGGTTGCCTGGGGTACCCAGCCCTGGGTCCTTTATTATTTGGGCTAAGGCTGAGCATAGAGGGGGCTGCCTGTTGCACCTCACTACTTTACATTATGAATGAATTGCACTTTTGCATCCTTTCACTTTCCGGCATCATGTCTGTTATTATACAGTATTAATATATTATTATAATGGGAAATAAGATGTGCAGAGTGTACTACATGTCTGGGCTCAGTATATTACGTTAGAGTCCTGACCCATTCCTTCCTACTGTAACGGGCCCGAAGGCGCAGTAATAGTGTAGACCAAAGAGGAGACCAAACCAAGTTCGAGGTACAAGAGGGTTTATCAAAAAGAATCGTCAAGGTACAGGCAAAAGGATCAGACCAGGCAGCAGACAACAGGAATCGTAATAACAGGCAAAAGTCGGTACACAAGAATCAAAAGCAGAATATCACACCCAGGAACTGACGAACAGGAACCTATAGTTGGGCAAGGACTGAAAGGGGGAGTGGGTTTATATAGTCCCAGAGTTGGCGCCAAATTTTGACGCGCTTGCGTCAGACGCAGACGCCAGCGTCCTCACGTTGACGTCTTGACGCCGGCGCCCGATTATGACGCCGACGTCCGTTCTGTCGCCGACAACCAATCCTGGACTGGGAAGGAGATGAGGTCATTGACCTGTGCCCGGCAGGAGCCATGTGGAGAGGCAGGCGGTCGCCATCTTGGACGCCATCTTGGAGACCTGGGGTAGGTTCCATTACAGTACCCCCCTCCTTAGGGGGGGCCTCAGGACCACCGAGTCTAGGGGAGAGAGGGAACAATTTGTGGAACCTACGAACCAAGATGGGCGCATGGACATCCGAGCTCTTGACCCAGGAGCACTCTTCGGGACCGAACCCTTTCCACTCGATAAGATATTGGAGAGTGCCCCTGGAAAGACGAGAATCCAAGATCCTTTTCACCTCGAATTCCTGATGATCATCAACCAGGACTGGAGCTGGGGAGGAAGAAGAAGAAGAAGAACAAGACACAGCAGGCTTAAGGAGAGAGACATGGAAGGCGTTCGGGATTCGCATCTCTGGAGGAAGTTGAAGACGAACCGCCACCGGATTGATGACTTCGATGACAGGGAAGGGACCAATGAATCTGGGACCAAGCTTTGGGGTAGGGATCTTCAGGCGGATGTTGCGGGTGGAAAGCCAAACCTTGTCACCAGGAGCGTAGGGTGGAGCGGGAATCCTCTTCTTGTCGGCAAACCTCTTCTGGATTAGGGAGCTCTTCTGCAAATTAGAGGCCACGGCAGCCCAAATAGCCATCATGTGGGCAGCCTGATCATTGGCGGCAGGAACATTGGTGAGAAGAAGATCCTGAGGGAACGCCAATGGATTTTGACCATAGACACAGAAGAAAGGGGACTGATGAGAGGAAGAATGCAAAGCGTTGTTATGGGCGAACTCAGCCCAGGGAAGGAGATCTGACCAGTCGTCTTGGCACAGGGAAACATGGCAGCGAAGAAACTGTTCCAAGGCCTGGTTCACTCTCTCAGCGGCTCCATTGGATTGTGGATGATAGGCAGAAGAAAACTGTAAAGAAATGTTGAGGGCTTTGCACAAGGATCTCCAGAATCTAGATACGAATTGTGAGCCACGGTCAGAGACGATCTCGGCAGGAAACCCATGAAGACGGAAAATATGCTGGATGAAAAACTTGGAAAGTTCAGGAGCCGAGGGAAGCTTATGGAGGGGGATGAAATGAGCCATTTTGCTGAACCTGTCAACGACAACCCAGATAACAGTGTGACTGGAGGAGACAGGCAGATCCACAATAAAATCCATGGCAAGATGAGTCCAGGGACGAGATGGAATGGGTAAAGGAAGAAGGAGTCCTTTGGGAGGGGAATGTCCAGACTTGGAAATGGCACAGATGGTACAGGAAGAAACAAAGTCTCTGACATCCTTTCTCATGGAAGGCCACCACACCAGGCGAGAAAGGAGTTCGGTAGTCTTCTCCACTCCGGGATGACCAGCCTGTTTAGAACTGTGAGCCTGGGATAAAATAGACTGGCGACAATCAGGTGGAACAAATGCAACCCCCAGAGGAATGTTGTCCGGAGCAGAGGCCTGAGCGGAAAGGATTTGTGAAGCCAAGGAAGGAAATAAGGCAGCGACAATCTTGGAAGAAGGTACAATGGGTTCGGGATCTTCGGAGCAGGGAATTTCAGGAACAAAACTTCTAGACAAAGCATCCGCCTTTCTATTTCTAGAGCCAGGACGAAAGGTGATGATGAAGTTAAAACGGGAAAAGAACAGTGACCATCTGGCTTGACGAGGATTTAGACGTTTGAGGGATTGGATAAATTCGAGGTTCTTATGGTCTGTAAAGATGGTCACGGGAATGGAGGATCCTTCCAATAAATGTCTCCACTCTTCCAGAGCGAGTTTCACTGCCAGTAACTCACGATTCCCCACATTGTAGTTTTGCTCAGAAGAGGAAAATTTCTTAGAGAAGAAAGCACAGGGATGTAACTTCCCATCCAAGGAAGATCTTTGAGACAAGACAGCTCCAGCTCCCACATCTGAGGCGTCGACTTCGAGGAAGAAAGGAAGAAGAATTTCGGGGTGTCTGAGAATAGGTGCAGAGGAAAAGGCAGTTTTCAGGGATTCAAAGGCTTCTAAGGCTAGAGGAGACCAGTGCTGTGGTTTACCCCCTTTGCGGATAAGGGCCAAGATGGGAGAGATCTTGGAAGAGAAACCTTTAATGAATTGTCTGTAATAATTGGCAAAGCCAATAAATCTTTGGATAGCCTTGAGACTTGTGGGGAGGGGCCAATCAAGGATTGCTGAAACTTTGGCTGGATCCATCTTAAAACCCTGCTGGGAGATGATGTACCCAAGAAAAGGAATGGAGGACACTTCGAATGAACACTTTTCCAATTTGGCGAAGAGATTATTCTTCCTGAGGCGAAGAAGAACTTCCTTCACTTGGGAGCGATGTTCGAGGAGATTTTTGGAAAAGATAAGTATGTCATCCAGATAGACAACAACACTTTGCCCCAACAGGTCTCTGAAAATATCATTCACGAACTCTTGGAAGACCGCGGGAGCGTTACAAAGTCCAAAAGGCATAACTAGGTATTCGTAATGCCCATCTCGGGTATTGAAGGCGGTCTTCCATTCGTCCCCTTCACGAACTCTAATGAGGTTATAGGCACCCCGAAGATCCAGCTTGGTGAAGATCTTGGCCCCTCTTAATTGATCAAAGAGTTCGGAGATGAGGGGGAGAGGGTAGCGGTTTTTAATGGTGATTTTATTTAACCCCCTATAGTCAATGCATGGTCGCAACCCTCCGTCCTTCTTTTCTACAAAAAAGAATCCAGCACCGGCAGGGGAGGAAGAAGGGCGGATGAAGCCTCTTTGGAGATTTTCCTGGATGTAAGTCTTCATGGCAGCCGTCTCAGAGGGGGAAAGAGGATAGGTGCGACCCCGGGGAGGCATGGAACCAGGAAGGAGTTCAACCGGGCAGTCGTAGGGTCGATGAGGAGGAAGGGTCTCTGCAGAGCCCTTATTGAAGACATCAGCAAAATCCTGGTAGATGAGTGGAAGGGACAACTTGGAAGAAACAGAAGAAGCTTTGACAAGAGGTGTAGCAGGCAGACAGTTCTGTTGACAATAGGGGCTCCAGCGGGAGACTTGAGTAGAGGACCAGTCAATGACTGGGTTATGGGCGCATAACCAGGGGAGCCCCAAAACGAGTGGAGTTGAAGGGCAGTCGATGAGAAGAAACGCCAATCTCTCCAGATGCATGGAGCCCACTCTAAGAGAAAGTTCAGCGGTGGTTTGGGAAATGATGGCTGAAGACAAAGGGCGGTCATCAATAGCCAGGACCCGCAGAGGATTGGCCAAGGATTGTAGAGGAACCGCATGACGAGCAGCAAAAACTCTGTCCATGAAGTTTCCGGCAGCACCAGAGTCCAGGAAAGCTTGCACTGGAACTTTTTGGGAACCAAATTGGATCTGTGCCGGGAGAAGGAAACGTTGAGAAGAGGGTTGGGGAGAATGACAAACACCACCCAGATAGGTCTCCCCAAACCTACCTAGGTGCTGGCGTTTCCCGGCTTCAAAGGACACTCATAGGCGAAGTGCGACTTGCCCCCGCAATACAGGCATAGGCCGGCAGCCCTTCTCCGTAGCTTCTCCTGTTCCGAAAGACGAGCCCGTCCGATCTGCATGGGTTCCTCAGAAGATGGAGTAGAGGAAGCAGAAGCCGCAGGAGTAGGAGAGGGGAGAGTAGAAGCCGGACTGAAGAGTAGGGGTCTCTGGAAGCGAGGAGCCAGGGAGGACTGAAACCGGGGATATTTCTTTGAACGCTCTCTGTCGAGCTCGAGTTGAAATTCCCTCTGACGGGTGTCAACCTTTATAGCCAACGCCACCAGATCCTCCCACCGAGAAGGAATTTCCCGGGAGACCAAGTCATTCTTGATCCGTATGGCTAGGCCATTGTAAAAGGCGGCATGGTACCCATCATTGTTCCAGGAGGTCTCTGCTACTAGGGTGCGGAACTCAATAGCATACTCCGCAACAGAGCGAGTGCCTTGCTGGATCTGGAACAGGCGAGCAGAGGATGCAGTAGCTCGGCCAGGGCCGTCAAAAACGACCCGAAGTTCACGAATGAAGGCACTGGCGTCATCAATCAAAGGATCCCTCTTTTCCCACAAAGGTGATGCCCACTCCAAAGCCTTCCCCTGCAGGCGAGTAATCATGTACCCCACTTTAGCTTGTTCGGACACAAACTGACCTGGCAGCAGGGCGAACTGGATCTCGCATTGGTTGATGAAACCTCTGCACGCATCCGGATCGCCGCTGTAGAGGGGAGGCGCAGGAATACGGGGTTCCGAAGGCTGACGTGGGCTTGCAGGAACGGCCACAGGGACTGGGACCACAGGTGACAATGCCGACAACTTGTCCAGAATAGCTTCGAGAGCCTGGCCGAAGTGTGACTGCTGGGCTTCATATGACTGCATGCGGGAAGCCAAACCGCGGATAGCGCCACCGACATCAGGTGGAGCTGGAGTCTCCTCCGAAGGGTCCATGCCCAACTATACTGTAACGGGCCCGAAGGCGCAGTAATAGTGTAGACCAAAGAGGAGACCAAACCAAGTTCGAGGTACAAGAGGGTTTATCAAAAAGAATCGTCAAGGTACAGGCAAAAGGATCAGACCAGGCAGCAGACAACAGGAATCGTAATAACAGGCAAAAGTCGGTACACAAGAATCAAAAGCAGAATATCACACCCAGGAACTGACGAACAGGAACCTATAGTTGGGCAAGGACTGAAAGGGGGAGTGGGTTTATATAGTCCCAGAGTTGGCGCCAAATTTTGACGCGCTTGCGTCAGACGCAGACGCCAGCGTCCTCACGTTGACGTCTTGACGCCGGCGCCCGATTATGACGCCGACGTCCGTTCTGTCGCCGACAACCAATCCTGGACTGGGAAGGAGATGAGGTCATTGACCTGTGCCCGGCAGGAGCCATGTGGAGAGGCAGGCGGTCGCCATCTTGGACGCCATCTTGGAGACCTGGGGTAGGTTCCATTACACCTACTCTCTGGTGCAGTTTTCCCAGTGTAACATATAATATAAAAACCAACGGCTTTTTATTATTTTTGCCTGGAGCTTCAATGATCAGGCAGCTGCTAATTTAAATATTTGCGCACAAACCCATGGTGGGTAGATTTGGTGCGGACAGAAGCAGCTTGTGCACACCAGGCCCCTGTGAAGATTTTTTTTATTTTTCATGGGAGCCCTGTGTCTGTTTGTTATGCCAGTGAATAGGGGAGACCATGTTAACTTAAATATAATAAGGCCTATT
The DNA here is from genome assembly GCA_038501925.1 of Xenopus petersii. Taxonomy (NCBI): domain Eukaryota; kingdom Metazoa; phylum Chordata; class Amphibia; order Anura; family Pipidae; genus Xenopus; species Xenopus petersii. The sequence continues at coordinate 105,794,283 of CM076673.1, forward strand.
TATCAATGGGTGAGCAAAATAGTTAAAAAGCAAGGCTTAGTTTATTAAGGCTTTGTTAAAAATCTCCTGTTTTTTCAGTGCTGTATTCCCCTCCCAAAAATAGAGGCTGTGTAAAGGAGCTGAAAGCACTGTCAACCCTTATGTCTAAGGACTGTCCTCATGGGAAAAAAAAGGACATGTTGGCAATTCTAGGTCAGGGCAAGAGTCCTGTGTCTGCAGGAAAGTGTGATACGCAAAGGGGCAGAGTCCAGGCACAACTCATCAGATGCACCCGCACAGACTCCATATGCGGTCAATGGGTCAGTGGCTGATTATAAAACACATGGATGCAGAATCATGTGATATTGGTGATGGAAGATAAGATGAATAGTATATAATATATAATATTATACAAAATTGTTTGAATTAGCTTTTATATATAATATATATATATAATGTTTAGTGATGTATGGGCCTCCCAACTGTCCCTTTTTCGGAGGGAAAGTCCCTCTTTTCTCTGCACTGAACAGCCAGAAAAATAAACTAACTTTCTCACTTAATTGGCTTTAAGCGGAGAGCCCAGAATAGTTAACAGGTGCAAATAAGATACTTTGTAACAATTTTGAGACACAAAAACACAGTTTAGATAAGGAGAAATATTTTCAAACTTTCATAACCTGCCAAATTTTGTAAAACAAACATGGTAATTAGGGGGTGTGGCCACAGAAAGGGGTGTGGTCAAAAATTTATGCGCTACATGCGGGAAAAAAATTTTTGTCCCTCTTTTTACATCCAAAATGTTGGGAGGTATGCAGGCAGGTTCGGGCCGGCTCCTGCACAAAATATTTGGGTCGCATTGCTGGCTTCCGGTGGCTACATTTATACTCACCCTGTCCCTTTTGTGACATCACTGCGGGGCGGGCGTGGTTCTATAAATAGAGGTTGGGATGGGGCGGGTTGAGGTTGGAATGGGGCGGGTTAGGGTTGGGTGAGGCTCGAGAAAGTTCTTGTTTTTAAATAATTTGCTTGTTAATGCTACAACCCAGTAAGCTGAAATTGAAAATGCTGTTTGGTTGCAGAGGGTCTCTAATGCCTTGCAACAAGAAAGCAGATTTATTTTATTTTGTTACTGATTTATTTTAATGATGTTTAAATATCGCTCAGTTCTGGCCCTCTTGTCTATCCACTTAGAAAACCACACCCAATCCTAACCCAACTGGCAACTTGGCTGGATAGATAGATAGATAGGTAGATAGATAGATAGATAGATAGATAGATAGATAGATAGATAGATAGATAGATAGATAGATAGATAGATAGATAGATAGATAGATATTTGAAACAAAAAATATTTATTTGGCTCAATGTTTCGAACGTTGAGCTAAATAAATATTTTTTGTTTCTACCTAAAAAGATCCTGTGAGTGCCGTAATTTCCTGCATATTCTATACATTTTTCTTGCGGGCACCCACATGTTAGCATGGTTAACGGTGTGCACCATCAAGTCTCATTATTTCCAAAATGTTGGGAGGTATGTTAATGACTAGTGTTGCCATGTGGTTAGCCTTCTACTGTGTGTGTCATTAACCTATAAATGAGATGCTAATTATTTTCTGCATTCAAGTGCCAGCCTATGGGGTGTTAAAACTACATATGGAATTAAGATGCCAGTCTTGCTACTCCATTTTGCACTGTAAATGCTTTAAAGACATTTCAAACAATTGTCCTTTGCAATATTTCACCCATGGCATATGCCCTAAAAGTAGGGATGCACCAAATCCACTTTTTTGGATTCGGCCGAACCCCCGAATCCTTCACGAAAGATTCGGCCGAATACCGAACCGAATCCGAACCCTAATTTGCATATGCAAATTAGGGGTGGGAAGGGGAAAACATTTTGTTACTTCCTTGTTTTCTGACAAAAAGTCACGCAATTTCCCTCCTGCCCCTAATTTGCATATGCAAATTAGGATTCAGTTCAGCCAGGCAGAAGGATTCGGCCGAATCCTGGCCGAATCCCGAACCGAATCCTGGATTTGGTGCATCCCTACCTAAAAGGCATTCCTATGTACTAGTGTTCAGATCCTAGGTTCCATGCAGGCAGTACAGAAGGAAACATTTTTGCATGGTTAAATTATTTTGCTGGTTTGGATACATACATTCCTGTCATCACCAATGTGAATGTATTTTTGGTCATGTCCCATGTGTTATTGCCCTTTATCTGTTTGTTTCTATGCATAAAAATGGGCACATTACCATGTGGGTGACTTTGTGAGTATGCACTAGTGTCCAGTAAGTGGAAAAGTTGCTAACTGTGTCTGCTGCACCAAGAGTACTCGCATTAATCTGTACTCCTCTTTACTTATTCTGCAATACTTTTGTAATTTTCATGTTGGCAAATCGTGCTCTTAAATCACAATAAGGGGCAGATTTATCAAGGGTCGAATTTCAAAGTACAAAAAACTTTGAAATCCGACCATCGAATTAAAAAACTTCGAATATCGAGTTCGACGTTTTTTCAACAAATTTGGCAATCCTGCGTTCGAATAAAAATGATTCGAACGATTTTAGCAATCGATCAAAGGATTTTTATTCGATGTGTATAGACTTAGAAAAATGTTGTAGATGGTCCCCATAGGCTAACATAGCACTTTGGCAGGTTTAATTTGGCAAAGTATTGAAGTCGAAGTTTTTTTAAAGAGACAGTACTTTGATTATCAAATGGTCGAATATTAGAATGATTTTTACTTTGAATCAAAGTAAATCCAAAGTCGTAGTATCCTATTCGAAGTATCCAAAAAATTACTTCAAATTTCGAATTTTTTTACTTCGAAAATTCCCTAGAATTCACTTCGACCCTTAGTAAATCTGCCCCTAAGTCTTAAAGGGGTGGCTTACTCTAAATTAACTTTTAGTAAGATATAGACATTCTGAAACTGTAAGCAATTGGTTTTTCTTTTCTTTTTTGTGCATGTGTTTTTGAATTTACTACTTGCTAAGCTCTAACTCTAGGAGTGATGGGAGTTGTAGTTTATAAGCAGAAGTCCTGCCCTACTTTACGACTGAGATTCTAGTTATCTGTTAAACAGAGCATTCTCTCCCAGTGGCACAGATGCTATCAGCTCTGTAAGGCTATTCATTTAATATTCCTGCAACTTTTTATTACTCTTCATTCTATTCAGGCCCTCTCCTCAGATCCTCAAATCAATGCATGGTTGCTAGGGTAGTTTGGACCCCAGCAACAAGACTGCAGAAACCGCAAACTGGAGAGCTGCTGAATAAAAATTGCAAATTGTGTCAGAACATCACTCTCTACAGTCTACATCATACTAAAATTTAGCTTAAAGGTGAACAACCACTTTCAAGAAAGTATGTGTATAGCATACACAACATTACCATTGAAATGGATAGGAACTGTGGTAAAACTTGTCGATTTATACATTGTCTGAGCAAACTCTCTTGCAGTAAACATTGCAGCACTGATGTTTGCAGAGGTTAACAGAGTACTTGCCCCATTATCCGCAAGTAAACTGTGTCACAATTTTAGGCAGATTAGCAGTATAAGAAAGTTAAGTGAACTTTGTACAGGGAGAAATCAAAGCGCTTCAGCTCAGTTGTCAGTTCACCCCCCTCCACCAGCAACCAATCCCCTTCACCTGTGAAGGAGTTTAACCTGCTTGCTGGGTACTACAGACTCGTTCACTTCCTAGTGAGCTCCACAGCAATAAGGGCCTGCAGTTATTGTATATCATGGGTCTCCCGGAGCCGGCAGGGCCATTCCTGCTCTCTCTCACCGCTTTGCCAGTCTCCTATGTGGTGAACTCCCTTTCTGTTGCATCAGAGTAAGTACTCGGTAACTAAAACTGACTGCAGACTCTCATGTGCGGTAGCGAGAGAGTCTCAGAGTGTGTTTACAGCCATGCAGACAATCATTAGTTACAATATTTCCAGTAGAAAACAGGATGTCTCCCACCATCCCAGGGCTATGATATGAGTGAACTCCCATCACTCCTAGAGTTAGAGCTTAGCAAGTAGTAAAGGGCAGGCAGCATGGAGATTGGGCAGCATGCCTGTGGCTCAGGTATAGGGCAAAGGGGGGGGGCACTTGAGTAGGAGGGGTGGATGAGCGCTGCCTGCATCGGTGCATTTCTAGTACTTTTACTCTGCTCTGCCACCCTGTAGCCCTGGTCCCTCCTAGCATTATTTTCCCATCACACAAAAGTCCTTGTACAGCAAAGCAGATCATAATATTACTGAAATAATTGGCTGCACTCTGCCCACCCGTAGCTATCTGTATAACAGAGCATTCTATCCCAGTGGCACAGATCCTATCGGATTACCATTGTAAGCAGCTGTTCTGTCCTGCTTTATGGCTGAGCTTCTAGCTATGGGTGAAAGTGAAAGTTCATCCTTTGATAAATACGCCTTTCAAAATCCCATAGAAATTAATGGAGAGTTTTTTCTGGTCGGAGTTTTAAAGGGATAAACACCAGTTTTTGGTGGGGGGAAAAAAAACTAAAATTTTTAAAAATGTAATAAACCTCGAAGCTGCTAAAAATCTGATTACAAAAGTACTACTTCTCAAACCTGCCTGCCTGTATAAGTCAATGGATGATGTCCCTTTTACAACTGGAAGAGATCATGATCTGCGCTGGGTTTCGAATGATTATTGGAAAAAAATCATGGTTTTCAGGTGTCAAATCCGAAAAATTCATACGATTTAGATTTTTTCACGACTTTAAAGTCTTTTCCTGCACCAGATTAGTTCTATTTGATTCATTTATAAATAAGGTAAAAGTGTGGATGGTTCGAAGTGGTAACCCTAGTAAATAACCTTACTGTTCTTATAGCTAACACAAACTTCCACAAAAATGGATTTTCCCACTCATTTTTATCCTAGATAGAAATGAATCCATTGTAAATGTCACTGCTATGGCTCTTTTTAGTCCGAGTAACAAATGAAATATGTTGTTGCTAATGTCCTAGTAGGGTCCTGTCCCACAAATATTGCTACAATTAGAATAACTGTTTAACTCAATGTCCTGACCCCCCTTTTTTTAATTATCTCAAGGTTTTGGATAATGGTCCTTACAGCATTAGGGGGTTAATTATACCATTTTAGGCAAGAACACACACGTTAATTAGATGGCTCTGACCTGTAGAGGACAAATTATTGCCTGTTTCACTAGAATATAAAAAGGCAATGCTGTTTAATGATGGAGAAACGATTCAGTCCTATTTTTACACACTACAGACAATCCACAACAAATTGCAAAATCTAGCATCTTAGGATACAAGGGTGACACAAAACTTAACGTTTAAAATAGACACTAAACTTAGTATTACTGGGACCCCAATATATAAACTTACAGGATTGTGCTCTACTGTTGCTCTGAAACCTGAGTGGTATTCTGTTTATTCAAACAGTACCACACTCAGCTAGTGGGATGATATCCCCAATCATTCTACTTAGAATATGAAAGACACTTGCCTCTATATTACTTACTAACAGTGTGTCCTTTTGTTCATTGCTTTCAGCCCCATCTCTATAGCTGGTATTGGTGCATTTGTCCTCCTTGCTTTGCTGGTTCTGTTATTTCTCCTTCTCCAAGGAAGTCCTCCTAAGGATCCTTTATTCTATGGTAAGAAACCACTTGTACTTATTCTGGCTTGTGGCTGACCCACACACTCACTAAATGTGCTGTCCTAAATTAGTAAGGGTTCTTAATCAAAGGTTTTGTTGCAAAATTAATCCAGTGAACTATGTATCTGCTTCTAGTCAAGAACACTCTGTATCTGCTACCATACATTAACCTAAAGTGCTGCCCAGCAAGTGCCTACATACTTATAGAGGCTTACTAATTGCTTTTGGGATCATGTATTGATTGCAATATTCCAGTAAAGCATTTTTCAATTTGCTTTCCAAGAATTTCCACATACAAAATGAATTTAAAAAAATGTTCCATAGTAAGTCTTTAACTTAAGTGATTCTTGTTTCCAACCCTCCCAGTTTTTGCTGTTTTCGCCTTCACAAGTGTCATTGACCTGATAATATGGCTGGAAGAAGATGGTTATATCAGTGGGTTTATGGAGTTTTATATGAAAGAGGTAAGAGCCAGTTACAGGAAAACTGTATCTGATTTTTGAATCCCACGTCTTGGCAAATTGTGCTGTTCCTACCCCTCATACTCTTCTTAAATGTACCTAGCTGATTATATATAATATACTGTATCATCCCTAGGTCCTCTGTAAGGCACTGCAGACAACTAATCAAAATTCTGTCAGTATTACCTTGAGGGAAATTCATTCTAGTCATCTACTGTCAAAAAGACTTTCTGTTAATCAAACAGATACCACTATGGTAAAAAGAAACTATTTAAAAGAAACTATATTTAGCATATTATTATATTTAACACAGGAAACCCAGGTATGTATTTGACCTAGCCTATTTTATTGGTTAACACACACAAAGAAGTAGGGCTGGGGAAACACAGTGTTACAAAGATATCAGCTCAAATGAAGGGCACTACCTTCTTACCATTCAAACTGCAATTCAATACAGTTTGTGGAAGAGCTTCCATAAGCCCTGCAAAGGCATACAAACTTTTTGGTTCTGTTTATGAATGTTACAAATCTGTCTCTCATATCTGCCATAGTTTGTATTTGTTGTGTTTCTTTTATGTTTTTCCTGTAGGGGGAGCCATATCTCCGTACTGCACATGGACTCCTCATCTGTCTGTGGGATGGCACTGTGCATTACCTACTGTACCTTTTTATGTTGGCAGCCATAGCCAGAGGGTAAGAAAAGTATGAACCACCACACATATAGCTGAAATTCTCTAGCTATTTTGCGCCCATATATCAATTATCACTCTTGCTACAGATTAGTCTATGTGGCCCATATTTCTAATAAGCTTTAGTTATTTGGCTGATTCAGACCAATAATTGGGGTTTCATAAAACTGTCATGACCCTGCACTATAATTACAGCTTTGTGAGAAAAAAACCCAAACTTATTATTTATATTATTATTATTTACTCATTATTTACAGTACATAGCAGTGTCATATATCACACTGCTTTTACAGATAATATATATAATTTATGAGGGGAACTCCCAGTTTATCAAAAGGTAAAAATTTAGTTGTCTACTGTGCCCACGCTGAGCTGTGGAATTTTCCTCTACCCAAACTGTGTAAGCTCTGATAAATATCCATGGGCCTTGATACCACGATTTTGCTGTAGATTTTGAAGAGTTGTGTCATGATTATTGCAGAATTCAGTGCTAATGCTAACGCAGGTTCCCTTTCTTCCCCTCTGTAGGAAAAATTACAGAGCAGTGGGTCTTTTCTGGCTAGGATCTCTGTGCATGAGTATGCTGATTTTCCTCCCTGGAAATGTGATTGGTAAGGCAAAGAGCTCTATAGCTCCTATTCTGCTAATGTATTTGAGCTCCCTTTTTAGCATGAAGCAAACATATGGGCAAATTTGGTCTGGAAATTTGGGAATTTAATGGCAAGTTGGAAATAAATATAACTGTTTTCCAAAACATTGTACGCTCTTTTGGACAGGGAATTGTATTGGTTAAAGCTGGCCACAGACGCAAAGATCCGATCGTATGAATCAATGTACGATCGGACTTTCCCATCTCCCGACCTGCTACTAACCATTCCGATCAAATAAAGTAGAAAATTACAGATCAGCCAATGTTCTGCCCCTGACAGCAATCGTACTATATCTATGTCCGACAAAGCTAGTGACAGTCTCCCACTGAAAGTTGTACGATCGGCAATACACGCAGAGATATTATCGGCAGCCGACAGAAATTTTCTAACCTCTCCGATCTCCGCCGAACGAAAAATGTCGGGGCTTTCCATACACGGTCCGAAAATCTTACGAATCCTCGATTCGTATGACGAGATCTTTGCGTCTATGGCCAGCTGAACAGTCATTATGTATGTAAGTCTGTATGTTCTTTGTAAAAACCCATTTATTTTCCGGTGCTTTTTGTTTTTTATTTGTTGGAAAACTAAAAATACATGATAATAATATTAAATTGTTGTGCTCACTTTGCAAGGCTGACAAATCCAAGAAATCCAATGTGTAAGGGGTGTTTCTGCCCCCACCACCACCAGAGAGCACTTAGAAGCATTTATATTTTTAATGGTTTTTAATGTTAAGGCTAATAAAGTATTTTTTCATCATATCTGTAATAATTTTATTGCCTTTCCATATTATTATTTCTTAACATCTATATATTGTGTAGTCGGGAATGCATTGGAATTTGTTGCATTGCATTTTAATAGGGGATCTATTGTACCCATAATGTACACGAGGATAAACTTTTTATCTACGATTCATATTTCTGTACAGGAAGAGAGCAGCTTAATAGGTTGTATGTGAAAAGGTAGCTGTTATCCCTCTTGTGTGCTGGATATAAAATGAACACCCCAAAATTTCTAAACTGATGCTTTGTAATAGATTTTAGTTTTTTCCTGTGTGGCACCGGTTATTGAGAAATATATATATTTCAGGAAAGTATGGGACTGAAATACGACCTGCCTTCTTGCTTAATGTCCCCTATGTGGCACTACCTATATGGGCAGGGTTACGGATATTCCGTGGACACCATTCTCTTCCCAAGATGACACCAGAAAAGGTAAGGGTACTGTGAGTCATTAAAAAGCTGTTGTTAGCCCTACTGCACAATCTTTATTTGCCTTCTGCTGCTGTGACTGTCTGTTTTTTTTTTTTTGGTTTTTTAATGTGTACAGGTTGAGGCAGTGCACAGCCAGGGAATCCTTCAGCGGCCCTTGGATATTGCTCTGATTTTGTACCTACTCGGAGCTATCATATTCACTCTCTTCAGGGGTATGGTAAGGATAAGAAATCTCAGTCCATTGTATTCTACCCTTTTGTGTATTCAGCTAATCAATTAGGCATGTGTTATGTAGTATGATTAGACTCATTGCATAAAACAGAGATAATAACTTTGCTATTCTGATAACCATGGTGCACCCACCACAGTTAAGCTGGCCATAGACGCAAAGATCTGATTGTGCGAATCGAGGATTCGTTCGATTTTCGGACCGTGTGTGGAGAGTCCGGACATTTTTCGTCCGCCGGAGATCGGTCGTTTGGTAGATCGGACAGGTTAAAAGATTTCTGTCGGCTGCCGATAATATCTCTGCATGTATTGCCGATCGTATGATTTTCAGTCAGAGACTGCCACTAGCTTTGGTCAGACATAACTTTCGTACGATTGCTGTCAGGGGCAGAACATCGGCTGATCTGTTCATTTCTACTTTATTTGATCGGAATGGTTAGTGGCTGGTCGGGAGATGGGGAAGTCCGATCGTACGAGGATTCCTACGTTCAGATCTTTGCATCTATGGCCAGCTTTAATCCCTTGTTAGTATAATACATATAATATATAATAATATTATATATTTTTATTAATGCATATTCCACTTTTAATTTCTGGCAGCTGCTTCCTATTGTAGTATATGATATGCATACTGCCCCCCCCACAGCTTTCACACAATGTACAATAATAAATGCCATAATGCAAATGTTTCTGAAATGTGAAGGAAGTGTATATATGTGTTTTAATTCAGATGGTTCTTGAGAATGCTTGTAATGAAAATTTTAAACACTATAAAGCACAATGCACTCCCACCTCATTAGCAATAAGCACCCAACTCATGGCACAGCAATGGGGCTGGGTGCAGTAGATGTATTAAAACAGCTTTAAGGACTGTAGAAAGCCATGAGAAGGATATGGTTGCCTTCCAAAAAACCCTGAAAATTGGCCTTTGATAAAATTGAATATGTTGACAACATGTCTGATGAATCCCTGAGTGCATGATTGAACCCCAAGGTTGAAGCAACACAAGTTAATAACCTATTTCTGATCCATTGTGTGTTGATCTGAAATTAAGTTGGAAAAAGTATGAACTTTCAACTCCTAGTACATTGGCAATCTACCTCCATGTATGGTCCTGGGAGCCCTGATATCCTGTAACCCTGACGTGGTACAGGCTTTTTGGTTGAGTATCCAAGTGAAAGCATGTTAGAAACTAAATAAATCCAGGACTGGAGTTACTGTACCTTAAAAAAAATGGATTAATCCGTAAACATGAAGTAAAGCTGTAACGTAAACAAAGGTATAATGGAGAGGCTAAAAGGAAAGCATATATGTACTTGCCCAATGATCAGGGCAGGCACCAGGATGATAAGTAGGTCTGTAATCGGGCAATAGGCCAGGGAAGACAGGAGGCAATAACAGATCTATACCAGTCAAAACCACAGAAGCAGGAAAGAGGCTGGGACTGGAACTACACCATAGTGAAATGTCTTACAGATCCAGCAGGTAGAAGAGGAAGATAAAAAAAAAAAAAGGCCTTTATAGGCGGAGTACTGGTACCTGTCCTTAACAAAATTGGAGGCTCTTAAATCAGAGGCGGTAGCAAATGCTTATCTGGGTTATAGTAGCAGTGAATTCCAAAAGCCTTCGGTGACTCAACAGAAAATAAATGAAGGGCCAGAAGGGAACTGGGTAAGGGGGGAAAAAATGCAGGGTGATTTATCCATGAAAAATGACCTGGGTAAAACAGTGTTATATATTGTAATTCAATGTCTGAATTTTATCTTCCGACAGTACTGAAGTTCCTTGGTTGCCTAAGGGTCATAGCTATTTTATCACTAAAGTTTCAGGTGTCTGCTCTATCACTCTTTGTTCAGCAGAAGATTGCAGATCTTCCTTATGTTCAGCTTTTTCTACAGGGGGTCAAACACATGGCTCCACTGTTTAAGTAAAGAATTAGTGATGGGCGAATTTGTGCAGTTTCGCTTCGCCGAAAAATTCGCGAATTTCGCGCGAAATTCGCGAAACGGCGAAAAATTTGCGAAATGGCTCCTCTCGTTTTTGACGCCGGCGCCCGTTTTTTCGACACCGGCGCCCGTTTTTTGCGCCGGCGTCCGTTTTTTCGAAAAAAAAATTGACGCCGGCGAATTTTTACCGCGAATTATCGCGGGCGTTTCGCGAATTTATTCGCTGACGGCGAATCGCGCAAATTCGCCGCGAATTTGCGCCTGGCGAATAAATTCGCCCATCACTATAAAGAATCTCTCCTTGCGATTTAGTTCTGGGAGGACTAATAATTCTTGTGGTGGTTTGCTCATCTAGACTGGTATCCAAACTTGGTGCTTTCTTTTAGCGCTCTTATTATATGGTCTTCAATGTGGATAATCTGCATAGGTGCTGATGTGTCCTTTGGAGGTTTTCTTGAAAATGTTGCTTTAATCAGGGGGGGCTTGTCTTCTTTTTTCTATTTTCATTTAGAATGTCTCCTTTTTTTAAAATGTATTCTGGGGCTTGTGAGAATGCATGTGTATCTTAAGAATTCCATCACTAGATGGCTTTGCTCTGCAATAGTTGAGATGTATAAGGCACAAGGCTAGTCTCCTCCAAAAGTGTCAGCTTGTTCTACTAGGGCTATTAGAGCATCTTGGATATGCAAGAATCAGGCATCAGAGAAGCAATTGTGGTAGACCTAGGGCCCCATACACAGGCCGATAAAATCTGCAGACAGATCTGTGCGTCTATGCAGTCCCGTGGTGCAACCGCCCATATCGGATCCATTCTGATCTGATCGTTGGGCTCTAGGACCCACTATCGAGTCAGCCCAATATAGCCTACTTCAATATGGGCATATCGGGGAGAGATGTGCGCATCTCTACGTCTATGGCCCTGTTTAGTTCCTGATCTTCAGTCATTTCTTACTTTTTGTCACCAACTGAGGGAAGCAGGACACAGAGCTGGGATTATAGGAAAGGAATTTCTTGCCTTAAATGTCTCCTGAAGAGACAAAAGGGTGTAACCCCACGGTTTATATGGATATCATTAACATTGATTCAACATTGAGTAAAAAAAAATCCACATTTATGTTATTGTTTCATGTTAATAAAATCAATACCAATCAATCAATAATCAATAATGTGTTGATACTGTACTGGAATGTGGCAACCAGCAGTTTTTTCCCTGAGAAAAGTAAAGCAATGAATCCTGGTTCCACAGTGATATGATAATTTCCCAATCCTCTTTAGGTTCACAGTATAATTCAACTCCTCCCTCGCTTTGTTCGATGTTGGAAGTGATGGATTCTGGAACAGATGTTTATTTATTTATAACACTCCAACATATTCCGCAACCTTATACAACAGAAGGATGCATACATGAATGTTAACACTACACTTTATTTTTTTCCAAATAATATGCCTCCTAGTCCCCTCATTTATTTATCATTGTAACATGAAAGGGATGGTGTGCCTCATATAATGAAATCTGTTAATATATATATATATATATATATATATATATATATATATATATATATATATATATACTGTATATATAAAAAGACAGATAAGGATATATGCATAAACAAAGGCATACTCCATGATCAATAAACTGCAAGTAGATGAACTGTGTCCAAAACTAATGCAATTGTGAAGGACTGGCTGCTGATCATAGCAGCTCTTACTGTGAAATAAATTGACTCTGAGAATGAGCTCTTTGGTCAGAATCACAGTGTCATTTTCTTGACCTTACACAAGTCATTTCTTTCTCCAAGCATACATAATATAGACTTCAGTCCAGGTAGAAGGGTTCTCAGTAGATTAAACATTTATTGGTATCAATGTAACTTTCTGTTTACTCTCATTTTTTTTTCTATACAAGACATGCTTTTATGCATATTTGCATTGATTGAATTCAGGTGGCTGGATGAAATATGATAACTTTGTTATCTTTGTTATACTTGGACTGTACAAATCTGCTTATGGGCTGTCATGTACACTTTCTTGCCAATTTTTATATGCTGTTTTCCATTAACTGGTACATATAAATATACAATTGTCTTTTCCACAGTTCTGTGTTTTTTACTTTTGTATAGTAATAATTGTAAATATTGAGGACAGCAGTGGCATCAACTCGTGTCCTGTTTTAATAATTTGCCTCTCTTGTGTCCCCAGCTGGTCCTGGATTGCCCTTCTGACTCTTGCTTTACATACATCTACCAGTATGAGCCATACTTGAAAGATCCAGTAGCATATCCTAAGGTTCAGGTTAGTTCTTTATGTTCAGGTAATGCTACAGCTATGGGATTGGTTATCCGGAAACCATCGACTCCATTTTGTCCAAATAATTCAAAATTTTTAAAAATCATTTCCTTTTTCTCTGTAATAGTAAAACAGTAACTTGTACATGATCCAAACTAACATAATAATTCTTTATTTGAAGCAAACCCACCTATTGGGTTTATTTAATGTTTACATAATTTTCTAATAGACTTAAGGTATGAAGATCTAAATTATGGAAAGATCAGGTCCAGAGCATTCTGGATAACTGGTCCCAAACCTGTACTGTACATTTAATTTGTGGTCATGAGATTGGGATCTGTGTTTTAGAGCCATAATGGCAGGCAGCCGATAGCCAGAGGACTATGAGTTTCAGTGAGCTATTGCAGAAATTCTTATTTTATCACAATAATCGCAGAATTTGTCCAGGTGCTTTAATTTTAAGTTAATGGCATATAGGACAGTTTCAGGTGTTTTGTAGCTATGTAGGTAGGTGACAAATTGCTTGAAATGGTCCAGCCATTCTCAGTGAATGGGAATTGATGACATCATGGGAAGTGCTGTCAATGACAGGTGCATATTGCTTAAAAATGATTATTCTCATTTTAGTGGTTTTAGAGGTTTTCAAAACCATGACTATACTCAAATTTCCTAAAACCACAAATGTCATGGAACTCATTAATAGATCCAAATATAAAAAGTCCAAACAAAAAAAAAGTTGAACAATGTGCTAAAAAATACGAATACCTCTAAAAATTCTAGTTTTTCAGACAATTCCTAGTGCATAAAAACCTCTGAGCCAAGCACTCCAATTAAATCAGCACAGCTCCCATTGACCTCAATAGGATCTCATCAACTTTAACTTGGGGACTTTTTGATAAAACAAAGGTGTTCCTGCCTTCTTAAAGGGTATGTAAAGGCACAAAAATAAAATACCATTTTTGAAATCTATCTCCAATATACTTGATTAAAAATGTGTACTGTTTTTATAAGAAACCTGACTGTACGCAGTGAAATTCATTTAACTTGCTCTGACTGCTAGGAAACTTCATGGCAGAAATTATTTGACTTAATTTATGAGAATCCCTAAACTTAACCTCCCAACAGACACCCAGACTACACTGAGCATGTGCCTAGTCTTGGTCTTGCAAAGATGTTTAACATAGTTACAAGATGACAGCTCCCTCCAGGTAACTGCCACAGTAATCCTAAATCTGGTAAATAGAATAGAATAGATAGTTTTGCACTGGCTGTTACTCTATTGACTAACTTTTAATTGTGTACGCATTAAGATCCACTTTTTTGACAAGGAATGTAGGGAATGTAAGTGGCCAAATGGGCACATGTACAGGCCAGTTGGAAAAAACGACCGCATCAACATGCTGTTCATAATGGGCATCTATGCAGACCAGTAGGGAGATGTAGTCCCTGCCAACTGGAATTTTAAAACTGATAGATATATGGGTGATACATTGCTGAAGACTGCAGGTTTAATCTGCCCATGTATGGCCATAACCTTTGTTGGCTAGCTAAGTTTGTCAGTTTGCCAAAGGATGGAATGTTACCAAAGGTGGCTGCATGTTATATATCATAGCTGTTTGGGTACCATGGATTTGTTACTTGGTCAGTATTTTTCAGCATGGTCTACAATATCTCATCTATCGCCAAAGCTAATTAGTCTAAAACATCACCAATAACATTAATAAGGGTTACAAGTGCCTGCATGCATAAAGGCCAGGCCTGGGGTTCAAAATAGGCCCTAAGTTACAAGTACACAGAGGTGCAAAATACCTCCACCAGCCCATTAAATAGTGCAGTAGCCTCTTTGGCATTTACCAGAAATCTCATATTGTCAATATGGGCCTGATAAAAGGTCAGGGCTGACCTTAAAACCTGTTGGGTCTCATTCTGCTTAGCTGGCAGACCTCCTCTGCAGGTCTGATTTCTTATCCGTTTTTGTCTGGCCACTTGGGTAGTGGGTCCTGCTTACTAGAACATAAACCTGTTCTGCTCAGTCCAGGCCCCAGTCCACCCAAGCTTTCCTTGGCTTGTCCAAATCTACCGATTCTTGGCTGAACACTACCCCTTCTGAAACGTTGATCATAGGTATTTTCATCAGTGTTAAAAGTAGTGGGAATAAAAACTGCCTCTAGTCGATGGGTGTTTGTTCTTAACTTGTTTCAGGTACTGAAACTGTTTCTGCATCTGTGATTAATGTACAAAGTTTATGCTTTAGAGTGAGTAGCTGATAAGTTGAGTTTGCCTTTCTAAAATGTATAGCTAGAGCATTTTACCTATGAAAACTTATGGACAGACAAAGTTAATCTCTGCAAACACACACTGATCATTATTTTATGCTTCTAGATGCTGGTCTGTATGTTCTACGTGCTTCCATTTCTTTGTATGTCTGTCTATGCTTTGTTAAATCCTGGATGCTCATGGATGTTGGACTGGACTTTGATATATGCTGGGGCAATTGCACAAGTAAGGATATATTAAATTGACACTACATGCTTGGTCAATTTTTTCAACAACTTTTTGACTTGAATCCATGTTTGTGTTTTACATGTAACTGCACTCTGTGCACACAATTTCTGTATTTTCCACAGGCCCAGTTTGCCCACATGGGATCTTCTCTCTATCACCGAACCCCCTACACATATCGCGTCCCTCGTGATGCTTGGTGGATGTTTGTGATATCGAACAGCCTGTACACTCTTGGCTTTCAGTTCCTTGCATTCCGCTGTCTGAAGAACCCAGCCTTCTTCCTCAGGAAGTCATATCACTCTGCTGAGGAGGACAAAAAACTGAATTAGGGTTAAAAGAAAGGCCGGTGAAGGGCTGTGCTGTTTAGAGGAGTAAGTATAAAAGTACATGAGAAAGATAACTGCCTGTCATGCTGTTTATGGGTCTGGGGAAATACAACTGGAGCTTTTTGAAATGGATGCTGATCAGTAACAAAGTATAGCAGGAGTATTAAACATCTGTGATTGCACTGAAGGCTGAAAGAGATATCTTTGTAAAAGGGAAACTATACCCATAAATAGCAACTATTACTTAACTAGCATCACTGAGGCGCTGCACTCCTTGCATTGTTATAAAGAGACCCATTCATTGTTGAAGGGTATTCCTTTTTAAAAAAATTTTTTTTTTGGATTTCAAGTGGCGGAACTACCGGGCCCTGGCCAAATCGCACCCCCTCAGGACTCCCCGGGAGCAAGTGAGCCAATGATTACTAGCAAAAAAACACGTATGGAGGGGGCCTAGCTGCACGTCCCGCAACAGCCCGCCCACCTCTAGTTACATAACTGTGGATTTCACTTGTTTCTCCATAAAATTAGACCAGTGGCATATGATGCTGTTTTATAACAGTTCAACAGAGTGACCTTCAGCCAGTGTTTTCCCATTGATATTGTGCTTTAGCATAATTGCTCACTGGAACAACTATTACCTGAAAACACATCTGTTCATGTGAACTAAACTTTGTGCTCTTTGTTTTTGTCTGTCGTCAGTGTTGGTTCATTGTGATCCCTGAGGATATACTGGACATTCAACAACAATTTGGGCAGCTGGAGTAATAGTCCTATTTCTTGTATTTATTAAAAAAAAGTACATACAAAGACTTCAGCATATAGGTCCAAACAAATATTTTGGTAAAGCATTCGTTGCCCTGGAAATGTCTTAAAAAAAATCTGTCTTGGCATACTTTTGTAATGCAAAAATATAAAATAGTTTTTTTTTACCATCTAAAAGTAATATGTATGCTCTTAATAAAATTCCATGTTTTTGTGAATTGCATTTCATGTTTATGTTCTTGCCAAACAAGTGAATAGACAGACCTATTTTCTTTGAACATTTTTGAAAAGGTTTTTATATTAAATAAAAGTAAACTTTAACCCCATGTACTTTTTCCTCACTATTATAACTGCATATTAAGACATAATATAGGAGCAATAATGTCTCTCTATTTCTGTCTGTATGGGATATTGCAGCAGGTGGTTGCATCAAACCAGAGGTACACGGAGTGCCTTGGACTGAATGAGCACTCCAGGGCTAGGCCCCTGTCTCCTGACTACCTTGCAAGCCCATGTGAAAGGCATCTATCTTTTTTTTGTTGTAATATCTGTTTTTATAATTTCATTTCCATGCTTAATATTAGGTCCAAGTTCTCATTCATTTATAAGATTTCATGTCTGTCTTCACACAATACATCACACACCCCCTTCAATTGGCTGTAATTTAAATGTAAAAGTAGATTTTTAGTTCCAAACTTAATGTATGTGTAAAGAGGATGGGGGAAAAACTCAAATCATTTTCAAATGTATATAAAAAATGTTTTCCCCTAAATTCTAGACCGGTTTACACAACATTCCACACTGTTTTTAAGAACCAGTATTTTTTTTGTATTGTGATGACAGTGCCCAAGGCAAAGGTCCTGTCAATCAACCCCCCCAAATTCATGTTCTGCTTGCCACTGTCCCCACTTACCCACTGCTTGCTTGTCAGTGCAGGACCAGAGTGAGAGAAGGCAGCAGAAGAATGTGCCCCTGGGGCCCAGTACCTGTGCCACTAGTTACCAGTTGGCAGCAAAATGTGGCTCCTGGTACCTTTGAACCAAATTTCCAGTTTTCTAAGCATTGTTTACCCCAGACCCCCACCCCCTTTGTAATAGAAAGATGAGCATGGGAGGGGGAAGTGGCGGCTGCAGCAAGCTACCTCAGGTGGCAATGGAGCCAGGATCGCCCCTGTATGTGCCTGCACCATTGCCCCCTAGGCCTGTGCTCAATACTAGTTCAAACCCTGAGAATATCCCTTTAAATGGAATGTTGCATAAGAGCTATTTGTCATTATTATGAGCAAGTTGGTCAGCACAGTTAGTTTCCCTGCAGACAGTTGTCTAAAATCACTTTTATTAAAAGTACTTTGGTCAAATTGCACTTCTAGTTGTGCTCAGCGCTGCCGAGTCCTTCCTGCATTTCACTCTGAATCGAGTGCTGCTGCACCTATTGATGCAAGGGAATCCGGAGCTCCCGTGACATCCTGACCAGGCGGTGGCTCCAGGGTTCCTGGAGTCAAAAAACAGTCAACATACTTGCAGCTAAAGAATCTGGTGCAGATGTCACTTATATGATGACACCAGTGAACACAGATGATAACGTTTGGCAGGCTTTGAGAATATTCAGCAGAACTGTGTGCATTTCGTTGCAGCTCATGCTCTTACGTTGAATATTTCCAAAGTCTGTCCATTTTAGCTAATCAGATGAAATTGTTGTAGGCCTATGTGCAATTGCATCCATATAATTGCTCCTTGGGGTCCACAAGGACACCTGGATTCTGAGAACAATGGCACATTATGGAGAAAATACATATAGTGAACGCACTGTGCTAACTGCGCTTTGGTAAATTAACACACCCTTCCTCAGGACCAAGCAGCTCTCATTTTGATCAGTGTCCTGTATATATCAGTATATCCCAACTACTTTCCATTTTACACCTCTAATAAAATGGTTAGGGACCTACTCGGAGAGTCTACCTTGATGTGGTAGCAGGCATCATATCTTGTGGCCAAACAGATTTCATTCTCCATACCACGATGAATACTGTGGTATTTTGTTACAATATTTCTGATGAAGTTTCTTACCACAAAATAAGTCAAGATATCCTTTAGTGACCAATATTTCCCTCAGCTTCTTCTACTACTCAGTTGGCAAGGAACATGATGGGTTTAGGTTTACAGTGTGTCATAGCATTCAAATAAACCTATGCCTGATCATATGTACTGTGTACACATTGACACATTTCAGTTCCTGCCCCAGTAGAGTTTATAATCTTAACCCCGTATTTGTTTAAAAAAAAGGGGGGCAAAGGTTGCTACCCAGAGGCAGTAACCTATAGCAACCAATGCTAGGTTGTTTAGCTGAAAGACGTAAATAGCATAACTGATGACCTGCCTCAGTGTATGCGCCAAGATAATCCATTGCCTGCAACATCACTCTCTCTCGTGCTCTGGTCTTAATACTTGGCTCCCATCCTGCTCTTGCTGCTGTTCTTAAAGCTTTCTTCTGTTCATGTGCCTCCACACTGATAGGCTCTAATGCCCATAAGCCCAGTCTTCGTTTTTCTCAGCCCCTGCTGGCTTATGGGTTATTTGCAAGAAGTCAGCGATTTCTTCTTTTTTATTTTATTATTGCAGTCAAATGAGTGTGGGATGAAATAGACAGCTGTACTTAAGGTATAAAGTTAAGGTTTTTATTAGAAGACTAAATGTTTCATAGACTTTCCTTGTCTTTTAAATATCACTCTGCTCCTCTGTCTGTAATGTACAAAGAAATGTGTCCTTTTACTACTCTTTCTGAAAGGCACATAAATCTGACTCCCATTGCTCCTGTGTAAGATAAGGAAAAACATGGGCAACTCTATCCCTGTAGCAGACACTGCTGGTGACAAGTAGACCTCACTTAGGATCACTGCAAAACCACTGAAGCAATAAAATGCTGTGTAGCATAACTCAAAGGCACAGAGGTGTATGTCACTCTTCTTATTTTACTGTAGTTTTACACAACTGTCATCCTATGCTACATTTTCTGTAAGGGACACAGGGATGTAGGCCTCTGCTTTTTTCACTCTAAAGCACAGTATTATGTCTCTTTTCTTCTTTTTTGTAAGAACTACAGATATGCCTTCATGGCTCCTCTTTCTGTAAAACACATTGATACATACCCCTTTGCACTTATTTTTATTATGTAACAACTGATATGTCTCTCTCTCTGTCTCTCTCTTACTGTAAAGCAAATACATGTGTCTCCATCTTTCTGTAAGGCAACTGAGTGTGTATACATACCACTATGTCTCCTCTTTCTGTAAGGAACAAGACATGCAATCCTGGCAAGGTTTGTCTACTCCTTTTGTATATAACTGGACACACTTGTCTGACTAGTTTTCCAGAATGCAATATTGTACAAACACTCAGACATAGCTGAATTTCAGTCTGTGGATTATTTGGAGAGATAGCTATTTGTATCAGTAGGTCCATGTAGTTCTGGGTAAGTTATTGACTCCATCCATGTACCAACTGGGTTATCTGTAGGCTTGGTTTTACATTTAAGATGATAAAAATGTATGGAATGACATTAACTAGACTTTCAAACCCATGGTCAAAATACAGCTGCCAGCAGTCATGAATTCCTGAGACACATACTGTTTATTTTAATGGCAAAAGTATGTAGCTGCATCTTCCTGATTCACAAATCGTGACTTTCTTTACCTGTGTATCTGAAGATAAAAGCAGTATCACTGTGTGTTATAAAAAATAAGATAGTCTTCTGTAAGCTTATTTGTACACAATGCTCTGTTACTCTAACTCTGCTACTTGTTTTGTGTGTAGCCCATATTGTATTTTGTAATATATTATGTAGAATTGCTGCAAAATGCTTCATATTATAGACAGCAAGAAGCACACTGCGTAAGGAACTTAGGGCCACAAAAAGATTCAGGGACAAAACACTTCAGTGTCACTGCTGTGAGATACTTGTCTACCTCTAACCCTGTTTTATTCAATGGAAACACAGCTAGTTTTACTCCTTTTCTCAGTTGTACAATGGGCCTTTTGTGTGTTTTGTTTGTTTATAAGTTTCACAGTGTTTGTTGTCTTGCTCATTTCTTCCTTTGATGTAGATGTATAGCATATATTCCCGATGCCTTGCTTGTGGTCCCTGTGGTGCTGATGAAAGAATAAATGTTCATCACATTCCTCTCGTTGATTCACAACTAAGAATTATATTACATATATATGCAGAAGTATAAAGCAGGATTCTAATATTACAGACATTGTTACCTGCCCCCTTGGCAATGTGATGATTTACTACATTAATTCACTCTGCACACGGCATTTGGTGGTAAATAAAAGCTGCTGGAGACTTCCTATCCTGTGACACGCTCTCTTGCACACCTATTTTCTTCACACACACACACATCTCCTTTTTATAGTGTTTCCTTCACTTCTTTATTAACAGTTAAATCACTCAACCTGAGTAAGACATCAGAAGTGTCCCTTACATATGAGGGGATACTTTCCAAAAGCGGTCTAAGGAATATATCCACAAGTTTACAGCCTTTTAGACCATTCAACCAGTTCCCCAGTGCTCCGGTGCTTGACAGCGCGCGTACGCATGCGCTGAGGAGAAGTTGCACCCAGTAACCTTTCGGCACTAGGACAGTGCAGCGTGGGGTGTGGGCCCGGGGATGGAACAAAGCGGCCTTGGGGCGCCGCACCATGGAATCCGGCCTGCTTATTAGAATCTAAGGCTGACTCTTGCAACTCTTCAATACTCTGGCATACTGTTTTAAAAAAGATATGTACGGCAGAAAAGACTTGAAATGGAGGTGTAAAGATTGAACATGGTTTAAAATCTCACAGCCGTAATGCCAGATCTTTAATTGATATACCCTCATTTCCTTGTAAAATCTCACAGCCGTAATGCCAGATCTTTAATTGATATACCCTCATTTCCTTGTAAAAGGCTCTCTAGGTCTCACACCACCTGTATTCAATCTTGGACCATTCCCCATATATTTTAAGTAACAGCTTAAGTGCAAAAAGGAAGAGATTCATAATAACTTCTGTTTTATCGATTTGTGTAGTTGGAAAGAATGACAATCCCTTTATAAGAACCTCATTTTTAACTTGAGTCAGTTGATGTGTTGAAAGGTTAATTCCAATGGGGCCACCGACTTTATCTGCTTCCTGTACTTGGATCCCATGTTGTACATTCTGTTGGTTCTACCTTCTTTGAGGGCCATTTTTGCAATAAGACCATCTTCCACAATCTCTTAATTCCCCTTTCCCTTATCCTTCTCTTGTGTTGATTTCTACATTTGTGTCTTCTTTTGATGACTGTTCCTCTAAAAACTTGCAAATGATTAATCCACCACTGAATGATTCATAGTACTAGATGGTCTCTCAGGTCTTTTAGAACCATATGTTATATTTTGCCACCTATAAACTTGTTTATGTAAGTAATCATGTTTGTCCCAAATATCACACTCAAGTTTATCTAGATCAGCGTGTATGTGGCCTGTTCTTTCACTTGGCTCATGTCAATCATTTCCATTTTGTTTCCACACCCACCCCCATCCTTGCCCAGTGTCTGCATAGAAACAATAGTCAGACTCCCTTATGCTTTGGAAAATCTTGAAGAAACATTTTAAATTTGGGGTATGACAAAGAATCTAAAACACCACCACCAAATAACCCAGAATGAGGAATGTTTTGTATTCTAGTGCACTGATAGATTAGCAATTCTGGAAAAATTAAAGACAGAATCACAAGGAGTATCTGAATTGGCAGAAAGAATGCTGGTCAATAACTTTGGATCTGACCCCTACTGGGTGCCCAGGTCAGTGAATAGAAGGCCCAGCTGTCTGTACCAGTTATAGTGAAATTGGGACTAACATTACTGTGCTTCTTTGGAACTATAGCAGGGAACTTACAACAATGGCTTTTATATTTGTAACACACACACTGATGAACATTTACTGGTATCTTAATGGAATGTTTATCATACTTCCAAATAGGATATATTCTAATTTGATTAAGTTAATGCTTTTAAAAATGTCTCCTTTGTTCCTATGGAATACTGACCCTTAAATATACCTGTGCTTTGTTCAGTTTAATCCTAGTTGGAACTAATCCATTGTAAATGAGACATTATGGTCCCAGGGGCATATGACAAATTACATACAGTACGTTTCATTTACTTCAATAAAGTACTGACCCTTTTTGTGAACTACAGAAGCTTTAGGATAATGTTCTTTACAGTATTAGGGGGTTAATTATACCTTTTAAGGCAAGAGCACACAAGTTAATTAGGTGGTTCTGACCTGCAGAAGACCAGTTATTGCCTGTTTAAGTAGTATAGAAAAGCAATGAAGTTTAACGGTGGTGAAACAAAAATCTGGGAAGTAAATTATTGAGTACACCTTGTTATGGAGGCGTACTGTATGAACATGGTGCCCAGAATTGTCAACCCCCCCACCCCAGTTTTCCCCTAGTCTCCTGTATTCCAACACATTGCCACAATTTCTGACAACTTCTGATGATTTTCCATGATTTCGGTGAAAATCCAGTGTGCGCGTGTACATTTCAATTACATAAGCGGGAGCAATGTGTGGTTTCTTTGGCTTCAGGAGTACTTGTGCTTTTGCGTGTGATATCAGTTACACTGCCGTTACATCAGATAACGTCACATACCCAGGAATTTTTCGGTGGCATAGGTCCCCCAACTGCGCACTCTGCCAGGCTCAGTTCTGGGTGCCCCATATTTTCCCTCCATCTGAATGTGAAATATTATTGTCTTTGTATGTGATGGTGTTTTTATCTGTGAACAAGTTGTATCTGTGTATGATTTCAGCCAGGAGAGGGAGCCAGTGCCTAATAAGACTTTGACTATAGATGAATTCTACTGTGTTATGGTTGAAACCCAGCCAGAAATATAATTGGTTTCATTTGTAATAACCGATTGTTCCACCCTGATCTGACCCTAATCACTGGTTCCATGATACACTGCAGTCCATAGAAATGATTCCTACCTGATCCCTATTTAGATCCCTGGTTCCACACCCTTATGAATTTGTTTGGAAGAAATATGCATGCATTGCGTCTGCATAATATAAGTATACAGTTACTGAAATATGAAAAACAGACATTATGAGGCAAATTGGGGTAGGGAGTGTTATTGATATTGATGAAGGGGCAACTTCATCAAGATTTTTTTTTATCTTTCACCATGTATTAATTGGGTGCTCTTGTCCTTCCAGTATTTTTGTATTTGATTACATTGTCAGAACATATGGAAAAGGGTACCTCCAGACAACCTGTGATGCAGGTGTCCATCATATTTAGAAATAAAATTGCTAGCCGTGCTGGAGTGTAATATATGCAGTTGTATGAATTTTATTTGTATCCTTGGCAGGTATTGAGGTATCTTTTACTTGGCTAAGTATGTCAGACCAGGTGTCCTGATCAATCTTTCTAAGGTCCTGGGTCCACTGGGATTCGGCTCCTTCAAGTGGGTCTGGTATCAAATCCATTAGTCCACTGTAGAGGTTAGGTGGCATAGTCCCTCTACTTTAAGCAGTTTCTCTATCCAAGGTTCTCGGAGTTGTACAGTGTGGTCCGGAAATTGTGCTGAAAAGGCATGTTTCAGTTGGAAATACCGAAATAGGTAGTGATTTGGCAGATTGTAATGGCTTTTTAGCTGGTCAAAGGTTTTGAGGGTGTTCCCATGAAGGATATAACGAATCTCTGTAATGCCTTTGTCGGCCCAGATGCTCGAGTCTGGGATCTGGAGAAACTGCCCCAGCAATCTGTTGTTCCAAAGTGGCATTGCTGGTGACCACTGGTTTGTATTTATATATGCTTTTTTTGCCACAATCTGCCAGCATTTGTATGTGGAAAAGGTCATTGCGGGGACACAGCTATCTGGTCGGGGGCCAGTGAATGGTAGAGTTTGAAGTATAGGTCAATCTAAAAACAACTGGACTTGCTGAGTAATCAATGAAGACGTTTCACTACTCATCCGAGCAGCTTCTTCAGTTCAACTGACTGGTGTGGGAACTTCTCGGCATATAAACTCTTCCACTAATCCATTTACAATGGCACATTGTAAGTCTTCAAAGAGGTGACATCTGAAGAAACTCACAGAGGTGTTGATTCTGTGTAGTTGTGATAGGATTATCCAATGTGGATAATCGACACCACCTGTCTGCTACATACAATGCTGTTCTGACATCTGTACCCCGGCGGATTCAGAACACTTCACACATCCATTCATGCAACTCTCACAAGTAACAACTGTATCTAGGAGTTGCATGACACATTGGATAATCCTATCACAACTACACAGAATCAACACCTCTGTGAGTTTCTTCAGATGTCACCTCTTTGAAGAGTTACAATGTGCCATTGTAAATGGATTAGTGGAAGAGTTTATATGACGAGAAGTTCCCACACCAGTCAGTTGAACTGAAGAAGCTGCTCGGATGAGTAGTGAAACGTCTTCATTGATTACTCAGCAAGTCCAGTTGTTTTTAGATTGACCTATACTAGATATACTATGACCCGGATGAATGAAAATCTTCATAGTCGTAGAGTTTGAAGCCACTCCTCCGAGCCTATAATGTGCATTTCCAGTGTCATGGCTCAATTGTCCACATTGGGGTGCCACTACTGTTGCAGATTGGCTAATTGTGCGTCTAGATAGTAGTTCCTGAAATTAGGTAGGGCCAAACCTCTTTTACTCCATGGAGCTTGCATTATTGCTCTTGCCAATCTTGGTTTAGAGGTGGGCCACAGTAGATTATGAAGCAGTTTGTCAATGTCACTGAACCACCTATGCGTTATATAAATTGGGGCATTGGCTAACACATATAACCGTTTCGGCAAACAAATCATCTTTATTAGGTTTACTCCGCTGACTAGAGATAGAGGTAGTGCTGCCCAGTAGGAATTTTGGCCTTAAGATTTGCTAGTATGAGTTGCAGGTTCAATCTTATATAGCTTGTCTTATCTAATGAGATAACCATACCAAGATATTTCATTTCAGTCACCCATTTCAGGGGCAGATCCGCTCTAGGGCAAAGATTAGGGTCGATTGGAAAGATACTGGATTTATTCCAGTTGACACATAATCCTGAGTATTCCCCAAATTGTTTCACTATCTTTAATATGTGATCTAGGGAGTGGTTGGTGTCTGTTAGGTAGATCAACATTTCATCAGCATAGAGGGAAATCTTTTCCTCCCTATTGCTGAATTGTATTTTTTTGATATGGGGATTGCTTCTGATTATAGCTGCTAGGGGTTCAACTGCCATAGCTAATAACAGGGGAGAGAGGGGGCACCCCTGGCTAGTACCTCTAGTGAGTCAGAAAGGTGTGGATAGGTGTCCATTTGCTAAGGCAAGCTAGGGCTTGGGGGAGTCATAGATTAGTCTTACCCAAGAAATGAATTTGTTACCAAAGCTAAATTTGGTCAACACTTCAAAAAGGTATGGCCACTGAACAGTGTTGAGTGCATTTTCTGTGTCCAGAGAGGCAATCGCTCTTAGTTTGATGTACAGGTTGTGACATAAACATCTGATATTTGTATACGTGGATCAATTTGGAATAAACCCTGCTAGATCTGGGTGTATTAGGTGACTAATTACCAGTTTTTAGGCGGTTGACTAGTTAATTTTAGCATCCATATTTAGCAGTGATATGGGTCTGTATGAGCTACATTGCAAAGGGTAATCATTCTAATTTTTCATTAGCTTGGAGGTATGCAGTTGGGTATAGTAATCTGCAAGTAGCTCCATGATTTCATTGGGTCAGTGCAGTTTGAGCCATCTGCTGCTTCTAGATGGGAAATTGAGGTAGATGGATGTAGATATATGTTTTGCATTTTTATCTCCATGTTCATATAATTGATGGGCTCTATTATTCAGGTATTTTTTTGTGGTATCTATATATATATATATATATATATATACAGTATATGTGTGTGTTTATATGCACCCCAGGTCATGCTTGGACTACTTTTGTTAGTATTGGTTAGCCAGAATTCTGTGTGATAATTGGGGAATTCTGTCTGCAATTCTGCAAGTGTGACCCATCAGCCTCCCAATTTCTACTGTCTCTGTGAGCTAGGTCATCCCAACTGCAATGTGACCTGTATGGGTGTGTGTTCTGAGCAGGGGCGAGGGAGAAATTCAACCTCTGTTACCTTGGTCAGGAGATCAGTTATGGAATATATTAGGTCAATTCAGGACATAGCTGATTTAGCTGGGGTAAAGCAAGAGTATTGCAATTCTCTGGGGTGTCTCCATCTCCATAGGTATGGCAGGCCTAGGGCATCTGTCCACCCTTGAAGTCCGGAGGGCTGCCTTTATTCAGGTGGGTGACAATCAATGCAATTATCTGCTACTGCATTCAAGTTACCTGCCATTATAATAGGTCTAGGGTCTGGGCTTGCAACTTTAGCTGCAATTTGATTTAGCAAGTCTAAGTTGAAGGGAGGTGGGTTGTAAATACATACTATAGTTATGGGACAGTGAGCTAGAATACAGTGTAGTAATACAGAGAAAGCAACCTTTCGGGTCTGATTACAGTGCTTCAAACATAAAGGGGATTCCCTTTCTTATTAGGATGACTACGCCAGATGAGTATGATGAGTAGTGAGTGGTAGTGATGTGCTATCCATGGTTTTTTAACTGACATAATTTTGTGAGATGAGTGTCTTGCAGCAGAATTAAGTCCAATTTAAGTATAATTGTTCTTTTTACGCTATCATTAGGTCCCCTTACATACCATGAAGTCAGCCTAACTTTCCCATCCATAGTGATTCTTGGTGGTAGTCAGCACAAGAGGAGCAGTTGGGGGGAATAAGGGAATGGGAGGATGTCCTTGTCCCTGTCACTGTCATCATCACATACATCCTCTTCAGATACAAGTACATGGAAGTGAAGATACTGTTGGCAATCACAAACAATAATAAAACATAATTAAACATGTTAAAGAGAAAACCCAAAGATAACCCATTCCCACCCGGTATCATCTTACTAGAGATACAACCTTTAACTCTTTCAACTTGTTGTTAACCTTAATATTCATGGAGGTGGCAATCAAAACCATCCCCTAGGAGAACAGCCATGATCTGGCTCCATACTGGATATCCTCAAGGGCCGCTTGCAGCTATAAGAACGTGAGGTTGTGGGATCAGTCCCCCTTACTGATCTTGTAATAAGGTAATGTGCTCCGGTGCATCTATCATGAGGGTTGTACCCCTATTTTAGGCCTTTTTTGTCTAGCCAATCGTTTATTTCATGTGGCTCAGATTGTATCCTTAGCTTAGCTGGGTAGAGCACTGCGTATGTTACGTTGTTGTCCCTGAGTCGTTTCTTGGCTCCATTGAATGTGGCACTTTTTTCTGTAATCTGGTTGAAAAATCGGAGTAAAGTGATATTTTTTTGCCCTGGTATTGTATGTTCCCTATGCGCCGTGCTGCAGCTAAGGCTACATCACAGTACTTGTAGTTTAACAATTTTGCCAGAAGTGGGCATGGAGGGGCTCCTGGTGGCGCTGACTTAGATGGGACTCTGTGCGCTCTTTCTACCACCAGGAAGGGAGAAAAGGTGGACTCACCCAGGTGTTGTTTCAGCCACTAGGTAAAGATGGCCTCAGGGTCTCTTTCCTCCGGTAGGCCCACCAGTCTAACGTTGTTCTGCCGGTGCCGATTATCGAGAGCCTCAATGTGAGCATCTGCTTGTTTAATTGGTATGCAAAGTTGCTGAACTTCTCCCCACAACAGAGTGCAGGAGTTCTCTAAGTTGCTAATGCAGGATTCTGCCGCAGCAGTTCACTCCCTGATGTTTTGGGTGTCCTGTCGCAGTATGGATATTTTATTGTTAAAGGTTGACATCGGTGTAGCATGGCATTCCACTATTGCTGTGATGACCTGGTTGATCGGTAAGTCTTGTGTCGGCGGTTGCAGAGTTTGGTGCTGCATGTTGGGAGTAGAGGTGTGTGCCGCCTCTTAACTCGGCTCTCTGGCTTTGAGTTTTTTTTCAGCCCTATTTCTTGGGCCATGCCTACCCCCCCACCGGTGCACGGTAGTTCTCCGTGGGTATGCTGATAGGTTTGTAGGAGTTTGAGCTTGAGTGAGGATATCAGGATGTTGTCAGGATAACTTTCTGATGGAGCTCTGCCTGCGCACATCTGCTCTCCTAGGCTGCCATGCCACGCCCCCTGGGTGCTCTTGTCAATATAAATTATTAGCCAAACAACCAAATATAAAACTAAAGAATCAGGCAACTATAGCCTGACAAGCTCTGGCCTGGGTCTATGAAGGGCTGTTTCTGGACTCTGGGTCCCATGTTGACTTACAGTGAGGCAATCAAGGAGCCTGGAACAACCCTGTGTCCCATCATCATTACTAGAGTAAACTTTTACATAAAGTATAATGGATCCTGCCCTTTCTCTTTGTATGGTGCTCTTACTGATTGTCTAGAATCTGTATTTCTTTGTTTTGCCCAAAGGAAACAGATTGATTCCAAAGAATACACTACCCAGAGTTGCAAAAAGCTTTTTCACAAATTATGTGAATTACTTTTTTGCTCAAGCTTTACTTCTGCACGTTGCCATTTAGCAGTTGAAAACCTTTCCTGAGATGACACTTTACCAAGTGAGGCCAAAAAAGCCGCTCCTGCTAATTTCAGGGGATGAATTACATTTTTTTATTGTCAGAAATTCTGCACCATTGAATCTGAATAAATTCACCTCTTTAAGCAAACTAAAGGTGGGGGAGGCATGTGCATGTGTTAGGTAGCAACAAACCTAGTTGTAGCCTTGCTGCTCTACAAAATAATATTTTTCATTCTGTTTGTAGTATACCATTCAGTGAGGCTCATTTATTAACGCAGTGCAGCGCATAATTGGACGCAAAATTTGACTGCGCCATCACAAGAGACACCGCAAATATATTTGCGTTTTATTGCGCTTATCACTTAGCTTTTGCGATGGCTTTTTTTATGCGCTTTGCGCAAAAGATTGGGCATTTATGTCGCAAACTATGCCGTGTTTGAGAGGGGCGTGTCTGGGGGCATGGCTACAATGCGCTTGTACTGCGGCCGTCACAAAGTTGCATCTATATATTCGCACATTTGCGCCCACACAACAGCACCACAATTTTTACGACAGCCTCTTGGTGGCGTAATAGTAACGCTCTTCAAAATAGCTGCGCTAGTTTGTTCGCATTTTTGCGATTCATGTTGATTGAATGTCAATTTTACGGATGTGTGCAGGGCAATACTGCTAAATTGGGTTCTGCCAATTAGTGTCTGCTGCCTGTTGGTGGGGATGTTTGTTTTTTAGATGTGTGTTTTGAATGTCAAGGCCTATTTTATTTTGACTGTCAGTATTCTGCCTGTATTCCCTCACTTGCTATTATAGGGTTGCCACCCAGCCAGTATTTTAAGGCAGAAGTGCTTAGTAATACAAGCATGTTGTGGCACATATAGGTATCCCCTTAGTACACTTACAAAAGTGAGAATAATGAAATTTAGAAACAGCATTGTCCATTAATGGGGTGGCTAACCTTTAAATATGTTATAGAATTACCAAAACGGGTATTGGATCCATTATCCAGAAACCCATTATCCAGAAAGTGTCAAAATACAGAAAGGCCGTCTCCCATAGACACCATTATAAACAAAAGTGTAATAATAAAACTGCAGCTTGTACATGATCCCAACTAAGATATAATTAATCCTTTTTGGAAGCAAAAACCAATTATCCACAAAGCCCCAGGTCCCAAGCATTCCGGATAATAGGTCCCATACCTGTTCTATGCAAGTTTTCTATTGGTCATCATTATTTATGTTTTACAGTTTTATATTTATTTGCCAATTTTTCAGAGTATTTCCAGCATTCCAAAGGGGATCACTGACCCCCACTAATAAAACAAATGCTGTGTCTATTACTCCAGTTTCTATTGAAAGCCTAACCTTTTCATATCTGAATCTATTACTGAAATCAATGCATGTTTGCTACCCTAGCAAACACATTGCTAAAACTGCAAACAAGAGAACTGCTAAATAAAAAGCTAATTAAAACAAACTCTACAACTAATGGAAAATGATAACCACTAACCAAATGTTAAACTAAAAGATAACTCAAAGGAGAACAAGCAACCAGGTCTCGCCCCCAACATTTTAAAAGAGACCAAGGTTCCTTTAAGAGTTCCAGGATGCCGAAAAACTTTTGGAAGCAAAGAAATATTTGCGTAAAAATAAACGCAGGTGGGGCACATTGAACGCAATATGCGCGATAGGTAGCGCACTAAAATAAGATGTGCGTTCATACATGCACACAACTAAGCCTTACCTTTGCGGACTTCCAGAGCGCACAATTTATTATAAGCATTGCGACAACTTAGACGCAGTTCCGCGCCGTCTCAACTGCCGGCGTCTACAACAGAGCACAATCGCACTTTTTAAGGTATCTTGCAGGGTTGTGCGTAACATTAATAAATACTCACATGCTCTGGGCAAATATCAGACCTCTGCGCTCTTTTTAGCGCTGTGCTTCGTTAATAAATGAGCCTCAGTGTCTCTAGAACAGCACTGCATTTCAGAGTGTATTACCAGGCAGCTTAGACGTGCTTAGACTCTCCCACAGATGTACTCCGGAATTCTGGAACATCACTTCCACTATGCCGTGGCTCCCATATGCAGAGGAAACCAACTAATACATAAGCATGTACTGTACATGTGCAGTATACAATACAAAGCTTGCTTCAAAGAAAGGGGCACATTATTTCTGTTGTGTCCCTTGATGGATGTTACAAGTAAGATGTTCATTTAGGCAGGTGGTAGATAATTGCTTTACCTTAAAGGAGAACTAAACCCCCCAATAAGAAAATCCCCTAACTGCTACCCTGGGTAGTCCCCCTCCCTGCTTCCCCCCTGCATAGTTAGTTTCTCCTGAAATTGCCCCTAAGAGTTTGCTCAAATAACGGTGCATAGTAAGCGCAGCGAAGCTCATGGGTGCCACCTTCCGTTTTTTTAGCCATCCTCTGTAAGTGAGCGACGTATTGTCGTATGCGCAGTTGGAACAGTCTTCTGGATCGTAGCAACTGCGCATGCACCTAAAGTGCCGGAAATTGAAAATGTGGTTGTGGAACAGGGGAAGTCTGTGACTGAAGGGATGCAAGTTAGTGAGGAATATATATTATAAATTAAAATGCAAAAGAATGGCTATACCACTGTGCCATGAATAAGGTATTGCGAGGGATGTTTAATTTATAATCTCAGGTAGATTATCTTGGAATACCAGGACATAATGAAGAAGGAGAATAAACTCAGGATGATAAAACTCAGGAAGCTAGATTCAGTCATTTGGTGAGTTTTCCTATATCCATCTGTCCCGTATTAAAACGGTCAATCTAAACATCCTAACTCAGAATCATAAATCAGTACACAAATCACCACCAATAAAGAAAAGACAACGGGTTAATTTTAAAGTGCAAGGCAGGGTGCAAAGTGCAAAAAGTGGGAGCACTTTTGTGTTGTTATATTGTGTTGTTCTGTCAACAATAAATATATCTAATGCCACACTGGAGTATTTATTACCCATAACAAAATTCCTTGGAGAAACAACTACCTTGTTTATTAGCTTTTAGTACTGGAACTACATCCAGTAAAAGTGAAAGTTATAATGGGAGTCATAGTTCAGAATTGTCCTGACAATATGGACACCAATAATGCATGCTACCATGTCAATTCTCCTACAATAGATTATTGCATATTCTCAGACTTTGGAAGCAGACATTACCATAATATTCATTAGGTATTGACAATGGAGAACAGAAACGTCATTGAGGATCAGTCAGAGGGTAGATGGATGTCTGACTAGGGACTAAAATTTGCTATTACCCTCACATTCAGAGATGACAAAGCATAATAAGATATCGTCTCTGTATCTTTCTGTCTGGGAAAGAGGCACAGTTATTTCTCACTTGGGTAATTCATCATAAGGGAAGGATGGTTTCCACTACTGTTAAAAATGCTATTTGTGGATGTTAGCTCCCAAATTTCTATTAGAGGCTACAGGTAAAATTGACAAAATACCAGTGCTAAATTATTCACAGCAATACACTGTGCCACAATGGATTTTTCTCTCTGCATGTTCAGATTACACTGCTGTCTTTCTATACTCCACACACCTATTTCTCAGCTGCAGTTATTCTGTATATATCCCCCAGTGCAGAAATCTCTGTCATTTAAAAGGGGACTTAGAATATTATGAATCTGCTGCTGGTGTCATAAGGTTCATCTTTGATCTTTTTTGAACTTTAGAAAAGAAAAGTCTGGGTAGATTTTCTCTACGCTCCAAAATCATACAGGCTGGTTAATAGTCTTCTGAAAAAAACTGACCATGGTGTATATAAATGACCTTAGAATGTAAGCTCAACTGGGGAAGGGACTGCTGTGAATGATGTCAGCACTATATACATAATGAATAATAATATAAAATGAATGAGGGGCCAGAGTCCTGATTTTAGGCCAGTTATGGAAATTACCTACCTGGCTAACCATACTATATCTCCTAGGTGCTTACCTGTTGATCTGTTGGCATAACCCCTTCTCGCCCCATGCTGTGTGGATACTGATACATCAGAGCTTGCTATATAAGTGATCTTTCCATAATTTCTTTTTCATTCCCTGATGTAAAGACTACAAAGAAAACTAATCAGTTAAACATTAAATAAACCAAATAGGATTGTTTTGTATCCAATATTTTTAAGTGCTGGATTGTCAGATACAGGTAGAATTCTATTGTTTCTACCTGTATATGGGACGGTTCCGCTCTACACGTGTGTATTGACTTTCTTGGAAACCTTAAGGACTATAGCACAAGGAAAATCATTGGCAACTCTATCCCTGTAGTAGACACTGCTGGTGCCAGACCACTGCAAGACCACTGAAGCAATCAGAATGCCCTGTGTACCACAACCTACAAGTACACAGTTGTACAGTATGTCTCTCCTTTTTTTTAAATGTAATTTACACAAAGGTCACCTTCGGCTACATTGATCCCATCCATGTATCAGCTGGGTTATCTGTAGGCTTGGTTTTACATTAAAGTCAGTTAAAAGTTATGTGTAACTATCCGTAACCCACAACCCAGAACAATTGCAAAGGTCCCAGTTGCAGCTCATCTTTCTGCCTATAACAGCCACCTTTGGCTTCGGGTGGAGCCCTCTGCTACCTGGATGCCACCAGGTCTTAAAGTCAAAGGACCAGGGCAAAAGTTCTGGGCGAGCAAGGGAAAAAAATCGTAGGATGAGGACTGAGGCAAATTACAAGAATTGAGAGTCAGGCAGGCCGAGTCAAAACCAGTGCAGGATACAAGCAATGTCAAAACCAGAACAGCAGAACAGTCAGGATCCAGAACTTAGAGAAGTCAAACAGGCAAAGGGGTTGGTCCAGGCAGAGTTCAGTCGAAGTCAGGATACAGGCATGGGGAAAAGCAATAGATAAGCAGAACAGAGAGCACACCCAGGAACTAAGCTAGATAGACATATAATGGATGGGGAAGGAACTGAGACAGGTAGGGATTTATAGGCTGGATAATTGGAGATTTAGGCGTGGGTAAACAGATCACCTATAACCCTAGCTTTGCAATTCATGACTGCTCTGTCTTTGTATCTTAAAGATAAAAGCATTCTCACTGTCTATATTATTAAGCACACACAAATCGATTGTTGAAGTGCATTTTACAAAGAGACAGTTGAGTATCATATAAGGAAGAGTAGAGTTATATATCTGTGTGTTTTATAAAAAAGAAGATAGCTTTCTCGAAACTTATTTGCACACAACATCTATTACTCTATATAGATCCTGGAAAAGTAGAGACAAATGTAGAACAGCATTGTTGTTTTTCTGCACACATTTGTTATTCTACCATTTCTGACTGGCTTTTTACATTTCCTCTATAAACAGAGGCAGATAAATTGCCTTCAGATGTACATGTGAATGTGCTAGAGAAATTGCACACTCCATTGGGTGCTGGAATTGATATGAATTTTAAAAAAAAGTAAATCCCTAAATCAGAAATCATTTGCTCAGTGGTCTGTACTCTCCCAAGTGAAAAGGGTTTGCAGGAACATAGAAACTGTAGTTCAGTTTTGAAGAGCCCAAAAGTGTTAAGGATCTAGGATCTGCTACTCGTTGTGTACGATAGTTGTAGTTGTTGTATTTTGTCTTTACATAGTAATATATCATCTAAAGTTGCTGCAAAATGCTTCATATTATAGTCAGCAGGAACCACACCTAAAGCTACAAAAGATTCAGGGATAAAACACTACAGTGTCACTGCACTAACAGACATGTCTACATCTAACCCTGTTCTATTAGTAAGACACAAATCTATCTTTTCTCAGGTACACATCAGACCTTTTGTGTGTTGTTTTGTTTGTATATATCATTTTCACAGAGATTGTTGTCTTGCCTGTGCCTCCCTATAATCTAGATGTACAGCATATATTCCTAATGCCTTGCTGGTGGTCCCAGTGGGGCTGATGAATGATTAAAAGTTCATAACACTCCACCCAATGATTCACAACTGAGAATTATATTACATATGCATAAGTATAATCTGACAGATTTCATTACCCGCCCCCTTGGCACTAATGTTTCACTGCATTAATTCACCCCGCCACACGGCTTCTTGTGGTAATTAAAAGCTGTTGGAGACTCTCTATCCTGTGACAATCTCTCTCGAAAAACTAACTGTTTACTCCACACACTCCTCTCCTTTTCATCGTGTCTCCCTCACTGTTACCTTCTTTGTACTTGTATCTGCCATTAAAATAAACATAGATTACTGATATTGCTTTGATAGTTCCTCTAAACAGTTCTATTATCAGAGAGCACAAAGAGTGCCATTTGTAAGAAATATTGCGCTACATGTCAGAGGAATGGCTGTGTTTGAAAACAACCTGAGCCTATTTTATGTAATAGCTTTCACTTAAGACAAAAATTGGCGTCATTCCCATATTTTCAAGAATCACTGAGCAAGGCCCACCAGACTTATGTGCTGAAATACTTAAGTATTAAATATAAAGGCAATATATTTGTCTCAAAAACACAGCTACTTTCAATCCCTCATAATTTCCAACATTTTCTTACCTTACTTACCTCTGGAATATACTCTCTATTAGCTGAAAATGCCATCACTTAACATTTGTGATCCAGCACTTGCTTCAGCGATCAGTAGAGCCGGGGGAAAAAGTGCTTCCTGAATGAGCACTATGGGTAGGGTTGCCACCTGTCCAGTAAAAATAATGGTTGATCCCAATGTTATTAATAGGGGAAAAAGATAAATATATAGGAAGGCTGGTATTTTTTTTCCAGAAAAGATGGCAACCCTAATTACAGGGTGTGATTTTGCAGCAGCAGAAGGAACAGAAACAATGTACTTATTAATTCAGATTCACCCAAGTGTGGTATTCCCTTTTTGTGTCTCCCACACAAATTCCCTCCCACATCAACAATACCATGAAGAAATATTCACTGGCCATTCACCAGCTGTTCCATCGACTAACTTCCATAAGGTTTAGGACTGAGTTTTTCAATGAGGTGCAAATTGAACACAGGCAACTGGGAAATATTCTTGTTTTTCTTTGGAGCCAGCATTCAGTAAAATGTTTAGATTTTGTTTTATAGGGATTTGGAGTGATGCAGGGTAATTTGGAATGCCAGTTAATAAAGGGAGCACACATTTCAGTTAATTTGTATTCCCACATTAAAGAGAAAAATGCATCATTCCCCAGCAGCCATATAATTAGGATTTTAATGACTGTGAGCCATATATTCTCTCCATTGTTGCTCTTTCACCATATTGAGTCCCTCTTGACTTCCTGTTGATGAATTTCGTGAAATGCATAAACTGTTTATTGTGCTGTTAGTTCACATGTCTGTTATATGTGTTGTTAGAACTGATTCAATGCATGCATCATTCTAACTGAATATATAAAGTTAGCAATATAACTCTAACAAATGATCTGAAAATATGAACACCACAAATAAATAACGTGTTTTTCTCTAATTTACTTTGCTCCCAGTTGTCTTTTTTTTCCCCAGGGATTGTTCATGCATGACACTGATCCTTATTAAGAAGAGGTTACATTATTAGATAGCGTAGAACAGAAACCCGCAATATAAAATAACTGAATGTGCGGATGAGATTGCCACACAGTTCTCAATCCCAACCTCCACTCCGCTCTGCTTTTCTTTATACCCATCACATTGCCCACCTCCATGCAAGCTGTGTCAAGGGCACCCAATTAGTGAGAAATCAGGTTCCTATATAATAAGACTCAGTAAGAACCAAGTGACAATTAATGAAAAAGTATGAGAACAATTAGGAGATGGATATAAAATACATCATGTGGAAGCAGTACACCAGAAAGTAACCTTTAACCCATCATGTGCTACATTATGCAAAATAACAAGGAGCCACAACCAGTACATACACAGACAGACACACACGTATAGAGGGAATAATGTATGCCCTACTGTAACATATTTAGGATATTCAAAGTCATCTAATCTGCTTATGCTTCCATGACCATATGAAGGCATCATGCCACAGAAATAGTGCTTTTATACAGATGGTGTCTGACTTGAACGAGTCTCATACTTTCTCCACAGTTTGAGAGTGATATTGTATAACTGCAAAATAACTTTTTAATGCAAAAGCTGTCACTCATATATCTGACCAGTGTCAATAATGACTATTTTAGTGATATTTTCTTTTTTCTTGTTACAAACTAAGGAAATCCTGGAAGTACAGGGTCAGACTGGGCTGATGGGACGGGGAGGGCACACTGGCTCTATGTGCAATTACATTTGTTAAACTTGTTTTAAAAAAGGAACATGTGCATAGTGCCAGTGTAGCATCAAAAATGAAAGTGTCTTCAAGAAATGAAAATATAATACACTGTTGCCCTGCACTTACTTACACAGTCATCTAAACCCATTGTATTCTACAGAGCTTATCTGCTGTGTAACATGTGAATGTTCACCCTTTTCAGCTTGGCTGGACCCATAACTACGTAGCATCTTATTTATATAAACGATAGTGGTGTTTCTGAAACAAACACCAATTTTACCATTGCAGGTAATTACATAATAAAGGATATAATCTTGCGGCAAATTGATGGAGCAGAAGGGAGAGCACGTTTTTATACAGGTATGGGACTTGTTATCCAGAATGCTTGGGACCTAATAATGGATCTTTCTGTAATTTGGATCTTCATACCTTAAAGGAGAACTAAACCCCCTTGTTAATAAAAAACCCTACCCTCCATAGTCCCCTCCCTGCTCCCCCCTCACAGGTATTAACACCTGCCCCATAGCCTGTAATTACCCCTCATTGCAGAGCTCACAGGTGCCATCTTCAGCTCTTCAGTAATCTTTGTTAAGTATCGCTGTATTGGTGCATGCGCAGTTGGAGCAGTCTTCCACTTTGTGATAACTGTGCATGCAACGAAAGTGATGAAAATGACCAAAACGCCGGAAGAAGACACGAAGATTAATGAAGCATCGGAAGATGGTGCCTATGAGCACTGCTGCGCTGACTCTGAAACAAGGGGTAATTACAGGCTTAGGGGCATTTACAGATGTTAACACCTGTGCAGGGTGGAGCAGTGAGGGAGGGTCTATGGAGGGTAGGGGTTTTTATAAGCAAGGGGTTTAGTTCTCCTTTAAGTCTGCTAAAAAAATCATGTAAACATTAAATAAACGCAATAAGCTGGTTGTGCTTTCAATGAGGATTAATTATATCTTAGTTTGGGTCAGGTGCAAGGTACTGTTTTATTATTACAGAGAACAAGGAATACATTTTTATGAATTTGGATTATTTGATTATAATGGAGTCTATGGTAGATGGCCTTTTCCATAATTTGGAGCTTTCTGGATAACGGATTTCTGGAGCCCATACTTGTACAAGAGGAGCTTCCACACACCAATTAGAAAGGCAGGATAAGAGCTGACAGGCGACAGGAAATACAGTTGGCAGCTTCCATAGGTTTCAAAGGAGTCCAAATAAATTCAGATGCTTCATCATCTCTTCCCCTAAATGAACCGTATAGGGTTGTAGTGGAACATTTCAAATGGCTTTTCTTTGTTCCAAAAAGTTTTTTCTTATGCAGGTTTATTATGATTACATTGGGCTTGTCATTCTAAGCTGGCACTGAAATGGGGAAAAGAGCAAGTAGGAGTATATAATAGATATATATTCCTTCCACTTGATAGTCAACAACTTTGTTAGCATTAACAACTTTGAAAAAAGTAGTAATTAATCAACTGGAAAGAAAACACCACATTTTTAAAACTTTTCCCATTCAACCTCATTTAACATGTTTTTTAATGCAGCTTTAATAAAGCTGCAAATGTCTCCACACTTTCATTTTTTTTCATCCAGCTAGTTCATATAATTTGGCAGTAAAAGCTACTGAAAAGTATTAAAACTTTGTGCCATGCAAAATTCGTGTCAGATTCAGATTGCTTTTAGGTTCTCTGAAATGCAAAGCTTGACAATGGAGAGCTAAAGGTTTCTGTACAGTGTCAGACTGGGGCCCTAAGAGATCTTCATGTGAAGGGCCCGCCAGTCATTAGCAACCCTTGAGAATGTTCTTCTTGATGAAAATTCCCAGGATTGAAAGATTTGTTTTCCAATTTTACCGATTTAACGTAGCCAGTACCTATAGCCAGTACAGTAAGCACTGTTTTTAAAAATAATTTGCCCTTTCAAATTAGAGGGTGTCATTTTCCAGAGGTCTTTGGGAAATATTTTATACAGAGATAGCAAATACAGATTTAAGACTAATACACTCTGTATTAGAGCACAGGTCAATGCAATGTATACACACAGACAGACTGCATAGGGTAGCACAGACAGACCGTGTGCATTAAACCTCTCTTTCCCTGTGCTGTTTAAAACTTATATTATAAGACCACTTATGTAAGAAAAAAGGCACTAAGTTTGCCCAGGAGCAGTAACCCATAGCAACCAATAAGATGCTTACTTTCAAACAGGTGACCAGTAAATGCTACCTGCTGCTTGGTTGCTATGGGTTAATGCTCCTGTGCAAACTTAGTGCATTTTATTACATATCCCATAGTTGCTTGGACTGATATATTTCAATATATTATACTTATATATTTAAGTCCTACCTAATGCATTAGCTCTTGTTTTCAATTGAAACTGCAAATTCTACATGAGATACTTACTCTGCCAACCCTATATCGCTCACCTGGATCGTCACATGATGTGGACTTTTCTGTGAAAGTTAGTGTGAGGGCCAGAAACCTTTTTTACCCGTGATCCACATTGAAAAAAGAGTTGGGGGAGCAACACAGGCATGCAAAAACATCCTGGGGGTGCCAAAAAGGGCTGTAATTGCCCATTTGGAGGCCCCTATGTGGACTGGCAGACTACAGGAGGCTCTATTTGACAGTACACCAGGTTTTCATGCAACTAAAACGCCTGTGTGAAATATTTCTTAAAGCCATTGCTCAGAAAGAAACTCCAACTCAAATGACTGGGCGTATTTAGCAATTCATTAAAGAATAATTTGATTCTTTTATGTCTTGCTCTTGAGTCAATAAAGGAAAAAAGATTCTTATCTTTGACTTAGAAGATGTAATAGAAAAAAAGAATATTTTTTAAAGCCATTGGCCCGCTGCTGCAGGCTCAGTGTAATTCTCAAATCTGTAATGCTGTAATGTTTTTCCCAAAATATGATGATGTGCAATGAGTGAACATGGGGGAATATACAGATGTGGACAAGGACTAGGTTAAGTACTGGATAGGAGAACTATGGTCATAATCAGAACAGAAGCTGATGGAGACAAGCAGAGGTTAGTTACTTTAGGGTGAATACACCCAGGGCTACTAGCAGCAGTCATAACTACGAAAAAGACAATAGTGATAACTGGCTTTGCTAAGACACTATGGGGCAGATTCACTAAAGGGCGAAGTGGCTGTCGCTAGCGACAATTCACCAGAAATCCCATCCGCAGGGACATCGCCAATTCACTAACAATCGTAGAGGACAATTTGCTAGCGAACAAGACCGTCGCTAGAGTACAGTCACACCCTATCGCCTGCCGACTTTTCACTCTGCGAATGGTGGTTACTCCGCAAATTCACTAAGATGCAAATTTTAATGAACGTTACCTTTTTTGCCAGAGTTTACTTTGCCACCTCAGACCTGGTGAACTGATAAAACAAAGCTACATCTTCCTCAATCTTATGTCAGTGACGTCATATCCGGTATCCCGGAAATGCATTAATGTTGCAAAGACACTGGTGACTTTTTCTTTTTAAAAGCAGGATTGCCTTCAAAAGTCTGCACTATTAAAGATTTTTGTGTTAACATTTTTTTCATTTGAGGGGCATGGCACATTTGTTTTAGGGGGTGGGCTCATGTGTAGGGCATTAGAGGATCTCTTTTGTTTTTATTATGGTTCCTTGGACATGTGTAAGAAAAAGTGGCCACTTCAAGCATTTGCACCAACATCTCTAATAAAGACATATACAGTATACGACCTATATGTACCAGCCCTATTCAAATTGACCTAAGAGAAAGTGTACTAACGAAATTTCGCTAGGCAGAAATGAACGCTAACGAACCTTCGCTATGAAATTCTTGCACTGTCAAAGAAACGCTAGCGAAAATTTGCCAGCATTCGGCTGCTGAGATGCAACTTTGTATTTTAGTGAATTAGCGTAGTGGTAACAAATTTTCGTCTTGGGAAGTAGTGAAGTGGGGCGAATCGGACGCTGGCGTAAATTCACCCTTTAGTGCAGAGGCAATTCTCAGTATTGTCTATGGCAGGGTATTTCTTTTTACATTTTGTAACTACAACAAGTAGCTGCTAACTAGTAGTTTTTAACTTTTTCTTGTATGGACCCCTACTCAGTTTGCTAGAAAACATTTGTCGTGGCCTCCATATTAGCCATGCTGAATTCATTAACATGGCGTGCAGGATCAAATGTGCATACGCGAAAATTCTGCCTACCATCTAACCCCAGCTTGTCACACAATCTCACACAGTGCTAAACAGTGCACGAGCTTAAGAACAGAGCAAAACCTTGCCAACACAGCACCAAAGTTAGTATTAAAGATTTATTAACACTATTATGTACACTTCTTTCACCAGATTCGCGCATCACTATAGCAACCGATAAGGTTGGTTATGATTGGTGCGTGCTTGAATGAAGGGAGGGATGTGCTAGGGCCGTGTATGAGAGCGCTCTCTATAGCTCATGTAACTTGGTCTTGGTCTTAGTGAGATGAATGCTGCTGTTTTTTCCTGAACCCAGCTTTTCTTCAGAATGTAGCATTTAAACTGAAAAAGG
Source organism: Xenopus petersii (assembly GCA_038501925.1). NCBI lineage: Eukaryota > Metazoa > Chordata > Amphibia > Anura > Pipidae > Xenopus > Xenopus petersii. Next base: position 105,836,367 of record CM076673.1, read on the forward strand.
GCTTAAACAAGAGGGGATTTAATTGCACCAATGGCATCAATAGTGGTATGCCTTTCAATGAACCTTAACTCTTACATAGCCTTTCCTTTAAGATGACCAGTTTGGAGTCTAAAGCCAGAAAGTAAAGATGTGTGGTCATAAAAGAGAACAGCTTTTATCTAAGAGAAGGAAAAGAAAACAGAACCAAGAAGGGAATGCAATGGAGCTAGATATAGAAAATGTTTACCAGGGACAGATAAACTTGCATATCCACTAAATCTATAGGCAGCAGATGTTTTTGCTTGGGGAATGAGTGGTAAGGAAATTGGAAAAAATAACAACACATTTTAGGGATATGCCTACTATTAAGGCACTTACCCATTTTAAAGTGTCTCTTCACACACAAGAAACAATATTGTAACAAGGGCAAACTGTGCCTCTAGTTTAAAGGGATTCTGTCACGGTTTATGATGTCATTTTTATTTCTAAATTCCACTGTTTACACTGCAAATAATTTACTCTACAAATTAAAATTTTATTCCTGAACGAAAAACTGTATTATTTTTAATTTGTAATATTTGTGTGTAGGCAGCCATCTCAGGTCATTTTGACTGGTCATGTGCTTTCAGAAAGAGCCAGCACTTTAGGATGAGACTGCTTTCTGGCAGGCTGTTGTTTCTCCTACTCAATGTAACTGAATGTGTCACAGTTGGACCTGGATTTTACTATTGAGTGCTGTTCTTAGATCTACCAGGCAGCTGTTATCTTGTGTTGGGAAGCTGCTATCTGGTTACCTTCCCATTGTTCTGTTGTTAGGCTGTTGGGGGGGGGGGGGAGGGAGGGGTGATATCACTCCAACTTGCAGTACAGCAGTAAAGAGTGACTGAAGTTTATCAGAGCACAAGTCACATGACTGGGGGCAGCTGGGAAACTGACAATATGTCTAGCTCCATGTCAGATTTCAAAATTAAATATAAAAAAATCTGTTTGCTCTTTTGAGAAATGGATTCAGTGTAGAATTCTGCTGGAGCAGCACTATTAACTGATGCGTTTTGAGAAAAACATGTTTTCCCATGACAGTATCCCTTTAATAACCAAGAACAACGAGATGCATAGTTAATAGACTAACAGATGGTCACTTGCAATGTATAGTTTATTAGACTTGGAGGAAACTCTGCACCAGTCACTACAATACCAACACTGATTGCTACAAAGTATTAACTGACAGTCATTGAAGCTGTAGATCAGCTATCACCATGTCTTGTGTAAATTAGTGCACTCACTACATGAGTTACTTTCTTTTTTAATGTAATCAGGATTTGTGACTTTATATTTTGCTCAAATGGCTGAGAATGAATCTTCTGTGATGCATGGTTGAGTACACACATATGGCAAGCAGGAAGGACAGGTCATATCCATGTGTATTGGGACCAGCTACTGGCATGTAATCACTGTTCCTTCTAAGCTGTGTGCTTGTGCCTGCACACAAGTTTTGAAGCCAGCGCACACAATAAATTGTGGTGCACATAAAGACTTTTTCATGAAAACACATAATTGTGATTGTGCGCGCACAATTCCAAAAAGTGTGCACTAAATATTTTTTTTGCTCACATGGCCAAGTTCTGGTTCCATTTACTGCCAGACACACACAATGTCAATGTCATCTCCAGCACATTATGTACCACAATGAGTAATGGCCTCAGCATCATATCATCCAATGAGAAGAGCTCCCCAACCCCACTTTATTCAGTAGGAGATTCAGGCAAACTATTAGTATTATCAAGTAAAACACACTGGATGCCACAAATATGTCAGCCCCCTCATAGAGGAACAGGGTAGTAAGAAAGGTAATGTAAAAGCATCAGGCAAATACTTTTATGGCAAAATTATAAACATTCAACAACGTTATGATAGGTAATAAAAAAGATGTTATGATGGATAATAAAAAAGGTTATTTTCTGATGTCAGTATCTCTTTAAGTTCTTGCCTTTTTATTTCCTTTCCTCTCTAAATCCTTCCCTGTGGATCATTCACCTCTCCCTTTCTGTGTCTTCCATTTTCAGTTTTGGCTAAGACATAATAAAGAAAAAGGGTATAAATGTTACCTAACTATACAACAATTATAAGAGTTACTGTAACTTAATGCATGCTTTAACCAAAAACATACACAACTTCAATTGCCAATGGTACAGGTGCAACTGCAGGAGTGCATGCTTCCATCTGTTCTATTGGAAGGTGTAAGCCGCCATCTGCGCCCTGAACCAGATTAACATTATATGCATGCCATATACAGTATATGTGTGTTGCCCATAACTTCATATTAAGAAACTTAACAAAGATCCATATGTGATCCACTGATATAAAATTAAATGATCTAAAAAAAAACCTTTGGAGCTTTTATCTGTTTTCTAATAAATCAGAAAAAATCTAGCCTTTGATTCTCGAGAGCACTTGCTATACTATATATAATTTATCTGCCTGTAATTTTCCTTTTGTAATTAATACCTTGACTCAAGGTCCATTGGAACTATTATCACATGCAGTTTATTGCTTTTATCTCAGGAAGTGGAATTTCTTGTGAATATAGATAGCAACGGAAAATTGGAGGTATCCAAGCAGAGGATGGTTTATTGTTTGTCCATATATTGCTTAAATATATTGCAATACACAGACAAACAATCCCTGTTTTGTTTAAAGGGTAAGGCATTTTTCAGTAGCAGTATGCACAAAATGTCTCTGTCTTAAATATATTGGTAATGGGTTGAGTGCAGAGGGCTCTTGTATTTGTCTTTATGTATTTTGTGGTCACAGCCTCATTGCACCCCCGCCTAATGGTTTTTAAAATTAGTGATGAGCACAACTTTTCCTTGTTTTTTATATATATATATATATATATATATATATATATATATATATATATATATATACACAAAGTGGAATAAAGCACAACTTATTTGCATCAAAAACAACCTGTGAGTGTTGCTCTTTTTCGCAAATATATATACAGTATATATATATATGTATATACAGTATATGCTATCCCACAGCACCAGCACGCAGATCATTATTTTCCAGGTGGTGCACGATCAAAGTTGCATTGATTGTTTATTTTGACGCGAGCGCCAATTTTTATACGCGTGACTATTTGGTCCAAATGCAATGGGCATCCTAATAATTAGTGTCTGGCGAATATATTCGCCCATCACTATTGATATGTTTCTGAGATGGAGAAAGGGTGATCTGGACCAGTATGGTACAGTTTAAAAGTAGAGTTGTATATCATCTGCATAGAAATGCTAACTAAGGCTATGGTGTTGGATCATATTTCCAAGTGGCAGATTGTACATTATTTTATTCCAACCTGTTGGTAACAGCCTTTGTGATTGCCTGTCCTAGAAAGGGAAATGTTAAACACTGTCTATAACTGGCCATGGCTCAGAGAAAATTATTATAATGACTTTGTTAATTTTTTCTGGAAATATGCCTGTTTTAAAAGACACGCCTATAAAATACTGCAAATTCCAGACTAATCCGCAGAGAACTACTTCAAACTAACCTCGGCCAACTCTAAGCCAGCCACAACGCACCTTGGACCTCAGACCCACAGATGGTGCTGCTCTGGATTTCCTTGATTTACTCTTTAAAATCCCAGTAGAATTCAGATCCAAATGCCCACTTACTTGAACCCTGAATCCTATCCGCCGTGGTCCGTTTAGCCTCTGTAAATCAGGTCTCAGAAATACAAGGCAGCTTAGGGCAACACTACAAATTATCAGAAAACCCTAAAATAGGATAAATTGTAGGTAGTTATCATAAGCCAAGCCAGCTATCTATTATGTGAGCTCTCAGCAGTGTCAGACTGGGACACCAGGGGTTAACCCAAAAACCTTGGACCAGAGACCCACTCTCAGTACTATTATTATTCTTCCTCTCCTCACTCAACCTTTATTCTCCTAGTCTCTTTTCTTTACATACTATGATCTATTATTCCATCTATTTAGCCTTTTTGTTCTTACAGAAATAGGGAATGGTCATGAAATTGGCCAACTGTTTAGCAGTATAAGGGCCCACTGACACCTGGGCTCACCTGGAGTTTTCCTGGTTTCCCGGTAGGCCAGTTCGACACTGGCTCTCTTCCATGTGCTGAAAACATGCTGTAAAGTGTGAGTCAAATAAGCTGTACCTGAACAATTATATCCTACAGAACTGTGTAAAATGAGAAGCTGTGAAATAATGCATTACTGTATTAGTATTTCACACACACACTTACAAAGCAGACTGAATCATACACTCAACCACGGCACAGATTGACACATGGTAACCTAACTTCTAAGTGGGAATTAAAAAGCCATGCCTATCTTATCTGCGCTCCGAACCTTTCACTAACGCTCTCTTTCCATTAACCAAAGGGGAAAAAAGCCTATTAATATGGAATAAATTATTTGCCCACAGCAGAATGTGTGATATAATGCGACATTTCCCTTCCGATGAGTGCACTAAACCATCTTTATTTAAATATCTCCAGCGATGGAGTGTTCATTATTGTTATGTATCTCTGCTAAATATGATATATACTGGCAATATTCTGTTAGATCAATGGGAGACTATCCATCTGAAACTATATTATGCCCACAAGCAGAACAGAATTTGATGGGAAATAAGAAACATCTCTGCCACATTTTTTGTCCTTTTCCCCAGACTCATAATAAATAATATTATTCTTTGGCGTTTTTAACAGTCAGTATTTGTACTATATGTTTCTACTTTTGCCTTGCTGTTGATATATGATCCACCCCACCCCCAGTATTGACTTAAAGAACATTAAGCTCTTTCCCCTAACACTATCCACCAATTTCAAAATCTGACAATTTGTTCTGACAGACTGGTCCAGCAGGGATCCCATCTGCCATCCATTTTTTTTAAGGGGTTACTATTATAGGAGGATGTCTTCTATACAAAGAGAATTTGCATACTTAATTCCAGCACAGCAAGAAAATGAAATCCAACTAGAGCAGGGTTAATAAAAAGCAGCCTCAACATACAAGCGTGTCCAATTAACACATTTGCAGTTCCTCTGGGCTTTTTATCTGTTAAGATTTCCCATTGTGAATATGAAGTGTTTTTTAAACTAATTAATTAACCATTTTTTTTAAGAGAAAGCCTATAAAAACACTGGGATTAGCAGCCTTATTTGGCACCAAATGCAATGAACCTGAACACCCTTTATAAAGCATTTGGTGAATGTCTTCAGATCACCCCTGTTGGTTGCCAACTTATACAGTGTTTAATGTGTTCAAAACACCCTGAACTAAGTGAGCTCAAGGAATTTAGATAGCGGCAGCTCGAGGAAGAGCAGCAATGATCCCTTTGTTACAGACCCCGCTGCTTGTCTCTTGCATTTGCACTGAAAACCCTCTATTAAATATCATTCATGCTGTGAAATCCAGACAAGGTATGGGGATGTGCAAGAATACCAAGTAATATTTTCATTACCAGAGCAGGCTACAGAAATATGTGTACAGTAATTTACCATGCAAGATCAATGACAGGGCTAACAAATGCACTGCCATCTCTATTGCATGATCAATAGCCAAGGTCTTCGAAGGAGATACACTGGAAAATATTTTCATTCCAATTTCTAAAATATTATTGACTGTTGCAGGAATTTGTACCAAAAACAAAATGGCCCTTTGTTATTAGCAGTGCGGAAAATGTACACCAGGCAATAACTTGTAATAACTTATCAGATTCAAATTCAAGTTATAGAATTGTATGTAATTTAGTAAGTTAAAGCAAGCGAGTTATAAATTAGCAAACAAGAAAACCTTGTACTTGATGGTAACTAAGCTGCATGAATCATATTGGTGAAAACAGCCCTATTGGTTTATTTCATGTATTAATGTTTTTAGCAGACTTAAGATATGGCGATTATCCTAAGCCCCAGGCATTCAGAATAATAGATCCTATACCTTTGCTATAGACACAGTTTCTATATTAGATCTATATTTCAACCCTGTCAAGACATCAAAGGTCCATGGTAAGAATCAAGACATTAATCTAATAATGAAACTGTGTTTGTATATATATACACGCACACACACTCGCGAATAAAGAGGTCAGTTTACTAGTGCAAGTGCAGTGTGCAAAGTACAATTTCATAAGCAAGTCCCTTTGATTTCTACTCTCAAGTAATTTTCATCATTGTTCAAAGCCTAATTGCAGCAGTGAGGGGGAGGTGTGTAATGCAATTGCATTTAGGGCTCTTACATAAAGGTATTTTTTATTAACGCACACTGAACGCGAAAATATATTGTGTTTTACGACTTTTTTTGACGCAGGTATGCACGTTTTTTCCGTTCCAAATGCAACCCTCTATTCTATTGATAGGTGAACGCACATCAAGCACAACAGAGAATGCAGCATGTTGCATCTAAACAAACGCTCATTAGTACAGATAGGCAGAATATAATGGAAACAATTAGCAAATGCATTTATCTGCGCTAAAACATGTGCTTAGACGTGTGTTAAATGCATAAAAAAATGAAGGAAGAAACGCCTGTGCGTAAGAACCCATAATGCATCAAAATGCGCGCAGTTGTGCTTCGACAAAAATTGAATGCAATTGCACTGAAAATTGTCAGAACTGATTCATTTCCGGCACTTGCCATCGAAGTTATGTCTGGTGCGATTCTTTAGGCGAAAGTAGTACATTTATTAATGTAAGCTGCTGTGGTAAGCTTGGCATTGTTGTTACTTTCAAGGCAGCTGTAGCTGCGAGGTTCCCCAGCACCAATATACACACAATTCACAACCAGAAGTGGGACAGACGCATCATTACAACTGTGCGGAAGTTCAAGGAACAGCTTTAGAAGCAAATACCTACGCAAGTACTTGCCTTGCACAAAATAGGACTAGAAGTTTTTCAGCAGTATATACATTTTTACAGAACTATGTAACAAAACATAATATTAAGCATAAGGGTTTTTACTAACAGAGTACAATTCAGAACATTATATCATAATAACACTAAAGTGGGGGATGCCTTTCAGTGACTGAACCTAATGTACAGTGGGTTACTTACATGTAGGTACCCACTGATCAAAGCATGCCTGCCCTTCTCTAGAAACTATTCAGATGAAAAAGTTCTTTCCAAAATTTTTTTTGGGGAACCATCATGCTCTGAGACTCATCCTTTGTACCAAACACATCGGTATTTAGACCCTAATGGTGGTCTGAGAGCATATTTAGAAAGAGGGTACGGTCATGACATTTTCAGCCCTGATTCCTGCTTTCCTCACATGTTGGCACTGTTTGAGAACATTTCCATGTATTTTATGTCATTTGTATATTAATAGGGTGAGTAGTAAGCATGGTCTAGGCACAGAATAGAGGCAATATGAGTAATACTGCCTGTATTCAATATTTTATATATGTAAAGTCACAACGTTTGTATTGATTTCTGCTGCAGAACTTTTGAAATGCTTAGTTAGTCTATGCAATTGTTTGTGTGTCTTCTGGCTTTGTTATACCACATTTATCCGTAAGGAATTTGCCTTCTCAGCAGGGACAGTGGAGATTATTAATCTGGAGCCAGAAAGAGAAGTGGTTCTCTACAGATACATATCTGCCTGCATACATACCTCCCAACTGTCCCATTTTTAGAGGGACAGTCCCTCTTTTGACAGCTCAACTGGTAGTTTGTACTGGAAATTCCATGTTTCTAACTTAATTGGCTTTTGGCAGAGAGCCCAGAACAGCCACAGCTGCAGATAAAATACTTTTGTAACAATTTCGAGATAAGCAAATAAGTAATTATAAGAAGATAAGATAACAGGTCTCTTGGGAGAAGTTAGACTCACAGCTTAAAGGGCAATTCACCTTCATTAACAAAACTGTAATAACTGAAAAAAAAACAGAAATATGTTCAAACTTTCATAACCTGCTCAATTTTGTAAAAATTAACATGGTAATAAGGGGGTGTGGCCACAAAAATTCTTGTTAGCTATAGAGGAAGCAGACCTTCTAGCCAGTACTGGAAGTCTCAGCATCCTCTTAACAGTAACAAAAACAAACAAAGTATTTAAAAAAGGTAAAAAAAAGCAATGGGGCAGACATTCAAGTTAATAAAAGAGAAAGGTACAGGTTACATAGCAGATAACAGATAAGATCTGTAACAGAATACAGGGGAATTCTTCAGAGTACATCTGTTATCTGCTGTGTATCCTGTGTTTGAATGGCTGCCCCCATGGCTACACAGCAGCTTATTTATATATAAACTATAGAAGAGTTTCTAAAGCAAACACACAGTTGTACCAGTGCAGGGAAACACTACATTATATTTTAATTAGTTTAAAACAATTTCAATTTATTGGCTGTTCCTTTAAAGGTCAGAAATACTTTACTCATAAATACATTTCCATTTACTTTTTATTTTTGTATAATTGTATAAACTTATTGGCATAGGCTTTTTTCACAAGGCCGTAAATGTCTGGTTATTTTCCAGTCTCCTCCACTCTAAAGCATTTTTTTTTATGTTTGTGAAGATTCTCATTCATCCAGGTCATGGTATATCTACCATATACCATGACCTAAAAGACAACACCCTTGACAACAGAATGAAGCTTAAACCAGAGCAAGTATGTTCCTTACTGGACCTATGCCTTAGTACCACATATTTCAAGTACAAGGATAAGTTCTACAAGCAGAAGCATGGCTGCGCCATAAGATCGCCAGTTTCACCCATTGCGGGAAACCTGTACATGGAGGAAGTGGAAAGAAAGGCCCTGGATAGATTCAAAGGAATCACTCCCAGTCATTGGTTCCATTATGTGGATGATACATAGGTTAAAATACACACACAGGAGGTACAGACTTTCACTGAACACATCAACACAGTGGACCACAAAATCAAGTTTACAGGAGAAGATGTGCAAGATGACACACTGGCTTTTTTTAACTGTTTGGTAAAGCTCCCCATAGACGCAACGATTCTTCTTGCCGAAGACCGATTTTAGGGAAGCCCGGCCAATCCTTCGAAATTATCGTGCGGTTAGTGGTATACGAACGATCGTACATCTTACGATTATTCGGCCGACATCTGTCGGGAAATTGATCGGCCAGGTCAAAAAATCATTGTCGGTCCCAGTGCAATCTATCTATGTTTGCAGGGCCAAGCAGGCAGCTCCCCTTTGTTTTCCTGGCAAATTGGTCTTTTTAGTTGATGGTCAATTCGTAGGATCGTACGACCGTTCTGAGAAGATCGTGAGAAGATTTTAAAAATCTCAACGTCTATGGCCAGCTTTAGAGTCAGAGAGGGTGGAAAGCTGGAAACAGAGGTCTACAGGAAACCTACCCACACAGATCAGTACCTGCTGTTTGACTCCTACCATCCACTAGATCACAAATTTGTATTTCTGCTCAAGCCATCCACTCCAAGGCAACCCAATAGTGATTAGCATTGATACCTTGCAGAGCTGTGGTCTTAGGTTTAATTCCAGCCAGGGCACCATCTGTAAGGAGTTTGTTCCCCCTGTTTTCAACTTTATCAGGAGGTGGACAAAACACATTGTGTGCCAGGGGCCTATGGCTTCTTAGATATCTGTGCAAATGTTTAGTTATAAAATAGTATCCAATTAAGCATGTTCTTTCTTGTTGCTGATGCCAGTTTTCCAGTCTGTACCTTGATGCTGCCCTAGAGATTTTCTGCTGCTTGCTCAGACCTTATCATCTATAACAAACAAGGGAAAGTTGTGCTCACCACTATTTTTTAAAAACCATTAGGCGGGGGTGCAATGAGGGTGTGACCACAAAATACATATAGTCAAATACAAGAGTCCTCTGCACTCAACCCATTATCAATATATTTAAGACAGAGACATTTTGTGCACACTGCTACTGAAAAATGCCTTACCCTTTAAACAACACCCCCAAAAATCCGGCCACCCTAGGCCCGGGCCTAGGTGGCCTTTCCACAAATCCAGGCCTGCTAGGATCACTGTAGTATTCTCACTTCTCTGCTGTTATTTGGTGCCTAATATCTGTCTGTATCTGCATAGAGAACTACAAGTGATTATTGATTCCCACAAGGTAAATCCATTGCACCATTATATTAAATATAGAGGACATATTTTTAAGTTAGAAAGTAGCAGTGTACATACTTTGCTTTATATAAGTTTAAAGATGAACAAAAAAGTTCCTGCAGAGTATGGGGCTGGCATATTTTTCTTTGTTTTTAGGTTTCTCCCTAGCTCCATCATGGATAGGTACATATGCTCTGGAAAACGTCTTCATCATTGCATAAAATAAAATGCTTAAGACATTAATAATAATAAATATTTAAACATCACCTTGCATGCTCTCTCAAAGGATAGAGCCTATTGGAAGATGTGCTAAATCTAACAGATAAATTCAGCTAATAGACTCTAATTTTCTTTTTTGGAAAAATCATGGAGATCATGGTCATGTTGCTAACTACAATTAGTGGGAACCTAAAATCACATGCATGAATGGAGCCAAAAATTCTTGACATGAACAGTTTTGGATTATCTTGTGTTTGCCATAATGGACCAGATTATGTATTGTTGATATTGCTGCATTTGGAGTATTTTGGCAGATATGCTAAGTCTGAAGGGGGTAGCAATTTCCAGAATATACTGTTGATTAAATGTCTGCTGGAGCTGAGTGATTTGATTCAAGGTTACCAAATGCTATTGGGTAACCTTGAATCTAAGTCACAAATTGTGGCATTCCATTTGGCAGGAATATGTAACCTTACTCAGTCACTGTCCTACTCAATGTTTCAAAAATATAAATTATTAAAAAAAAAGTTTTAGTTTATAAAAATTATTTTGCAGTTTAAAGTCTAATCTTTTCCCTGCAGTGACAGTACTCTGTCACTGCTTACAGAGAGATGAGTACATCAGTTTTTGTTGCTTAAACATTCAGTTATACCACAACTGTGCAGCTGATTTAGCAAATATTGAATTGGGGAATCCTGGAGGATTGTTACCAGTTCAAGATTTTTCCTATTTATCAAAACTTTTCTGGAAGTTTTTAATGAATTGACACATTTAGTGAACCTGTGCTGATTTTCAGAATGTGAGCATTTGCATGTCATCCTGGGCAATTGTTCCCCATTGCAAATCAAATCCAGAGAATTACTGAAACACAGAAATAAATTTTAAAATATATTGTTAAAGGAGAATGAAAATCCAAACCTAATGTTTTCCAACAATAATGTCCTCAATGTCATTGGGTAAACAACTAAAATAATATTTAATGATACTTCAGTTGTGCTGTGTTACTTCTGCAGGGACCCATAGGGTTAACACTCCCCTATGGCTTTAAATGCCTACTCTTCCTTGTTCTCTGGTTGCTGGGCAAAAGCTTGTGTATCTACTTTGCATATTGTGTACAGTATATCATTGGCCCAGAGGCTGATGACAAGTTCCTGCCACACTTCAGTATAGTGCTGGGCAAAGGGTGGGGCTTCTTCTTTCCCCTGCCACTCCAGGAGGGAGTGGAAGGTAGGGGAGCCTGTAGCTTAGGCCTCAGTAAAGGCAAGGCCTTGTTGAAGCCAGGGATACAGGGACACCGTGAACAAGGAGTAGTTAGGACAGGATAGTTCTCTGTAAGAACAATTTCTATTAAAGTCAGGCAGATAGAACTAGTAAGCAAGAGTAGCTTGGCTCCAACTAGTAGGTATAGCAACAGGGTAGATTGGCCTGTAGTGTAGGGATCACAGCCTAATAGAGATTTAGGTTAAGCTATTTCTCTGATCCAGCATGTGGGGATCCAGGTCACGGTGCAGCGATCCTGAGGGTGTATGTATCCATGTGGTATGCTATCTTTACAGGGATGTCAGGCGCTGGCTCTGAAATGCTGTGATGTTACCTGACATGTATGTGATAAACCTCAGAAGATTATGAGTTTAAAACCCTGATTTGTGCTTTTATAAATTATATATAATTATTATCCTTATAAATTATGAGGATTAAGTTGAACAGTACTACAATAAAAATAGCTGAGAGAAATCATATATGTGACCCTTATAAATAAGATTTCCTTGTACAAGAATGTGATCCATTATCCAGAAAGTCTCCCCTAGACTCCATTTTAATCAAATTAAAATTTTTAAAAATGATTTGCCTTGGAGGCAAAATAATCCTATTGTGTTTAATTATTGTTTATTTTTTTTAGTAGGCTTAAGGTATGGAGATGCAAATTCCGAAATTATTCCATATGCAGAAAACACCAGGTCCTGGGCATTCTGGATAACAGGTCTCATACCTATACTTTTAGGATCTGATTTATAAAGGGTCGAATAGTATATTCAAATTAGAATTTTCAGGTTTCAAAATTTACAGATTTGAATCCTCCTATTCAAAAGTAAATTAGAATGTGAAATTGATCAACTCTCAATCATGGAAACAGTCCTTATTCGAATATTCGCCACCTAAAACCTACCGAGTTCATGTACCAGTCAATGTTAATAGCCTTCCTGACATTCAATGTTTTTTTTTGGTACAAATCGAATAAGAATCTAATATGATTCGAATTTTCGGGTCGGAACCATTCGATCAAATATTAGCCATTCAAATTTTTTCTAAATAACCTCCCAGTCGAATTGTGAGTATATTCAAATTTAAAAAAATTCACGTGAATTTAAAATTTGAACTTTAAAAAACCTCTTAGTGTTTTAAGGTTGCTCAGTTTGCTGTTTCATAATTTATCTTTTCAGATTGCCTACTTTGCAAGTGAATAATTCAAAATTACTTTCATGAAGAGCATAGGATTTTATTATTCAGTTCATTGTGCCTTTATATAGGGCATGAAATGCCAAGATGACTTCTAATATCATTTTCCATTTCCTTATCAATTTTAATACTTGATAGAATGGAGTATCAGAAAAAAATTACTGAGAATAATTATTATGTACTAAGTTCAAATTCTAAACTACAATCAAAAGTATAATGAGCAATCCTTGACCTGGGATTGCTACTGTATCTCAAAATGTGCAGTTAATCATTTTAATATCTTACTACAAAGGAACATAAAGTCTGAGTAGTTGCACAAAGTTCCACAAGATTTTGCCCACGTTGGTAACATATTTCAAATCAATATTTAATTACCACAAAAATAAAGTATACAGCACAATGGATTAGTCTTTGCAAGACGGAAGGTGGGGGAGGGGTAGATATCCAGTATTTGCTTGGTATAGATAGTAAGGTACACTTACAAATACTAGCAGGGCGTCCAGGTGCTCAAGCCCCATACCTTCAACTTAGTGCCAACAAGGTATGACACGCATAAGGCTATTTTTTGAGATGGTTGTTTTTGTTGAATAAACTACTTGTTTACTTGTATCAAGTTTTGGAGTGCAGTCCGGTTTGTGCCAGCCTACAACAACACATATACATTCTTGGACTAGAACCAATAGATACATTCCCTTCTGCCGGCAACTAAGTGAACTGAACCTGTAGGGAATGTGTTGCTCCCCAACTCCTTTTACTTCTGAATGTTGCTCACCGGTTCAAATGGTTGGGGATCCCTGATCTAATGCCTCCTTCACGGGCCCGAATATTGGGTGATACTCAGAGGTGTATTTATATTTAGGCACCCGAGGGCCTGTGCCTAGGGTGGCAGGTTTTGGGGGGGTGCCCTCAGGTGCCTATAAATGTATTTTCTAAAAAAATAAATCACCCAGCCTCTTCCACAGATTTCCATAGGAAATCTGGTGAAAGAGCTGGGGGGGTGAGGGGTAGGGGACCAGGCTGGTTGGCGGAAGTGATGTCACACGCGCATGTCGTGTGACGTCACTTGATACAAGTGTGATGTCACACGCACGACACGCTGATGTCACGCGCACCACGTAGGAGGCATGTTTAGGTCCGGTGCCTAGGTCAGCATCACACCTAAATACAGTCCTGGTGATACTAGGGCACTTAAATCCAATATTCTTGTAAAACACTGAGTGATATGACATACCATAAGGGTCCTTGTAACAACATGTGACAATATTGAAAAGAGTAGAATAGAAAGGAGACATTTGTGCTATTTGTTTCATCATCATTATATAGAAAAACATGCTGATAATAAGATATTAAATAATACTTTTTATTATAAAGAACAGCAGGGCTCTTTTCAGTTTTTTTTATTATCAGCATCATTATATAGCCTTATGTGTTCATTAGAAATGTATAGAGGGTATTATTATTCAGAATTTAGAAACATTCTAGAACTATGTTCATTATAAGAATCAAACACTCAATTTTATTAAATCACAGACTGTACAAACTAATGTTTGGGCATTCAGGGGCATGTGCATTTCTAATTGATTTGTGTTTCAGTAAGTAGGTAATTAGCAGGAAGAAATGTGCCCATGTATGCGCTAATTAGTAAATATTCTCCTTCTTCTCCAATTACCTTTATTACAGTTTCTGTGCAACAAAGGGCACACCATACTTATAGTATTTATAGTACAGTGTTACTGTATTGTTATGTGTAACATGTACTGTATGTTATGCACTAGTGGTTGGCTATATATATATATATATATATATATAATAAAAAATAAAGGAAGGCAAGGTCAATGATTTAGATAAATAGAATAGGATGGAGGAAAAATATGAAAACACATGGAGAGGGGTAAAGATTAACATACTTGAATGGCATTTAAAACATGGTAAAGGAGAGCAGAAGGGAAAAGAATTAGAGAGTAGAAAGAATCAGAAAACCAGCAAAAAGAATGAAGTAAAAAAATATCAAGATATGTTGGGCCATGGTCTAGGAAATCCTGGTGGGCTGCTGGCTCCCAAGTCTATCACTGTCCATATGTGTGGCCTCCAAGAGCACGGATGTTGACAGGCAGCTTTGTTGTTCCTGTATTGGGCTATTTAACTCCTGCACAGCAGGAATCTAAACATTGATGAATGCTGGGTGCACATAATCACAACTAACATTCATCAATGTCTGAGGGAATTCTAGACATTGATGAATGTTGAGTGCATTCCTCACTTACTGCTTAGTGTGTAGGTACAATTGTAAACTGTTTTTTCTCTAAATAAATATGAAATATAATATTTAACATGCCTTGGATTTATTTTCATTTGATGGACAGCTAAATCATTCACTTATTACACATCTGTATCCCATACCATGGACACATGGGGATACAAACAAGAGATCCACTTCTTAAAAGGCAAAGTGCAAGCTCTCTGACCCCCAAGTGCAAATGAATGATGAACCACAGTTCTACAGTGAATATGTTGTCATATTTGGTTCATATCCCTAGGTGACCCCTGTCAGGAATATGCAATATATTCTCTCTTTAGTTCACAGAAAAAGTGTATTGCTTCAAAAATATGTGGGAATATATGGATGCACAAAATTAAAATATTATAGGATTGTGGTAGCTTGCGATTGGAGTGTACAAAAATGACATGGGTGACATCTTTAATATAGAGTCCCTCTGTGATGTCAAGGTGCTGTACACTTCACAATTTAAATGTGTTATGTGATCTTTTTTTGTGAGTGTGAGGTGCGTACCTACATTTACTTGTTCAACTGCTCATTCGTCTTCATAGCAGCAGTGTGTGAGAGGGGCAGTCATTGCTAAAATACCCACCTAGAATATTAGGTTTTCACTGTTCATAAAAGATTTGCATATACATGCAAGGCACTAACGGTAATTGTTTATATTGCAGCACCTCATTTACAGTCATGGAGCATTGGCATAAACAGCCCAAAGTTATAATGGATTTTTGAGGTAGCTCAATGGATGCACGAGAGGCTCAAAATTACCAGGTAGTCACATAGCCAACAATTAGACTTGAGTCTGCCTGAACTCAAAATGATGGGGAAAATGCATATAATTGGGTATTACATGCAGTTATGTAAGTAATTTGATGTAAATAGTATGTGATTGCACATTTTCAGGCACCTTCAGGTGCATACTATTCAGTTGCTGCAACATTTGGTACGTGTAGGCACATCCCAGGTCATTCCATGTCAAAGTAGGCATCAAATACAGGGCTCCATTACACCCAAGCTTAATGGATAATCTTAAAAGGTTATAACTTTTGGCTGTTTGTGCCAATGCTCCATGACTGTAAATGAGCATAGATAAGTTCAAGTAGAAAATCACTTTGTGCATTTTGTTTTCATGAGGACAGTAAGTAGACATGTCTCAACCTTTAAAATGCCAAAGAACAAATCGTATATGTGTGTGTATTTATAAACCCTAATCAGGGTGAAAGTTGGGATTTTACTCTGTACCTACTTTAAGGGGGTTATTTATTAAAGTCCGATTGTTTCTGGTCAAACTTTTAAAGGGGGAAAACACAATTATTTTATAGAAAAAAAATCTTTTTTTTTGTGATTTATTAAACTCCAATGGTGTTAAAAGTCAGAATAAAAAAGTATTCCAACTCAGAGTTCACGTAGAAGTCAATGGCAGATGTCCTGTTGATATCCTGATCTGCGATGGCTTTCGTTCAATAATCCGAAGACTTCGTGGTTTCAGGCGTCAACTCAAATTGAAAATAGAGGCAAATTTGGGGATTTTGATAAATAACACCCTAAATATTTAATGCTAACTTACATGGGGTGCATCAAACAGATTCTGAGGAAATTATTTAAACCCCTAAATGAGAGTAGCCAAGTTATACTGGGTTATCTATTAAAGAATTTATGATTTTTTCTTATAGGATATGATACTGACCTCAGTGATCCACTTAATATTTAGTAATTAACTTCATTATTCTTTCTTTCTGGCTATATTATTCTCATTTCCTGTCATAAAATTCTTAATCATAAATATTAAAAAAAAGGTGTTTTACAGTCACATTCACTTTGGTCTTTCAAGCCGGTGTTAAATACAGCAAACATGCTATTGAACGTGTGTCAGTCAGCATTTGTCTTGATCCTTATTGATATAATTAGAAATTTAAATATATGCTAAAGAACCTACGAGGCAGATCAGTGGAATCCACATATAACTGATATCCTTATAACTGCTGATATCCCTATGAGCTGTAATAGGTCGTGAAATAGAAATACAATACAATGAACTTCTTTAAAAAAAAATCCAAAAATCTTTCATGGTTAGGCATAGGCAGTCATTTTAAGATTTCTAAGTGAAATCGTATTTCCCAGCTATCTTTAAATCCGATCATTAAAGTACCCAAGGATCTATTCATCTATGCTCCACTGGTTGGTGGCCATATTATACTTCCATTCCTTTGTTCCTTTGTCACTGTGCTATGCTATTGTGAACACTGATACCTTGAAACTACAGCAAAAAGATTTAACAATTACTAATGCCAGCACCGTAGTTGCAAAAAAGGCGCCATTAGGCCAGGTGCCTTTTGTGCCTCCTACCCCTGACTCGCGGTAACCCCTGACGCGCAATTGCTCGCTACCCCTGTTGCGCACCACCGTGGAACATGCGCACGTGCCTCATACCCCAGTTTGCAATGAATACTCATCGCTCGGTCCGCTGCTCCCCCTTTAACTCCATTGCAGGTGTCCTGCTGGAACCCGGAAATATAGATGCAGCCCTAGGCCTTTGTGGCCTCGCCACAAATCTGGGCTTGACTAATGCAATAGTGTAAGGATTCAGTGCATGCGTGTATAGACGCATGCGTCAAGACGTTCGACGATGTAGAAGCATGTGCGTCATCTTATCCATGCGACAAAACAGACGCGGGCATCTAAACGTCTGCTAACACGAATGTACATATCGTCGTGACGCGGAAAGCAGTCGTCATTACATTTGGCGCCAAACGTCCTCCTTAAAAGGACGCTCAGGGAATGGTTCTGTGATTGGTGATAAACTTTCCTCCTGTGAACTTGTATCCTGATAGTATGATTCCAGTTTTTGACTTCTGCTTACTACCTTGACTACGCTTGAACTCTGCCTGCATTGACCTCGGCCTGCTTAATTGACTACGCTTGAACTCTGTCTGCATTGACCCCGGCCTGCTTATTTGACTATTCTGTCTGCCTTAACTCCGGCTGAAATACTATTCCACCTGAACAGTTAGTCACACTTCGGATTGTCTTACGGCTCCTCACATACAGTATTGGCTCTAAGACAGGTGAAGCCTGACCAATAGATAAAAAGCAGTAAAGAGAAGGCTTGCAATCATTCAGCATATTCTTTGCATGCTCATACAAGTTATTTGTGTATGCTGGAGAAGTCAGACTTGATCTGATAATGTAGCCTTAGTAAGATAGTTAAAAGCAAAGTGCCTCCTAGTTGTCATATATGTAACTCTCACAAAAAATCATGTAAAATGCTCAAATTTTAAGGAACATTCAAACACAGTATATCTGAGGCCAGGGCTGCTCCTGCCATGAAGCAAGGTGAGAAGCTTGCCTCAGGCGGCAGCAAGCGCCAAGTTGCAAGGTGGTGGCAAAAAGCTGCTTCTTGTAACGTTAAGAGCCAAATTCGGCTCCACTAATGCAGAGAGCGATATTGAGGTCATTGCACTAGTGATGCGGCCCCACTTTGACTTGCACCAACGCTAATATGTAAGCGCAGAGAGAAGGTGGGGTTGGCATTATCTGTCTGAGGCACCCATATTTTAATCAGGAAGAAAACCCATAAACATTTTGTAATGTTTCCTAAAATAATAATAAGCTACCCAGCATAGTGTCCCATTAGGCACGCAACTCGCTGATCTTATCTGTCTCACTCTAGCTATTCCAGAAAGTAATTTCTAGGGGATTTGAGCTGGACCTGTGATGTATGTATTGTTGGATCAGAGCCTGACGTGAAATTGATATATTTTAGAACAGAAAATATTACTTTTCAATACCATTATTTTAATTTATGAAGAAGAAGTGATCTTGATAGATAGCCTTGCTGAGGAAATTTGTCTTACTTCCTATGGCTACTGCTTGTGACCTTAGGCAGGTCACAATTTTCCTTGGCTCTGAAAATTCCTGTTTGCATTCACTGTCAGCACTAATTAGTCATAAAGTTATCATTACAGTCATCAGGAATGGGGTAAAACAGCAGTAGCTTCATTCATGCAGCAGCTGCTCTTGAAGAATCAACAAGCGTTTCTTCCCAGTTTAGAATGTGTGATGGCTTCATTAGCTTCAACATGGACCTCAGCCGAAACCATTGGCAGATTCATATCTCAGATTTAATCCAGAAGCAATTCACACGTTTTTAACACTGTTTTGTGCTTTTACTCTCTTTACCTTTTTTTTCAAGGTTTTAAGTATAGACGATAATGAGGATACAGCCAAAAAGTAAGTTAAGGTTTTGGCTTAAAACAAAATAACACCGTGAATTGTAATGGGTTCATGCATTCAACACATTTAACATAAAAGAATCATGCATATTTTTGTTTAATGCAAAAATAAATAATGATATTGTGTTTCTTGCTTCAGTAAATGTACATATAGCCCTCTTCTGCTACTGCAAGTAATCTATCACTGATTTCCACCCTTGTGGCGCTACAGGAGTCCTGTGCCTTTGCTATATGGGAGAACAGGTACACTATAAATTGGCGTGCCTCCACCCAGGGACAGGACAGACTGTGCTGTTACACCCCTCCCTCGGAACCTCTCTGATCCACAATTACACAGGGATATGGTTGAAAGGTTTTTTTGAAACACTGTAATTTTCAATAACATGCAGACATCTGGATCTCTTCACAGTCTCTCTTAGGTGTGTGCTGTTTATAGTCACACAAATGATCAGTAAGTGCTTCCAACAAATAAGCATCCAGTGCATACTCTCATGCTTTACAACACCCCAGAGGTAGCATTGCCTGTCTTTGGTGCATAATCCCCACTCAATGCGAATCTCACAGGGGTCCCATACACCAAGGATCTCTCTACCCCTGAGCCTAACCGATTGAGTCCCTAAGCTGACGGCCTTGTCACCACAGGGTACTAACCCTCCTTCACTCCTAGAGTGACTATAAGAGAACTGCCTTGCACTTACTTCACCTATTCTGGAACCTCCCTTTATTCCAGGCCCTATGGAGCACTGCTGTACTTTCCCCAGCAAGTTTGCATCCCAAAGAGACTGAGCACATGGGACCTTCTCCTTTTATAAAATAGAATAGTTACTGGCCAGTAACTGAACTGTCAGCAGAATACTTTCACACAGTAAAAGAAAACAGCTTCCCTTCTGTGATATACTGCCTGGAGTTGAACTGGGGACCTGTTGTTCCTGTGCTGTCTGCATTGCTGCTGTTCTAAGTTGGCGGACAGCTAAGGCGCTGGTTCACTCCAATTGCTATCCTTGTAATTGCAAGTGGGCATGGCTTTTTCACCTGTTACCAATCTGGCCAGTAGGCTGCCTATAAAACCCCCTGCTCTGTACTGACTTATTGCCCAACATAGATCTATTTCCTGACAGTTCCTGGGTGTGATTTGTGTCTGATTTTCTGTTCCTGACCCTTGCCTGTTTTTACTTTGGCTGTATCACTGCCTGGACCGACCCTTGGCTGTTTTTGACTCTTCTGGATTCTGACTTTGTACTGTGTTACTGACTGGTTTTGACCCGGCCTGTTTATCCTGACTACGCTCCTGGTTCCTTATCCTGCACTGCACTGCACTGTCTGACTGATACTGTCCCTGTCTGTTCCACATCTGCTCCCCGTTCTTCCTGTAGATGTTACGGTTCCCTTGCCTGCCCAGAACTCACCCGAGTAGCAGAGGGCTCCTCCCAAAGCGAAAGGCAGTTGTTAAAGGCAGAAGCGTGAGCCAAGACCGGGACCTTGGGCTTTGTTCTGGGTTTTGGGATACCATATGTTACACCTTCTATAATTGAGGACCCAATGTAGCTGACTAAGTTATGCCCAAGGGACCAGCTGACCTAAAGGTTGGCCAATCCTTTACACTCCTACATACACATTGCAGCTGATCCAGAGCATGGGTTCTCTTCTCATCAATACTTCCTCCAGTACTTCCTCCAGCAACTTTTTTAAAAGCCACTACCAAAACTTCAGTTAGGTCCACAAACAGGTACTGTTATGCATTTGTTTACATTGCCTCTGCAAAAAAAGCATTTGTAACCAGAGCAAAGCCTTTTGGTCTCATTCTTCTGCTATAAACAGGACAAGAAACTGGAACAGCTAATGCTACAGTATATATACAATAGTATTTCTATATATACAATAGTATTTCACTTCAGCTCATCTAAAAAGTATGGCTGGCTTCACAATGTGAGAAACAATGAAAGACTAGAAAGTAATTCTTTTCTTTCTCACCTAACCATCCCTATCTTCATTCAGAGCCCTCCTGCTGTCCTGCATTTTCAAGCAATAGACAAGACCTGGTACATTGTAGCAATTCCCATTTACTTTGAAAGAGAGGTGATTTCTAGCATTTTGTTCCCCCTCCCATTGGACAATAAGCCAGTACACAGTTACCATTAAAGCTTGGGCTATACTTATTTGTTTGTGTTTTAAAATCAGAATGATGAGCAGCTCAATTTGTCCTGATAGATTAACTCAGGGATCCCCAACCTTTAGAACCCGTGAGCAACATTCAGAAGTAAAAGGAGTTGGGGAGCAACACTAGCATTAAAAATGTTTTTGGGGTGCCAAGTAAGTGCTGTGATTGGCTATTTAGTAGCCCCTATGTGGATTGTCAACCTACATTGAGACTCTGTTTGGCAGTGCACCTGGTTTTTATACAACCAAAACTTGCCTCCAAGCTGGGACTTCAAAAATAAGCACCTGCTTTGAGGCCACTGGGAGCAACATCCAAGGGGTTGGAGAGCAACATGTTTCTCACAAGCTACTGGTTGGGGATCACTGGATTAACCTATTAAACACCACTGGCCTGGCAAATGGAGCAATGGTTGCAAGGCTGAGGATAGAAAGAGTTGGCATGAAAAAGAAAAATGGCATTCTTCCTTATTCCACTATGGACATACGGTACTGACTACTACTATGACTATTTCCGCAGCTGGTGGTTGGAGCTAAAAATCAGTCAATCAGACCTCCAACTTGGTTCACATTTGGATATATTTTTAAATATGTATCCTCTTTATATGCTGCATGTACCTGCTGAAACCAGATTGAAGTTATAGCATCCATGCTGAACAACATAAAATGCCACCATTCATAGAGTTGAATGTTTTTCATCTGTTCAATGCAAGGATACTTTAATAGTAGGAGATAATTTAGAGCTACTGAGAGGGGTGATGTTGTTTTACTAGGATTTTTCAAATAGATTTAATTAGATTCCAGTGGCAATATCTAGCTTTTTTTCCTCTTAAAAGCCATGGTAACAGCTGGTACACAGATACTCGTGCTGATTGCCATCATTTCAATTACTATGCATCCTCTATACATGATTTGATAGTACAAATAGAGAGGAAGTGGGGTATAGAAAGATCCGTTATAATGGCAGGGCTAGGGGCCGGGAAGGAATCTAGGTATAGCATTTAAATCTCTTTACACACAGGGACAGAAATGTTCTGTAGTGCCAATGAAGTGAATATTATCAGTATCATTTCAAAGCAATTTTACCACTCTTATTCACAGTCAATACACAATACTGTTTATGAGGGTTTTTGTTAAACAGAATTGCCATGTTATAAAACATCAGATGTTCTTTGGCAGTAATATTAGGATATATGGTGAAATTATTTGGTAAATTTCCAGGAGTTTTTTATTCTTCATCCTACCATTGGATATAATAGCAGTTATTTACTATGTGCAGGCCAGGTGCGCAGTCCAAAAAAACAGGGGCAGTCCACCATGGTATTAGCACATAGTAAAACCCCATCCTCTTCTTGTCTCCTAACTTGTGCCCCTTAATGCACCTGCACTTGAGTCCATGGTATCCAAATTAAACCAAATTTCACTGGAAATATAATGGCTGCTATTAAATTGTTTAAAATAAAGACGTTTCTTGCATTTAAATGCAAATCAGATGTGATTCTGCTGATAATCTTTGATGTTGGGATGTAGTAACTTCTGGTGCTCTGTGTCAAAATGACATCGCTAAGTTCTTTTTTAGGCACAAGTATGCTTTGTCTTGCAATTCAGGCCACTGCGGGAAACCTGAAATGTCAAAAAGAAATTACCCTAGCACACCCTGGCCTTCCTAATCAGAACGAATCCCAGGTGCTCAGTGAAGGAGGCGTTTGGCAACCTCAAAATCCACATGAAAAGCAAGAAAACACTGGCACAGCATGGGTTGCTTTTAGCAGGGAAACCCCTTGCTCTTTTATTGCGGATGCAACGTTTTGGGGCGTAACCCCTTTGTCAGGAAACCTGAAATGGACATATGTGATGTAGTATATTCCTATACATATCACCTGACAAAGGGTGAATGCCCCCGAAACGTTGTGACACAATAAACACACAAGGGGGGTATAAGAGTTAGATTGACAAATTGTGAAAAATTAAATTAATGTATGTCCCAACAAAATTTCATTAACCTACCATTGTGTTCCCATAAAACTTTAGATAATTAGCAGGGCCCTCTTTGTATACATATTTGCATGTAATTTGTATGTTTGTACATTTCATATATGCGGCTGAATATTGTAGAGGGCATTGCTTTACCCTCGAGTGTATAGAAAAACTGATCACATGTTTTTACTTGTTATATGTTAAATATCAATTTATACTGTATACTGGGAATTAATATTGATTTTATTTTCTTCAGCCATGCAAAGACGTAAGAATGCTAGAATTTTAGCAGTGCCTAATTTACAGTAGCCTGAAGTTTGTGGCTTTAATTTCCTTTTCGCATGCAAATTTTTCCATCACCTCCAATTGAGATGTGTACATTTCTTACATAAATAACTGGCTATGGGTTGTAGTTTATTAACAACACCTGTCCCAATTTAGAACAAAACAATGCCTTTCCTGTGTCCCCGGAGATTTCCCACTATAAAGTGGCAGAGATCAAGCCCCATGCGGTGAGACCTTGGTAGCAGACCCGTTAAACAGGCACCAGCACAAATGGACACCTAATGGTATTTAAATTGGCAGCAAGGGGGAAGTGGAAATAAATAAGAATTTTATTGCAATATCTTGGCAGAAAACAGCAGACAGGGATTTGTTATATTTCATCCTTTTATCTATGCCTGCCTTCCAAAATACATGATATTATTTCTATACTTGCCCCCACGTACTCTCCACAAGGTTCTTTACCTTGATTAACCCTTCCATGCAATTCTTCAGATTGTGCTACAATCCATCAAGCTAAAAGGTTTTTTTTTAGTTTGCCCATTATAACCTTTTTCTGTATATATTCATTTCTATTAATGTAAATAAAAATAGATTACATCAAGAAATTGGCACCACTTGAAGAAAGATAGATGCAAATGTATGTTCAGTAGGCGTCCACATAAAGTCTCCTATTGCTCAGTATAACCCTATAGGTTATTGTCAAGTTAGATTAACACAAAGAAAATTCAAAAGAACCTATTTCATCACTTTGCATAATGTAACCCTAAAACTCCTTGAATTAAGGTCTTTCACTATAATCCGAAACAGAAAATCTTGCAACCTCTTAAGATTTGATTGCAGGGAATTGACTGATTTTGAACATTGTTCTTATGGAAATGTGCTTTCATTTCTGTCTTGAGAAACATGGGTATAAGTGATTTGTTTCTGAAATCCCTGTCTGTCTGTGCTCCTGTGTCTCAGCTGTTCTTCTGTAGCTACACAGAAATAATAATGATGAATGACACTTTACATTATTTTGTCAGCCTCTGTTAAATTTGACCCCATGCTTGCCAAGACAGATTTGGGGTGGCAACTGGGGGGAGGGGGTGGTTTGGGGAGATGGAAGAAAAGTGATCACTGCTTGGTTGAAGAATTTATACATTAAGACATCTTTGTATTTACAGTAACAAGAAGGATATATTAAGTATAAAGTGGTGCTAGGACATTAACCTTCATATGTGCCATTTGCAGGGCCTGTGCCAAAATGTACTCTAAAAATTATTTTTGGCCAGGAGTTGTGATGCGGTTGGCACGCAGATGTTTATGGGAATGAGCAACCTAATTGGAAAGAAGGTGCCAAGGAAAATTGTGAACACTTTGTCAAAATCATTTGACATCTTTAATCCTCAGTAGGATTTTGGTGCACGGACTGAAAAGTACTGCGTCACACTCTTTAATTTCATATAAACCATGTATCATCATACAACCTTTCCCTATTAATCCTTATGTCTTCTTATTACTTATTAATAAAACACTGTTGTTCGCTCAAATGCCTAACTGTCCTTCCACTTACCTTAAATAACCCTTAGACTGCAAATTCCATATGAAGGTTTTTAAAGAAAACCTAAAACACTATTTATTTATAAAGCACTTGCGGAAATGATTTTGATTTTAATACAATAGATTGTTTTCCTTTATGCCAGTATGAGTTACTCGTCTATTTATATAGTTTAACTCAACCTAAATTGTAAATGTTGCTATTTTACTTTTATTCCAAATTAGCAGCGGCAGTACTTGTAAAATGGCACTGCTGTAAGTCCTTGTAAAATGGCACTGCTGCAAAGCTCCGTGATATAGTTTAAATAATACAGATATGTAAGTGTAATAATGGCACTAACTGGTCACATCTATTGCCTCGACACCAGAGGTTGCCAGTTAGCCAGATTATACACAGGCAGAGGTAATATCTTTGACGTGTGTTTAGTGCATTCTTATAGCTACAAGTACACTCTTGTTTTAATGCTGCTGACATTGTTATTCTTCTGATTTTATTGATTCACAATCATAATGCATGCAAGGCCTAGTCCAGTATATAAATACACAAAGAGGTATATGAGAGTACAGCAAGTAAAATATGAAAGCATGACTGATCTGGCCAATAAAATTGGAAGCCACCATACCACATTACACTAAACCATGCAACTATGCAGGGAGGTGCCAGCTTATGAAATATATGCCCGGGGTACATTTGTAGGGGTTTATGTTGATGTTGATGTGGTATGGTGACTTATGAACATATTGTATTCACTAGCACACATGTTACTAATAAATCATGGGGCCAGGGAATTTGGATTGATTAATCTCCTCTTTACTATATTGGCACAGTATATAACACCACATGCCTGGTCCACTTGTTCAAAATAGAAAATTAAAAAAACTGCAAGATTCACAAAACCAGCATGTATTCACAGTGGAAGAAAAAGTTATTTTATGTAAGTGGAAACAAACAGAATAATCAAAAAAAGAGAACAACAGGGTGCAAGTAGCACATAACTAAGAGCATGAATGTGCAGTATATAGAGGAATGGCTCACAATGCTTAGACTGAGAAATAAAGCCATCTTACTAATCATACAGACATGTAGAGCTAGCAACACCATGGGTACACAATAAACAAAGCAGGCAGTCTTTTGGAAAAAACGTATTAGCCTGGAAACATATTAAGCGATTGCAGCCTGTAACAACTGAAATTTAAAAAGCAGAAATGAAACCTTATAATTTAGTTTTACGCATAAGGTAAAGAATAAAGTTCCCCATGAAATCAACTTAATTATAGATATAGTAAACTCAATGTAATGGATTCAAAGGTTGGTAGCAGGAACTAAACCTCTATATGTTCTCTCTTCCTGAGATCTGGGAGATATTAACCTTAAAGCCTGCCCTGTGTTTTAGACTTCAGTGAAATTTTGATCCAAATCAGATAGATATAAGCATCAGACTGATTAGATGGATCAAGGCAGAGCTAGCCACCATCATCCAAGTAGACTAATGTTCTGATACAATCTATGTTTTGTAAGAGCGAATTTGGAGTGACAGTTGGACTACGGATGCATTCTTACAAAAGCATGATACAATGTAATTTACATGTGAGCAGTTGGATTCAGCTTTATTTTGGAGCCTGTATTTGCCTAAAAAATATTACTAAGTTTTATGAAGCTGCTGTGGATCATTTTTATTCTGCATAAGTAGGACATTTACAGTAGGACCAATACATGTAGTATTCATCAGACCATAGCATTGCAGTATCCCACTGATGCCTGGATAAGCCTTATAGTGCTTAATTCTGTGCTTACCCAACAAATAAAAGCCCAACATTTCAAATACCATTTTTATAAACTATACTTGAGAGGCTTTAAGGAAGCTCATGCACCAGCCCAATAAGAAATACTCAATAGTAATTCTCAATTGAATACTCCCATGAGTACTATATCAAAAATTCTGAAACCCCAAATTTTGTTTGCTAGCATATTTTCAAATGAAACATAACATACATTTTCAAATGAAAAAGTCATCTAAAACCTGCTATGGTTCTATACAAGTCAGTGCAAAGTGTATCCTCGACATTTAATCAACTATTTGCTTTTTCTTCAAAGTTTTTCTAAACGATTTTACAGCCTCACTGAAAATTAAATGCAATATATCCCTACCTTTCTGAGATGAATAAATACTATCTGAACTGCCAAGAATAAATTGTATTTTTTATACACAGACATATCTGATTCCATAGATTAAAAGGAAACCATGATAGTCTATGCTGCAGGGACCAGTTCTCTACACACCCTTAGGCCAATACAGCGACGAGAAATGATTATGGAACTTCTATACCTTCAAGAATCTATGGACAACCACTACTGAAAGCAGAAGAACATAGCTTAGAAACCGCTTGCATTTACAAATGCAATTGTTAATTGGTCTCTAATGTAAGGCTAGCTTGCAGTACAAAGAAAAGAGCCCATACCTTGTCAAGGATAAAGCCTTGTAATTTTTCTTTTGCAATGATGGCCTGAATGCTATGCAACAGGATAAGATGGGAAGCTGAAACACAGTGTGTACAAGTTGCCAAGCAACTGAACCTAGACCAGGACAGAATAAAACTTTGTGATTAAAAACAGCAGGTAGAATATGGATCTGAATGTAAATGTAGGATTTCTTTTGAAACCTGTCTTCACCTTTTGGCTTATACAACCCTTTCACTGGAGTCTCTCAGACCCAAGCCCGGATTTGCTGATGAGGTAAAAAGGGCAAACAGCTATAGGACACAGCCCTCTCTCTGCGAGATACCTGCTACTCAGACACTCGATAGGGGCTGGATTGTATGACCCAGTGCTGGGTAACATCTGACACTGCTGCAACCAAAGACACCGCATGAAATGCATGATACATTGAACCCTTTCTATTCAAGAAGGGCCAGCAAAGCATAATGAAAAATAAAAGGGCAGTTCTAAGCCAGTTTCTATTGATTTTAGTGTGTGTGTGTGTGTGTGTCTCTGTGTGCGCTTCCCACAGTCTCTCACATCTCTTTGTTGCAGATTGTCCCACCTTTCCTCTACCCAAAATGCTTTTGTGTTCTTTGTCTCTTTCCATTAAATACCCTTATTCCGTTTAATTATATATTCACATTCAGTTATTATCCCACTTTCCACTTGTGCCATCATTAATTATCTTACCTGCTTGGCCCTCAACCTTACCCACTATTTTATGTATGAAAGCCCCAACCATTAACACCCCAAGCACCCCTACAGCCCCCCCATTACACAGTGAGCTAGCTTTCACTCTCCTTTATCCATTTATCTCTTTTCTAAGCCTTTATAGTGTCCTAATCATATGTCTCAACTCACTTCCCTCAAATATTTTCCCCAACACATGCAAACACTATTTTTCTCTTGTCATCTATTAAAGATCTTCAAAGATCACTTGCATTTCTCCTTTACTACTCACACAATTCTCTTCTACCCCTTCTTCTCATTTGTACTGCTGCCTGTCCAAAGCCATATTCTGTATCCCCTTCAAGCTCCCATTCCTTGTCATTCTCTGCTTATGATACTTCTACCTGCACTCTTCAGGAAGCCTCTGAATCCCTCAAGAATACAGAACACACATGGTTAAGTGATACAATCTGCCGCGGCTGGTAAATGTCCTGCTTAGATCACTGGAGAACTGCAGAAGGCATACAATTAGCCAGTTCTCTGAACTGTCACACACACATTGTTCCATGATAACACAAACCCTGCAGTGCACCAACTGGACAGAAGACTAGTTGTGATTATAAAGGGTGCAGATAATCCCCCACGCATGCTCATTCTAGGCATCCTCCCCTCTCACCCACCTCCAGTAAGGGACTGTAAAAAATAACAGTTTTTTTCTCTTATTCTATTGATCCCTGATGGAATTGCCTTTGGGTAGGGAGGAGGCTAAGGGGTCCGTAAAGTTCAGCCCCTAACCTTTTATTCTACCAACACTCAGCCTCACTAGTGTGTGGATTTGTCAGGGCATTGAGGATGTAGTGACACTGTATTTCTGAATTATGCACACACCTCTTGTAAGGATTGGCTTTCCTGCAGCTTCTGTCATCTCTGGTACCTTAACAGAACTGGATGCATACACTTCCTCTTGGTTTATAATATAACCCATCCATTCTGTATCCCTCCAACATTGTAACCCACATTTATTTCTCTTTGTGAACCCCACCAGCTGCACAGGAGTTAAATTAATGCATTCCAACAGACTTTAATCATGGATCTTCAGCATCCAAGCAGGTAATACAAAAATCTTTTTTTTTCGGTCACCATTTATGGGATCGTGTTAATAGTCACCCTTGTAAATGCCTAGCCTATTGCTTTTTATTTGGGATTACTGTTGGATAAGTGCTTGCAATTCTTTTAAAATCCCTTCTGTGTCCATTGATGCATTGCATGTTTAAAGATGCTTTAATAGGATTCTGTTGAATAACTCTGCAATATTAGAAAGTGAGGTATGTTTCAGGTAATCCTCTATTAGTTTCATTACTAGTAAAGCTTTTAAAAGGGGCAGCAAGCTGAGGATTTTGAGGTTTTAATTTTCTGTTGAAAAAGAATATATTTTCAAATCAATCACAAGTAATTTAGCCTTATTGTTAAAATGCAGTTGAACAGCATTTATTCAAGTTAACTAAGGTAAAGAGTATTTGTTGTAACATACTACTTATTGTATTATAGATCCATTTGTTGATTTAACAAAAAAGTGTTGTGAAAGGATAAACAGGAAAGGGTGCCTTTCAGACTTATTAAGCAATGTTGCAACTGTAAGTAGTTATAGCAGGTTATGTACCTAAACATTTTTTCTTTCAATCACTGCAGTAATGAAGGCACCATTGAATTTACATGTTAATGAACCTATTTACTCTAATGATCATTTAAAGCCTTAATTAAGGGCAGGAAGATGTGAGTATTTCTGGCCTGTCACATTGTATTTGAATAGTAAGATATCCCCTATTACCTTTTGTTTCAGTGTTAGGGATGCAAGGAAATGCTGGCAGAATAAGAGTTAACCTTGTTCAGGATTAACGGTTTAGGCTCCTCATTGGTCTTCAGTAATACTGTGCAACACAAAGGAGTTCAAATTCTTTTTGCTTTGGTAATTGACATTTCATTATGCGATGCCTGTTTAGAATATAAGCTGACTTCACATTTAGCAAGACAGAGTGTACACACATGTATGCCATATTTATGCATTCAGAGTCTGGGGAAAAAGCCATTCAACAGAAAACCAATATCATTTGCATTTATCACTCTGTCTTTTCTTCGTGTGGAGCAGGTGGGACATTAAAATCCTATTGGCAGTCCTACTAAAATTAATAAGGGGGTTAGAGAAAATAAGAACTATAGAACTGAAGTGGCCCATTATAATAGCATATGGGAATAAGGTATACCAACATGTCTCAACAACCAGACTGCTAAGGAATTGAAGAGAGGGAATTTATCTCTGACATCTTGAATGGAGTACACTTCTGTTCATTAAATCATCTTTCCATGTCAATGTTGGTAAAAGCACAAAACATTATCTATCTATCTATCTATCTATCTATCTATCTATCTATCTATCTATCTATCTATCTATCTATCTATCTATCTATCTATCATCTATCAATCTATCTCTCTCTCTCTCTCTCTCTCTCTCTCTCTCTATCTATCATCACCTATATAGGTAGCCATTTCTTATACATATTTAGGTCTATATAGTCCTCTTTTACATCCTATTCCTCTGTATATTTTTCTATATTAAAACCTGTCTGTGTTTGACTGTCCAACACCTATTCTTATACATCTTTCTATGTGTGCTTAACTGTGTTTTATTATATGCATATGGGCAGGCATTATGCCTCTGTGTTAATACATGGGAATATGGCATATGGATTCAGTGCTGATTGCTGAAGCCTTGGAACTTCTGGAAGAAAAATCGTGATATTGATATTATAATATTGATATTATGTTTATTAATATGGCAGGTGTATTAATTATTATACCTTCTTTCTTTCCAGTCATGAAGATTTTTTATAGTCTCTAAAACACTAAACTTGAGTAACATTAAGTGATTCTCCCTGCATTTTTTTTTATTTATGAACTCAGTACCTGAGCTCAGTGCCTGCTCAGTATTGTGTGTGTATATATACAGTATGTATGTATGTATGTATGTATATATATATATATATATATATATATATATATAGATATATATAGATATAGATATATAGATATATATATATAGTTTTTTTTTCATCTAAAATATCAATGTAGTTATTGTTGGCCTTTAGCAATACAAGGGACATGCCATTTTAATACAAGTGAATTGGGTTTGAAAAGCATCACATTTTTCTTACAAGAAGGATGGACACATACAGTTGCAACTCACAGGTTGATTCACTATGATATGATCAGTGAGCGTATGGGTCAAAGTTCTGAATTGGGTGTGATCTGGCCAAACATCTGGATGGATATCTGGATCCGATCTGCTTGCACTTTGGTCAGATGACTTGATTACATGGGGAGTAGGAGAGTTGTATTGCTTCTGTAGCTTCCTGTTGGCAAATGACCCTACACACACATGGGACGAATTGGGCAACTGGTTTCTTTGTCTGATTTGTATGTATAGCTTTGTATTTGTAAAACGCTGTGAGGACCCACAGCACTGTCCAATATATGATACTATACACAAGAAGGAAAAGTAATAGTATATATCTATATACACACAGAGTTTATATAAGTAGAGAATGCTTAAGTGCCTTGTGGTAAGAGAGACAGCTAAAGCTTACAATCTACAGAAAGTGATTGAAAGTCTATGATCCAATAGGATATTAAGATGCTCTGCAAATCGTTGGCCAAGAGCCCCACTTATGGAGATATGATCATTCTTTGGAAGAAATGGAAATGGAAGAAAAACTGTAATAATAAGCTAAGCTGTTGGTGTGCCCAGCATAAGTCACTGACCTCTGAGTAAGTGAGGCCATGGTTTGATTATTAATGATAAATACTGTATCTTATCAGTTGGCTTGAAAATCACTTTCAGCAATATTATTTGGAAAAGTCATCATGTTTTGTCACTGCAGCTTTGCTCAGGAATAGTAGCAGAAATGAAATAACAGCTTGCTTTTTGTTGGAAATGAGAATCTCTACCTCAAACCTGCATGACTGTCAGCTAAGAAATGTATCATCAATAGTATATTTTGTTCCCATAAAAAAAATGTTGTTCTTGTACCCCTATATTAACATTGGGGCTATGGTAGATGAGGTGTTTTGATAATGAGTTCTTTTTTTTTTGGGCAGCTACCACAAGTTAAGCATTGCTTTGTGCCAATAGGAATCAACCCATAGTGAGAATGGTATTTTGATTGCTGTCATAAGGGGTGATCATAACATCCAATGTGGCATTCAGGGGAGCTGCTTCAATGAGCCCATGACTAAGCACCCTGAGGGGTGCGAAACGTGTAGGGTGAATGGAGATGCAGCCATATTTTTAACTTTTCTACCAATAAATTTATTAACTGAATATCTCTGGTCTTGTGGATCTGTTCGAGTGCCAGTCAGCTCTGCTTCCTTATTCTGAGCTGCTTCAATGAGGCAAGTTGAGAAATTGCTTTAGGCTGTAGCACCCACAAGTTACCAGGGGCAGCAAAAAGTGCTCCAGGTAACGTAAAAAGTCGAATTTCTGGTTTTCAATCTGAAAATTTTGCACCACTAGTGCAAAGAGCACAATTGCACTCCCTGCAATAGCAATGTGGACCCCACTGTACCCCATTCCATGCTGAAAAAGTGAGTGCGGGAGAGGAGAGGGGGCAGCAGCAGGAAAGCTGCCTCAGGGCAACAGAGGGGCCAGGTTCGCCTGTGGTGCCATTACCCTTAATCTCTCTATTCTTACAAAGCATTGAACTTATATAGTAGGTTTAAATTGCAGGGGCTATCCATGTCTGATCAATTCTATTAAGTTCAGACTGAAGTGCCTTACTAGATATTATGTATATACAAACAAACAAAATTCTCAACATTTATCTCAATGACTTGTGTCTGTGGTACCACAAATTGTATATAGAGTATGTACTTGTACAACATCTATGTTTTTCTTGTGAAAATGCTTTGCGGTGTGTTCAGGTTGGCAGCCACGGAGAATCAGGGGAGGCAAAACAGCTCTGCAATGCAATGTGTCCCAGCTGTACAGAGAGAAGCCTCTAACAGTAGCTACAGAATGTTTTATGAGGTAAGGAATTGTTCTGCAGTTTGGCACATTTCTGAATTTGGCTTTACTGGAAGGATCATTGGACAGTGACTTTTCTAAGGTAGTAAGTCTAAACTAAAATGAGTTCAGATTATTGAAGATACTGCAATTTCATCAGTTTCAACATTAATTATCATAGAGTCTTATGCATTAAATAATCTATCTATCTATCGATCTATCTATCTGTCTGTCTGTCT
Source organism: Xenopus petersii (assembly GCA_038501925.1). Taxonomy (NCBI): domain Eukaryota; kingdom Metazoa; phylum Chordata; class Amphibia; order Anura; family Pipidae; genus Xenopus; species Xenopus petersii. Next base: position 105,870,006 of record CM076673.1, read on the forward strand.
GTCTGTCTATCTATCTATCTATCTATCTGTCTGTCTGTCTGTCTGTCTGTCTGTCTGTCTGTCTGTCTGTCTATCTATCTATCTATCTATCTATCTATCTATCTATCTATCTATCTATCTATCTACATATCTATCTATCTATTATCTATATTTCTAATCTATCTATTAACTATTATCTATCTGTCTGTCTGTCTGTCTAATCTATCTATCTATCTGTCTGTCTAATCTATCTATCTATCTATCTATCTATCTATCTATCTATCTATCTATCTATCTATCTATCTATCTATCTCTACTTACATGTCTTAAATGATAACCTGTAAATCCAGAAAGGTTGATTAACAATTTAGTCTCACATAGAGATTATATTTGTAGTGGTTATATTATGGGACTGTGTGCTCCTCAAATGCAGTTTTAGAAAGGGTTAAGTGGGCTGTGCCCACCTCCTAGCTGCACGTGATGAATGAGATGAGATGATTTTAGCAAAATAAAAGAGTGAATTAATGTGACTGACCCCCAAAGTATACTGGATACAAACAAGGACAAAAGAGGTTGGCTATGACTTATTATAGGACTAATTTAACAAAAGAGCTGACACATAAAAACAAGCCCTTTCAGTAATTCAGCAACCAGGCCATTCTCTACTTTACAATCTGATAAATGTATTGTTGAACATTTAATGGCTTGCTTATCTTTTATGTAAATAGCCTCTAGCCTCCTGTCGATCATAGGCCTTATTGACCCTATTAAAAAGGGCCATATACATCAGAGGCTGGGGATGATTAGGAAACTTAGTTAGGCTGGCCTGCATTTAAGCTTTTAGAATCTTGCCATCTGTGCTTGGACATCTGTATGAGTATAACATTTTATAGTTGGAACAGCCCCTACTTTCAGGGTCAGAGATTTCTTAAAAGGGTAATATGCCTTGGTACAGGACCCTGAAATGAAGAAGAATGATAAACTGTGCAGACCTAAATCACTTAACAGTATCAAAAAAATACAAGTATTCTCAGGCTGACAGACTGGTACAACCCCACTTTTCCTTTAGGACTAAGCCATACTCATTTCAAGAGTAAATCTTTTGAGAGAGAACGGCATACCAGGCATACCAAAGAAAGATAGACCACAACTGGTATATGTTGGGGCTGGAAGTGAAGATGATCTGGGGCTCCTCTTTACTTTTTAATCTGCCAGTGTGCTGTGGAGTGAAAAATATGATGCATGCAGGTTCATTTTTCAAACATGGCTGATCCAAAAATCAAACATCAATGACCATGGTGCATCAGTATCTATAAATATTTGTATTATAAATTATAAACAACTTTACTTAACAGCATGAAGTGCAAAGAATGTAAATAGTCTGACGTTTACTGCTTTTAAAAGGGTGGTTCACCTTTAAATTACCATTAAGTATGATGTAGAGCAGTGATCTCCAACCCTTTGGATGTTGCTCCCAGTGGCCTCAAAGCAAGTGCTTGTTTTTGAATTCCAGGCTTGGAGGCAAGTTTTGGTTGTAAAAAAATCAAGTGTACTGCCAAACAGAGCCTAAATGTAGGTTGACAATCCACATAGGGGCTACCAAATGACCAATCACAGCACTTATTTGGCACCCCAAGAACATTTTTCCTGGTAGTGTTGCTCCCCAACTCCTTTTACTTCTGAATGTTGCTCACAGGTTCAAAAGGTTGAGGATCCCTAATGTAGAGAGTGATATTCTGAGACAATTTACAGTTGCTTTTTATTTTTTATTATTTGTAGTTTTATTTAGCTTTTTATTCAGCAGCTCTCTAGTTTGCAATATTTTTGCTAGAGTCCAAATTATCCTAGCAACCATGTATTGATTTGAGACTGGACTATAGACAGGCACATGAATAGGAGAGGGCCTAAATAGAAAGATAGGTAATAAAAAGTAGCAATTAAGTTACATTTGTAGCCTTACAGAGCATTTGTTTTTTAGATGGTCAGTGCCCCTTTTTTGAAAGCTGGAAAGTGTTAGAAGAAGAAGGCAAATAATTAAAAGACTATAAAAAATGAAGGCCAATTGGAAAGTGCCTTAGAATTATTCATTCTATAACATTTTAAAACTTAACTCAACAATAATTGCATTGCATTGCAATGACAAATATGCATTGCATTGACAAATAACTTATAAAAGTTATTTGGTTTTATTCAACAAATAAAACCATTGGACCTTCATAATCAATGTATATGGGCAAGTTGCTTAGTATTACAATTTATTTCACTAGGCAAACAGTGTTTGAATGGACAGTCTCTTTAAGTTGGCCAATGGCCATACATGGGTTGATATGAGCTGCCAAACTGGCTGCTCCACACTGAAATGACAACTAACTGGTCTGTGTATGGAAGCCAAACAATGGCCTGCCAAACCGAGGATCAGACAAATATCCAATAGGCTGATTTCAAGATTCCATCAGGTGAGGACCACATAGGTTGTTCTTATTAAATGATTGTTGGCCAGAAGGTTTAAACATTACCTGGGGGTCTAAATGTTACCTGTGTCTCAAAATAGATCCATTCCTTTGGTGACCTTACCAAATTTGCTGACCTTTACATGTACAGCTAGCTTAAAAGTACAGTAACACCAAAAAATGAAAGTGTTTTAAATTAATGAAAATATCATGTACTGCTGCCCTGCACTTGTAAAACTGATCTGTTTGTTTTAGAAACACTACTATAGTTCACATAAACAAGCTGCTGTGTAGCAATGGCAGAAATCAAAAAAAGGCTATATGGCACAGGTTAAATAGTGGATAACAGATAATACCATTATGTTCCACAGAGCTTATCTGCTATCTGCTGTGTAACCTGAGTCTTTTCTTATTTGAATAGCTGCCTCCATTGTTACACAGCAGCTTATTTCTATAAATGATAGTAGTGTTTCTGAAGCAAACACACCCGTTTTACCAGTGCAGGGCAACACTGCATTATATTTGTATTACTTTAAAACATTTTTATTTTTTGATGTTACTGTTCCTTTGAGTATCAGACCATAATATTTTATGTCATGGGGCAAATATGTTATGAAGTAAAACTGTTCTCTGTTTACTAAAGTGTATATTCATACTAGTACAGATGCTGGACTTGCAAACATTTTATAAAATACGCTAGTATTTTCAAGTCGGTTAAATTGCAGTGTCCGACAAAGTATTTCATATGTTCAATAAACCTATTCTACAAAAAGACTTTCCTTCTGCAACAACTCAGACTGTTTAAGTTCTACTACACTGAATGCCAGAGCAATTTATTGTACTGTGAAAATTGTTAGATTGAAGGAGTGAACACAGTAAGAAGACATTTGATGAATCTAAACCTATAAAAAAGCATAATAACGTTTACCTAGGAATCAGATGTATTAAACAACCACTACAGCTTTGGTGAATTTGTTTAAATATACCATTTACCATTTAAGCAGAGACTGAGGTCCCAGAGGTCTCTGTTCCTTAGAAAGGATCATTTAAAGCAGCACTTGAGCATTCAAGGTCCTAGGTACAGTATGTACCAGTATTTGGAAATTATTTCTAGTGACGCAATATTGAAGGGCTTTTGAGCCACATGCAAACTGGCCTAAAATATGCCATATTTTTCCTCATCTACAATCCATGGCATGGATGATAGTTATGATTATTACAAAACCACTGTTTTGTAGCACTCATTTTCAATAACTACAATTTACTGAGTGAGGACAGGCACTGAGGGACTCTCCACTGGAACTTAGGGGCAGTTGACAACAATGAAATGTCTTCTTAAATCTGAGAAAATAGCTGAAAAGCTGTTAAGACAAGACTAAGGTCATGATTCCCTTTTGGCTATATGATAGCATTACCATACACCCGTATCTTATCTTCTTCTATTAATTTTAGATAATCTTGTCAAATAACCTTAGATAAGAAACAGCAAGGCTTTTTTCTTTTATTGGAAATAATCACAGAATCATTCGTTGGTGTCCGTTTCTATGTGTGGGTTCCATCCTGGACAGAAAAACATTATTATTGACAAGGAATTATAGAGATACTTTTATTTTTCACTTCATTAGAAATACATATTTGGCACTATCGTCCTTTAATATGTTGGGTGCGTTGTCAAACTGAATGCTGAAATGGGTTAATAGTTGTCTAATGTTTAGATATGTTGTAGATATGAAATATTGCAAGAGATGAACAGGAATTTCCATGGCAACCAATCTATAGAAGCAGATTTCGGCCTTACATTGTGAGCAGCAGTGTAGCATCCTCCAAGAGATGCACTGGTTAATTATTTCCAAAAAGCATCACAAGGGTTAATTGCCTAGCTACTCATGACAGTATATTCCTGCAGTTAAAAGGGGTTTTCAACTGTGTTGGTTGGAAGCTAGAAGCCTTATCCCAGGCAGTCCTGGGCATTCCCAGCTTTCTGTTATTTTCTGTTTTTTCTCACCCTCCATAAACATGTGAACTTATGTACAAATAGCACTTAACAGTTAACTGAGACAACCCCCCAGCTCTTTTGCATGTATACTGTATACCATGCAGATCAGAATGTGGCCAATATGTTATAAAGATTAACTCTTGTATTTACCTTGCAAAACAGATGGATCTTTACATGTATGCCCAACTTAACCTCATAAACTAATGGGAATAATTAAATGGCCATTCTTAAGAAAACAACACATTTCTGTAGCATTTAATATGCATTACTAGGCCCCACATCAAAATCTGAGTTGAATTGAGTAGGCTAGAAGTCCAATATAGAAGATGAACAAAGACAAAATTTGACCAAAGGACAAAACAGTTTGCTAATAAATAATGTCAAACCACAGAGCCAGGAACAAGGCAAACAGCAAACTGTGGTTAGAAGTGGGAACTGTTAGAGAAACCAAAATCAATAAAAATAGCACACAAAGAAATGTCAAGGTAGAGACTCCTATATACGGGTAACCTCACGTCAGTTGTGTAACTACTAGGGGAGCAGTGGGTGCGGCTGCACCAGAGTCAATGCAAATGCTACAAGAAAATCTAAACGTAAGAGCGTACAACCAGCAGAGGCCCTGGGTCCTGTGGTTCCCTAGTTACAGCACTGCCTCACTTGAGGCATGGGAGATTATTATGCTGAAACTAGAAAGAATGTTCACAAAGTGGGTTATTTTATGTTGCTTTCAATTGAATCAGGAGTCCTAGCCAAACCCTGGAAAACAGCTCCAGATTATTGCACCTATTTAATCAGTTGTAATGTCAGTATTATTCATTTAGGCAGGGAGTGTTCTCCTAGATTGATCCAGACTGACAAATAGTGAAATAGTATTTATAAATTCAGAGGAGGCGTTTCCACTGCTCTAAAGTCAAATGGTGGTTGATGATGGTTGGATTTATTTGCCTTTGAGGCAGTTTGTAAGTCAGCATTTAAGGCATCCAGGATATCTGGTATCTATATTTGGCCATGTACTGTACATAAATGCTCTTCTCCCTAGCACCATACACACTTTATTTTCACATTCAACAAAAAATAAAATTCTAGTGGCTTTGTATGAGTAGAATAACATTTGCAAGAAGTTGTTAAATTCTAGAGTTGTGAGTACTGACCTTTTTGTTCGTGTGCAATCTGTTTTCCTGATAAAGTACCTTTTTGCAGTCTTCTACAGATTTGCTGTTAAACAGCAAGTGACCTCTGGGAAATGGAAGCGAGAAAGCAGTGTAAGACGTAAACAAAGGGTGACGAAATGGCCTCCATTTCTATGTGAGAGCCTTGGAAAATATCACCCTGAACTGCTAATGGATTCTAGCAAATAATAACTGAGATACTGTGCAATGAATTTATCAGGGATGAATCTTGTACCAGACAGAAAAATCTAATAAACCAAACAATGAACACATGCTGCAATATCTGTATTATTTTCCAAACAACAGGTTCCACCTTTGACTCCAAGTTCTATATGGTACATGTGGTGTTTTTTTTAGATTTTTATGTAATATCAAGAATTCTAACACCTAAACCTAATCCTTAGCACTACATCTACTACTACTTATTGTGTGCTTAGTATTTATTTACTAGCACTTTCAGTAGTATGCAGTTGTGCTAGATAACTTAATTCTGTCTGGATAAAAGTAGTGTAGAACACACATTTTCAGCTTTATGATAGTCCAGATGGCTACTCTGCCCAGGGCCCACTGGCTCATAATTTGTGTTTAAATTAAGATGCATTAATAAAAAAGTGCAATCATATTCACAAACTCCTACTTCTAATTGGAGTAAGACCAAAGTCTAATTTTGTTTGATTGATTAATTGCATCTTGTTATAACAACTGATTTTTAGGATGTCTAATTTTGTCATTCTTGCAAGATCTTACCAAGTTCTCAGGCACTGTAGGTAGAATAGAGCCCAATTTAAATGAGGAAAACAATGATCTCAGTTACGGATGTGCAGCTGTTGCAGTTCAGTAATGGCTAGAGAGCTAAAGTCTGTGCAGTCATTGTTCATATAAAAGGGTTGAGATCTCTTATTCACAAAACAAAGCTCAGAATTACAGGCAAGTCCAAAGTAAATAATTTGTTTTAATGATTATGTTTTTCTCTGTTTGGGTTTATTTAATATTTAAATCTGTTTGGGTTTATTTAATAATGAACTCTTTTAGTAGACTGAAGCTATTATGCTCCAAATTACAGAAAAAGACCAAACTTAGAAAACACCAGGTCCCATGTATTCTGGATAACAGATCCAATATATCTGCTATGTCTAGCAATTGCTAAACAACATTGAAATTAGAAATGCTTTAATGAACAATTTCCCCATTCTTTGTAACACTATGTATCCAGGAGACATGCCTTTCTTACCTTACCCAACTGCAACCTTAAATTTATAATCAATTACAATCATTGTCCTTAATGACTATAGACTTATTTAGTATGGGGAGCTGCATTTTTCCACTTTGTAATTCCAAAAACACAAACACAGTGTAAAGATTAAATAAACTCAGAATGCTGGTTTCGCTTCCAATAAGGATTAATTCTATGTAATTTTGGATCATGAACAAGGTACTGTTTTACTGTTATAGAGAAAAAGGAAATAATTTTTTACAAAATGTGGATTAGTTGATTATAATATAGTCTATGGGAGATGGCCTTTCTGGAATTTCAGAGCTTTATGAATAACAGGTTTCCAGATAACTGATCCCATACCTGTACATATACAGTACTGTATATCACCATTATAATGTAAAAAAAAAGGAAATCTTTTTTAAAAATTAGAATTATTTTTGAACATGGACTCACATGTAAGAGATGGCCTTCCAATAACTTTTTCTGTATTTTTCCAATAAAGTGTTCTGGATAACCGGTTAACTGGATTAGGGATCCCATCCTATGCAACATTATCTGAGCAATGGGTTGAATGAATAATATTAATTCCTGATTAATATTATAAAATCTACCGGTATAATCTCCTACCTAGCATTCAGAGCAATAACAACAGTTTTTACCATGTCTACAAGACATTTTTAAACATTTAATGGCATTACACTAAATCCATTAAGCTATAGGATTCTGCTGCAGTTGGTCATTAATAGCCTGTAATAGCATTCGGCTTCTAGGGTAGAAAATACATGGGTTCAAGCCTTGGTTCTGTGATAAATCAAAATTGAATAGCCCTTGTTTCATTAATGTCAAGGTATTGGATCTATTATACATAATGAGTGGGACCAGGAAAGGTGTTTTTCTGTAACCTGGATCTCCTAAATCGCCTAAATATCAGGCAAACTTCATAGGACACCCGGCGGTATGACTTCGGTGGAAGAAAAGCAATTACTGCCCCTTCTGCACAAAATCATAGGTGACTTGAGATTGGAGCAATTTACACAAACTCACAGAACAAAATTGCAGGTGACTACTGCTGAAGCAGACCCCCAGAATTGTTTCTGTGCTTCCATGGAGAATTGCCATATTACTCATTACTCATGCATGAAGTAATTCTGCCCAGGGGGAATGTCTATGCATTGCACCTTGCACTAGAGCAGCCCTGTGTAGACTTTTAATAGGTAGGGGCATGGGGGGTGCATATGAGCTTCCCTTACTCCCACCATTCATGAATACAGTGCTGCTGAATGTAGACAGTGCTGTATTCATTGGGCAGCTGCTAGTCTGTGGTTTGGTCTTTGAAATAAAGAATATAGATTGATGTAATTCTGTAAAAGAGAGGAGAGCAGGTTGCAAAGACTTTACACAGGCCTTCCCGTTAGCAAATGACCTCTAATAATTTTTGAAGAATAATCCCCCACTGAGTGCGGTGCTCCGCACCTGGAGCCCACATCTAAAGTAAATGGCCATGCTGGGGCACACACATGTGCATAATGAGCAAGTGTCCTGGCAGGTGTTAAAATGATCTTTTCCTAGCTCCTGAGAACACACAATATATTCCTAGCACAGACTGTGTTTTTGTATGATTTTTAAGTGGCAGTCAGTATAATCGGATGAGGAATAATCACTCCTGCAGAATAAGCCTAGCAAGGATTTAACAGCATCATTGCATACAAAATGACTAAGAATTATTATCAGGGAAAGCTAGGCATTTTTTCAACCAATTACTAATTTTTGAGAACGGATTATTCATTTAACCAAATCTGACCAGTAAAAATAGGGCGTGGGGCTCTTTAAACCAGACACATAAATACGTATTTCCTAAATATTAAGCCACTGATTACAGATTGGCAGGTCATTTTTTTTTTTTTTGCTGCATGGTATCTTGCTTGCTTTCTCCTTTCATTTAATTACTTTTTACATTTTATCCTAATTCTCTTTTACTCATAAACACAAATTGCTTTGTTCCCATCCCTCTTTCATTCATCTATGCTCAGCATTTCTCCTTTTATTATGCACGATTAAAGGTAACAATGTCATATATGCAGCCTTACACTTGTAGTTTTTTATGCTTTCTGAATTAACTGAAGATATTTTCATAATTTGTCTATAAAGAGGTCTTCTCACCTTTCTGGCAGTAAGAACATTACACCTTTATCTTGCAAATTGCCTCCCACCCCCATAATAATTCACATCATAATTAATTCCCCCTCCCTGCTCATGCCTTTTTTTCATGTGAAGGTAATCAGAATGTTCAGCATTTTCATATGCGTAAATCTGCATATATTATTCATGAGCTGTCTTAGTGATAGATGCATCATTGAACCATTTTGCAGTGCAGGTTATTAGCATAAATTCAGCATATTGGCTAGATATGATTGCACTGAACCAATGTTGTGTGCATTTATGCATTTTACATTGTTTTTTTTAATGAACCATTAGCTTTTTCTAGTGCAGCAGAACATGTACACTATTCATAAAAGTTTACTAACAGGTCTTTGTCTTTAGAATGCATGAGCCTGACTATTAGAACTTTTCCCTTCTGGGAAGTTTTTTGGAAACCCTTACATACAGTCTATGTTTGGGGTGGTCAATGAAACCCCTATAAATAGATATATCCAGAGATTATCCTGTAATATGAGTAGGCGATGTGAAAGTGTTAAGCAGCACTGGGAATTTACAGTAACAACACTACGGCACATACTGTAAGTAAGGGTCAAGTGGGAATCCTATCTCTTTCCTGGGAGTTATCTTTTGGGCACTCCACAGGACATCGGTAGAAGGTAAACAGTAAATATGATACGAAGCATATTTGAAAATCATGCTTATCATGTACAATGATGAATAATATATGGTGACTGATTTCAATGTATGCATCCCCCATACCTTCCCTCTTTGTTGTGTCGGTTATATTAGCAGGAGTCAATTGTGCTGGAGGATTATCTGCACACTGGTAATCAAGTTACCCGTATCCTGTATAGGTGGTTGCACCATCAACACTATGATCTTCAATAAATTTAAATAAACACCCCCAGAATACCACTCATTTTAATCAGGATTTGTTTTTTTCTCCAGAATAAACTTATACTTGCATTGTGTATGGAGGTCCATTAATAATAATAATAATAATAGCAAAAATAGTTTTATAAAATTGATTCTGAAAGGAAACATGGATGTTCCAGTTCACTAGTTGTGTAAAGCACCCCTGCCTCTATGTGGTAAGAAATGTATAGTAAGATGTCAGTCAACTATTATTGAAGCAAGATTTATTGAGTTGCAAATTGGGATACAAATGACCTATGTACTCTATCAGGGTGTGAATGGGAAATGTAGGCAGGGTTGATAAAGGAACCCCTACTATATACTGTATATGAGGTACAATTTCTGCTTATATACATTTGATGTAAGGAACCCCTTAAATGCTCAGAAAAATATATTACTTCAGTCATATCTGGCTTGATGAAAACACAGACTACGAGTCTGACAAAGTATAACTGCTGTGGTGCAACAGTATGTTACTAAGGACACCATAAGCTTTACCTGTATCATTGGCCATATTATGTCTCATATGGTCTCATGTGTCTCAGTTGGTAAGTGGTGAGCAATTGCCATTATGTTCCCATTCCTTTTGAAGTGAGAGCAAAGGCTAGAATATCTAAGAACACAATAATGGGACCATAATCAACTTTCCATTAGTATTTTCAAAGACACAGAAACCTGGACAAAAAAACCCTATGGTTACCATGAGCAGAGCGGCTGCCTTGATAATGAACCAGTGTATTCATTTAATGGAACAATATACTAGTTGTAGACATAGCGTACATTGTAGTACAGGAAATACAACAACACCAGTCTATAGAAAACTGTAGTTTGCTTCCTATGTCATAGGTGTGCAGTGTATCCTTAGCTATTTGCAGTTCCTAGAAATTTAGGATTCACCAAAATCCAAGATTTGGTTTAGGATTCATCCAAATTCCAGCAATATCTGCAGGATTTGGCCCTAGCCTTAGTACTCAAACAAATCGGAATCCGTGAAAGCGTGCAATCATCGCACAGATTATTCACATTTTGAATTCTGATGTTCAAATATGAATATGGAAATGAGGATATAGCTTAGTATTCGTTCTTAATCTGCTATAGAGGGCTCTGTATTCAGCTAAATCTAAAAAAGTACCTTCTTGGTGCCCCCCTATTTGTAACCTCTTCTAATACCTGTCTTTCATGATATTTGAATAGTAGCTCTGGAGGGCTAAAGTTTATGTTCATTATCTTCCTTAATATTGACTAATTACATTTTTTCCAAAACTTTTTTTAATTGCTCAAAACTGCCATCTGTGATGAAGAAATCAGCAGATGCTGAGGATCACTGCAGATCTCTGATGGCTTTGTGCCGTTCCCTGGAAATGGTCGCTTTAAGCCATGTGGCAAAAACGGGTGTCCACTGTGTATCAGACATTATTAAACTCATGTTTACTTTTTAATAGAGGAAAATGTTTAGTATTATGTTAGATACCGGGATATATGATATACCGAGAACATGGGTCCTGCACCAAAAGAACATGATTCAGCTTTATATAAATTGCAGTGGCCCTGTACTGGGTCACAGAGACATCTGCTGCACAGTATATTGAAGATTTGCTTCCAGAATTTTATGAAATTGTGCAATAAATATGTTTAACAAGGAGCTAATGTAACCAGATGTCATGAAGCAGCAAGTAGAATGGAACCACTAAGCACAGTATGATATTCCTGTAATTTATGTGGAAAATTATGCTCAGAAGTAGTGGATGATGCTTAATGTTTAGTTATACACAGCATGGATCATTGGATAGTGTAGGAAAAAAGAACTACAATATATTGAAGAAGTGCAGTCCCTCAACCAGAAACAAGAGTAAAATAAGGAGCACAGGGGGTTTCCATGACAGCACCATTGTATTGTTGCTAATTTCTTTCTAAAAAAAGATATTTATAGGATGCATTTTTGTGGGAAGTTCTTCATATAAACCTATGATAGTTCTGGAAATTCAAAGCCATACCTATACTTTCTTCCTCTTGATTTTATTCCATTGGGTCTTCCTAATCCAAATACTATAGGGGCAAATTCATCAAGGGTTGAATATCGAGGGTTAATTAACCCTCGATATCTGACTGGGGAATGAAAATCCTTCGACTTTGAATATCGAAGTCGAAGGATTTTGCGCAAATACTTCGATCGAACGATTGAAGGAATAATCGTTTGTTCAAACGATTAAATCCTTCGAATCGAACGATTCGAAGGATTTTAATCAAACGATCGAAGGATTATCCTTCGACCAAAAAAAGTTAGCCAAGCATATGGGGACCTTCCCCATAGGCTAACATTGAGTTCGGTAACTTTTAGGTGGCGAACTAGGGGGTCGAATTTTTTTCTTAAAGAGACAGTACTTTGACTATCGAATGGTCGAATAGTCGAACGATTTGTAATTCGAAACGTTCGATTCGAAGTCGTAGTCGAAGGTTGAAGTAGCCCATTCGATGGTCGAAGTAGCCAAAAAAACACTTCGAAATTTGAAGCATTTTTTCTTCTATTCCTTCACTCAAACTTAATGAATGGGCCCCTATGTGTCATTTATAAGCTGTCTTCAAGCCATTTCCCAGCTGCATTTTGTTACTGTATTCAGTACTTGTTTGGTTTTTTTGGTAACCCCTGGTTCAATTGGTCCAGATGTTGAAAATTTAGATTCCTACATTTGAACACTAAATTACCTAAAGTTCCTCAGTGTCATTTGGAATAAAAAAATGTTTGGATTTGCTCTTTCATCCATTTGAATGAGGCACATATAAAAACCTCATGATGATTAGTAATGAGGTCAGATACATGTAGCAGTGTGCACTAGATTCAAAGCAGCCTGGATGCAAGCGTGAACTCTTATCTGAAGTAGGTTGTATTGTATATTCTGTCTAGTTTGTCTTATTGTGATCAGAGTATTTCCCTGCATTTCTGATCTTTTCATTCATTCATAGAAGGTATGAAATGATTTAACTATTGAATACAAGTGATTAGTCACACTCTGTAAAGTGAAGTAAAAAAAATCACTTTTATTAATAATGACAATTTCATTCTTAAATGACAAATAATTCAAACTGTGCAGTGGGTAGACCATTATATCTGCCCTCCAGTGATTCTTATAACATATATCTTGCATGGTACTCTTCCCCACCCCCCTCTCTCTTGCCTTGGTATGTTCAAATCCTCCTTCTCTCCAGGCTGTTTTCACTGCGAATTATATTTTGGGCTTTGTGCCGGCTTTCAGTCTGTGGATTCTATCTAATTACTCTTTGTCTGGGTTCCAGACTCAATAACAGACAGGCAAAGCACTTCTTACTGAGCCAGGATCTCAGCAAGTCTGCTTTATCCTGGCCTTACCAGCAGCTTAAGGAGGATTCTTTGTGTGAAAGTCCCAGGATGCATTTTAAAGCTCAGATAGCACACAAACACATTGAATTTAAAAATTGGCTCATGATTATTGCAAAATACATGCGTGGGAGCAAAATGGAAGAAATAAGGACTTAATTTAGCATTTAGTGAAAACAGTCATTTGTAGTGTCAGATATTCTTCAATATGTTGGAGCTGCCTCATACTGTAGGAATAATATTAAGCATTACTGTATTGCTCCCATTTATTCCTATCATCTATCAGCTATCTATCTATCTATCATCTATCTATCTATCTATCTATCTATCTATCTATCTATCTATCTATCTATCTATCTATCTATCTATCTATCATCTATCTTCTATTCTATCTATATATATATATTAGTTTTGTATGTTTAGCAGTCTTTTTGTAGTTCTGTACACACATTTTTAATGCATAATGGGGCCCTGTAGGACACTAGCAGACAGACACTGAAAGAATGAATTGTTTCCAATGTGGTGCTTGTCTTTTGTTATCGGGACATTACTGTGCAGGCTTTAAGACAATAGCACATGAGGCATTCTACTGACAATGTGTCTTCTCAAGAAAAAACATAGTTATAGAATGCCAACAAATTGTTTTTCACAATATAAAATGTGAAATATAATTATGGTACTTGTAGAGAACTGATAGTACAACTGTCTGATATCCAGAAACGGAGCTGATGTGTAGCCAGATTGCAGACTATACTATATCACAGCTTGTGACAATACCTCAACCACCTCCTCTACAATGTAACCTTTTTCTTTTCCTCTCCTAATGCCAAATCCCCTCCTTTGCTGGCCCTGCTAAAGTGCCACCTTAGGCCAGTGATCCCCAACCAGTGGCTCACAAGTAACATATTCCTCACAAGCCCTTTGATGTTGCTCACAGTGGCCTCCAAGCAGGTGCTTATTTTTGGATTTATGATTTGGAGGCATACACGCCATGTGTTCTGCCAAACAGGCCAGTTCAAACATGGTCTACCAAATAACCAATTACAGTCTTGATTAGGCACCTCCTATGAACTTTTTTTTCATGCTTGTGTTGCTCCCAACCATTTTTATACTTAAATGTGGCTCAAGGGTCAAAAGGTTGGGGAACTCTTAGGCAATGATATTGTCTTTGCTCATGGCAATGTACATCTACCATTTTGTGCTAGTTTATTTTTCTTCCTCCATCCCACTGTTTTTTCCAATCCCCGTTCCATGTGCCATTCTCTAGTCCCCAAGTGCAATGTAGTATTCCTAACCTCCATGCGTTATTCTCTTTTTCTAATTTGTTTCCTTATGTCCTTTTTGTACTATCCCCCATGTGTCATTTTACTCAACTAAAGAAGTAGGCTAGAAACATTGTACATTATGTTTTGGGCTTCTGTACCAGCCCAAGGCAACCACGGCCCTTTAGCAATAAAGATCTTTGTGTCCAAAGTTGCCCCTGTGGTTCCCTGTCTTTTATTTAGCTGATTTACTGCACATGCCCTGTGTTGCGTTTAGTTACTAAGCTTAGGACCAATGCACTATATATTTTGCATATTAATGTCTAAGTAGCTGATTAGTAAATAATTCAGATTATCAGTATATTGCAGCTGTGGAACCAGTGCAATTAGCACCAACATTTAATAATCAAGCCTGTAGCATCAGTTTATACGATAGGCAAACTTATTTGCCTCATTTTTTACTTGATAATTTACAACTAAACTTTTTTTTTCTCAAAAGCCGCAAAGAGTACAATGAGCCTGTGCATGTCTCTGACACTCCTAATAAAATCCAAGATGGGGAACTCCTGTTACAGCTTTGAAGTCTTGGATCATTATTAATAAAAAGATGCTGGTGCAAGATCAGTATATAAAACATGGAATTTCTAGCCATATTCATTTTAGCGTTTAGTTCTCCTTTAACCCTATCCCCATATTACATTTACTTGTCTTCCCTATCCCAGTGCCAATTTTGCCTTGAGACAAGTAGAGAAACATGACACAGAACACACCATGGTCATTAAAAAGTCATCACTGGTAAGTGTAAATTTTTTAAAAAGAAATTCTTCCCTCTGCACTAAAGATAATAGGGGGGTACATCGACTCTGCTGCCTCAAGGCAACAAATAGACAAGGCAAACTTTGCACCTGTTCCTATGTTGCCTTTAAGAGTGTAAGAATCTGACTCCAGTTAGAAGAGATTCTTTAGTCCCTGTTGACTAGGAGAAACCTCACCAGAAATGTTGCCAGTACTGTGATCCTTAGATAAATCAACCATAGAGGCATAGGGAAACAATTTACTGTAATGTTTGATTCAGTAAAGCCAGGAAAACTGAGAAATATCTTAAAATCTCATATAATAAAAATAAAAAAGCTTAAACAAAGACATAAATATGATATCTGTGCATGCCAGAGAAAGTAAGAAATAAATACAGTCTCCAACTGGCAGTCAGTTTTATTGCACTGTTACATGAGGACTCTGCCATAATCATCTGCTGTTTGATAAACGGATATGGCAAGACACACTGGTAGTGCCCGGTGTAATACTGTGTTGTGAGAAACTCAGATGTTAGGTTTTTCTGACCAGAACATGTGCTGTGTAATATTTTCTAATTCTTTAAAAAAACACATAATTACAAAGGTTTTCTGCGTATAATTTTTTTTGTTTTTTTTCTGTGCATGTGACACTGCAGTAGTATTTTCTTGTAATCTTTAATTTTTCTGCAAACGCTACCTTTTGAAAACTTTTTATGGTGTAGTTAATGGTGAGTCATGGTACAATGGTTAGCACTGGTGCCATGCAGTACTATTGTCCTATGTTCTGACTGACTATTAATTAGCAAGGAGTTTGTATGTTGTCTCTATAATTGTGTGGGTTGCCTCTCACACCCCAAAAAACATACAATCAGGTGTAAATGTGATAGATATTGTAAACTCCATTGGGGCTATAAAATATGTTGACACTAAGTAAAGGTTAATAGTTTATATTATTCAGGGGGATGGACCCAAACTATGCTTTAAACTGTTAAGTGCATCAGTAAAGATCTGTGATGTAAGAGGGATTATAAAAGCAGGGAGGGGTTATTGCTATTAATTGTATCTAGAGGGATATAATTGTTTTACATATAAAAATATCATTCTATAGATGTTCCATTTAACTAGCAGCTAAAGTATACTGACAAATAAATGGTGGGCTTCATTGCATCCAATCAATGGCTGTAGACTCTGATTTATTGGTTTTTTTCATTTTCAAATATCTCCAGTTTATTTTGAACTGAGCCTCCAGAATCTTTATTCTCTTACATGAACCAAAGGTCATTACAAAGGGTCATGGTCTGATGCCACTGGGGGTGTCTGGTTGTAAATGGTCTGTAAGCAAAGAAGCTATATAGGCCTCTACTGAGCATACTTTAAAATTAGTATTTCCTATCTCCTGATATTATCCTTCACTATATCCATATGTTACTTTAATTTTAATGCAGGTATATGTGCAGATATCAATTCTTGGAGATACTATAAATATAATTTTTATAAAAAACAAAAACCAAAGTAGCATTATTACTTGCATTTGTCTGTATATTCTATATTTTAAAACATTTAATAAGCATATCATGATATTACATGTATTTCTGATCACCACAAATTCAATACCAAGTTCATACAGCATGTCTTTGTGAGGAAAGATGTCTACTGCTGTACGTGCACTAGACTAATGCTCAAAGCTAAGTATATGCTTTATAAAAGTAGACATACCAAGCTACAATGATCTTAAAGTAGCCTGATTTGGGGCACAAAGTGATATATCCAGGTACAAGCTCAGACTCATTCTGGTCACACATTAGCTGAAGGGGTATGATTGCCTAGTTACAAGTGTAATTTGGTTGTGCAATTGGACACAGCAAAAGTGAGGGCTAAGTTATAAGGCAAAATGAAAATTTTGAATTAGATCTCACACCTTAAAGGGCACCTATCACAGCCAAAATCAAACACATATTAACAATCTGACTAGTACAAGCTAAACACGTTTAATCAAACTACATATATAGTTTTTTGAAAAAACTGCAGGTTTTAAAAAAATCCCTTACTTTGTCAAATGGGTTCTTTCACTGAGGGAGGCCATACTGTGACTATAACAGAGACTCTAATATCTCTCAACAGGATTACTTCAGCACACAGCCCAGTATTTTATGCAATGGTGCTTCTTTCCTCTTAGACTTTACCGCAAGTCTTCGGCATACATATAAATCGAAAAGTGAGGAGAGCAATCCAGGGCAGAAGATCTGCAACAATGTAGTTTATTGGCAGCTACAAAACACATTAGAGACTCTAATATGCAAATTTCAGGAGCATGCTCAGATTGTAACACTGCTTTGAGTATTCTACCCAGAATGCCTTGTTTAAGTAAACTACTCCACTAGAAGTATCAGGATATTTCCCTATCTTGCCCCCTGCTGGTAAAGTCATTATGCAAATGAAGGGCACACAGTAACTTCCAGCAGGTGGCAGCACTACTGAACAGCAGCTAACACATAGGTTTGGCTGATTTGAAAATAGCTTAGAAGGGTTGATAAGCAAGCAAAGAATTTCAACTGAGCATGTGCGAGATTTCAGAGCTACAGTTGGCTGGGAAGATATAAGTAGGAGGAGCCAGTGAAATCCAAGATGCCTGCCTCAGCTAGAACTCCAGTGGAGATAGGGGAGATCTTGCAGAAGGTATAGTGAGCTGATGATTTATATTATACAAACAATTCTAACTGTTTTAAAAATCGGATTTCTTGAACTTTCATATAGTGTATTTACTTAGTAAATGATTTTGGTCATGATTGGTGCCCTTTAAGAGCAGGTTGCTACCTGCAGAAGAAGAAGATATGCATTTATTCGCAGAGAGTGCAGGGATCTTTAAGAACCAATCTTTCTGTTCTTATCTTACTATCGCTAAAGACTGTAATGCCTGCAAAGTATAGCCTGCACAAATGCAGCACGAAAAATAAAAGTATTGAGGTATTAATAGGGGCCTGGGAAGCCAGGCAGTGGTCCAACTTATTGCTGCTTGGTTTGGCCACTTTAGTTAAGGTGCCCATGCACTGAGAGATCCGCTCGTTTGGCAATGTCGCCAAACGAGCGGATCTCCCTCCGATACGCCCACCTTGAGGGTTG
Organism: Xenopus petersii; assembly: GCA_038501925.1. Lineage (NCBI taxonomy): Eukaryota > Metazoa > Chordata > Amphibia > Anura > Pipidae > Xenopus > Xenopus petersii. The sequence goes on from CM076673.1 coordinate 105,888,419, forward strand.
CCCTTCGGCCCAACGATTGGATCCTAACGATGCCTAACGGGCCTAACGGGTGGTCGGATCGCGGGACCACATCAACGAACAGATGCGGCCGCGATCCAACAGGATTTTCTGTCCCATCCGATCAAGATCTGGCCGACTTTCGGGGGGCCTCATACACGGGCCAATAAGCTGCCGACACGGTTTGTCGGCAGCTTTTATCGGCCCGTGTATGGCCACCTTTAGAAAAATGGCCCAGTTCACTTCAATTAAATATGTATTTAAAGTTTAGTTATATGTCAGAATTAAAGAATATTACTGCTAACAAGAGCTTATTTCAATTTATATATATGAAGAAAGGAAGAAAAATGCATTATTAAAGCCCCTCTTTATCCCTAAGTTATTGTGCTATTGTAGGTCCGACATGCCTGGAAGTCAGTCCCCACACAGTGATTAACAGAAGGCAGTGGTTGAGTAAGTGAGTAAAAAGATCCTGGCAGAACCGGGATTATTCTACCATCCTTTTCATCATGGAACATTAATATATGTACTGGGACCTTTTTTTGTATTGGGACAGGTGTATGTTGCATATAGACTTATAGAGTCTACACATTGAATTAATAAATTCAGGAGATACATTTTTCAGTTTCCCATGAATTCTGAGACCAATGAAAAGTCCATTGGATTCAAGATTTGTGAGCATTAGAAGAAACCTTACCCAAACACAGCAAGCAAACATGATGTTAGAGATGATGACCAGTCTAAGTGACATAATCTACTGGAAAATTTTAGTGGAGCACACTTTGAAAGAAATGTGTTGTAACAATTAATGCTTTCAGGATGTCTATCATGGGGTGTGATCATAATGTCATGTTCTACCTCTGAAAATATATTAATCTGTGAAGAAAATTCCCTTCACCATGTCTTGTGAGCTACATTTAGTACAAAGAAGCAACATTCTTTCTTCATCAGACATAATATAACATAAAACCTGGGGTTTAAGTTGATGGCTACATTTTAGATGTTTCAGTGTCCAAGCTGAATTGATAATAAGGTTAGTTAAGAGCCCCATCCTAATGCAGGTTGACAAATTACCCCATTTACATGCAGATGAGAGCCATAGGAGAACCAGTTTCAACTCTGAACAGTCGACTGTAATGTGATTAAATGAGTGAGTTTCATCTGTCAGTATGGTCATGTGAGTGCCCTTTGATAGACAGATCAAAGTTGAATTGAAAATGACCAAAATGACCAAAGTGAATGAAAAGTAAAAGGATACCAACCCAGTAATAATTTTCCAGACAGGGGTTTGGAAAAGTAGTGGAACAGGGCAAATCAAAATCAAATCATCAGGAAAATGAATAACTGGACAGGGTACAGGAAAGTTCACTTAAAGCCTGCATAAAACTTTTCTCAATACAGTTTTTATTGTTATCGCTTTCATGTAACTGCTGTGGAAGTTCAAATAACGGAGATCACTTGAGGTAAAAAAAAGATAACGTTTATTTGACATGAGCTCCGTGAATTATGAACTCACAAAGAGTCAGAACCCCAAAAAAAAGGAATCACATTGTTTTTATAACTTGGGAACGTATGACATAAGAACTTTATCATTTTAAGAGCATAGAAATATCGCTCCACAGCACAGAAAAACAAAGAACTGCTCATATAACCAGTGAGATGGTTCTTCCTCAAGGTCAAGGTCCTATTACCAAGGCTATCTTGAGAAAAGAATCCATCCAAGTTAGGGGGGCTCCTGGGGAAATCAGCATACACCGAATGTTATGCTCTCTCACTACCAACCTGCCTGCTACATAATAGTATGTAAACTATTTGGAGAAGAAAAGGAAAACACAAAACATTTGCCTACATTCCACAAACTGCAATTTACACCCTGCTGTGTGTTGCGGACAGAGACATTTACATTTGTGCAGAGATTTGTCATGTTTTTATAATCCCACAGCCAATTAACCAAGGAGCATTTAGAAAAGGAATCAATTAGGGGGATTTCTGTGCATGTGTCTCCGTGTCTGGGTGGTACTGCTGTCTGATATTTGCCTGCTTGGTTTATTCAGAGAATAAAGAGTTAGGTGAGTCTTTAATGTCAACGCTAAGCAGTTAAGTGGAGCCAATTAGCAAATATACCTCCATGGTTCTGGACCTCCACTATGCCCCTAGCCAGGACCGGACTGGCAATCTGTGAGTTCTGGCAAATGCCAGAGGGGCTGCTTTATGGTCCCATAGAAAGTCAGTATTTAGTTGGCTGGTGGGGGCTGTTTGGGCCTCTGTGTGGGCTACTTGGGCCTCTGTGTACATGATATGCCAGGGCCTATTTTAACTCTCAGTCCAGACCTGCCCCTAGCCCCCTTCGCTGTGAATTTTTCTTATCCCTCTATGCAGCTCTGTTTTTGTAACTTTATTATCCGCCTCCTGCTAAAGGCCACTTATACATAGTGTTTGTTAACACACTGTGTCTTTACACGGTGCTGTCAATAAATGACAATCCAACCCTGCATTACTGCTCTGCTGATCTCTCAACTGTTTTCCATGTACAGATCTATCAGTAATATACAATCCAACTGTAAGACGCACTGGGAGATTTGTGCATCCTATTACGTCTCTACTTGCCTTGTGATGTGCATGCGATGTCGACGCACTGTTCCGATGTCGTCACGGGCAACAAATGATGCGGAGCATCGTGATGGCTGCATATGACGCAGAGTGTCGTGACGCTTACGTTTTGACGTTTTAATGTCATTTTCCAGCAAGAAACTCAAACTCTGGCACCAATTCTCCTTTAAAAAGGCCCTTGGAAAAATGCCAAGCTGGCTTCTGTTCACAGATCCTGCTTAAGTGTTGTATTCTGTTTGACTCTGGTTTTTGACTTCTGCCTGTTTGACTTCGATTTCTGTAGCTTGCCTCAACCTATTTGCCTGTTTTATGACTACAATTTGCCTGATCCTTGCCAGTACCTTTTCACAAAATCTCACTCTACTAAACGCACAAATTCCCTGTTGGTTTCACAGGAGAAAGCCCGGGGCCCCAAAAGGGCGTCTGTGAACACCGGAATTTGCAGGGGCCCTATTGTGCATCTGAGAGCTGCCATTAAGGATCCAGATTGACGAGTTTGTTATACCAACCCTAGGAGTGTGCTGATTTCTTATTCATGCTCCTTATAACATCTTCTTCAATCATACTACAGTAGCTTGATCTGCTGACCCTCAATCACAATTCATACAGGGCCGTTAGAGTTAAAAAATTGATCTGCCATCTTTTCTATAGCTGTAATTGTCCCAATCCAGCAGCTACCATGCTATCAAGCTTGTTAGATACTGTTGCAAATCTGTTTACTGATGTTGCAATTTATTCTCTTAAATCTTTACTTAATCTATTGTTTTGGACAAATGAACTTGGTTCTGTTTTTGGTGCAAGAACCTCCTGGCATCCTTATTCTTTATTTTAACACAGTAGTCTATGTGAGTAGTAGTACACCCTTCTTTCATACCTTTCAATATAACGAAGACCCAACCTTGTGTGTTATAGTAACGTGTAACCCTTGCTGTGTACCTTGACATTAACCTTTATTGGTCTAATATAGCTTAAAATAATGTTACATGCATGTATATAGTTATATGAGTGCATACTGTATCTATTCTAGATCATCAGAGCCTTCAGCTTCTTCCTTAAATTATGATTTGTCAAAAAGCAGAACTAGTTATTGCACAGCTACATATTATCCCCAATGTGTAGCTTCTTCTCTTCTCCACTGACAAACAGCAACTACAAACTTCCATTACTTAAGTGTTTTTCTATGCATAAAATAGTTATTTGATATCTAGGTCAATTCAGTTAGACTTCAAGCTTTAAAATCTATTTTAAGAACTTTATATCTTTTCCTATAATATTACCTGTGGTTCATGGCTTCTAATTCAACTCTTAACTCTTCCTCTAGACTCATAACGTTCGGTGTATGGCTTTTTCTAACTGGGACAGCTTGCATAGAAACTGCAGGTAAGTTCTGTCTTATAAAAGTCATGAGCCCTCTTGCCTTTACTGTATATGGTCATGGAACTGCTGGATGACTTCTGATATCCCTTTATTTTACATTATTTTCTGTGTTGCTTTTGATAATCAAAAACAATGATAAAAGTTTTTGCCACTGTGATGACTTTGTTAGAACTAGTTATTAGCGTCTAAATTGCTCAACCAGCAATCACGTGAAAGCGTGCATCAATAAGCTCGGTGAATTTTTGCAGATATTGTACATTGTATATTCACTTTCAATCCTAATATCATCATTGCCAGCACAATATGCCAAAATTCTACTGGTGTAAAATTTGGTGTAATAATTACACCAACTTATTTTTCCTATACAGTTGTCATGGGGAAAATACGTTGACAAATTAATGCTTTTGCAGTGACATAATTACACTTTGCCAAAAAGACATGAAAATAAATTGTCTATGTTGTCTAAAATTTAATTTTTTAGAAAGTTTGGCAGATTTGGCATTTTGCACTTTAGTAACTATGCCCAGGATATTTTAACATTATTTTGAATTTCAAAGCTAATTGTATTGCACCTGACCAATTGATACTTTACTGACCAGTCCTTTTATATGTTTTTACTTCTACAAAGCCTTTGCTGAGCCTGCTTGGCAGTTTAATTGACCTATAAATGTGTTTAGACTGATTGTCCTACCACCACCACCTCCACCTAATTAAAGGGGAACTATTGCAAAAATGAAAATTTAATTTAAGCTTCAACATACATTCTATTAAAATCGTCAGAAATCCTGTCTCTCTACATGCAGGATTTGTGCAAAAAGCAGTTATTTTGTTAGATCGTGTCTGTACTGGAATCAGTTATTTGTGTGAGCTCAAATACATCTGCTAGGAAAGGAAGCCCCCCCATAAGATATATTGGATCTAACTGTCAATGAATAGCTGACACCCAACTGATGCAAGAAGACAGAATGAAAAGAAACAGATGCTGAGAGAGGGATAGTGAAGATAAACTTGATTATTTTAGAAATGATGCAGAATATTAAATTGATTGTATTTAGAAAGTTTCCTATTTCAGTATGAGGAAGCTTATACAAAATTTTATTTTTTGCGATAGTTCCCATTTAAGAGAGCGTTTATACTATACCCTGGCAGTCTTACAAGTTGTCTTTCTTTTATAGTTGCAATTGCTTTCACTATATTCAACATTTCCTTTGTTAGTAACTGTAACATTATTATTCATAAAAATTAAATATCCAAGTGGTTGAAAGTTCAGGATGTGGATCTGTGTTTCCTCAAGTTAGAGATGTCGGCTCGCACACCCAGGCCTTCAGTCAGAGTAGCCAGGTGCTCAATGCTGGAGGGATCGGCACCCTCCCCAAGGTCAATAGTAGAAATACACTGGCACACACGGCAATTCAAACAGGGAAATCCGCAAATAAAGACACAAGGGATTTCCCTGTTTGAATTGCCGTGTGTGCCAGTGTATTTCTACTATTGATCTGTGTTTCCTCCCCTGGTATGGCTACTCTAGTATAGAACACATCTTGTCTAACATGGCCTTAAAGGCAATGGTATACTGTGCGATTATTGTCATATTGCTCTGGGGGCAATTCTTGGCCTTCTGCTTTCAGAGGCTACAGATTCAATGATGCTACCCCATATACTTACCTCTCCTAAGTTTAAACTGGGGCAGAGGAGCATGATCGATAGAGAATAATGTTGTGCTCTCTAATATTATTATTATCATTGATACGTATTTCTATAGCACCACCATATTCTGCAGCACTGTACAATAAATGGGCGTATATGCCGATACTGATATAAGAAATAAAGATGGCTTCTAAACTAAAATATCCCAATTTTCAGTGATAGAAAATATTTTTTCCCTCAAATTTACCAGGGACAGCTCCACCTTGTAAAATTACAAAAGTAACCCTGAATTACCCACAGCATTTTTAGCACAAGGCAACAAAACTCAGAATCCTCATCCATGTTACAATCACATAGTTCAAGGCCATGTCATGCCTAAAAAGCTAGCAGTAGGTAAGAATTGCCTGATAATTTCACAAACAGGTGCTTTATGGCAAAAAAAGGATATGATGGGTGATTTCAATTATTTTTGGTGCCACTGAACTAAAGGGTAAGCAGAGCCTTTTACTGCACTGGGACAGTATTAGTAAGGATCTACACCCCAGACAGATTCTAAGGCTAAAAGCTACTATATAAGGGCTCTTACTCATAAGCGTTTTTTGCTCATTTCCCCAGTGGTCAGTCTTAAGTCTTTCGGCTCATTGAAAAGAATAGAATGCGTTTCTTGCAGCGCTCCCCTGTAGCTGAACACATTAAAACTGATCGCAGGGGAACGGAGCAAGAAATATCTTGTGTGTAAGTGCCCTAAAGGTGCCAGGATATTAAGCTGAACGTAGTATAAAATACCATATGTTCAACTGGCATATTTGTGCCGGGGGAGAAACACTTGTCACCTCTTGAGCTGCCTGCAATAGACTTGTCATCAGTACTAACTGGAAGATTCCACCCAAAAACATGACCAGGCAGCTCAATCAATGGTATATCTCCACCAGCAGAAAATTGGTAAAGGGGATCCAAAAAATTAATTGGTGACTCTCAGTTGAAGCAAAAAAAAAAAGAAAGATGCAAATAGATCAGAAAATGCTAAACATAGAAAATGAATGTAAATTGCAAAAGTTCTCAGTGAAACAACCTCAGTATATTCCAATCAATTCACTTTTTTGGTTTAGGTCCCTTTTAATTAAGCTCCATATAGAGCTCTGTATAGAGATAATTTGAATATAACAAAAGTCCGCTCTTGGCAACAACAGGAGCAAATCCCATGTGCAGATTGTAATTAGCAGCTACTGTGAATCTGATCATAAGCTGCACAGTTCGGGAAACTGCCTCATCAGGATAAATCTTTCTATGGAAAAGCATTTATAATTGCTCTGTATGTGTGCTCGGGTTTCAACCATTATACTTTAAGTAAAACCAACTAAAGAATTAGTTAAAAAAGACTATACACAGTTTGGGAACCAATGATTTAGACCATTAACTGACAAATTAAGTTAGGGCCATTTATAAGTAACCTAAGCTGTAGGTTACAAAAACTATAATTACTATATATACTTTTTACATTGAAAGGGGCATTTGCTTGAAAGGGGCATTGATACACTAGGGGGCAGATTTATCAAGGGTCGAATTTCGAATTCAAAACGACCAACCGAAATTAAATTGAAGGGTTTTTTTTGGCCGGATAGGTCTGTTTTAGATCAATTAGGTCCGTTTTAGATCTAATTCGAATCGAACGAATCAAAGTAATAGTGCATTCGATTGAATTTGATTCAAAGTTTTTTAAAAAAAAACCCTTTGATTTTTCAAAGTCCACCAATTGACTCCAAATAGGTCCTAGGAGGTCCCCCATAGGCTAAAACAGCAATTGAGCAGGTTTTAGAAGAGACAGTACATGATAAATTTCGAATTCCAAATTCAACTATTCCCTAGTCGAAGTACACAAAAATTCTAATTTTATTTCACTTTGACCCTTAATAAATCTGCCCCCTAGGTGTGTAAAATCGGTCGTTCACCTTTAAATATACTTTTAGTATGATATAAAGAGTGATATTCTGAAACTTTTTGAAACTGGTTTTCCTTTTTTATCATTTGTGGCTTTTGAGTTATTTAGTTGTTCCTTCAGCAGCTCTACAGTTTGCAATTTCAGAAATCTTGTTGCTAGGATTCAAATTACCCTAGCAACCATGCATTGATTTGAATAAGAGACTGGAATATGAGAGGCCTGAATCGGAAGATGAGTAATCAAATGTGCAATTATATTAAATGTTTAGCGTTACAGATCATTTGTTTTTAGATTCAGTGACCCCCATTTGAAAACTGGAAAGAGTCAGAAGATGAAGCCAAAAAATTCCAAAACTATAACAAATAATTAGTGAAGACCAATTTAAATATTGCTTAGAATTAGGCATTCTACAACATACTAAATGTTAAGTAAAGGTAAACCATCACTTAAAGTGTTACTGTTTAGTAACGGCAATATAAACTGTAGGATTTGTTACTTATTCCAACTGCAGTGAATAAATCAGTGCTTGCTCACAGCTCTTAATTATCACCCAAAAGCTTTCCATATTTCCAATAATACAGAGACTCTGACAAGACAAAGCCACATTAGATAACTTAGTCGCCCACTGGACCCAATGAACAGTACATAGTATTTTAGTGAAAGGCATAATGCAGCATTGCTGAACTTAGAAATTTGTCTTTAGTTACATTAGTATACAAGTGAATATAGACCAGGGAACAGAAAATGGAACAAGTGTAGTGAGAGGGAGAGGAAGGCAGAATTAAACTAAAGAAGGAAGAAAATATTATAAATAAGTGACTTTTATTCAATTTTCTTGCACTGAGAATGGGTCTCCTGGGACTTGGTTGATCGTTTGCTCAGAATTTCAGTTTATTCATAGCCTGGTACCATAGCCATGTCTGGAAATGAGGCAGCCGCACACAGAGACGTGCAGCTTAGTACAGATGTGATCCTGGCCCCTTATGGAGCTGTGAGCACAGCTGGCCTCAGTTCTTCCTATCACCGGCGGGCGGGATAATAAATCCTTGCAGGAAAGAATCACTGTGCTGACAGAACTGAAATTGGCTTTAATCTCAGCTGTGATCGGAGCAGCATCTATTAGCTCTCCACAGAAATATATAGACCTGCTCCCACTAAGACTGATGCCAATGTGCAGCCCTGATGCCTCTAGGACTATGCACATAATGACATCTACAAAAATAAATAGTGCAGAATATAGCAAGATTAGTGATAGAGAGAGTGCAGGAACAGCAACAACTGAAGAACTGGGATGCAGGAATAGAGCTGTGATGATTTATCTTTTATTAATAAATGCAGAGATTGTAATGCCTACAACATTTTCGTCATTGGTAAAGAATAATGAGGACTTCGTGTCTTCATGGTTTTTGACCTCTCTAAAAAGGCACCTACTGTTATTTATCAGCATTAGGTTAAGCTGTGCTGGACATAGCAGAACAGTTTGTTTTCCCCTCTTCTGAACAATAAAGAATCTGATGATGAATGATTGGGTGTGTAAGTGCTGGTAGCAATAGAGCGCGGGTATCAGGCCCATATTTGAAACCATGGACCTTAAAGGAGAACAAAACCCTAAAAAATAATATGGCTAAAATGCAATGTTTTATATACTGAACTTATTGCACCAGCCTAAAGTTTCAGCTTTTCAATAGCAGCAATGATCCAGAACTTAAAACTTGCCACTGGGGGTCACCATCTTTGAAAGTGTCTGTGACACTCACATGCTCAGTGGGCTCTGAGCAGCTGTTGAGAAGCTAAGCTTAGGGGTTGTCGCAAATTATACAGCAGCAAATTAGGTTGGCCTGATATATTAGCTGATGCTACAAAGCTGATTATAACATTCTGATGCTAGTAGCGCTGGTGTCTGTACTGCCATGTAGTAATTATCCATATTAATTACTAATCAGCCTTATACTGTGACATTTCTATTCTATGTGTACTGTATATTGTGAGTGGGCCCCTAAGCTCAGTAACTGACAGCAGCACAGAGCATGTGCAGTGAATCAGCATATTTGGAGACACAGATCTTTCCTGCTAAAGGGCTTTGGTTGTCTGGGGCTGGTACAGAAGCCCAAAACATAATGTACAACATTACTAGCAACTTCTTTAGTTTAGCTTTCATTGTCCTTTAAGTCAGTGAATATTGAGTCCATTGTATATGAGTCATAGTGTATTGATATAGCACGGTATTATTTTGTATTTGTTTACTATACCAGGTTCTGAAGATGCTGCTAAGACTCTACATATACAGAGACACCAGTGGGACACGTTGCAATGCTCACTTGCTCAATCAGTGGCTCTCCCTTGCCTCTTCCTCCTGCATTCCTCCCATCCACCGCAACAACTAAATGATACCTCAGAGTCACCTCGTATTAAGTGGAGTCGGCTACAGCCTGGAATAGGTCAGAAAGAGGTGCCTGTCTTGGTTGCCCGTGATAATGTAGTAAAGGTGGCTCGTGGTTATGAAGGGAGAGTGTCCCTGCCTGGATATCCCCACAACCGTTATAATGCCACCTTGGTCCTGTCCTCAGCACGTGCCAGTGACTCTGGAGTTTATCGCTGTGAAGTGATCTTTGGCATTGATGATGAACAAGATACAGTGCCACTGGAGGTGACTGGTAGGTGATATCTGCTGTTAAGGAGTTCACTTTTATACAGTTATCATTCTGACCAGAATTAGGGCTACATGGTAAGGAACTAAAAAGTAAAATTTACTCGAATTAGAATTAGAATATGAGGCATATACCATGTAGCCATTGCATGCAGGAAAAGATTGTCAAGGATAGATACCTCAAATTAGTTAAAATATTAGTAAATACCCAGGCTTAGTTTACGGTAGAGCTTGCAATATGGACTGCAAACTAAATACCGCTAAGAATACTATTTCAATGACAAATACACCTCTAAAAACTTCAAAAAGTCTTTCATTGTATGCAAAAGATGCATTGCATGAAATAGCTAACTTATTAGTATAATACTACATTTATACATCCCTATAAAGTCAAGCTCCTGGCATACCACAATATGCCAAAGATTCAACATGCAGGAAAGTTCTATATGTGGCCACATCTTTAGTTTTCCCCATATCACCAACACTGTACAGGACTGGACCAAGAGAAGTTCATGTCAAGGTGAAGGGCCTATCAAGTACACCAGTTACAAACTGCTAATACTAATCATAAAGTATATGTTTGGGGATTGCCTTATATTTTATGACAGTTGTATTTCCATTGTTAGATTTAGCAAGATGTAGCAAGAGGTCATGGATGTGTTTCATCAAAGCATGTACTGAAATCAGTGGTGGAGCACAAACAGGAGTATGAATGATAGTACATGAAATGACATTGCCATAGAAATGATCTAATGAGTTATTTGGACAAACCACATTAATGGTTCCCGGTTATTAAAACAATACACTTTCATCTTCTTTTACTATCTTCATATTGTACTCCCAATAACTACATCTCATTGATCTCCCCACCCTCAATTATTTAACCCATCTTTTTCCCTCCCCTGCTGCCATAAACAGTCAGGTTTCAGATGATGTAGAAAATGTTTCCCTTTATAACACAGCTGTTACCCAGTTCTAATTCCTGTTGTGTGCCCCATCTTGTTTAACCAGCATTCTCTCCTCCTTCCATCTGTTCTCACCTCTGGTGTCTGACTCAAACCTTTAATATGTTTGGCCCTGTGCATTGTGCTGCTACTCTCCTGTCTCTCTATTCTTGTGTGTTACGCAGCTTGCTTGTGATGATAATTAATAGCAATTATGCAAATCTGCAGGACTGCCCTGGACAGAAACCATCAAATTCTGCATTTGTAGGAAAATAAATATGAGATTACAGCTTTATCTACATAAACCCAGTAGTACTTTGGCAGCCCAACATTCATATTGATTTACGTTGAAACTCCTCTGAGATAGAGTAAACATTGACAATAATACAATTCCAGAATTTCTTTTTTCCCAAGGACAGTTCGCTGTTTGTATCTTTGATTGTTGTGTGCTGGCAATGTGCGCAGAATAAAGATACGGATGTAGGGGATGAATAAAATCTTAGCAACTGGAGAATCATTTATGAAAAAATTGCTGTTGTGCCTAGCTGTTCTATTAGAAGTGCATCTCACTTGTAAGGATATTTGGACAAAATATAAAAATGTACAGAGCCCAGCTTATGTCCCTGGAAAGAAACCTGAAAAATACAATATCATTTTGAAAATTAAGGTCTCATTAAGGTCTTTGGTGATTACATTTTTCATTTGAAAAATGTTTTCAAATTGCTAAATCTAGTTTTAAATTGTTTTTTTTTAAAGGGCAGACCAGTGCTGCCTATTAATTGGTTGCTATGGGTTACTAGAACAGTAGCAAACACTTCATCCATTACTGCAATAGCCTGGTGTGCTACAGTACTAATACTGCTACAGCTGGAGAGGACTGCTAGATGTCTCTAATTCAAAAGAAAGCTACAATATAGAGTATGAAACAAATGGGCATAGATACAAATTAATACAACCATTTAAGTAATATTGTATGCAAATTGCAGCTTTGCTGATGGTGTTTAGCATATAATGTCAAAGCCAGATTAGAAAAGCTGCTAAAATCAGATGGCTATAGAGCTACACTTATGCTAACAAGTGCAGCAGTTATGCTCTAATCAGTCCTGGTACTTAGCCCCAAGTGTATACAACGTTCTGAAAATTTACAGTCTGCTCTTAAACTAACTAATTAATGCTCTTAAATCTGTGTCTGTCTGTTTCCCGGCTTCTAAATGAAACTCATTATACATACTTGCCCAATGCCCAATTCAGACTTCAAAAAGAATTATCAGATACAAAATCAGACTTTGTCTTGAATCCCCTAAGTGACAGAAATAAATATATGGAGTGGGGGGGGGACACAATATTTACAGTTATGCCATTTCCAATATTTTGATGAATCAACACTTGGGGGGTTAATTATCAAAGTTCAAATTTTGAAGTTATGTGAATTGTTTTAACTGTAATAAATTTGAATGTACTCACAACTCGAAGTTATGTGAATTGTTTTAACTGTAATAAATTTGAATGTACTCACAACTCGAATGGGAGGCTATTTATAAAAGAAACTGGAATGTCTAACATTCGATCAAATAGGAACAACCAGAAAATTCAAATCGAGTTTCCATCTGAATAAAGCCTTGAATGTCAGGCAGGCTAAGGACCAGTAACGTAACTAGAGGGGGGCGGGCCCTGGTGCCCTGGCCCGCTCACACCCCCTGCTCCCCCGGTAGTTCCACCACTGCTAAGGACACTTTTAAATGGTTTAATGGACCTCTGCCATGGACTTCTACCTCAACACGGAAGTTTTTAGGCGGCGAAATATTGAACTAGAGTTGTTTTTTATGGTCGAGGCATGAAAAAACTATTTGAAAATTTGAATTAATTGAACCTTAGTAAATCTGCCCATACTATAAATGAGCTAGCCATGACTACAATGATAAGTTTTATGGTAAGAAGATATCTATTTCTTTTCACACAGGTCTGGTTTTCCATTACCGGGCAGCTAGTAACCGTTACGCTCTGACATTCCCTGAGGCTGTGCGCTCTTGTCAGGAGAACTCTGGTGTCATAGCAAGCCCCGAGCAGCTGCAAGCTGCTTTTGAGGATGGTTTGGACAACTGTGATGCAGGCTGGCTGTCAGATCGTTCGGTGAGGTAAAGTTGAATATTAGAAATGCATGGACATCTGGTGAATCTTCTGAAAGATGGTGTTCCTCAAGTACTAGTGGCAGGGAATTACAGAGAGTAATAGAAAAGGGTGTTTTAGATAGAAAGGGTACGTTTTAGGAAGGGCTTATTTGGGGCAGTAGCAACTGTAGGCTAAATAAATATATGATCATAAATATATAGAACACTTCTTGGAGGAAAACTATGCTTCTAAACATAGCAGGACTCTGTAAAAATAAATCTCATATAGCAGCCCATATTTAAATCAATAAATAATACCTTTTCATGCAAAAATATATTTATATATAATATTTATATATAAAAGTGTGAGCCATAGGATAATGCCATATTGAGTCTGTCTGTCCCTATGGCTTGTATGAGGCACTGTTCTCACACACAGGGGTACTGCTGCCATGAGGCAAGTTGAGAAACTCGCCTCATGTGGAGCTGCGAAAAGCTCCAGCAATACTGGAATGGTGTGTGTAACTGGTTGATAAAGGCCATCCCGTGGGTTGAGCAACTGCAATGCCAGATCTTGTCTCCTAACACTTGACTTGAATATGGACTATCACACTAAAATCTTCATTACCAAAGTGTTTTTCCAAGCCAGGAGGCTCCTTACCTTACATTGGAAGGACGTCTCCCCACCAACAGTCCAGGAATGGTATAAAGCTATGGGTGAACATTGGGTGAATATTGGAGAAAAATATAAAGGACAAAAAAGGACTAATGAGCAAGTATAACCAAACCTCACATTGCTGGACAGAAAGCTAACACTCAATTGGTCCACTCTCCCCGGTGGTATTTAAAAAGCACTTGAATTAATAATTGTTAACAAGGTAACACGTGATAAGTGTTAAAAAAAAAATCTCAACTAAGGTACAAAAAACACTCGAGCAAAAAAAGAAAAAGAAACTTGCCTCAGACGGCAGCAGCTCCCTAGTCACCACGGGTGGCAAAAAGAGCCGAATTTCCAGTGATTAAACTGAAAATCTGGCTCTTCTAGTGCAGAGAGCGTAATTGCGATCTCTGCTAGTGTACTAGCGGCATTGCAAGAGCCACCTCAGGTGGCAAGAGGCTTAGAATCGTCCAGGCTCACACACAAAGGCACACAAATATGTTAGGTGACATCAGCCAAAGAATTGAGTGTCTCTTCTTGTTGTTACCGTTGGAACCTGAACAAAACATTCTAGAATGATAGCTCAAGGTAAACAATACAAAAGGGCAGTACTGACTGATACCGTATATATACAAATAAGGGACCTATTATCCAAAATGCGCGGAACTTGGAATTTTTTATATAACGGATCTTTCTGCAATCATTTAAATATAAAATAAACCCAATAGACTGGTTTTGTTTCCAATAAGGATTACTAATATCTTAGTTTGAATCAAGTACAAGGTACTGTTTTATCAATACAGAGTAAAAGGAAAAACTGTCAGGAGGCAGTTGCTTGTGTGTAACAAAATGAACAATTACTAGCTAATTAGCAATAAAAGACAGGACTCAGTTTTCCCTATTAATGGGTGGAGGTCGGCCACAGCTTTATTGAAAAATGTTTTGACAAAAAAACGGTAACCTCGTCTTTGCCATGTTATACCAAGCCTAGGTTACCACAGATGGCAGCCACCGCAACCATAGTGGGCATGTAAGGGGAACGCCTGTTGCCCAGACCCAAATGGCAAAGACCAAAAACAATTACCTTGTGTGGTGTTTATACAAATGGCCTGTAGATGTCACTGTGCTCAGACATAATGTGCATACTTCCTGGACAGCTTAAAAAGTGAAAGTGAAAGTTACTGTTGTGTAATGCCTGCATGACTCTGCTAATAAAGCACTGTTATACTCTACTCATCCTCGGCTACCCAAAACATAACACCCGGCAATCGCTGTGACAATAATATTTTTCATATAACACAATTTTGACATATGGAAACAATTCCTTTTTTTTATTTTTATTATAACAAAATACAATACACTAACAGTGCAGCAGATCTATGGTTGCCCCCTGTCAGGTTTTGACACAGACAGCCTGGTAATTTGAAGGGCTGCCCGGGTCAAAACTTCCTGCCTGGTTTTCCAAATTAGGAAAACCGGGCAGGATTCCCAGTGATTGACATGGCGATAGGGCAATTGCAGAGTCATAGCCACGCCCGTGGTGTCACGCCCCATCTGTGTCACTGCCCCACCCCTTTGCATCACAGTCCCACCCCCTGCCCATTCTCCACCCGCAGAAATGGTGGCAACCCTAAACAGATCCCATACCTGTATGTACAGTATACATATATATATATGTATTTACCGGACCAAGGACAGCATTTTAATACAATTAAAATAATTTTGATGCGTGTCAATTGTGAGGCGAGCAACAATTTTTATACGCACTACTATTTGGTCCGAATGCATTAAAGTCAATGGGCGTCCGAATAATTTTTTTTGGACACGCCAGATTTTTTGCCAGTGAGTTGTTGCCGCAGTTTTGCGAATTAATTTGCTTGTCGAAAAACGCTAAAATTCAAAGGGAATTCCTGTCTGCCTGAATTTATTCGCCCATCACTTAATTAATTCATTAATTAATTAATATCTAAAAAGCCGATACCTAATTAGCGTAATGAAATTAAAGTGTATTTGCCATGAACCTTAAAAAGGTTAATTGTTTGAACAACAATGAGTTTTTACAGTTGTTTAGCATAAACAAGTCTTTCAGAAACAATTTAGTTCATTTGAAAGTTGTGAATTCTGCTATATTCAAATCTTATATATGTCTCTGGACTACCAAAAACCAACCCAAAGTATGGATTCAATGCATCAATATTTGTAGCTAATATAAAATGTGTTAATACTGGAACAGTCCTGCTGCATCTTAATTAACGTTGTGCAACCCACATTAAATGGGTTGCCAACTACATTGCACATTATTGAAAAATTCTCAAGTTTTAAAGACAAACACGATTCTGTCTGTCCCTTGTTGTTTATTTGCAGTTGTATAATCTCTCCTTTGGCAAGACTTGTTTTCCCTCAAAGCTTTGCACACTAGGAGGGGAGCTGACTAGTTCAACCTTATTTCATTGGTACATGTGAACAAGCATGCACGGAATAGCAAGGGACAGATACATTTTGCTTTCCATAAACGCTACCGAATGTATTCGGCCAACTAACACTTCACGATTGCACACCCTTTTATTAATGTGCTAGTATATAAGTGCAGTCAGGCGTGCCTGAAGGCACAAGAAACATCACTAGCCCTGCATTTAATGCCTGCTTAATTTGGGACAGAGATGCTGTAATTGACAAAACAATATGTTATATGCATTGTGCAATAAATATTACAGAATTCAACACTTTTAAATTGTACATTTGTACACTGCACACTTGAACAGTCCTGTACTTACTTGGCAGACTTACAGTATATTCTTTTATTATGTATGTATAATTATATAAAAATGTGCAGCAATCACATAATGTCAGTGAAAGAGTTAAATCCTACCAAAGCCTAAAATTTTTTGCATTTATGTACTTCAGGTATCCAATCAAAACACCTAGGCCTGGTTGCTATGGAGACCGGAACAACCTCCCTGGTGTCAGGACCTATGGAGAACGTGATCTGCAGGAAACCTACGATGTCTATTGTTACACTGAGGGACCCCAGGGTAAGATTTGAGGGTGGGGGTTAACACTGCAATGACTGGCAGCAGGGTTAGTGGAGGGTGAGGAATACAAAGGCAATACAATCAGAATTAGCAGAGAAAGCTCTTTTAATCTCAGTCAGCCACACGTGAGCAGGAAATACAGTAGGCTTCTGCCAGCTCTGCGCTTAATCCTCTATTATATTCAATCATCAAATTGTAGGGGGTCAATTTTGTGCTTTATGTGTCAGTGGTGTGGATTGATTTAAATTATAATGTACAGTGTTTGGTCAAAAGCCTTGATTTTAATTAATGTGCTTAAATTAAAGTCTTTTCCTATTATTGGATTTGTAACATGAATAATGTTTGAAAGGCACAAGACATAATGATTCCCTGATTTGGGTTTTGTTTAAATGTTTGAATTAAAATAATTCTACAATAGTTTATTGTTATGCACTTGCTAATTCCCATATACGATTTTTCACATTTATATTGTAGGTGATGTCTATTATGTTCCTGAGAAGACCCCCTGGTTAGAGGCTAGACACTCTTGTCTCCAAAATGGAGGGATGCTGGCTACTGTGGGACAGCTTTACTCAGCCTGGAGAAAGGGAATGGACCAATGTGACCCAGGCTGGCTAGCAGACACTAGTGTGCGTTATCCCATTCGAAACCCAAGGAAGAACTGTGGTAGTGAAGAACCTGGAGTCAGAACCCTCTACCAGTATCCAAACAGAACAGGATTCCCCAATCCTACTAGGAAGTTTGGGGCCTATTGCTTTAAAGGTATTAGCAGAAATATATATTACTTTTAATTACAGCCAAAAACAAACAAAGGGAAATTATACTTGCAGAACGAATACTTAACCAACAGATAATGTATATTATAATGGGTGAACCTCAATTGACATATACTGTACATATCAGTAAATATAACTCTTTTATATATTTTACCTGGAGCCACATAATTAAGTATTGGTCTTCTATGTAATTAACTTGAACCATCATTCTATGCCTGATTCTAGAATTATTGGCTGATGTAACATAGCATGTATATGTGTCCTTGGTTTGTGTGTTTGCATAGTGCCTCATATGAGCAAGAATCGCTCAGCCTTAAAGTAGAAGGAAAGTTAAACTAAAGAAGTAGGCTAGAAAAGTTGTACATTATGTTTTGGGCTTCTGTGCCAGCCCCAGACAGCCAAAGCCTTTTAGCATTAAAGATCTGTGTCTCCAAACATGCCCCAGTAGCTCCCCATCTTCTTTTCTGCTGATTCACGGCACATGCTCCATGCTGCTGTCACTTACTGAGCTTAGGGACCCACTCACAATATACAGTACACATAGAATATAAATGTCACAAAAACAGACGCAGCATGTCATAGTGATTATTCATCATTCACATCAGTTCCTTTCCTAATGAAGTTTATGGTCTCAGGTTCCTATCACACTGACACAGTAAGGTCAGTTTCATCACTAGCCAATTAAAGGAAAACTATACCCCCAAAATGAATACTTAAGCAACAGATAGTTTATATCAAATTGAATGACATATTAAAGAATCTTACCAAACTGGAATATATATTTACATAAATATTGCCCTTTTACATCTCTTGCCTTGAACCACCATTTCGTGACTCTATCTGTGCTGCCTCAGAGATCACCTGACCAGAAATACTACAACACTAACTGTAACAGGAAGAAGTGAGGAAGCAAAAGGCAGAACTCTGTCTGTTAATTGGCTCATGTGACCTTACATGTGGTTTGTATGTGTGCACAGTGAATCTTACGATCTCAGGGGGCGGCCCTTCTTTTTTAAAATGGCAATTTTCTATTTATGATTACCCAATGGCACATACTACTAAAAAAGTATATTATTATGATAATGGTTAATTTACATGAAGCAGGGTTTTACATATGAGCTGTTTTACTCAGTATCTTTTAATAGAGACCTACATTGTTTGGGGGGTATAGTTTTCCTTTAACCAGAATAGGAAAGGACCTGACCAGAAAGAAATGAAAAATAATAAAAATAAAATACTGCTTTAAAGGGGACCCGTCACCCAAACAAAATTATTCCAAATCCAGTCAAGCAAAATTAACTTTAATTACACTGTATAAATTATTTGAATATTGTTTCCATCAGTCTGGGAACTCATAATTATAGCAACCAGGAAGGAGCCATTTTGTGGACACTGTTATTAAGACAAGCCTTGTATCATCTCAGAATCTTGTTTGTGCACCAGGGGACAGGGACCCAATGTCTATCCCCATGCCCTGGTTACACAATTAAATCGTTAAGAGAGCTGGGAGAATGCAGGGAGAGCAGTGACATCTAGGAAGTGCTGAATGGAAAGTGAAAGTAATTGTTTGCCCCGCCTCCATGCCTAGGCATAGGCCTATGCCTAGGCATAGAGGTGAGGTAGGCAATATTTGATTGACAGCTGATATTTTTAAATGAGTTTACAACAGCTATGAATGCTTTATTAAAAAAAAAGAAATTGGATGTCATATTTAATTTAAAAAGGACTTTTATTATACAGATTTTTATGTCTGGGTGATGGGTCCACTTTAATACAGATCTGCTAACCTGTTTATCTCCTGTTCATTCTAATGATTTACCGGTTGCTATGATCTGTTACTATTACACATAAACCATTTGAAAGCTACATTAAAAAAGTGTTAGAATATTAGTCTACCACATATTTAAAAGTATTTTAAGGTCTAAATATTCAGTTACTATGTTTAACATAGTTTAAGTATGTATCTTCCTTTTAAAGTAAAGGAACAAAACAAGGTGGTTGACATCTAGTCAAAGCATTTTACCAAATCATCCCCATAATGACTGATGCATATATTTACATAGTTAAATTGGGTTGAAAAAAGACCATCAAGTTCAGCCCTCCAAATAAAAACCCAGCATCCATACACACACCCCTCCATACTTTCTTATTTATTTGTAGATGTTATGTACAAAAAACCCAATATCCTTCTCATTTAAGGAAATTCCCAACACACTGCCATTTAGTGTATAAATTGCATTCATATTATTTTTGCCAAAGTGCATAACCTTGCATTTATCAACATTGAATCTCATTTTCCATTTTGCTGCCCAGTTTTTCCAACTTTGCAAAGTGGCAGCATCGTGCATGGAACCTATAGTTCTGCACAATTTAGTATCACCTGCATAAATAGAAACAGTACTTTCAATGCCCACCTCCAGGTCATTAATAAAAAAAAAAGTTGAAAAGCAAAGGACCTAGAACAGAGCCCAGCGATACTCCACTAACAACACTGGTACAATTAGAAATTAGAAATTACCACCACTCTTTGTAATCTATATTTTAGCCAGTTCTCTATCATGGTACAAATACTATGTTCCAGGCCAACATTCCTTAATTTAACCAGTAACCTTTTGTGTGGCACTGTATCAAATGCTTTAGCAAAGAATAAGTAAATCACATCCACTGCCATCCCAGAATCAAGGTCCCTGCTTACCTTCTTGTAAAAAGAAATTAAGTTTGGCATGCATAAAACCATGCTGGCACAGACTCATAGTATTATGATTTGCTATGAAGTCCAGTATCTTATCCTTTATCAACCCTTCAAAAAACTTTCCTACCACAGACGCCAGACTAACTGGCCTATAGTTTTGAGGCTGAGAACGGGATCCCTTTTTGAATAACGGCACCACATTAGCAATTCCCCAGTCTCTCTGCACCATGCCAGACCTCAATGAATCCTGAAAAATTAAGTAAAGAGGTTTGGCAAGTACGCTGGGATGAATACCATCCGGCCCGGACCTTTGTTCGGGTCTCTTTTGAATTTCCTCATGTGTGAACCACTTAAGCAAAGGATATCTAGTATAGGTCAATCTATAAACATTGTCATCCCATATGTAGCTGGAGTGTCAGAGAAACTCAGGAGGATTTTCAACAAACACCATGTCCCTGTGTTTTTCAAACCTAGCAACACACTGAGACAAAAACTGGTACACCCAAAGGATCAAACACCAAAAGATAAACAAAGCAATGTGACATACGGAGTCCAGTGTAGCGAGGAGTGCACAGATCTATACATCGGGGAGACAAAACAACTGCTCTCCAAGCGAATGGCTCAGCACAGGAGGGAGAACTCTACAGGGCAAAACTCAGCTGTCTTTCTACACTTAAAAGACAATGGACACTCCTTTGAAGACAGCAAGGTCCAAATCTTGGATAAAGAAGACCGCTGGTTTGAACGAAGCGTGAAAGAGGCGATGCATGTCAAGGTGGAGAGACCATCTCTGAACAGAGGTGGGGGCCTTCGACACCACCTGTCTGCTACATACAATGCTGTTCTAACATCTGTACAACGGCGGATTCAGAACACTTCACACATCCATTCATGCAACTCTCACAAGTAACACCTGTATCTAGGAGTTGCATGACACATTGGATAATCCTATCACAACTACACAGAATCAACACCTCTGTGAGTTTCTTCAAATGTCACCTCTTTGAAGAGTTACAATGTGCCATTGTAAATGGATTAGTGGAAGAGTTTATATGCCGAGAACTTCCCACACCAGTCAGTTGAACTGAAGAAGCTGCTCGGATGAGTAGTGAAACGTCTTCATTGATTACTCAGCAAGTCCAGTTGTTTTTAGATTGACCTATACTAGATATACTATGACCTGGATGAATGAAAATCTTCATAGTCATAAGCAAAGGATAGTATATAAAATCCTTCTGCTAACATTCAAAGCCCTTCACTCCTCTGCTCCTCACTACAGTTCTTCTCTTGTCTCTCTGAACATTCCCAGTCATCTTCTCCGCTAATCTCAGAGCCACCTTATTTTCACACCATCCACACCCACTGCCACCCAGAAACCTGCCCATATTCTGCTCCTTACCTCTGTAATTCCATCACTGAATTCCTCCATAAGAAGTGCTCTCTCAATCTCTTCAAGAAAAAATTAAAAATCTACCTTTTGGAGCACTAGAATATTAGCCTAGTCCTGGTGCATATTGGACAATGCCTTTACTGTACCTTGTGCACTTTTCCCCCATCCATTTTGTGCCTGTATGTTAGGCCCCCACCTAGACTATAGACTATAAACGGTGAATCTCTTTCCCACTGTGTCTCTTACCACATAGCACTTACACTCTGTTTCCTTATATGAGCTCTGTGTACTGTATATATTTATTACATACTTTTATATATTGTACTCTTATTTATATTGTACTTTTATGCACTCTATACACAAAAGTTGCTCATTAATAGCACTTTATAAATAAAGTTATACATACATAGATACATACAAAAATATTTGAGGGTTGGGCATCTCTTAAAGGGGAAAGGTATCAATGCCCCAAGGAACATATCTGGCTGAATTTGAAAACTAATGGGGGAATGTAATAAAAAGTGCAGACTGGTCTAAACACCTAGAGCAACCAATTAGCAAGGCATGAAAGATATGTTATGCAATATAATATTAATGTTAATGCAAATACCTGTGCTTGGTTTTATCTATATCATTGTCTACAATCTCAAACAAAACTCCACTGAATGCAAAGCAAGTTTCTCCTGAGTTAGGCAATTTTAATATGCATTTAAATGCACAACAAAAGTCTGAAAGTTATTAGAAGATAATACAATTCGGCTATTCAGTTCACTGCAACTGTAATGTCTAGATTTTGTTCAGAGGTCTGGGTTGGTCTGACTTGGGCTGACAATTCTCAGTAGAAACTGAAACTGACATACAGTGTCCATAGTAACCATAAAACATTCCTATAGATTTGCTAATTTGAAGAATTTCATACAGCAGGGTTTCTGAGCCTTTTTCGTAAGGTGCCCAAATTAAGTTAGGAAATGAGCTCCTTGACCCAAAAATTAATTTAGAACCAGTAATATACCTCATTTTAATGAGTGTTTCTCAAAAGAAATCTCACATTATAGTTGATCACAGAGACCCTCATTATACCACATAGGTACCCCATTTCGAGTCCTGACCCATAGGTTAGAATCACTGTTATACAATTTATCAGCAGTATGGTTTATCACACCAGTATTGAAGGTAAGAGGACCCCTGCTTTGGTCATTTGTCCCCCAATTCCATACAAATAACAGGTGTTTCATTTATGACCAAAAATTATTTTTTAGTTCCCTAATCCCCTGATGTCCTTTGATTTATAGAACTGTTTATTTTTGTCAGCAGTTTATGGATGCCACTTTTGAAACAGCTCACTTACTTATAAAGGGACAAAAGTTAGATAAATCTACCATAGGACTGGCCCAGAAAAAACATTCTCCCTTTCAGGTTGCTCTATTACTCTAACACTGCCGGTACATGTAGGGTGCTTGTTGGGGGCTTACTACAAGGTGTATAGGTTCTAAGCAGCCAAACTCTCTATGTTCCTATGTAGGAGGTGGGAAAGATAGTCATATCAAGTCAAGTGGATTTTATTGTCATTTCAGCCATATACAGTGGCATCTTTTACAGGATGGCAAGAGGGTAAAGAGATCATGTGCAGGGTGGGTGCTATCCCTGACAAGCTGGTAGCCTTCTGGAGACAGCGGGCATGGTAAATATCCATAATGGCAGGAAGCGAGACCCCAATGATCTTCCGCTGTCCTCACCACCCGCTGCAGGATCTTGCGATCTGATACAGAGCAGTTTCCATACCAGGTAGTGATGCAGCTGCATGAAATGCTTTCAATGCCTAAGGAGGTCCCTCTGTTACAAGGAAAACAGAATAATACTAACTTAACGTATAATTCTTTACCAAGTAATGCACATTTCAAAAGTAAAAGTAATAACCTCCGCTGTATGCTGGCAAATGCACGGAGTTTGTCAGGTAAAATGGGAGACCTAGAATTAATTGCATGCTCTAAAAATTATGATATAATTGGTATCACTGAGACCTGGTGGGATGAAACATGTGACTGGATTGTGAATTTAAATGGTTACACCCTTTTTAGGAGGGATAGAGGGATTAAAAAGGGTGGAGGAGTGTGTTTGTATGTAAAGCCTGAATTAAAGCCATGCGCTAAAGAAATAAAAATAGCTGGCACTGGTGAGGGTGTAGAATCACTCTGGGTAGAGATTTCGACAGGGCAAAAGGTATCAAAAAGAATTATCATTGGTGTATGCTATAAACCACCTCGTATAAGTGTCGAGTATGAAGCCGAGCTACTCTTGCAGATACAAGCGGCTTCACAGCTGGGTCAAGTTGTTGCTATGGGTGACTTCAATTATCCAGACATTGACTGGTGTAATGGGGTTGCTAAGACAGAAAAAGCTAGTAGGTTTGTAAATATGCTGAATTACAACTTTTTATTCCAGCTCGTTCAAGAACCTACTAGGAATAACTCTCTTTTGGACCTTGTAATAACTAACAATACTGAACTCATCTCTAACATTTGTGTGGGTGAGCATTTAGGGAATAGTGATCATAACATGGTCTCCTTTGAGATTCTGTTGCAGAAGCAATTCTATAAGGGAGTAACTAAAACACTAAATTTCAGACGTGCAAACTTTGACAGTATAAGGGCATCTCTGCAACATATTAAGTGGGAAATGCTTTTCTCAGGGTTAAACACAGAACAAAAATGGGAAGTCTTTAAAATGCTGCTTAATAAATATACTTGTCAGTATATTCCACTTGTAAGCAAGGAACGTCGTTGCAAAGCAAAACCTTTTTGGTTCAATAGAAGCGTTGGTGTTGAGGTGGGTAAGAAAAGACGTGCTTTTAAAACTTTCAAGTTAGCTGGTACAGCCGAATCATTTATAAGGTACAAGGAGGCCAATAAATCATGCAAAGAAGCTATAAGGCAAGCTAAAATTGCTATAGAAAAGGATATTGCAGTAAGCAGTAAAAAAAATCCAAAATTATTTTTTAAATATGTTAATAGTAAAAAAATGAAGCAGGAAGGGGTGGGTCCCTTACTATCAGAGGGGGGTCAGCTGGTTGATGAAAACAAATTAAAAGCGCAGATTCTGAATTCATATTTTTCATCTGTCTACACAAATGAGGAATCAGTAAGTGAAGGTTTCCTTCTTAACAGTCCCAATTCTAGTAATACAACTAATGATGCATGGTTCACACATGATGAAATTCAAAAGAGACTAGAACATGTTAAGATTAACAAAGGTCCAGGGCCAGATGGTATTCATCCCAGGGTAATTAGCGAGCTTAGCTCTGTGATTGCCAAACCTCTTTACTTAATTTTTCAGGATTCATTGAGATCTGGCATAGTGCCGAGAGACTGGCGAATTGCTAATGTGGTGCCTCTATTCAAAAAAGGATCCCGTTCTCAGCCTCAAAACTATAGGCCAGTTAGTCTGACGTCAGTGGTAGGAAAGCTTTTCGAAGGGTTAATAAAGGATAAGATACTGGACTTCATAGCAAATCATAATACTATGAGTTTGTGCCAGCATGGTTTTATGCGTAATAGATCTTGCCAGACTAACTTAATTTCTTTTTATGAGAATGTAAGTAGACACCTCGATTCTGGGATGGCAGTGGATGTGATTTACTTAGATTTTGCTAAAGCATTTGATACAGTGCCACACAAAAGGTTACTGGTTAAATTAAGGAATGTTGGCCTGGAACATAGTATTTGTACCTGGATAGAGAACTGGCTAAAAGATAGACTACAAAGAGTGGTGGTAAATGGAACATTTTCTAATTGGACCAATGTTGTTAGTGGAGTACCGCAGGGCTCTGTACTAGGTCCCTTGCTTTTCAACTTGTTTATTAATGACCTGGAGGTGGGCATTGAAAGTACTGTTTCTATTTTTGCAGATGATACTAAATTGTGCAGAACTATAGGTTCCATGCAGGATGCTGTCACTTTGCAGAGTGATTTGTCTAAACTGGAAAACTGGGCAGAAAACTGGAAAATGAGGTTCAATGTTGATAAATGCAAGGTTATGCACTTTGGCAAAAATAATATAAATGCAAGTTATACACTAAATGGCAGTGTATTGGGAGTTTCCTTAAATGAGAAGGATCTAGGGGTCTTTGTAGATAACACGTTGTCTAATTCTGGGCAGTGTCATTCTGTGGCTACTAAAGCAAATAAAGTTCTGTCTTGCATAAAAAAGGGCATTAACTCAAGGGATGAAAACATAATTATGCCTCTTTATAGGTCCCTGGTAAGGCCTCATCTGGAGTATGCAGTGCAGTTTTGGAATCCAGTCCTTAAGAGGGATATAAATGAGCTGGAGAGAGTGCAGAGACGTGCAACTAAATTGGTTAGAGGGACGGAGTACTTAAATTATGAGGGTAGACTGTCAAGGTTGGGGTTGTTTTCTCTGGAAAAAAGGCGCTTGCGAGGGGACATGATTACACTTTACAAGTACATTAGAGGACATTATAGACAAATGGCAGGGGACCTTTTTACCCATAAAGTGGATCACCGTACCAGAGGCCACCCGTTTAGACTAGAAGAAAAGAACTTTCATTTGAAGCAACGTAGGGGGTTCTTCACAGTCAGGACAGTGAGGTTGTGGAATGCACTGCCGGGTGATGTTGTGATGGCTGATTCAATTAATGCCTTTAAGAATGGCTTGGATGAATTTTTGGACAGACATAATATCAAAGGCTATTGTGATACTAAGCTCTATAGTTAGTATGGGTATATAGAATTTAATTAAAAGTAGAGGGGTGTATGTATGGATGCTGGGTTTTCATTTGGAGGGGTTGAACTTGATGGACTTTGTCTTTTTTCAACCCAATTTAACTATGTAACTATGTAACTATGTAATAGACCCTCTGTAGAAGATAGTGAGAATGGGTGGTGGAAGGTGGGCTTTTTCAGCTTTCACAGAAATGTTTTGCCACATTTATTGGTGGCAGGATTGATTTAAAGATCAATTAGTGATAAAGAAGCAAAGGTTCTGTCCTGTGAAGAAAAAAAAAAGCATTTACATAAGCCATACTTATGCATCCTATAGACCCTTAAACACTGCCAAAGATGCATTAGTGGACTGACAGATGGTCTTCTGTGAATATTTAGATGGTTGAGTCAAAAGGCCAGGTAGCTGCTCCAGTAAAGAGTCAATGACATTAATAGCTATGCTATAAAATGCCTTAGAATTGTTAACCTGCAGAAAGTGCTGAAGCTTGGACCCTAAGCAAATTTCAGCTCAACAAAATCTCTTTCGCTCATATATGTGATTCCTGTTCTAGGTTTTCCTGATGCAGATAATACAAAGACAAAGGTTTCAGTGCAAATAATGTACTACAGTGTTGCCCAGATAATACTGTAAATGAACAAGTTCATAGAGGGACCCATCTAGGGTTCCCACCTGTCTGGTTTTGACCCGGACATGACAGATTTTCCTAATATGGAAAACCATGCAGGATTTAATAAGATTTAAGTGGTGATCAGCCAATTGCCATGTCATAGTTCCACCCACTGCCCCGAACATCATTACCCCTGCCCAAAATATCATTACTCCACCTCTTGTGACATCATTGCACCCCTTCCTGAGTTACCGACAGGGAAAGGTGACAGCCCTACCCCCATCCCCACACTTAGGTCCACCCATCAGGGACTGTATCAAAATCTGGAAATATTGATTTGAAATGTTTCAGTCACAGTGGCCCTTACTTTCCTTGAAGGAACAGTAACACAAAAAAATGTATCCTAAAGTAATTAAAATATGATGTACTGTTGTGCTGCACTGGTAAAACTGGTGTGTTGGATTCAGAAACTCAACTATAGTTTATATAAACAAGTTGCTGTGTAGACATGGGGCAGCCATTCCAAGCTGAAAAGGGAGAAACGGAACAGGATACACAGCAGATAACAGATAAGCTCTGTAGTATAAAAAGGAATTCTTCAGAACTTATCTGTCATCTACTGTGTTTTCTGTGCTTGAATGGCTGCCCCCGAGGCTACACAGCAGCTAGTTTATATAAACTATATTAGTTTTTCTGAAGTAAAGTACATTATATTTTCATTCCTTTAAAACACTTTCTTTTTTTGGTGTTACTGTTCCTTTAACAACAATGCCTGTGTGTGGAGAAAAGTGTGAAGGGGTTTGTAGTGTATGTAGCATGTCTGTTTGTCTATGCATGGTTATCCGTAGGATATGCGGCAAGTTTACATCATTCCTAATGTTTCATAAATTAAAAAAAAACAAAACACTTGACAAATTATATAATGCTGCAAGTTTACTAGTAAAGCGCTCATTATCCTTGTGTCAGCAGCTGTACAGCTCTTGACTTTTTGGCAGTGGATCCAGAAACAAACATTAAAACTACAGCAATGAAATTGATTTTGTTATATGCATTAGTGCTGTTCATATTATTAAATGATATATTATAAATCACTTACAAATATTTAAATGTCATTACATTTTCATCATAGTATAATTTTTCTATACTCCTACATTTTAAAAATATCAGTTGTGATCAAAACTATGAATATTTACAGTACACTTCATTGGTTAAGGGCAGAGACAGACGAGAAGATTCGAGAAGATTTAGTCGCCTGGCGACAAAAATCGGCTCTTCTTTGGACGACTAATCTCCCTGAACTGTCTCCCCACCAGCTAGAATCGAAATCGACGGAAGGATGGCTCTCGGAGCGCTTCGTTTTCCGAAGTCATCTGAAGTTCCCTTATCAGACGAGAAGATTCAGAAAACGAGTGTCATCCCTCCCGCTGATTTAGATTCTTGCCGGCGGGGAGGCAGTTCGGGGAGATTAGTTGCCCGAAGAAGAGGCGATTTGTCGTCGGGGCGACTAATCTCCCCGAATCTTCTCGTCTGTCTCTGCCCTTAAGATAAATGATAATCTAGGCAATTAATAGGTCACAATTCTTGTGTGATTGGTAAAGCTGATAGGCCACTTAGAATTTTGGTAAAAAATGTGTCTCTTTCCTGCATTATAAGGCTAACTGGTTGTTGGCAATGTAAGCAAACCAGAAACTGATTTCCAAGTGTAATAGTGGTTTTTAAATAACATGTAAGTAATCATGGAAATATGCATAGCAGCACAGAGCCCAACCAGCTTTGTAAAGATAGGTGTATTGATCATAGATATAGGATCCATCATTGGGACCTTGGGTTTTCCAGGTAACATTTGTTCCTTTAGGTGAAGGTCAATATCACATGGTCACACAGTGAGGCTAAAGTGGGGGTAGTGTGACTTACTTATATTGACTGACTGACTCACCTGTCCAGTCTGAAACCAATTTTAGGCCAAAACAGTGTTAAGTTCATACAATCTGGTCAGGATAAAAAACACCAATTACTTAGATTTTTCCTGTTAAAAGAGAAATAGAATATATGAGGAAAAGTGTAAAAGTTATCAACCCTTGCCTTGCAAGAAAAATAACAGTTCCTGTGTATGGTTAAATTATTTAATATCCTCTAGCTGAAGATTAACAGAGGATGGCCACAGCAGCAAAAATGGTTTCTGGCATTCAAATATTGTTCTCTTATTTTTACCTCCATACTCTATCTTTCTATAAGGTCATAATCATTTATCTGATTAGGGCTTCTATCAAATATTCATTGGAAAGGATTACTCAGGACAAACGTATTGACTGAAAAGAATCAATTTCTTTCTTCCATGCTCATTAAGTTAGCCTGATCACTCATATGTAATTACCTTTAAGCCCCTAGATCTTTCTCCATATTCACTTTAAACCCTCACATATGCCTCAATTTGCAATCGGTAACCTCTATTTGAAATGACTTTCAATAATACAACCATTATTTTGATCTCTCACTCAAACCTACCAGGCCCTCAATTTTTTTTGTTAATCACAAAAAATGGTTAGGATTTACCTGTATTGCTCATTTTTGTCATTTATTGTTTAAGAATAGATAGTTCTAATTTTATAGACATATTAATACTAATATTTTAAAACTGGTACTTACTGTATGAGTCTGTGAAATAGAATAGTGAGTACCAGGAACATAACCACAGATGTGTATATGTGCCAAGGGCACATGCCTGCAGCTAGGGTTATACAGTAAAAATGGGACCCATTTTTTAACCAGGCCCAAGGACCTAAAAATGTGCATCCAATGAAAATACTTTTCATGCAAGGTCCATTATATTTTTGCCAATAAAATATGTATATGTTTATCTATGTTATTTGTTAAAAGTGCTCTGTCTTTCCTCTGTCCACCAGATCTTTAGTGCAACTTGAAAAAATCCTTGATTTGCTCAGACACCTTTCTACTCAAGACACACATGAGTGAGAGTGCAGAATAATATTTTGCAATTTAGTGGTATGGCTCCTGGTAAATAGAAGGGCCTTGAGTTGTCATAAAGAGGCAAATTTGTATGCTAATCATATTAACATTTTTCTGTCTGCTGATAAATCTAGATCTTTCAATTTTGATATATTTCCTATTTTTTTCTTTTGTTCAGCATGATGGGATTCTAATTTATCCTTATAACATGTTGCCTTTCAACAGCTCTTCAAGCAGCAGCCCCCACCCTACTGGGAAATAAACAACAAGGACCAGCTTTCATGCTGCAAGAAGACCTCAGGCTGATAAATCCAGAGCTTCAAAGTCAAGAGTCAGGGCAGACAAAAGAATTGGAATTTAATAATGTCTTGCCTTCTACTGACAGTTTAATATCTACTTCAACACATGGTTTATTTCAAACGGAAGGCAGTTATCCACAAATACCTGGAAGCTCAAAAGAAATAGCAAATGCTTTGCCTCTAGAGCAGGTCCTTCAGGTTTCATCTAAAGAAGAACACCTATTGACTGTTACCAGGAAACCAATGGAAGGTCAGTTACTTTCTTTGGAGCCAGAAGCCTTAACTTTTTCAGGAACTCTTAAAGAGATGAAAACAACAACTCAAAAAACAGGAGAGGCAAAATCATTTAGTGATCCCTTACGGAATAAATCTAGACAGCCTTCTGCTTCCCGGTTAAAAGAAAAAGACTGGTCCTTAAATATTGTAGACAGAGAGTTAAAATCAAGGGAACCTACATGGAGGGATTTTCTTGAGCAACCAGTAGCAGATTCAAAAGAAGAACTTCCAGGTATTGACTATTTTGTGGATAAGCAAGCCAATAAAGTCAATGAACCCAGGTCTTTTCCTGAGGATGACAGAAACTCATTGCATACAACATGGAATTTAGGTGACAGAGGTTCAATGTACAAAGAAACAGATGCTTTAAATAACATTGCAACATCAACCATACCTGAAACATCTCAACCTTCAATATATTTTTCCAAAAGTTCACTAGATGATAATATATCATCACACCAATCCAGTCTTTTTAAGGAGCCCGACCAACACAGTAAAATAAGACTTACTGGAGATACAGGCTACAGTGACCAGAATATTCATAAAGGGCTACAGGAAAATGAAAAAAACATGAATCACAATGAGGAAAATGCTGATTCGCAGATCCATCTTGTCTATGATGAAATGTGGAAGAATAATGTTGATCTGACTACACAGGCATTTCAAAGATCCACTCTGCGTACATCAGAGGAGTCACAATCTGTTTTTAATGAAGCTGATGGCACTATGGGCAAAAAAACAAGTAAGAGTCTTTGAATAAATCCATTCTGTTTTGTAAAGGCAAAGACTATGTAGAATAAGTTAAAACGTATAATCCCCTTAAGTGTCAATTAACACTTATTAGCTTTAAAGTGTAGATTCTATAAAAGAAGGTCCAATACTGTAGCAATCATATGTTCAGAATACTGTGGGCAAGTAAAGCTTGTTCACACAGACCACTTAAAAAGAACACACCCTCAATATTTTCTAACAGACTCAGTGCATCTGGAAGCAAATCTGCAGCCTCCCCACCCATCAGTCTTCCTGCTGCACTGCCCATAATGCTTTCAGTTGGTTGTACTGCACTGCCCTGGTTAATTGACAGATTATATCACCAATTGGCACGCAATGGGAACTTTTATGTGTGCACACAGGTGCACACCCTTGAATTAACATTGGTGCCACATACAATGTTGTTTTAGCACCTTTCCCTGGATGGTTTAGCAACACCTTATAGCTCCAATCATGCTAATACAATCAACACCTTACATCCATGATGTCTCTGACTCCATGCTGGTTATAATAAACAGTTTATGTTGATTGGAGTAAGAACCCATGGTATATAACCACAAATATTCTTGTATTGGTCATTCTGAATTGAGAAATTTAGATGACTAGAGAAATATCTTCAAGGAAAACAAAAAAAGAAAGTCCAGTTGATTTGATCTATTACTATAGCTATACCAAAACAAACTGTGGATAATTATTGATAATACTTTTTTACATCTAGGTATTATTGATTTTTTTCTTATATATTTTGATGTCTAGTGTGCTTCTTTAACCCATTTCTATTGCAAACAGCCAAGATAGAAGAAGTCAGCACTCAGCAATGGAAACTTTTGCAGTTGGGGTGCACGTCTCAGGTAGCCACTTCCACCTCAATATGCAGTATTCCCAGATAGACAGCACCACACATCCAGTCAGATTCCTTAAAAAGCCTTTATTGGAAAAATGGCTTTAGCAAGACAGAAATACAGCGACGTTTCAGGCCGACATCAGCCTTTCCTCAAGCTACAAAATGCATGAAGTGAACACATTTATATACCATCTCTTTGCAGTGCCCTCTACTGGCTACTTAATTGTTACAGAAACAGCTGAACTTCCTCACGCTAATGAGTACATACAATGTTGCAAAAAAAAAAAAAATATATACATCAGGGTTAAGATGCTTCTTGAGCAAATCTTCCTGTTCCATCCGTGCAAATATTGAAAGTTTTCACAGTGATCTTCATGACACCACCCTGTAAGCCATGCTGTTTGTCTTTGGTGGTATGAAAACTGCTGCCTCATGTGGGAATCAACCCATGTGACCAACTGAAATCTTGACAAGGGGACTCCTCAATTGACTCTTCGCTTTCAGCCACCCCAATGAACCCTATTCTTTTCTACCTTAATGAAACACCAGGAGCCAGAAATGGTGTAAAATGGCCACAGCATTTATTGACATTTTATCAAATAAATAGACCATGCCAGCCTTACCCCAAGGCAATATTCAAAGCCAGAATTCCATAAGAGATCACTGCTATGATCTGCCATTCTTTACTTGAGATCAGCACTATGTCATTATATCCACCACTGAGTATTAGGCTGCCTCTGTCTACAGAGAGGATGGTCCCAAATCTGCTACCAACAAGAGCTTCATCGCCCACCATGAGAGAAGTTCAGTAGCCCTGCTGTCGGTCCTGAATCTGCAATGTCTCAATGATAGTAAATCTAAGCAGGCTATCACCTAACACAAGCAGCAGTAACATATGTATCAATAAACTCACTGTGCAGTCACAGGAGAGAACCTCCTTTCTCCCTTTTGTAAATGTTGCACTGCATGGTCCTACCGCTGCTGGGACAAATAAAACATAATACACATTATCATATATTCACTGTTTAGATCCAGAAGAAGGCAAAAAAACAGCCTGAAGCCACTGCCAATTATGTCTCAAGAGGTAAAAGATTCCTTCCTGGTCCCACTGGTGATCGGAAACATTCCCTGGATGAAGCATTTGACATCAATTTACCATGAATAATACCATGCAGACTCTTTCGTTATACTCTGTAATTGTACTAAAACCACAATATAACAGTGCATGCAGGAAAACATCCACATTGGGTATTAATAGATAATATGAGAATATAAAGAAGAGAAACTCCTGACATTTCACAAAATATGCAAAAAAGGGTGGGTGGGATGTTTCTACCTGCAAAAGATAAGGAGGTGAACTGCTTCTTCCCCTGACATCACATCCCTCCTTTTCTCTACCCCCAGCCCAGCTTTCCCCTGCCTTAATTCATTCCTTCTCACCCAATCACACTTACATCTGACTGTTTAAACATAAACCAGTGTATCTGGAGCTGGCTTCTGGTCATTTGGATCCCTTGTCATGCAGCCCCTGCATTTATAGCTCCAGGGCTTTCCTGTCAAATCTGTCTTTCCGTTGCTGAAGCAATTAAGTGGCTTAATATATAAACAAGAGACACATATATGTCTGGAGTCTGCCTGGTCTTTATATGGCAAGGTAGCCCTATCTTCACCATCTGCAATAGGGCAGTTGATATGGCCCCTGTCAGCCAATTCTCCAGCCAATGTCTGAAAGACATGCAAGTTTGGGGATGTGCAGGGGCAGAAAGGAGGACACCCAATTGGCATCCCCCTCCCAGCCCCATGAATACAGCTCTAACAAAACAGAGTGCATACCTCCCAAATGTCCCGTTTTCTGCAGGGCAGTTATGATTTTGACAGCTCAGCCCTCAGTCCTGGATTTCTTACTACTGAAATGTCCAGATTTTCTCTTTGATCTTCTGCACTGACTCCAGAAAAAGATACAAAGTTTCTGAAACTTAATTAAAATAAGAGTTTTTTTGGCAGAGAGCCAGCAGCTGCACTTGGATACTTTTGCAACAATTTAAGATAAGCGAAGAAACAATTGTAACTATTTAAGATAAACAAGCCTTGTAGGAGGACTGAGACTAGCATCTTAAAGGGCAATTCTGTTATAACACATAAAACATTACACTAAAACTCCCAAAAATGTGTTCAAACTTTTATAACCTGTCAACATTTGTAAAATGGACATGGTAATTAGGGGTTGTGACCATTAAATGGGCGTGGCCAAAAAAATCTCACAGCGCATGGTGCGGCACAACTTTTTGTCCCTCTTTTCGTTTTCAGCTATCTGCAGGGTAGGGAGCACTTTGAATCCTGTTCTGGAGGTAATAGCAAATAACCCCTAATATGCTAAACAGATTTATTAAGCATTGACTGTACTGTAGTGGTGGACTTTTTAAAATAATGACAGCTGCCTTTTAAATTCACATGACAACAAGGATTCATATTTAGCCTGCCTGAAACAAAACAGCTTTGCTGCAAAAGTTTTGTAAAGCAATACAAGGATACATACCACTGTACAAACATACAATACAGAAAAGTACACAAAGGAAAAAAGACAAGCATTATAATAAATGAAATATGTTCATATATACAAAGATTAAGTGCCATGTGGTAAGAGGCAAAGTAAGAAGGAGGTCCCTGCCCCACTGACTTTTATATCAACCAAATCAATCGTGGCCTGTCCCAGACCTCCATGTTTGCAAGAAATTGGCAATAAAATAGCCTTTTTTCTATGAAGAACAGTTGTAGCATAGTGGAAATGCAATGTATATGCTAGCACAAACGTAAAAAAGCCTTAACTGCAATGCTATTTCCTGTGTCCATTGATTCCAAAGCATTCCAAATGTCATGAAACATATCATTCAAATCTTTTCCCGAGTTTTTTTCAGGGCTAGTTTCACTCATCACCAGTTGGCCATATCTGAATATTGCAAAAATGGCTGTGGTTAAACAAAGTAAATATCTTTATTATAGGCATGGCATGAATGGAACATAAAGAGGGGGTCTTTCCATCTGCCAATACAGGAAAATCAGCAAAAGAGTAAATTAAACAATAAAAGAATTTATATAGCAATTGATTGTTAAGGTTTGAAAGGGACATGAAAAGCATTACATGTACGGAGTGACTTGCTCAGTTCCTGCTGTGCACACACAAATTGCCTTTATCCCTTGTTACAAGCTTCATTTAGCAATGAAACAGTCTTGATTACAGTGCGGGTTCCCAATAATGAACTTTCCACAGCTCTGTTTACCTAATGATGCTGACGGCCCACCTCACACTGGTAGGTTCTCTCTGGTTTCTGCAGGTCTCTCGACGGAATTAATTTTATCCTGCAAGAGCAGCCCGCTACATGGCTTGAATCAAAGTCACATATTTTGTTACTTCTCAATGTGACAAACATTATCATATGCACTGATGTGTGTTAATCTGATGTGCTTCACATGCTGGCAAGCACAGTTTGCAGAATGACAGCACAGGGAGCTCACATAAAGGAATATGGTCTAAGGTTTCTACACTACAGTCATCTTACTACTGAATAATATCTTACTGAGAATAAAGTGTTTAATAATTGCTAGTAATTGTGGTACATGTTTAAGCAAGTGCTTTAGCCTCAGCTTTTAGGCTAAAGTCAGAATTAATATTCCCTTGAGGAGCATCTGGCTTTGGGACAGAAACGTTGACAGCTTTTTTAATAAACACATCTGACTAATCTCTTTGTTATTGAGGAGTAGTCAATGATTAAATGTGGACCACTCATCAAACAAAGAGGAGGGTGGATATTGAAAGAGGGCATAGAGGCATCCAGGCTTGAAATTAGTGTCAGGAAGATGGACTTGCTTCCATTTTTGTAGGAATACAGTGTATACGAGTCTGGCCTTAACCTTCATCAATCAGCATTGAAGGAACCGATATATGAGCGTTTAGTTACAACAGCCCTGCAGCTATAAGATTCATCATGGCAGAGGTGAGAGCACCACCACTTACAGCCAATGAAGTTATTTTCTTTGGGCTTCTAGATAACATAATGTAACTAGGCGAATAATGAATTCACGGACGCTGTTACAGGATATGACTTGTTCACTATGGGCCAAATCCTAGGGATTTCATATATAAACTAGTAAAAGAAGTGTCAGTTGGGCAAGCATAGATTGTGTTTGACTGTTTTAATAAATACATATGTTATTTTAAAAAAGTTCTGGGGATATAATATAACTGTCAATCATGCTTATTGCAAGACAAAAAGCATGACAATGTGTTTATCACTGTTCTATGGCTTATAGGGGCTGCCGGGTTCAGTAGCAGGTGTTCTGACGATGTTCCAGATCAGAATCATTCATAGGGGGCTATTTTCATCATTGATAAAGTCCCATTAAAGGTGCTCCATTTATTTTTGTCACCTTGCCAATAAACTTCGTCTTTCTAAAACTGTTGTCCTGAGAGCATGAATTGCTGTATATAACCTATAAATCTTTATAATATAAACTATATATTATCGGTAGTATAAGCCTCAGCATACTGCTTCCAGGCACTTCTTCCTCAAATGAAAGTGTAGGCTCTGATAGGCTTTCTTAGAGCAGTCTATCATTTAGTAATGTGTGTAGTAGCTGAGCATGATATGGAGCGCTTCCATTATTGGTTGATGGAGTTGGGATAGGTACAGTATGACAGAGATAGGCTTATTTACAAACACAGAGTAATTGTGCGCCAGTTAGTAAATCATAGTTGTCAGCAGCTAGCTTACATCTGTCTGAATGTAGAATAATAAAAGCACTGATTACTTGTTGTGTGTTATTAACTGGGCTAAGTTTATCAATTGTTTGTATTTAAGACTCGACCCCTCTCAAAAATGAACCTGAAAGTGGAAAAACATAACCCATGAATGCCACACTTTAGGAAATATAAACACAAAAACATTACTTCATTTAATGCAATCTCAAATTTTTGTTTGTTAATGAGCTTCTTTTCAAATATATTTAAGAATCCCCAAGCATAGTTATACTGTATTTCCCTCAACTCTATATGGGTACCAAGTCGTAAATGAATAGTTGCAAAATCCAGATTCATTCACTATGATCATTGCTGATTGAAAGATAAAAATTAAATTTTACCCTTCTACAATGTTAAAACCCCACATGTATAAACCCTTTTCTAAATTATCTCAACTTTTATTTTATTATTTCCTCCCATTTTAAATTTTTTGTTTACCTCTTTTTTTTACTTCCCTCATTTCCTCATTGTATCTCTTCTTCTCTTCTCACTGATTCTGCCTCACATTCTTCATCTTTTAAATATTTGTATTAAGATATTATGTGCCCAAAACTGAACAAATTGGTGCTGCTAACAGAGTAACATTAAAGCAAAGGGGCTGGGGAAATTGATAGAATATACACCATATCTCTTTCCCCAGTGAAGAAAATGGGTAACATTTAAATCTTAGGAACATTTGGGAATGTCGTAGTCTCTGAGTCAATGAGACAAAGCTGTGGTTTTGACCTTTGACCGAGCTATTTGGAGAACTACATAACCCATCAAAATATTAGCTGGTTATAATATGGATTAGCAAGAGTTCTGTGTGTCAGAGCTATGCCACCATAAATGGTGATGTTAAGTGCAGGGATAAATTATAGAGAAATCATGTGCAAGAATTTTATGTTCTAAACTAGTGAACTAATTTGCAGACACAGCTATTAATTTGGCTACTATTAGCACAGGTGGTAGCTACATGTGTAGCCAAGCTTGGGCAGAAAAGAAAATGTAATAGATTGTAAGGATTGCACTAGACTTCTCCATATTAAAATATTAAAATAACAGTTTCAAATAGAATATTTTTAAATGAACTGCTTTATTCTAGGTGAGATGATCCAGTTCATCTTTCAAACCTAACTCCTCTGTCCTTTATATCACAGGGTTGAATGAACAGACAGAAGATAAGGAAATGGACAGCCTGACATCATTTGCAACTCATTCCGATGCTAATGATGATAATAATGATTCTGGAAGGCAAGAATTTGGTAATATATACAGCAACCATCCATCAACTACAATGGACCCAATGAGCAATGAACAGCTAGAAAGCTACTACAGGGCAATGCTTGGTGTAAACAAAATTTCTCCTGTTGAGGAACAAGATCTTCCACAAGCTGTCACTGTCCCAGATGTGGAAGGTAATTCTTTGCAAAGCACCACAAGTCCCAAACTAAAAAGTATTTGGAAACACCCAGGAAAGATTAGTAGGAATGCTTTTGTTGACAATAAAACACTAAATGGAGGTTATGGTGGAACTGTTAAATTGGCTCCATCCAAAACTGAGATTCTGCCAACAACAGAACATGTTGAGAGTTTCTCTGGAGATTCAAAGGACAGAGAGGAGAACAGACTGCTTCCTATAAATTCCCTAGCATTACCCAACCCTTCTGTTGTAACCCAGATCTCGGATGACTTTTATTTCCCAACTGTAGACCATCCCAAAACTGAAGCAAAATCCATTATTAGGGGCAGTGAGATTAACCTGTATAAGAATAGGGAGCAACAACCTAGTTTCCAAGAAAGACAAGGCAAAGAAAGGACCTTCTCTGCTAAGCTGGCATCCACATTCAAAAAAATAATGTCTCAATTAGAAACAAAGGAGGTTATCTCTAAGGAACCTAATGTCTCAGATGCAAGTATTACTGACAGTGCCTTTAGGAAACATGAACCTGGCATGCTAAACACAGTGCATCCGCCGAATGATGACAGCTATCCCCCAGAGGAAAAAGTGAAAACAGCAGAAATGACAACTCAGTATTTGATCAACATGACTGGTATACAGAACACTGAGTTAGAAGGATGGAGAATAGATAAAGCTTTGTCAAAGCCATCATTTCCATTTACTACAGACATGGCAATGAACTCAGATAACCTACAGAAACTTACACACAGTACAGAGAGAGTGGAACTTATTATGATCACTGAAAACCCTAGAAACAAGAATGCTATCTCATCTCATATTCCTGAGCATCATACTTCTGTCAGTGCTTTACAGCTCAGTCCAGGCAGGGGTCAGAATAATTCAGAATTTACAAATCAGACAAAACCAATCCCGGCACAAGATTCCAATAATACTGTTGCAGTTGATGCATATATGATAGAACTAGTAGGCAAGACACGTAGGTTGAATACAGCTACAGGTAATAATACTAAGCTTGCACAGCAAACTAGTGACTTGTTTCCAACACCCAATATAATTACTGCAAGCACCAACTTTGAAGAAGATGCTTTTGGAACACAAGTTTCTCCTACAATCGTTCTACCAAATACAGCACCAACAGAATCTCGGTTGCCATCAGTACTTAATAATAATTACAGTAAGCAATCCTCCTCAACAACTGTAACTGCTGGATATGAAACAGAACACAGTGGGCAAGTTTCCTTGTCACCATCTCAGAAAGAGGCCCAATCCACCTTAGATTCAGTATTAGGATACCCAGGAAACACAGACACATCTGAAATAGAAGATGCAGCATTTCATGAAAAAGACTTGGGAAGTGGATTAGATGAATATAGTTCCCGATGGATGACTGAAGATCACACAAGCACACAAGGTAATTCTAGTCTTTGTAGTACAAGAGAGAAGAACATCAATCTGCTGAGTGTTCAATCTTCTCTCTGTTTTGTTCTGATATTATTACTAAGTACAACAGCAGAAAAGACAGGGAAGGTGGACTCAGTAAATATTGCAAAGACATACATTTTTTCCAGACGATTTTAACACTGATTGTCATTTATTACCCCTCTCCATTACAAGGGCAATAAACATAGGCACCCATAACAGTTATTAAAGGCGACAGCCTAGCAGAGCACAGAACAGCAGTAAGTATTCATTTGGGTTCATCCGCAGGAAAATAAAATGATAATAATTGCAGTTATGATTTTCTGGGGCCATCACTTTTCACAGTGTGATTAAAATTCAAAACGAATGAGAATTTAGTTGCAAGGATTTATGATAGTGTTGCATGCTGTCCCAGGAAAGTATTTGCTCTTAAATAAGCAAAATGTTTAACAAGCTAAGGCCTCCCAAAATCTTCCATACATCTAAGTGACTGTGGCAGTCTTGTTTCTATGGTTACTGTGCATATTCATTGCCCTCTGCCAAAGCAAGAAAGGAAAATATTTCAGCAGTATTCTGTTAATGAGGCCCAGCGAGCCCATTCAGAGCCTGCCATAGCTTTAAAAAGGGGTATTGTTTAGTAATTCCACATCAAATACTTCATTTTCCAAGATACTTTAGACCTACATGTGTCCATTACAGCATGGTATTCAGAAAACTTGCAGTTTAAAGTTACTAGTCTGGATAAAACTCCAGTTTGGTGTAAAACATGGTCTGTGTGTGTGCCTCTGTCTTACATGGAAGCTTATTCCATTCATTATATAGACTTTCCTTTTGTTTTGTCATTCACAATGGAATTCTCTTCCATGTCCTGGTTATAAGAGCAAGAAACTAACTGGTGGGCTTTCACATTTCCTCTGCCTCCATCTCAATCCATTTGTGACAATATCCACCACACATTATATATGTATAAATATCTAAATCAGTAATGTTATTGCTGGAGAGTTTGTGTTAGGGTGAAGTATGGGGAAGTACTAACTAGTTTCTCCACTGCTAATTTTCATATATTTGTAATCTGTTTAAGATATCCAAGAAAGATGATGTTTTGGTCTGTGTAGGAGAAATGTGTTTCTATTACACGTATCAGACAAATGCCCCATTGTAATGCTCTTCTCACTGTAGGGCTTGTTTGCTGATGGTTGGGCAGGGAACAAAAAAACAGGGGATAGCTGCAATGTGTGTCATAATTTGCACCCAGTCTGGCTGTCTGCATTGGCAAAAGCTATAAATGGGGCAGTGCAGTATCAAGCTATTTAGGAGGCCTGGCTTAACAACCTTTTTCTTCCAACAGTCAATTTTATTGCAAGGTTTGTATTTGTTTTTTGCTTGTTTGTTTGGGTTCAATTTGCTATTCTGAGTATATTATCAGTTGTAAAACGGAGCTTGCTCTGCAAAGCCTATTTTTTGTTAGAGATCAAGTGTTACGGTTTCCTGTTATTTCATTTTTCATATTTATATATCAGAAGGCTTCATATATTGGGTGTTCAAGCCTCTCTTTCAGGTTCCTCTTAGCTCAACACAAGTTTACAATAACATGGTTGTTCTTCATTAGTTTCATTTATATACAAGGCAGTAAAACAGTGTGCAACCCCGCATCTCATTTTAACTGGTGTAAAAACTGGAATCACATCCCCTGTTTTGAGTCCCATATGCAGACTAGCCCCACACTTTGCACGTTTATTTTCCGTTCTTCTCCAGACTCCCATTCTCCATCCATTTGTGTATCTTTCTCTCTCGCTCCAGCATTTCATTTATCACTGTCTCAACCACAAATAGAGCATTCACTCCACATGGCTGCCCCCACTTCTTGCAGCTCCTTTGTTCCCGATGAGAAAGAAGACAAATAACCCTTTAACTCCCTTTACACTTTATTCCATCTTTTCTTAAAGAGACCTTTGATCCTTTCTTTTCACCTGGGGAAGGGGCAGGGGGCTGTCACAGATTACTTACTGAGCTCCAGCTGATGCCGCAAGGTTCCGAAATGACTCTGTCAGGGTTACAAAGCTGCTGGCAACATCTGTGACAAAATGCATTACAGAAATCTCTCTTGAGAAGCCTGCAAACAGATCTAATATTTTAAATGTATTGATTATAGAGGGCCTCTAAAGTAAGTGTGAAATGTGTTTCTCAACTAAAGGTGGCAAAGAAACATTTTTGGTGCTGATACTGGCTTTTCCACAGCCATTTTTTTCTTTGGGTTTAATAGGAAAAAAACCCACACATGCTAATGTATCTGTTTATTTGTTGAGAGAACAGTTTAGCTTTGTACAGCAACACTGTTTATAATTTCAGCACTGCTTTTGGATAAGTAAAACCTTTTCTTTACTTGCTCTGTAACTCTAGAGTATTTCAAATATTTTATAAAGCTGGACATACCTTGGCAGATTTAAGATGCCAATTTGGCTCCTTTGGATCAGGTTGGCAGCTTATCTACTTGTGTATTAGCCAGATATCTATCAGGCAGATCTGAATCCCATCAGGCAAGGACTGCTCTGGTATATTTAAAAAGGGGTCCTCTTCCTACAGGCGACAAATTATCGTATTTGACCTGAGTGATTAAATAGGAGAAAGATCCACTAGTTTGGCGAAGTCTTGGGTTAGCTGAATGTATGTGGCTCTCCTTCACTTCATCATCTCTCCATACACTTGTTTAGTATGATGCATTGGAAGATGATATTTTCAAAAATAACAGATATCTGTTAGAACTGCAGTATGTACTTTAAACACTCTTTTGATGTGCTTAGATAGATGAATAGCATGGATTAAATTTAACCACACTAAAGTCTAAAATCCAGGTATGTATGGCCATCTTAAGTTTACATGACTGCCAGCTGAAATGGTGTCACTGGTACTGTGCACCATTTGCTAATGATGACCCATTTTATCGTCAATGCATATGTTTGAAAACTGCACATCAGCAGAAGTTTGGAGCTGTTCTTGGTGCGTCAGTGTCAGGGAGCCGGGAGCTCCCACCAGGGAGATTGTCAGGATCAAGGAGGAAGCCCTCTTGAGGGAACAAGGTCGCGGTGTCCAAGGGGTTAATCCAAAAGAGTGGTCGGAATCCAGGCAAGAGTTCAAGGCAGGCGGATAACAGCAAGTCCAAAGTCCAGGCAGGAGTCAAGGGTATTAATCAGGAACAAGTTTAGCGAAAATAGCACACAGGGAACCCAGGAAATACTTTGGGGAAGATTTCCTATACTTGGGCGCCATTCTGGCGTCTAAACAGGCTTTTTATTTGAATTTGGCGCCTTAGTGACGTCATTGACGTCCTTGCGCCGACGTCGGCGCACTGACGTCATCGCGCCGGCGCCGCTTACCCACGTGGAGGCCATGGGCGCCGCCATCTTGGGAGCGACGCCGGCAGGAGAGGACGCGCCGCCCGGAGCTCCTGGGCCTGCTCCGGGCGGCGAACGTTACAGTCAGGTTTTTAGCATTATTGTGCTGTTTGTCAGGATACTTTGCCTTGCCAATGCTGGGATTAAAAGAATAGTTCATTAGCTAAAGGAGGGATGACAGGACGATGGAACTTAAAAACTGCTG
Source organism: Xenopus petersii (assembly GCA_038501925.1). Taxonomy (NCBI): domain Eukaryota; kingdom Metazoa; phylum Chordata; class Amphibia; order Anura; family Pipidae; genus Xenopus; species Xenopus petersii. The sequence continues at coordinate 105,931,956 of CM076673.1, forward strand.
AATAGAAACCTTGCAGGAAACAATGGGAGAAAAATGCGAGGAGAGAAATACTTTGAGATTTAGCCAATGCTTTGTTGAAGTGCAGCAATTAGATTTTTCAAGTACATGTTGGAAACTTTAAAGCAAATACGTGACTGTTTGCTTCTGCTTTAGCCCTAGCATGTATGAAAAAAAAGAACAATATTTTTTCAGAAGCAAAGGTTATATTGCAAATGCTAGACCATATAAACATTATCAGATTCTGTAATGAGAAATCCACACAAAGCATTCACCTGGGGTTCCTTTGAGATCGATGTGGCTGGGGTGGCTCTAGCACAGTAAGAAACGAAAGGAGATTAAGTTGGTGCATCATTGATTGTAGACAAAAGAAATTGATACTCATTATTAGTAGATAATGATGACAGTTGTATAAATAATTGAGTATTAATTGCAAACATATATCTTGTTTAATATTATACATTCATTACTTGGTAGTACAGCTCTTGCATTATTTAAGCACTTTGATCTCCCCGTAACATCGTCTACTCATTCAGCTCCATCAATAAAGGAATCATATCTACTTTGATCAAAGTGGTTTGGAAACTGATAAAAGAATAAATGACTAGAGTAAAGAAATAGATGCATGATTCACACTGTACCTTTGTTTTTCCTGTTTGTATTGAAGGCAAAGTCTCATGAACTAGTTCAAGTCTTCACCAACATTAAGCAATGTGAAAGGAGCATAACTACAGAGGAAGCAGATGCTGTGTTTGCAGGGGTGCCCAGGAATGCAAGGGGCCCAGCAAGACCTTAATTAATGAGTAGTTTTAGCATATCTTGGTAGAATAGGTCAACATGCCAATGTTTTTGGAGCTTCAGTTGAATTTTCTGTGGGACCCAATAACACACCACTGCATTGTAAGTCTGTCAACATCTTTAGCAGCATCTTTATCTTTAACTACGGCAGATCTTAGCAAAATATCCTACTTTTTTGCATTTGCGGCACTGAACAGCTTTTGCAGGACATGTAACATGATTTGCAGTGTGTTGTGTTGAACCACAGCGAAAGCTGTATTTTCTATTTGTATTTGCAGTGTAGTTGAATCCCTTTCCTTAGCACTTTATTTTGCCTGTGACTGTGCATTATTAGGCCACAGTGTTGAATTCACAATCTGTACATTCCCAGCAGTTCCCTGACTGAGAGTTTTAGCCTCTGCCACTGCTGTTTCAATTCGGCTAGCAACTGTTATAGCCTTTGCAAGGGTTAAATCCTGCTCTAGGAGCAGTCTCTCTCTAATGCGAGGTGAGTTTTTTTTTTCCACTATTTGGTCTCTTAGCATTTCATCTATTAGATTCCCAAAGTCACAGGTAACAACCAGCTCTCTCAAAGCTGCTTCAAATTGTTCTGTGGATTCGCCATTACGCTGTCCACATTGGCAGAATTTATATCTTTCAGCAACCACATTTACTCTTGGCATGAAAAAATTCTTTATAGCAGTAAGTGCAGTTTCATAAGTCTCATCAGCTAATTGTAATGTATAGAATATACCTGTACGCTATCCCTTTGCTCCCAGGCAGTGAATAAGAAAAGCAGGCTTTCTAGCAGCAGAAATCTCCCCTTGGTCAGCAGCAATAATGTAATTTTCAAACATACGGATCCAAGCAGTAATGGTAGGCTCACCAGGGTTTGGAAGAAAAGGTGCAGGCTGCTGCAGAGGTAGAAGAGCCATCTCGTTGTCAATCTGTTATGTTTTGGGTAGCCGAGGATGAGGAGAGTATAACAGTGCTTTATTAGCAGACTCATGCAGCCATTACACAACAGTAACTTTCACTTTTAAGCTGTCAGGAAGTATGCACAGTATAAGTCTGTGCACAGTGACATCTACAGGCCATTTGTATAAACACCACAACTTTTTCCATTACTGATGCAGCAGGATAAGTGTGTAGCATGACTAGTGTTGTGTGTGATTTTCCAAAAATGGCTAAACTGTGTTTATATTGTGGTGGATCCTATTTAATGTGTGTCTGCAATTTTGGGAAAGAACTGCATTGTAGGTTAAGAACATGACAAATTCTACACATAGTACGTGGTTTGTAAATGAGTTTCATTATCAGTGCATCTCTTATCTGGACATTTTAAACAGATAATTTACACTTCTATAAATGATTTCCTTTTTTGCTGTAATAATAAAACAGTGCAATTTTTCAGATTTTTGCTCGAAAACCACGAAATCTTCAGATTATTGCACAAAGATATCTTCGAGACCTCGGCAGGTCTGAGATGCCAGATTTTCAGATTTTGACTTTATCCATCCTAGGGGGAATAATAAATCCCAAAAAAATCTAGGTTTTTTTTCCCATTAAAATCTTGGATTTTATAGTAAAAAAAACAAATTTTTCGGGTATTTGGCATTCAGACTTAAATAAATAAGCCCCTTACTGTAACAGGAAGAAGTGTGGAACCAAAAGACAGAACTCTGTCTTTTAATTATCTCATGTGACCTAACATGTATGGTTTGTTTGTTTTTTAAAATGACAATTTTCTATTTATGATTACCCTATTATTATGAAAATGGTTTATTAACATGAAGCAGGGTTTTACATATGAGCTGTTTTATGCAATATATTTTTATAGAGACCAACATTGTTCAGGGGGTAGAGTTTTCCTTTAAGGTATGAAGAGTCAAATTCATTATGGAAAGACTCATTAGATGGAAAATACCAAGTCCTAAGCATTCTGGATAACTAGTCATCAACCCAGAGGCTGATGACCACTTCCTGCCTCGCTAGTGTTTATTGTTGGCAGCGGGTGAGTCTTCCTCTTTAACCTTCCACTTCAGGAGGGAACAGATGTTGCTGGGAGCCTAGGGCTAAGGCCCCAGTAAAGAAAAAGGACTCAAGGGTGGTGAGGCCCTTGGTGAAGTCAGGGATTCAGGGACCCTCTGAATGATGTGCAGTCAGGACAGGGTAGTATATATATATATATATATATATATATATATATATATATATATATATATATATATATATATATATATATATATATATATATGCACCTGAAAATGTGTACATGGGCAATCTCATCTAACTCATCTGAAACTGAAAAAGGGGTGAATATCATATATTTATAGGGCTCTGGGGAGAGAATCCAATACAGGGTAACTCCTGGGAAATCCAGTATAGTTGACAGGTATGCCCTAGGGAGGGCCCAGCCGGAAGGAAAAGGTGGCCATAGACGTACAGATAATATCGTACGAAAGTAATTTTCGTATGATATTCGGTGCGTGTATGGTGGGAAAATAGCCGACCGATATCGGCAGAAGACCTGGATATCGGTGGGCTCATCGATTGGGCTGGACGAAAAATTTTGATCAGGTGCCTTTGAAGCCACCTGAACAAAGGCCAATGTTAGTGCTGAATCGTCAGATACAGGTAGAATTCTTTTGTTTCTACCTGTATATCTACCTGTATATCTGATGATTCTGCTCTACACGTGTGTATTGAAATGAATGATCTTTCTTGGAAAGATCTTTTCCAAGAAAGATCGTAATTGTTACATCTATGGCCACCTTTAGTTAGGGCAGAGCAAAAAACTGCTCTCCCAGCTTGAAGATCCATTATGGTGAAATTTGAGGTGAACAATGAACATCTATTTGCTTTTTAAGGTATTCTTGTAGATAATAATAAATATCTGATATAGCAATGCAGTTATGTAACTCTAGCATTGTCATGAGGTAATCTGGGTCCAAACAAATGATGGACCTAAAAGGTGGACATGAATGAAAAAGTCTTATAATCACTGCCCTAGATCCTTGAATATGAAAGAGCATCTTGTCCTTTAACGTAATGGTGTACTTAGTCTAACAAATATGCGCCATGTTAAGATTGTCCTCAGCAGTGTATATGGTTCTTAGCCAATGGCCATTATCTTACCCTGTTTTCAGGGTAGTCTGCAAAATTGTTGATGTGTTTCACCATGCCTTCTGAACATTGTGGCTTCCCCACAAATGCCCTAAAATGACCACTGTTCTGTTCAATTGATTAAGAACACAGTTGTCTGGCAGAGCATATGTCCATCACTCACAAATCCCACAAGACAATGTTCCTTGTGCATTCTTTATCACCTTCTTTTCTTGCTACACAAGTAACATTTTCAAACTGTACTGCATTTCAGGTTGGACCTAGTAGAATATACTGTATGTTGTGAGCTTTACTTACTAGTCATTCTGTCCAATAACTTGGCCACAAAAGATACGGATCATTGTAGATAGTACATAGTACATAGTACATAGTAAGTAAGGTTGAAAAAAAGACACATGTCCATCAAGTTCAACCTTTTTTTTTTTTTATTAACTACCTATCTGCCAGTTGATCCAGAGGAAGGCAAAAAACCCATCTGAAGCCTCTCCAATTTGCCTTAGAGGGGGAAAAATTCCTTCCTGACTCCAAAATGGCAATCGGACTAGTCCCTGGATCAACTTGGACTATGAGCTATTTCCCATAACCCTGTATTCCCTTACTTGCTAAAAAGCCATCCAACCCTTTCTTAAAGCTATCTAATGTATCAGCCTGTACAACTGATTCAGGGAGAGAATTCCACATCTTCACAGCTCTCACTGTAAAAAAAACCCTTCTGAATATTTAGGCGGAACCTCTTTTCTTCTAATCGGAATGGGTGACCTCGTGTCAGCTGGAAAGACCTACTGGTAAATAAAGCATTAGAGAGATTATTATATGATCCCCTTATATATTTATACATAGTCATCATATCACCCCTTAAGCGCCTCTTCTCCAACGTGAACATCCCCAATTTGGCCAGTCTTTCCTCATAGCTAAGATTTTCAATACCTTTTACCAGCTTAGTTGCCCTTCTCTGTACCCTCTCTAATACAATAATGTCCTGTTTGAGTGATGGAGACCAAAACTGTACGGCATATTCTAGATGGGGCCTTACAAGTGCTCTATACAGTGGAAGAATGACCCCCTCCTCCCTTGACCCTATGCCCCTTTTAATACAGCTCAAGACCTTATTTGCCCTTGATGCTGCTGACTGGCATTGCTTGCTACAGCCAAGTTTATCATCTACAAGGACTCCAAGGTCCTTTTCCATAATGGATTTGCCTAGTGCAGTCCCATTAAGGGTATAAGTGGCTTGGATATTTTTACATCCCAGGTGCATGACTTTACATTTATCAACATTGAATCTCATTTGCCACTTAGCTGCCCAGCTTGCCAGTTTGTCAAGATCATGTTGCAAGGATGCCGCATCCTGGATGGAATTAATTGGGCTGGATAATTTTGTGTCATCTGCAAACACTGATACATTACTTACAACACCCTCCCCTAAGTCATTAATGAACAAGTTAAATAAAAGTGGACCCAATACTGAGCCCTGGGGGACCCCACTAAGAACCTTAATCCAAGTAGAGAATGTCCCATTAACAACTACCCTCTGTACCCGATCCTGTAGCCAGTTTCCTATCCATGTGCAAACGACTTCATTAAGCCCAAGTAGACCTTTGTGGGGCACAGTATCAAACGCTTTGGCGAAATCCAAATAGATCACATCTACTGCCCCCCCACTATCCAGAATCTTACTTACCACATCATAAAATGCAATCAAGGTCGTCTGACATGACCTATCCTTCATAAAGCCATGCTGATTGTTGCTCATAATGCCATTCATTAGGACAAAATTTTGAATGTGATCCCTTAACAAGCCTTCAAATAATTTGCCCACCACAGATGTCAAGCTTACTGGCCTATAATTGCCAGGCTGAGATCGTAATCCCTTTTTAAATATTGGAATAACATCAGCTTTTCTCCAATCCATAGGCACCATACCAGATGACAGTGAATCTGAGAAAATCAGAAATAAGGGCTGGTCTAAAACTGAACTAAGCTCTCTTAGAACCCGGGGGTGTATTCCATCAGGCCCTGGAGCCTTGTTTACATTAATTTGTATTAAAGCTTTTTGAATCATATCCTGAGTCAGCCACTGACTAGATTGAGCTGAACCATTCAAGCAGTTATTAAGTGAGCCTGTGAACCCAGACTCCTCTATTGTATACACTGAAGAAGAGAACTGATTTAACACATTTGCCTTATCTGTTACAACCATACTGGTACCATTATTTAATGGAGCAACACTCTCAACCTGCATCTTTTTACTATTAATATATTTAAAAAACTTTTTAGGGTTAGTTTTCACCTCCACCGCAATTAACTCCATTTCTTTTCTTAGCCTTCCGGATTGCTGATTTACAACATTTATTACAGTGTTTATATTCATTAAATGCAGCTTCTGTCCCTACAGATTTGTAGTTTTTAAATGCCTTTCTCTTCTGTCCCATTAACTTCTTTACTTCTGTATTAAGCCACACAGGATGATTCTTAGAGCTTCTACGTTTAGTCCTTAAGGGAATAAATTGAGAACAGTAATGATTTAATATCATTTTAAAGGACAACCATTTCTGTTCTGTGTTTTTAGCTGGAAACCTAATGCCCCAATCAATGCTCTGTAGGGCAGCCCTCAAGGCACTAAAATTAGCTTTTGCAAAATTCATGGTTTTTGTTGCCCCAGTATATTTTTGTTTTTTGCACCAGACATTAAAAGATATAACCTTATGGTCACTATTACCCAGGGGTTCAATGACTTGCACATTTGCTATAAGTTCTGGGTCATTTGAGATCACTAAATCAAGAATAGCATTTTTTCTGGTAGGCTCCTCAACAACCTGTGCTAAAAAATTGTCGTGCAATAAATTTATAAACTTGTTCCCATTAACTGATCTAGCAGTACCGTTGCTCCAGTCAATATCTGGGTAATTAAAATCCCCCATTATCATTACTTTACCTAAACTAGTAGCCTTTTCTATTTGCATTAGGAGCTTTGTCTCTTCCTCCTCACTTACATTGGGGGGTCTATAGCATACGCCTACAATTAATTTGCTGGATTCTTTACAATTGGTGAAGAACTCCACCCATACGACTTCTGCACCCTCATTTTCTAACATAACCTCCTCCTTTATATGAGCTTTTAAATCCTGCCTAACATACAGACATACCCCTCCTCCTTTTCTATTGCCTCTGTCCCTCCGAAACAAAGTATAGCCACTGATATTTACTGCCCAGTCATGCGACTCATTCAGCCAGGTCCGGACTGGGATTCAAAATAGGCCCTGGCATTCCAGGTACAAAGAGGCTGAAACAGTCCACCACCAGCCTACTAATTAATGACTTTCTATGGCATCTTACAGCAGCCCCTCTGGCATTTGCCAGAACTGACAGATTGCCAGTCCAGACCTGCATTCAGCCATGTTTCGGCCACACCAATCACATCATATTTTCCTTCCATCACCAGCAGCTCCAGCTCTCCCATTTTACCAGCCAGACTTCTTGCATTTGTAAACATACATTTAATACTGGCACCATATTGAACATATGACATGTGGTCCTCCCTCTCCTTAACAGTATCCCCAGCCAAATCTCCTCCCCCATTTTCCCTTTCTTTGCCCACTATCTCATCTAACCTGTCTACCACTGAATCTTTTACTGAACCCTCCCCCCCACACCTAGTTTAAAATCTCCTCCAACCCTCTAGCCATCTTCTCTCCCAAAACAGCTGCCCCATCATCATTGAGGTGCAGCCCATCCCTAGCAAAGAGCCTGTAGCCGACTGAAAAATCAGCCCAGTTCTCCAAAAACCCAAAACCCTCCTCCCTACACCAATCTTTCAGCCACGCATTAATCTCCCTACGCTCCCGCTGTCTCCTTAGCGTTGCTCGTGGCTCAGGTAATATCTCTGAGAAAATTACCTTGGAAGTCCTCGCCCTCAGCTTTGAACCTAGTTTTTTTAAAATCATTTTTGAGGACTTCACCACCTCCTCTAACTTTGTCATTGGTACCTATGTGTACCAAGACCGCTGGGTCTTCCCCAGCCCCTCCCAATAATCTGTCCACTCGTTCCACCACATGCCGAACCCTAGCACCAGGCAAGCAGCAGACTGTTCGGCATGTAGGGGCCTTGCGACAGATTACCCTATCCACCTTTCTAATAATTGAATCCCCTATAACTAGAACCTGCCTTTCCTTCCTTGCACTTCCCCCAGCACCCGCTCCGAGAGTCAGCCTGCTCCATACATGCCAGTTCGGAGTTTTCCTCCCCAGCATCTTCAGCCAAAACGGCGAATTTGCTGTTTTGGACAAACTGTGGACCAGCCCCCCTACTCTTCTGTCCCCTACTTCCCCTCTTGACTGTCACAAACCTTCCTCCCTCATTAGCCTCCACTGCCCTTTCTCCTCCCCCCACTCCACTAGCCCCTGCCAGTGGTTGCTCTGCGAGCCTCCTGTCATTCCCCTCGTTTGCTGATGCTCTCAGTGCTGCAAGTTCACCCCTTAGAGTCTGCAGCTCAGATTCCAAGATGAAAACCCACCGACATCTCTCACATGTGAATACTGCATGGAACTGCTGCTCCAACACCACATACATGTGACAAGACACACACTGAGTAATACCAGCAAATCCACTCATATTTACACTGGGTACTTACAGTCTCCCAAATGTAATTCCTCACCAACGCCTTTTCAGTTTTAAACGCCTTAAGGTTTTTAACGCTGCTTAACACTTAATTCACATGCAACACTCGCTAAGCAGCTCCCACACTCGCTTTGCCTTCACAAGTGTAAGGTTTCAACCAGAGCACACAAAGCCTGTTCAGAATTTACCTGATTATCCCCTCCCCCTTAATTAGAAGAAAGAGGGAAAGGAGAAGAAAAAAAAATGCTAAATAAATAAAAACCCTTATTAACTTTTTTTTTTTTATGTTCCCCTTAGACCTCTAAAGCTAAAACACAAAAAGAAAGTAAATGCTCTTAATGTATCAAATAGTTTACCCCAAAGAGAGAAAAGAAAAAGCTGTTTGTCTCAGTCAGATAACTCACAGAACACACAGCAGTCAGTTATTTGCACTTACTCCCTCCTTGCACCCAGCACTCCCAGCATGCACAGCAAACACCAACGCCTTAAGGTTTTTAACGCTGCTTAACACTTAATTCACATGCAACACTTCGATCACATGCAACACTCGCTAAGCAGCTCCCACACTCGCTTTGCCTTCACAAGTGTAAGGTTTCAACCAGAGCACACAAAGCCTGTTGAGTTGTAAAACTTTTTAGTTTCTCATACAGCTATGAGACCTGTTATCCATGCTCAGGACCTGGGGACCTAGGCCTTTCTGGATAACAGATCTTTCTATAATTTTGATCTTCATACCTTAAGTCTACTAGAAAATCATGCAAACATTAAATAAACCGAATATGATTGTTCTGCTTCCTATAAGGATTAATTGTATTTTAGTTTGGATCAGGCAAAAGGTACTTTTTTATTATTACAGAGAATAAGGGATTCATTTTTAAGAATCTGGATTATTTGGATAAAATGGAGTCTATGGAGATGGCCTTTCCATAATTGCTTTGTGGATAACAGATCCCATACTTGTACCCCAATACTACCATGCCATATACTTACCTCCACTCCCATAAATCTACCCTACAGTACTCCTAACTCTTGCGTTTCCTCCATACTTTTTGGGACCATTATTGTAAATTATATGACAGGTGTTTTGCATGTCATGTCATTTGTATGAGTGGTGACTATTAGTATTTCAAGTGAATTACAGGCTCCATTTTGTTTACAGGTGAACCGCAACCTTGCTCGCATAACCCATGCTTGCACATGGGAACTTGCCAGTCCAATGGCAGCACATATAGCTGTATCTGCCACAAAGGTTATTCTGGGGAAAACTGTGAAATTGGTAAGTATAGCATGCAATCTTTTAAAATATGACAATTTTCAATGAATTCGACTGAGATAAGAATACAGTGGGGTTATGTGTGATAAAATATAGAACTTCATAGGTAACAGACCCCACCGACCCCAACTACAGCAGCTTTACTTCCTCTGGCCACATACAGTAGTTCTTTCCGAATTGCAGAGCTGTGAAGTTCTGTTGGTACCCATCGTTCCTTTTCTAGCTTGGTCAGTTATCAGAGAACAGGCATATGCACAATGGAAGCCAACCATTGAATATGCACATGCTCTGGGTCACCAATCAATGGTATCCAAGTTGAGAAATGAAATAAAAGTAACAGCCAACTATGGAAATCAGCAATTGGGGGGTACATTTAAGTTGGGCAAATGTTAGGAATGGGTCTATGCAATAGCTAGGAATGGATCAGTGATTGTCAGTAATGGCAGGAATTATTGAAAGGATTTACAGAGAACAAAAAGCAGTATTATGGGGGATCCATTCTGTCAAACAAGACCTATAAAGCATTATTTACAGAAATCTACCATGTAGGTGAGGACATTGTAATGACATGTTTATGATCCCTCTGCTTCCCCAGTGCTCTATAAAAACTGCATAATTAATCAGGCAATAGATGCATGCACAGATGTGCACATGCGTTCTATTAAAAAGCAGACGGATGCTAATTGTGTATAAAATAATATGCTACACTGATACTTTGGCTTAGTTTTATTTAGTGACACCTATTGGAAAGCAATTTTTAACAACCAAAAGTTAGTTGCTTTCGCACAGAGATATATTACCATATGTTTATTACCAGCATGTTCTCCTATTAAATCCGCCTGTTTTTCCCATAATAGATATTGATGAATGTCTGTCTGACCCCTGCCAGAATGGAGGCACCTGCATTGATGAAATCAACTCCTTCTTGTGTTTGTGTCTGCCAAGCTATGGAGGAAGCACATGTGGGAAAGGTAATCCAGCTTACATGGCAAGTACAAAATGCACAGTTAGTGTAAAGGGAACAGTCAATGTGCATGTTTTTTGTGCATGACAACAAAAAAAGTATGTCCATATGGAAATGTACTCACACTCAGGGCAAGAGTAAGGCAAAATGCATTAAATACAATATCATTTTTGACACATGAATGCATGTACAGTGTGCCTATAAAAAAGGGAAGCATTATTCCATATGAAACATTACACACGCACAGGCCAACTAGTTCAGTTCAATGCATTAATAGATTAAACTTTATTTTAGATTTAACATGCACAGGATTAATAAGGGATGCCATTTTGCAGCCTTTAGAGCCCCATCTGCAAAGCACATTGGGGCTTATGTTTAAAAGCAAACATCTTATTGGTTGCTATGGGTTACTGCTACTTCCAGCACTGCCATCTCTGCACTGCAAGGCATAGAGCATATCCATTTCAAATGTGCACCATGAACTGAATCCCAGATTAAAGCCCATTTTGTTTCAATTGCAGTTGGACAAGGTTCAAGGTGCAAAACATTTGGTGCTTTGTGTCTGTGCCCCAGGCCATGCTGGTCACCAGACAGGCCCAGACTGGCAATCTGTGGGTTCTGGCAAATGCCAGAAGCACTGCTGTAAGGTCCCATAGACACTATTTAGTGGGCTGGTGGGCTGTCACCAGATGAGGGGTACCTGTTTAAATATTTCACTATTTGCTACTGTTTTCTTATTAAACAGATGTAACATTGGTTACAAAAAAACTGGGCAGATTAGTGCACTATAATTGCTAGTTCCATACAGGCCCGAATAAAAAACTTTAAGCAGGGCTTATTCCTTACCACCACCTTTGTTCCCAAAGACCAACAGTTTCATTCCATCTCTTTACCCATATCCCTCATTCCATGTGGAACTATAAAATGTCCCCTTTATAATCCATTATTTTTTTCTAAGATGGAAGATGTAAGTACTAGTGCACCTTCCTGGACTGCCAGGACACAGAAGAACATCTGCAACCCCTGTAGCTTAATGACTTATGGGGATTAGGGTGGTTATGGTTAGACTTGTCTGATGTTGCTTGTTGGTATACATCTAATTGTTAATCAGTATGGCTCAGTTGAGGCCAGACCCAATTTGAATTGTCCTCGAGGGGTGCAGGGGCGACAAGTGGTCTTTGAAAGGGTAAAGAGAAAAAGATGAAGGAACAAGAGGTGCTTAAAAAAAAGAAAGTGCAGATAGAGAGAGGAAAACAAATTAGAATGAGATAGCATGGAAGAAAAGAAAGACAAGTGAGCTTTCAAAAGATTTACTGCTTGGTCATAATAATGTACAAGTGTAGCAGCCTTGGATCAATACCCCAGCAGGGGAATGGACATGAATACAGAATAGTTTTGATGAGCTTATGCTAAGAGACAATTACTTTGTCATCAGCAGTTTGTGACATTTACTGCTCCCCCCCCTTGTTCTCCCACAGCCTCACAGCCATATGGTCTGGAAGTGTCCTCTTAATTTGCAAAGTAATGTTCTCCTCCTCTTTTTATCATTAAAGCAGAAGGTTGAACTGTGTATCATACTATCACGTTATCAGTGGCTCTGAGGAATAACGTTTTTTGATTCATGTATCCTCTTTTTTTTCTTTTGTCTTCCTTCATCTGTCTGTAGCACTATTTTGGGTTAAAAAAGATAAAATAAGCCTTGTCCAGCTAAAAAAATTAAAGGTATACTGTTGCGGGAAATCATGTTTTTTTTTCAAAATGCGTCTGTGCTGCTCCAGCAGAATTCTACACTTAAATCCATTTTGTATATTTAATATTGAAATTTGCCATGGGGCTAGACATATTGCCAGTTCCCCTGGTGTCCTCATGTCATGTGACTTGTGCTCTTATAAACTTCAGTCATTCTTTACTGCTACACTGCAAGTTGGAGTGATGTCACCCCCCTTCCCTCCACACCAGCCCCTCAGCATGCTATTAAAAGAACGATGGGAATTACGTCACCGGCCATAAAAAAGAATATGCGTCATTTATCTTGCGAGAATTTGGATGACATATTTAAAATACACTGCGTATTTACATAAAGCGCGGTTTCAAACTTGCAGATCTCATAGAGTCTATAGATTTGGTTGTTTCTTGACGTATTGGCATCCCATGACAGATTTCGGCTTGCAAACGCCCTGTGAGAATTGCCATAGTATGTTTTCCATTAGTTTCAGCGGTAGTGCAGTTTATGCGTATTTACGCCCGATCTTTTTCAAAAACGCAACGTAAAAATGCCACGTCTGACCTTGCCCTTAGACTCACTGCTTAAAGAGCAATTCACCTTCATTAGTAAAACTGTAATAAAACATAAAAACTACAGAAATGTGTTCAGACTTTCTTAAGATGGCAAATTTTGTAAAATGGCCATGGTTATTGGGGGGTGTGGCTGCAAAAACGGACGTGGTAAAAAATTCTCTTCAAATTTTTTGTCCCTCTTTCCGTTTGTTTCCATGTTGGGAGGTATGTATTATGTAAGATATCCAACCTTTATAGATGAAATTATTAGCTAACTACTGTATTAGAAATTTTTTTTATTTTGCACATAGGATCTATTTACCCAGTTTTTTATTTTTATAATGAAATGTTCCTTTAAACAGCCAGTAGGACAATATTAGAAATTTGGAAATTAAGTAACTAGATACATGGGCATCTGCCCAGCAACTAGGGAGACAAGAAGTATAGGAAGATAAGGATGTATTTGTGAGTACTCAACTAGTTTTGTTTTCCTTCTTGTTTGGGTCTCTGCTTCATAACAGGGGATCCGGGGTAATGCTCAGCTTTTTTGGTCAAATGTCTGCTACTACTGCTAACAACATGAAGAAACATTTTTCTCTTGTTTGACTTGTGTCCTCCTATTCACCACTTCTTCATTGCTACTCTCTCTTATCACTATACACCATTCCTATCATTTAGTCAAGCATCATGGAACAAAGAAACATATGCCAAATTAAATATTAATGTCTGATAACCTACCATGACACATCAGTCCATGGGGAAATTTTTTTATATATTTTTCTTTAAGAATACAACCCTGATGTTGGTACACTACTACCCCAGGATACTTCATCTTTTTCTGACAATTAAGTATAGTCGAGCATCAGTTTGCAATAAGACAACAACATAGAATGATTACACTGCCTTAATAATAAATTTCACTATAAAACATGATTTTTTCAGCGGCTTTATTTTTTTAAAATAATTTTCTTACCCTTTCTTTGCTTACCCATCGCAGAATCCTGAACCTTTGCCACTGGTTGTCATAAATTCTATGTTTCCGAGTTCCATAACAGCTATTTGGAAGATTAATTGCTGAAACGGGTTAATTGCTGTTAGTATGGAAACTTAAAGGGCATGAGAGAATGAGATGAATATTAATTAGATTTTTTTACTTTTCCAAGGTTGTCCAAAAAAGTTCTAGAATTTGTAGATTACGTATGGGATCTCTTATCCAGAAACCCATTATCCGGAAGGCTCAGAATAACACAAAGGCTGTCTCCCACATTTTAAGCAAACAATTCTAATTTTTAAAAATGATTTCCTTTTTCTGTATAATAATAAAACAGTAGCTTATACTTGATGGTAACTCTCCGGTATCATGTATTGGGTTTCATTCATGTTTAAATACTTTTTAGCAGACAAGATATAGTGATCCAAATTTAGGAAAGATCTCTTTTCTGGAAAACCCCAGGTCCAACGCATTCTGGATAATAGATCCTATGCCTGTATAACAACAGCTGGTAGATTACAGGTTTGATGTATGTAGTTTAATTGATATCAGATTTACTTTGTTTGGGGCTCTTACCTTCCTACATTGCCAAGGGGCTCTTCTTCATTAACATTATCCTCAGCTGAGAGCTGGAACATACAGACCATAACACTAGTCCCTATCATATTTTCTGAGGTTATTTTTCCATAAAGCATTTTTGTAGGGTTGTTATAATGTAAGGTCAGCTGCTAGTCTAGAGTTGTGCAGAGTCAGCTCCCTGCAGTCATCATACATTAATAGTGTCAGCAGCAGAGGTAAATGCTCAAACCACCACCTCCAGCCCCCCTTAACGTTCCCCTGATGTGCGTCAGCAGAGAAACAGATGAACTGCAGATTGCAGGGGAAGGAGGCAGCTGACTTGGAGAGAAGGAAAATAATATTCCTATAAGGAAAGCATGGCTATGCAAGCATTTGAATAAATAATTTTCTGTTTTTTTCTATATTGCATTTAACTGTGTATGGACATATAAAGTGCAGTGTTGTAACTAGAAGTTAATGAGCACTACAACACACTGGGGTATATTTATCAGCACTGGGCAAATTTGCCCATGGGCAGTCACCTATAGCAACCAATCAGTGATTAGCTTTTTGAAGCCAGCTGCAAGTAGAACAATGAATGCAGCAATTTGATTGGTTGACATGCATTATTGCCCATGGGCAAATTTGCCCAGTGTTGATAAATGACCCCCAATGTTTTTGGGAATAAGGAACTTTACATGAACTGCTTATCAGCTGTTACTTTTTCCAATGAGCCTCTTGTTCCTTCTGAGCCCTCTAGTAGTATGCAACCACCTTTTTGTGCCCACCATATAACTTTAATTTGTTACAGACCTGTAGGGTGGGGAAAAGGTCCTCCAGTAACGACACACAGCAGCAAGTTAACATCAAACTCTTCTTTCTTTATTTGTCATGGCATACATCAGCACTGCCACAGCTGTTCACCAACAGGGCTCTATTTCCTGGTGCTTCAGCTTTACCTCTCCCTTGGACTGCACACTATCAGGGGGGCTTACTCTCACAGACACCCCTCCTGGGTCCTGAGCAGCTCTGTCAGCCAAACCTCGCCTCTTAGGCCCTGACTGGCAGGTACTAGTTACCATCAGCTTTCTCACTACCTAAATCCAATAGCTCTTCCAGGGAATGACTCAACTGTCAGAGCGTGTGCTGCTCTCTTTTTTTCCCACAAGGCAACTCAATATTTCTACCTGCAACCTTCACTTTTATCATCTTCTACTCTCCACCCTCTGGAGACTTTCCCTATCAGCAGCTACCCTCTAGTGGATCAACTGGAAATAACTATAAATTATACATTTGTACAACAATTAACATTTTTACCCCTCTACAAGCAGAGCCTGCCTCTTTAATAGTAATATACATACATCCACACTTTAAGGTTGCCCGCAGTTAAATCTACACTACCACAGACCATAAATATAAAATCTTTATTTTTGATAAACTGAAAATTCTGAAAACAACTGAACTGGAAAAAAGTGTTTGAAGGCGAACAACCCCAAAACAACACAAGTAATAGGTTTTACTTGTGGCAATCTTAATGTTGTGCTATGGAAGGTCTTTTTTAAGAATTTTCATTACTTGCAGTAGTGCAGATTTAACAGTGAGCAACAAATCTTAGTGTGTGCCAACAGGGTCGGACTGAGAAGGTGGGAGTCTGAGAAAAAACGCAATGGGCCCCAGCTCTCGAGGCCCAGACCCGCTCCCTACAGCTGGCAGGTCCTGGCCTCCTGTTATCATTCTCTGATGCACAAGAAGGGACACAAGAGCACGAGTTGTGCGATGGGGGGTTAAGGAGGACAGGGAGGCATTTGCTGGGGCAGGAGGCTTGTAGGGATTTGCGGCTTAAGTGTCCCATGGGGGGACCTGAAGTGTCAGCCACGGTGGGCCCAGACCACAAGTCCGATGCTGTGTGACACCCACAGATGCTTCTCTAGATTGAACATGAGTTGTTAGACTTTGGAGAACTGACAGCTAAAAATGGTTTCCATACTCCATTATGACTCAAACAGGGAACAACTGCATTTGCACAAGATTTCCATTATAATGGACACCATTTTTAGATCATTAAATCTACACCTTTAGTACGAGACCTGATTTTACAGTCTGGACTCTGGGTTATATGTCAGTCTTTTCAAATAAAACACATAGACCTGCTCATATCTAGTGGCAAGAAGTTAGAAAAGAAAACTATGAGTATTTAGGAGATATGTCAGGGGCCATGACATAGCCACACATAGGGGGGAAGGCATTTCTGAGGCCCACTCTGCATGAGGCATCTGACACTGATGTCAACTGCCTTCACCCCCGCCTTTTATGTAGTCCAAGAGTGTTTGCATTTTTCTCTGGGCTAAAAGAGCTAATGTTCTCATTGCAAAAGAGTAATACTTTCATTGTACCATTATCAGGGTCAGATTTTTGACACCCTAGTAAATTGTTGCTCTTTCACCTTGCCCCATGGCAGGAGCACTGCTGGTCCATAATGTTACATGCAGAAATAAGTAGCTACTGGGGAATGTGCACTGAGATACTGGTATTATAGATAAATAATATGCTACACTGGGAGTACATGATATATTTAGAAAGCAATATATTCCTAATATTTTTATGGCAGCTCAGCTTAACTATTTTGGAGAAAAATAAAAACTTCACTCACCCAGAAAGCTATCGGAATGAGCTACAGCTTAGCTGCAACTGAAAAATCTGTTTAGATTTACATTTTTTTTAGAAATCGCATGTGCCCTTCTAAAAAAAGGCCCACATTATGTCATATATCAATCTTGAGGATCTTAGCTTCTTCACTGAGGCCAGGTTTGTCTTTTTTAGCATCTTTTATAGTTTCTCGATCAGGAATAGGCAATATATAGCACTGAACCTGTGTCATTTATATAACTCCTTGCTACAGAATAACTCATAGAGGGATGCTGGGAGTTATAGCTATATGAAATGCTTACCTCTGACCTTTAGTCATATACTAGACACGAGAGCTTTAAAACTAAAGTATGCATATCTCATTACAGTAAGAATTTAAGAGACAGGGCAAGAATGTGTTCCACAGTGTCTGAAAAAAACACTTGGAGCCATTGACTTTGCAGATCAATATTTATCTATTTTGCTTTAAGAAACATTTCAACCAATGGCACAAATAAATTATATGAGAGATGCCATGTACACAGGATAATCCACTCATTGGGGTGGACACTGTTCAATAATTTAGTTTAAGTGGAGGGAGAGGGTTGGGAAATGACACCCATGAGATCAGTATATATGTAGGAAATATGATGTAGACTGTATATTAAAACTGCAGTAATATGTCTTTACATACAGCTTTATATTAAAGGGATTCTGTCAGGATTTTTATGATGTATTTGTTATTTCTAAATTAACTGTTTACACTGCCTGCACTGCTGAATAAAACACATTGCAGTTGAAAATTACTGCCTGGAGCTGTATTGATTCTATATTTTTCCTTGAATTATACACTGCAAATAATTCACTCTACAATATAAAACTTAATTCCTGAACCAGTGTATTTTTTAAGTTGTAATATTGGAGTGTAGGCAGCCATCTCAGGCCATTTTGCCTGGTCATGTGCTTTCAGTAAAGGTGGCCATACACGGGCCGATAAAAGCTGCCGACAGACTGTGGGCCCCCGACGGGCTTCCCCGATCGAGATCTGGCCGAAAGTCGGCCAGATCTCGATCGGATGGGTTTAAAAATCCCGTTGGATCGTGGCCGCATCTGTTCGTTGATGCGGTCCCGCGATCCGACCGCTCATTTGCGAATGCTAGGATCCGATCGTTGGGCCCTAGGGCCCACGATCGGTTCTGCCCGATATTGCCCACCTCAAGGTGGGCATATCGGAGGGAGATCCGCTTGTTTGGCGACATCGCCAAACGAGCGGATCTATCCATGTATGGCCACCTAAAGAGACAGCACTTTAGGATGGAACTGCTTTCTGGCAGGCTGTTGTTTCTCCTGCTCAATGTAATTGAATGTGATGCAGTGGGACTTGTTTTTTTCTATTGAGTGCTGTTCTTATATCTACCAGGCAGCTGTTATCTTGTGTTAGGAAGCTGCTATCTCATTACCTTCCCATTGTTCTTTTGTTAGGCTGCTGGGGGAGAAAGGGAGGGGGTGATATCACTCCAACTTGCAGTACAGCAGTAAAGAGTGATTGAAGTTTATCAGAGCACAAGTCACATGACTGAGGACAGCTGGGAAACTGACAATATGTCTAGGCACTTGTCACATTTCAAAATTAAATATAAAAAAAATCTGTTTGCTCTTTTGAGAAATGGATTTCAGTGCAGAATTCTGCTGGAGCAGCACTATTAACTGATGCATTTTAAAAAAAAACTTTTTTCCTATGACAGTATTCCTTTAATGTGCACCATAGTGTGACTCTTATCAGCATAGATCTATATGCAGGGACAAGCTCACACAAGTATGGACATCAAGACTGTAGTAGAACAATGGAAACCTGCATCGCATGGGGGCTCGAGCTTCATAAAATCAGCAACACTTTCTCACTCACCCTTCTGTTTTTGTTTTCTCTCTTCTGTCTCCTTTTCATGTTTCTGTCTATTCACTTCCATTCCTCTGGCTTGCCCATATCTGTTTAGTTCTTTTTTCCCTATTTTGATCTTCTCATTTTTCCTTTCAGATACAGAGAGTTGTGACCATAACTGGCACAAGTTCCAGGGCTCCTGTTATCGCTATTTTCCCCAGCGGAAGCCTTGGGAGGAGGCAGAGAGGGACTGTCGACGCCGGGCTGGACACCTGTCTAGCATTCATTCACCAGAGGAGCAAACCTTCATTAATAGTGAGAACACAATATATTACTATATATTTGATAGCACAAATTTGTCAGGTTAACTCACTTTTAGCATGCTGTAGACACTAGCAATTGTCACTGATCATAGTAAGAAAAAAGTCTTTACAATTTTAACATTTTCAATTTGAAAAGTATAGCTGCTGGATCTTTTTAGCCATTTCATTTAAGATAGAGAGGAATATTAACCTGTACCAACTATATGTTCTCTGTATGCATTCTGCAACTTGGTAATTTCTTATTCCATTGGGCTTTGCTAACCAGCAGATTGGATTAAAGGAATTGTTCAATATAAAATAAAAACTGGGCAAATAGATGGGCTGTGCAAAATAAAAAAATGTTTCTAATATAGTTAGTTAGGCAAAAATGTAATGCATAAAGGCTGGAGTGAATGGATGTTTAACATAATAGAACTCTACTTTGCAGCTCTCTTGGTTTCCACTGATTGGTTACCATGGTTACCAAGCAGTAACTGATCATTGACTTGAGGGGGGCCACATTGGTCATACCTGTTGCTTATGAATCTTAGCAGAATGCTGACGATTAGTGATGGGTGAATCTGTGCTGTTTTGCTTTGCCGAAAAATTCACTAATTTACCGCGAAATTCACGAAACATCGAATTTTTTTCGAAACACATTGAAGTCAATAGGCATGAAAATAACTTTGCATGATCATTTTTATGTGTGTGGCAGTTTTGACGCGCGCCAATTTTTTTTTTGGCGCAGCAGATTAATTCGCTTGCGCTAAAAGGTGAAAATCACCCCGACTTTGTTTCTAGTGAATTTATCCACCCACCACTATTGAGGATCAATTGCAAACTCACTGAACTATTATGTCCCATGTGGGGGGGAGGCAGGAACTATAGGGGGGCTAGTAGGACTATGACTGATAAGCAGTTGCAATATATGTTAATAGAAAGTGCAATGTTCCCAAAATTTAGGGGGCCAATGATCTTGCTGTGGGACCAAAACTTGTTCCACTGTTGAAAAGTTCACGTAAAAGATGCCATTGGGTCGAAATTTGACCAGCCCCCTGACACCAACCCCCCTCAGTACCTACCTGGATGGCAGCCCTGGTCTTACACTTAAAACTGATTTTCAGTTACATAAAATGTGATTAAAGTAAATTGGTTTATAGAAGAAATATAATTTTATTTTTCTTACAAGGTTTTGGCCGTGAGAACACATGGATTGGTTTGAATGACAGAACAGTGGAGCAGGATTTCCAGTGGACAGACAATACTGCTTTGGTATGGATTATGTGCCATCATTATTGTGAGACACTGTGATAAACATAATGTATAATCATTGCATGGACATCTACAGGAAACTTTTTTTTGGGGGGGGGGGAGAATCAAAGTTAAGGAGCAAAAGAATTTCTGCACGCACAGCAATGTTTTCCTGGGATCATGAGACTGTATATGATAGCAAAGTGTTAAGCTAAGGAGTATTAGAGATATGTTGTAGGAAATTAAACCATCATTTTGTAATTTTGGGTACTATACATTTACATCTGCAGAAAATGTCCCTAGCATTTATTAATAATCTAATATATAATAAATAGAGGGTAGCTAGCCTACTGCATATAAGTATTCATAACACATGTAAACATGCATGGATATACATTAATATAGGTACAAATATAACTACAACACAAAAATTTCCAAGTTGTTAAAATGCCAACTCCTGATTTAAGTCAATATTAAAAAAACACATATGGGTTTTTAAAAATGTAAATGCAGAAGGCTTGCCAGTCATTATTTTTAGCTGTATATTAGATTATTAATAAATGTTATATTTGTATTTTGTTAAGACATAAGACAATGACAAAGCAATAGACATAGCTGACAGTCAAAGGGGAGACTGACCTAGAACACCCAGAAACCTTGGTCCAGATTCATTAGATTCAATTTGATGAGAAAGGCTTAATCTGCAAATTACAAACATTTCCCGTAGGCTTCAATAGTGCTTTCACACTATGAACCATGAAATAAAGTTTTCTCATAAGTTTAAATCTGGCCCTTTTTGGGGAGTGATACACAAACAATAAAACCTACCTTTTCCAAACAGGACCAATACAAAAGAGATCAGATTTGGTGAGTTCTCTTGGTTGCATACACATAAAAGCAGCCTCACTCACACAAAGATTTTTAAAGGTTATTTATCTAGCACAGCACATGGTGCAAAGTCCAAAAAGAAAGCAAGGGCCGCAATTTTTTTCCAGTTTGCACATTACCCTGTGTTGGTGTGCAAGGATGCTTCCCTGTCCTTATCCCCTGTCCTATGGCAGAGCACAGGTATGTTGCAAGTACATTCTGTATGATCACTAAGGGCACATTTGCAACTCTTAAAGCTCTACTAGTTGTGTCCTGGGCATTATTAAATGAGACCAATGACGCAATAACATTCAGGAGCAGCTCTACTAAAGGTTGAATGAGGAATCCTGCAGGTTTTTATCAAATTGATAACACTAGTGTATATATTCCAAGCTTTGCTCAGTATCGATACAGTACTTCTACTAAAATCCACTTTCCTGCAAATACGTTTTTTTGGAAGATCAATTGAAGATCATAACATTTGAATCAAGTAATCCATAATAATTTGATTGAACTTGCTATTGATTGGTGCTTTAAGAAATCCTAGATGATTAGTAAATTAACCCCTTGGTCTATCTCACACTGATGCAGCACAGTCTCAAATAAGAAGTCTCTCTCTCACATACTACCATTTGGTCTGGCTGTCTGTGACTAATAGGAAAGGTAGTAAGAATTCTGTTGCTTGCTGTCTGTCAAAGAAAGATGTAATCAAGACACCGTAGCTGCCTCAATTTTTTAGATGTTTAAATTGTATTATGAGGACCAGGGTTCTTGTCCTATAATTCCCTGCTATTATGATTGTGTGTTCTGTAAAATGCTATATAAAATTCTCTATAGTTAGGACTCCTGTCTGTGAAGACCTGCAGGACAGTTTTCTTGCTGAGCTACATTCATTTTTGGCAATAATTTTGGAGTGCCAGATGGACTATGCCATTTTAAAAATCTATAGAGCTGATTTGCTCTGTTTAATGAAGTAAGGATTTGTATGCCATGCTAATTAAATGCCGAAGGTATCCAATTTTATATGTCTAAAGAAAGAATCACCACCATATGTCTGAGCCATTATATTCACTACTTGAAGTCTAAAGTGCTTCAGAAAAATCCTTTGAGAAAATCACCAAGACATATAAGTCCTTCTGTTTGCCTTGATACAGCAATATGAGAACTGGAAGAATCAGCAGCCTGACAGTTTCTTTTCTGGAGGAGAAGACTGTGTGGTTATGGTTTCACACGAGGAGGGCAAGTGGAATGATGTCCCATGTAACTACAACTTACCTTATATTTGCAAGAAAGGGACTGGTGAGTGAATACCTTCAAGGCCTATCACTTGCACATGTTGACACTATACATTAAAGTACCTGCACCCAAGCACACCCTTTGCATTTTGGCATAAGTGCTCCTGCCTTGTCCGCTGAGATGAATAGTGGGCAATCGGGCCTATTGACAATTAAAACCCAAAAATAGTTATCAGATGCAGAATTTGCACAATTCCACCCCTTGAAAATGTTAACAGCAACTTGCAGTTGACTCCCAAAAATGTGCATACACAATAGCATTGTTGTCACATATTCTGCGTAGTGATAGGCGAATCAATTCACCTGGCACGAATTTGCGGCAAATTCCTGTGCTTCATGTCAATTTCCGATTTTCACGGTTTATCCATGAAAACGGTCAAATTGCTCGATTTTTTTTATAGTGAAAACGTTCGAATTGCTAGAGTTTTTTGTGAAAACGTTCGAATTGCTCTATTTTTTCGTGAAAACATTCGAATTTCAAGATTTTTTCGTAAGCTTTCTAATTTCATGATTTTTCAATGTTTGGCGAAACGAGAGAGATTCGCCCCTTCACTAATTATGCGCAACTGCAATGGGTCCAGCTTGGAGCGTGGCCACAATTATACAGGTATTTTGGGGGCAAAACACTGCATTATGGGTGGATAAATGGTGATATGTATCCAAATTGCCATTTGCACACTGCACTGCCTTCATAAATAGGGCTTAATATATTTTTGCAAAAAAATCCTTTAGGTATTTAAGGTTTCCTTCATTTTAAAAGCCTTGATTACATATGACATTCACCACTGAACTATAAAGGTCTATATATAGGTGCAGCAATTTTGTCAAAGCTGAAGGGTTTCATTTTTATTTGGCACTATTTCTTGGGTTATTATGATGCTCATTGGCAGGGTCACCAATTTAATCAACAAAAGTGGTACAGGTATGGGTCCTGTTATCCAGAATGCTCAGGACCTGAGGCTTTCTGGAAAATGTACCTTTCCATAATTTAGATCTTCATACATGTTCTGCTGTCAATAAGGATTAATTATATCTTAGTTTGGATTATGTACAAGGTATTGTTTTATTATTGCACAGAAAAAGGATGGATTATTTGGATAAAATTGAGTGAATTAGAGATGGCCATTCTGTAATTCAGAGCTTTCTGGATAAAGGGTTTCCAGATAACGAATCCCATACCTGTACCAGGGCATTTTTGTACCCTTATCTAACATTGAATTATATCTATATTTGTATGGAAATATCCATGTGTTTAATGACATTTGTAGTCAGTAGCAGTTTTAATGTCACTTGTCTATTTTCTATTATTTCCTTTCCACAGTCCTCTGTAATTCCCCTCCTATGGTAAAGAATGCTTATCTTATTGGCAAAAGGCGAGAGAAATACAGCATCCACTCTACTGTAAGGTTTCAGTGCCAGGACGGCTTTATCCAAAGGCACATCCCGACAATCAGATGTCATCGCAATGGGCGCTGGGACCGACCACGGATCCAATGTGTTAAGCGTAAGTTTAGAAAAGAAAAAAAAAACACATATAAAACAAGCACCGTGCTCACCAAAGTGTTGACAGCAATACTATGAACAGCAATAAAACAAATGAAGAACAAATAATATGTTCTTATGTTCTTGATTATATGTGTGAAACAAGGGCTGAATATACGTTTAAAATTAATTAAATTAATTAATTAAGTAAGTAATTAAAAATAAAGTTTTTTTATTAAAATAAGCTTTGCAATAAATAAATAACTGATAATGAATGTCTTTATGATTTTTTTTCCCCCAACAACAGCCAGAAGACATCACAGGGCACGGAGGCACCATCATCAACATGGACATCACCCACACAAGCAACATCATCACCATAAACACAATCACCACCATCATCATCATCACCACCAACACAAGTCCCACCGAGAGAGGAGGAAAGAAGATCGTCACCAACATGGAAATACGAAGGACATTTATTATGACTGACCTTCTCCTGTTCCCGAATCACTGTACATTCCACCTACTATTGACAAACCCAGTAATTCTGAAGATACATTCTATGCTGTGAACAATGCTCAGTGCTTTTCAAGCAGAAAGTGTATTAATATTCACATGTATTAAATGTAAGGTTTTTAATGCTTATTAAATGTTTGGGTTGTGAATCAGCATCACATTTATGATGGGGAAACAAGACCATCAATCTCCTAAATAAATCTGGTGTTACCTTTGTGTGTAGTCTTGCTCCTGGTACAAACAATAATCTCTATTCAGACTTTTGGGGAAAATGGAAAACTGGGTCATTAATTGGCAAACATGGCTGCTAATGAATAAAAAAAAACTCATATTATTGAGCATAGAACAGTACCCCTATATGGACTTCACAGTAGTAATTATTTGATTTATGTCAAAAAATAAGTAATTGAACCTGCTCTCAGAATAAAAATGTACTACTGGGAATCATAGAACACTTGGACATTTTAAGCATCCACTTTTTGTTTGTAAAGTATGAAACAAACAAAGTTGTCAGTTCAAGAACAATCTTGTACCGCACAGCTGTTGTCAGCGATGTAAATAATCAATAATAGTACAAGTTTTTGGATGATCATCCACATTTCAATAAAGATGGGAATGGTACTGCCCCAAACCAAGGAATGCTTTGTAGTAGGTTGTAATCTTGTAGAGCATCTTCAGCCTATTAAAAATTGGCGACAACAGTCAGTATAGCGCAACACTAGTGTTTAATGCTGGGGTGTATCTGATATTCGCCTCAACAAATCAACATTAAAAATACCTGTTTCTCCCCTTTGTCACTTGATTTTTGAGGTCTCTCACACAGAAGAATATGATGACATAAGCTTAAAAAAATGTGCCCATAAAAAATCTTTTCAGCATTAATATTGGGCTATAACATTAAAAAGTCAATAGAAGGGTTGCTTATGAGCAATGAATTGTAGTCAGCTCATACTCAACATCATTGCAAACACTGCAGCTCCTATGCTGTACTATGACAATGTAAGCAAGGTTTATAAAAGGGGAAGTAAGGGTGGGAGGGGGGACACACATCTTTAGTTTTGGTATTATTTGATAGTATAAAATGTAGTGTGGTTTTGTGGTAGAAATTTCAATACCCTGTTCCTTGCTTATCCCCATTTCTAATAATTTACTTAAGTTGTGTGAGTGTGTGTTTGCTTCACTATGAGTGATCTCAGTGTAAGGGCGAGAGAGAATGTGAGAATGCATCAATTTAAATTGAGCCAGAGTCACTTACTTGGTGCATTTGGTTATTGCTTCTGAACCTGTCAGTAAATACTTTATCAATTATCCCAAAAGGGCACTGTTTATTCAACATAGATACCAACAAAAACCATTAGCACTGCCTTATTGGTGTAATAACTTTTTTATCAGTGTCGCAATATACTTACCCCAAGCAGTCATTCTACATCTTTCAGTGATCGGGTGTTGTATATCTGCAAAATACACACAAAATAGTCCCTAAAGGGATTATTAACCTATCAATTTTTAGTATGATATAGAACAGTGATTCCCAACTAGTGGCTCGCAAGCAAAATGTTGCTCACCAACCCCTTGGATGTTGGTCTCAGTGGCCTCAAAGCAGGTGCTTGTGTTTGAATTAATGGCTTGGAGGCAGATGGCATAAGAACCAGGTGTACTGTCTACTGTAGGCTGCCGTTTCCTACTGCATCTTCCACTGCTCCATAATGTGTCTATTACAGTATTTGTACTTTTTATTAGGCTCATATTGTCCTAGGAAATATTACCTTATGTTGCATTGAAAACTCTCAAGAGGTTTTTAGGCTACATTTCCCTAATTACTTCTTCAAAGTAAGATTCTAATGTGCTGAAATTTGCTGTAGTGGTTTGCAATAGTTACAATGTATGTTTATGTTTGTTGTTCTGTAGGAGATTCCATTTTGCGTTCTTCCTGGGTTTTAACAACTGTAGATTGACCAGGAATATTGCTTCTATCATTAGGGCTAAAGTGTATTATTGTAAGGGTTGAAATTCCTTTCTATAAACTGCTAATATTATTAAGGAATTGAATGGCATGGATGAAATCATACATATCATGTAATCATAACTGTATTTATGTTAGCATACTATTGTTATTATTTTTTTCTACCAATGCATTACTATGCTAAAAATAATAGTTAGATGTATGTTTATCTTCTGTTTCTTTTGTTTCAATCTGACTGTAAGCCCAGAACATACATAGACAGGAAGAAGCAGGAGCTATGCCCTCTGGCATAAAAATGAAACATTTAGAAAAAGACAGAACATAAAGAATAATAAAGTACTGGCAAACCTAATCAAGGGGCTAGTTAGCAAAATGTTTGATTCATTTAAAAATGTGGTCAGGCAAAAACAAAGTTCATTTTATATGATAACTGCAAACAGCTAATTTAAAATTGTTTGAGGTGTGAGGATTTTGGAGTGGGCTAAGGACATGAAAGCCCCCACAAATAAAGTAACATTTTCAAGATAATTAAGAGATTGGTAGAACCACATAAAATAGATTTGAGGAGTTGTGTGCTGACGCAGTACAAATCTTTCTATACCGTGTTGTTTAATAGCATAGACCCATACATTCAAACTCATCATCACTATATGATATGGGAACGATGCTTTGTAAAATTTAGGTTAAACAGCTTGTATATTAAAAGGCTCTTACTGGATTTATTTGATAAGGGAAGGTTCTTTTGGCCCATTTTGCCAACTGCACCCTAATTTTATTGGTTGCCTTGTTAAGTTATAAGAGGCATTTAACGGACTGCTGGTAGGAGATAACAGATAAATCCATTGTACAAAAAAAAAAAAAAGAGTGGAAAAATCTTATAAATCCTTTTTTTTTTTTTTTTTTCCTTTTTCTTTTTCTTTTTTTTTTCTCTCTCGTTTCTTTGTTTTTTTCTGACTATGTGATGTATGTAACTTTTGTCATGAAAAATCTGTATTAAATAAAAAATTAAAAAAAAAAAAAGTTATAAGAGGCATTTAACGGACTGCTGGTAGGAGATAACAGATAAATCCATTGTACAAGAATAAAAAAGCAGCAAAGTATAAAAAGAGCAGCTAGAAGAGAAGTCATAAAAAGAGAGCTTACTAGCATTAAGAAAAGGGGAAGCTAAACTGCAGAAAGCACTGTTAAAACCTAAAAACAATGGGAATATGTAGTAGTACATACATTTAGGGAACTATAGGGATTCAAGAAGAAACAAAGCCTCTTTTTACCTCTATCTGTACATATTTTTAATTTAGTAAGGTAAAAAATAGGAGTAGACCAGAGGCACGTATATGAAATTGCATTTGTTCCATTTATATATGCTTACATGATTAAGTATCTCCCTCCTAGCGTTTCCCAGTATTAGAATTAGCTGAGACTGCAGTGAGAATGAACTGGTGGAGTGGATGAATGTATTGGTACTTAGTTATGCCTCATCCTGCTGTTAAATTTTAGTTTTTCATAGTAGAAGACTGTACAAATTGAAACAGAATGTGCTGTATAAACACTGTGCATTAATGTCAAGCTGTAAATTTTAATAAACTTTTTTTAACGCTGTCTTGGCATATCTGTGCCATAATAATGATCTCTTTTGTGAATTTTAATATAATAATCTCTGCCACTGAAATTCTTGCTATGGTTCCACCAACACAGTATTGCTTGCACCCATCTCACAAAATTAAGAAAGAAAAATGTTTTTTCTCAAAGACATGAAATTGAAAAAAAATTAAGGGCATTGTATATTTGGTTTATCATGGACTTGCCTGGGTTTGATATGTTAAATCCTCCCTAATGTAAAATCTGTAAAATCTGGCAAACACAGATGTTGTTCCCCCAAATAGTTACATAGTTATATACTGTATACTGTAATTAGATAGGGTTCAAAAAAGACCAAAGTCCATCAAGTTTAACCCCTCCAAATGAAACCCAGCATCCATACATACACACATCAACTATATATACTCAAAAATAGAAACAGTATTTTCAGTGCCCACCTCCAGGTCATTAATAACAAGTTGAAAAGCAAAGGAACTAGTACAGAGCCCTGCAGTACTCCACCAACAACACTGGTCCAATTAGAAAATGTTCCATTTACCATCACTCTTTGTAGTCTATCTTTTAGCCAGTTCTCTATCCAGGTACAAATACTATGTTCCAGGCCAAAATTCCTTAATTTAACCGGTAATCTTCTGGGTGGCACTGTACCAAATGCTTTAGCAAAGTCTAAGTAAATCACATCCACTGCCTTCCCAGAATCAAGATCCCTGCTCACCTTCATATAAAAGGAAATTAAGTTAGTCTGGCAAG
This sequence comes from Xenopus petersii, assembly GCA_038501925.1. Taxonomy (NCBI): domain Eukaryota; kingdom Metazoa; phylum Chordata; class Amphibia; order Anura; family Pipidae; genus Xenopus; species Xenopus petersii. The sequence continues at coordinate 105,961,069 of CM076673.1, forward strand.
ATCTATTATGCATAAAACCATGCTGGCACAAACTGATAGTATTATGATTTGCAATGAAGTCCAGTATCTTATCCTTTAATACCCTTCAAAAAACTTTCCTACCACTGATGTCAGACTAACTGGCCTATAGTTTTGAGGCTGAGTACGGGACACATTTTTGAATAGTGGCACCACATTAGCAATTCACAAGTCTCTCGGCACTATGCCAGACCTCAATGAGTCCTGAAAAATTAAGTAAAGTGGTTTGGCAATCACAGAGCTAAGCTCATTAAGTACCCTGGGATGAATACCATCAGGCCCCGGACCTTTGTTTATTTTAACATGTTCTAGTCCCTTTTGAATTTCCTCATGTGTGAACAATGCATCATTAGTTGTATTACTATTAATTGGGACTATTAAGAAGGAAACCTTCATTAACTGGTACCTCATTTGTGTAGACAGCCAAAAAACAGTTTTTCCTGTTCTCATCAACCAGCTGACCCCCCTCTGATATAAAAGGTCCCACCCTTCCTGCTTTTTACTATTTACATATTTAAATAATTTTGGATTATTTTAACTGCTTGCTGCAATATCCTTTTACATAAATATTTTAGCTTGTCTGATTGCTTTTTTTGCATGATTTTTGGCCTCCTTGTACCATTCAGATGTCCCAGCTAACTTGAAATCCTTAAAAACACACCTTTTCTTACCCACCTCAACACTAACACTTCTATTGAACCACAAAGGTTTTGTTTTGCAAAAACGTTCCTTGCTTACAAGGGGAATATACTGACATGCATATTAAATGTATATTTTAAAGACATTCCATTTTTGTTCTGTGTTTAACCCTGTGAAAAGCATTTCCCACTTAATATGTTGCAGAGATGCCCTTATGCTGTCAAAGTTTGCATGTTTAAAATTTAGTGTCTAGGTGCTCCCTTATAGAGTTGGCTCTGCAACATAATCTCAAAGAAGACCATGTTATGATCACTATTCCCTAAAAGCTCACCCACACAAATGCTAGAGATGAGTTCAGTGTTATTAGTTATTATAAAATCCAAAAGATAGTTATTCCTAGTTGGTTCTTGAACGAGCTGAAATAAAATTCAGCATATTTAAAAAACCTACTAGCTTTTTCTGACTTGGCAACCCAATTATCCCAGTCAATGTCTAGATAATTAAAGTCACCCATAATAATAACTTGACCTAGTTGTGAAGCTGCTTCTATTTGTAAGAGTAGCTGGATTTCATTCTAGTCACTTATACAAGGTGGTTTATAGCATACACCAATGATAATTTTCTTTGTAACCTTTTGCCCAGTTGAAATCTCTACCCATACCCCCCAGTGCCATCAATGTGGTGTTAGATACAGACACACTCCTCCATCCTTTTTAATCCCTCTGTCCCCCCTAAAAAGGGTGTAACCATTTAAATTCACAGCCCAGTAAAATGTTTCATCCCACCAAGTCTCAGTGATATCAATTATATCATCATTTTTAGAGCATGCAATTTACTGTAGCTCTCCCATTTTACCTGACAAACTCCTGCATATAATGGAGGTTACTGCATTTCCTTTTAAAATTTGCATTACTTAGTGGAGAATCATATCTTAAGTTAGTATTAGCCTGTTTTCCTTGTAACAGAGGGACCTCAACTGGTAAAATGTATGCCTCCCTTACTCCTCCCCTATGGCCCCTTACTAATCCCACTGCCCAGTCTATCCTAGCTTCTGCGTAATTCTTAATCTCATCCCCCCCTCTTGCCTAGTTTAAACACTCCTCCAACCTCTTAGCCATTCTTTTCCGTAGCACAAGGACCCCCTTCCATTGAGGTGCAATCCATCACAACTATTTAGGTTGTAGTGATGTACCCTAAGGAAAAATCGCCCCAGTGCTCTAGGAACCCAAACCCTTCCTTCCCACACCAAGATTTGGCTCCTTAAGCTCCCGTTGTCTTCCTAAACTGGCACAGGCAAAATTTTAGAAAAAATAACATTGGAAGACTGTTCTTTAATCTTAGAACCTAGATCCCTGAACTTACTCTTTAAGGTCTTCCATCTACCATTAATTTTGTTGTTAGTACCAATATGTCCCAAGACAGTCATGCCCAGCCCCACCCAATATGCTGACTACTTGTTCAACCACATGCGAACCTTGGCACCAGGAAGACAGCAAACTGTTTGGTTGTAGAGATCTGGACGACAGATTACCCCATCCACTTTACTAATAATTGAACCCATACAACCACAATCTGCTTAGTCCTGACTCTGCTCTCCTCCCCATCACTACTAGAGAAACTGGTCTTCCGGCTGTTAGAGAGATCAGCCCCACCTAGAACTGCCAATCCAGAATTCGCCATCTTCTTTACACAATCTGGTGAATCTGTTGGGATGTATAAACCCCCGGAGCAACCTCCCTTTTCCTTTTGCCCACACTAGATTTTCTAACTGTCACCCAGCTAACTGTCTCATCATCCTGCTGCTGTTCTGTTCCCCCTAAACTATCTTACCCTGCTAGGTCCTGCTCGGTGAGCAAGAGACTCCTCTCAAGATTGTCAATTTGCTGCTCCGGTGCTCTAACACAAGCCTCTAAAGTGGAAATTTGCTCAAAACTGCTACAGAGGTAAGCAGTTTGGAACTCTTGTTCCAAATCTGCATACATATGTCAGACTATGCACTGGATCAGACTTTTAATCTTGTTAACACTTATTATCCCAGTTTCAGATCAAAAAAACAGAAATAAAAAAAGAATTAGGGTATAACACAAACTTATGACCTGGTTTGAACCTCCTTTAGTTTGAACCTCCTGTGTTTGTAACTCCACTTAAAGATCCCCCACTTAAAGGAAAACTATACCCCCAAACAATGTAGGTCTCTATAAAAAGATATTGCATAAAACAGCTCATATGTAAAACCCTGCTTCATGTAAATAAAACATTTTCCTAATAATATATTTTTCTAGTAGTATGTGCCATTTGGTAATCATAAATAGAAAATTGCAATTAAAATAAGGGCCATCCCCTGGGATTGTACGATTCACTGTGCACACAAACAAACCAAACAAACTATACTTGTTAGGTCACATGAGCCAATTAACAGACAGAGTTCTGTCTTTTGCTTCAACACTTCCTGTTACAGTTATGAGTTGTAGTATTTCTGGTCAGGTGATCTCTGAGACAGCACACAGACCATCAATAAATGGGGGTTCAAGTCAAGAGGGTGTAAAGGGCAATATTTATTTAAATATATATTCCAATTTGGTAAGATTATTTAATATGCAACTGAATATGATATAAACTATCTGTTGCTTAAACATTCATTTTTATAGTTTTCCTTTAAAGAGCAAACACTTTAAAGGAGAATTCAACCCCCTAGGCGCAAAAAGCCCTCCCCCTCCCCTGTGTAGGCCCCCTCCCTCCTCCCCCCAGCCTACCTCCCCTCGGGCAAATGCCCCCAACTTGTTACTTACCCATCCTTCTAGGTCTTCTCCAGCATAGTTCACGGCAGCCATCTTCTCCCAAGTGCTTTTCTTCCTGTATTCAGCTGCGTTTGGTGGCACATGCACAGTAGGAGGTATTTACCGGTAAGGATCTGCTGCGCATGCGCCGAAAGTCACAACGTTTCCGAAAAAAGAAATCGGAAACGTTGTGACTTTTGGGCGCATGCTCAGTAGCTCCGTACCAGAAAATGCCTCCAACTGCGCGTGCGCCCGCACTGGACTAGGGCAGCTTAGAGGAAAATGTTTGGGGGGAAAATGTAGTGCACATTGTTTTCTAGTAATGTTCTTTGAATTTTCATTGGAATGAGTCAGCATTACTTTACTAATTGGTTAAAATAGTCCCTGCCGTCAAGGACAATTGTATTGTACCTTTAGTATTTATTTTTCTTATGTATGTGGCTGATGGAATATTAAAAGCTGCATTTATAATTATGCCCCTCTACCTTTCTTTTCCCTACTTTCTATAAATTTCTCCTTAATTCTGACTAGACACCACCTAACCTATCAATTCTTCTAGTTCTCCTGTAGTGTTAATATCCCCTAAAATAACTAAAGGTTTCTAGTAGCCAAAAGGGGTAAATAGAATCTATATATTAAAGGTACTTGCAACAATATGCTATCCTTGCACCTTCGTATAGTTGCTCTTGGTGTTGCTATCTTCTTCCTGCCTCTTGTTTTGTATTGCAACTATTGATGCAGGCCGCTAAGGGAACCCAGGAGTTAGCTCCAGGTTCAGGGGCACATTTCACTCTCACATCAAACAACTGAAATGATGCCAACAGGACTGAAAATGTTCAACACAATTGTGTGCACTTCTCGACATACAGTAGCTATTGTGTCAGACATTTACCCTTTGCACACTATGGTGCTGAGGTACAGTATAGTACACCTAAGCTGTAGAGAAAGTAATGCTATTAGCATCAGTTAGAACTAATAAGAATTTAACCAAACGGGCCTGGACTATATTTCTAATGGGCGTCCACAAACACATAACTTTAGATGAACTAAAATGTAGAGATAAGATAAAACCATTGCAACATACAGTAAGTGTTTCTTTGTACTAGTACAGCAAGAAAAATTGAATTGTTAGAAACCCCCAGTGAATGTAATATCCTAAATTATATCGTCCCTGGCACTCCCCTTCTGTGAAAACCACATTGGCCCACATTAAGTGATTATATTCGCTGGCTGGTGCCATTAACTTTCACTTTTCTTGTTTGTTAACGGTAAAGTATAGCCAATAAAAAAAATCAAAAATGTATGTAAACTTATTCTCTGAGCAATTGACATGCAGTCTCAGGTTTTCAATAGAGCTTTAGATATTCTATGGGCTATGGCACACACAGGTGCTCTTTTTGCAGAGAAGAACCTCAAATTACCTATGCCGCCTAGATTTGACTTTAGTGGGACACGGTTTGACTTTAGTGGGGCGGTTCTTGGTCTGAAATGCTGTAACGTATGTAAAGCCAGCAACTGCCTGCATCAGAGGTATCAGGAAGTTTCTATTCCTGATAACTCTGAATAATATTAGACCAGTAGAAATTCATTGGGAATTTCAACATCTGGTAAATAACTTGGGGATTTGGAGATCTGCTGTATTTGCTAGAACTTACATTTTTTGATTTGCTCAGCATTGTTCTAAATTTCAGCAAGTAGGTACGTCTGAACTTCTCAGGTACGTCTGAACGATTCACCTCCAAACAAATATGTTCCTATTTTAAACAGAGTTGAAAGTGTGGCAGCTGTGGGAAGTAAAAAAAAAATCAGATTTATTTTAAACAATTCGCCATTAGCACTGTAAAATATCTCATGGGGACAGTCAAACCTTGCGGCACAGTGACAATTATTGGTGACACATTACACTGAAGTCTATGGGATGAGTTCCCACTGGAGCAAGGGCATGCCTTCCATCAGTTTGCTTCCAAATAAGCCCAGCACTGAGCCTAATGCTTGATATGGGAATCAGGGAGGGAGTTAAATGTGTGTTACTAAAAAAGCACTGTGCAAATATGCTGCCACTGTGAAACTGCCAAGCCTAGTCTCCGAGGTATTTTACTTCATAGTGATAACCTAAAAATGTCTTTTTAAAAGGAACTGCTAATGCTTCTAGAATTGTGGTTACTGAAGGATAAAGAGGTTTGTGGTGAATAATCCTTTTAATTATCAGTCTGCCCTTGAATCTACTAAGAGGTCAACAGAGTATCAGCTAAAGTTTCATTTTATTTTACTTGTAGGAACATTTTATATTACCGTTTATAGTAGGTAGATATACGTATCTTTAGTATTCTGTAATTTGCTAACCCAAATTAAGTGCAAATATTTAAACTGCTATTTAGTTTACTTTAGCTTAGAACCCACTGATGGATAACCACCAACTTCAATATCACAAGCCAACACACTCACGCGTGCATTATTCGGTTTCTATGTATATTATCCTAATATTTTGCCATGTGACTATCATTAAAAGGAGTACTAAACCCTAAAAATTAATATGGCTAAAAATGCCATATTTTAGCATATTATTTGGCATTATGAGCAGCAATCAGCAGAGCATTATGAAGGACAGGTCATGGCAACGAATTTGCTATTTATGATGAGGTAAGTAAGATGCTGGACAGCGAAGGGGGCATCGGGGCAGTACATGTGATCTATTTGGAATTTGCCAAAGCGTTCAAACAGGACATTATTGAATTAGTGAGGGTACAGAGAAGGGCAACTAAGCTGGTAAAAGGTATGAAAAATCTAAGAAAAACTGGCCAAGTTGGGGTTGTTCACACTGGAGAAGAGGCGTGTAAGGGGTGATATGATAACTATGTATAACTATATAAGGGGATCATATAATAATCTCTCTAATGCTTTATATACCAGTAGGTCTTCCCAGGTCACCCATTATGATTAGAAGAAAAGAGGTTCCGCCTAAATATTGGGAAGGGGTTTTGAGAGCTGTGGAATTCTCTCCCTGAATCAGTCATACAGGCTGATACATTAGATAGCTTTAAGAAGGGGTTGGATGGCTTTTTAGCAAGTAAGGGAATACAGGGTTATGGGAAATAGCTCATAGTACAAGTTGATCCAGGGACTAGTCCGATTGCCATTTTGGAGTCAGGAAGGAATTCTTTTCTCCTCTGAGACAAATTAGAGAGGCTTCAGATGGGAATTTTTGCCTTCCTCTGGATCAACTGGCAGTTAGTCAGGTTATATATAGAGTTAAAAGGTCGAACTTGATGGTCCTGTGTTATTTTTCAACCTAACTTACTATGTTACTGTTGAAGGTCCGTGGTTGCCTTGGGCTGGTATAAAAGCCCAAAACCTAGGGGGTTATTTACTAAAACCCGGAAATGTATCACTATTTTCTTAAAACCACTTTGACCAAACTACTGTGCACAGTTTTACCTTATTTAAAATAAATGTACTTCATAAAATCTGGTGCGGGAAAAGACTAGATAAAATAGTAAAAAATCCAAATTATACAATTTTTTCGGAAATCAAACATTTTTCGGATTATTGCACGAAACCCAGCAAAGATCATGATATCTTCTAATTGTAAACAAGACATCTGCCATTGACTTCTACATGACCTTGGCAGGTTTGAGATGGAGTACACTTTTATTCAGACTTTTAACAGCCTCGGGGATTAGTACATTTCAAAAAAATCAGAAATGTTTTTCCCATTTAAAACTCCAACCAGAAAAAATTGGACAAATAAATAACCCCCCTAATGTAAAAATTCCTAGCCTACTTCTTTGGTTAAGTTTTAGTTCTCCTTTAAAATTATTATAAATAAAGTATTATATAGACATCAGGACCCATTACCCAGGACCCCAGATTATTATATATATATTATTTGGCGCTCCCTATGGGCTTTTTTTAATGCTCCATAACTTTTTTTACTTCTGAATGTGGCTCACTGATAAAATTCCTGCTGTAGTCTAAAGGAATGGCCTCTTGTGCATTTATGTTTACTATGACTGTTGTCTATAATGCACCCTAATGTACTTGAAAATAATAATCAATATCTGCTAATAGTCCCCTCTTTCTATAATCCCTTAATTACTTTCTTGTGCTGCATCCAATGTTATTGAGCAACATAAAATCATTTTAGCCATAACCAAATATTACGGAAGGTTACTATCTACCCAGGTAGCTCCTGCCATGGGTCAAAGTGAAATCCCTGTAGGTTACCAGGACGGTATATATACTTTGCATAAGAATACAAATTTTGGGTGTGTTGATACAGTTCCAAGGCTCCACATATGCTCTTTAAAAAATACATTGGGAAATCTGGGAACCAGTTATCCCAAATTCCAAATTCAAGGAAGGTCATCTTCCCATTCTAAGCAAATAAATCACTTATTTTGTTCTCTATAATAATAGCAATAAAACAGTACCTTGCGATTAATCTTAACAAAGCTGCAAGGATCCTTATTACTTGGATTTTACTTGGAAATTATGGCAGATCCCTTATCTAAAAAAAGCAAGATCCCGAGCATAAACAGATCCTATACCTGTACTGCACTACTCTGATGAGCACCAACAAGCGTAAAAGTAGTTTGGATCCAATCAGACACTGTCCTTGAAAATCCAGTGGGTGAGATAGCATTGCTGTTGCTTGATTTCCTTCCCAAGAGTCCTTCTGCTTTGTCTACAAATGACAAGACGGTCTCTTTGCATTAAATGCTGTTCATATGGCTCTTTCTGTACACACAATCTGCTAAATGATGCAGGCAATGGATTAGTCTGCAGGAAGCATCTCTGTCTGTAATGTGCAAAATTCTCCCAGCAGGGTTTGGTTTAATGTGTGGGCACCTGCTGTTATTTTATATGCTGCCTTATTTACATGGAAATGACTGTAAACTCATAAACCCTTGTAACAGGGGCAGTGACCGCTATCCACTGACACGTATAACAGCTAAATAAAGACTGCATTCATGCACAGTCAGAGCTATAGCTCATACAATTCAGCTATGCATCAGACGACAGCATTAGCTAAGTGCTCCTGTCTATGATTGTAACTCTAGTACAGGAATGGGACCTGTTATACATAATTCTCTGTAATTAGGGGTTTCTGGAGAAGTGGTAGTTCTGTAATTTGGATCTCCATACTTTACATCTCTTAAAAAATAATTTAATCATCAAATAAACCCAGTAAGATTGTTTTGCCTCCAATAAGGAATAATTATATCTTAGATGGGATAAAGTACAAGGTACTGTTTTATTATTACGGAGAAAAAGATTATATAAAAATTTGCAGTATGTTAATCAAATAAAGTTTATGGCAGATGGCCTTCCCATAATTCTGAGCTTTCTGGATAACATATAATGGATGCCATACCTGTATGGGAAATTCCATTGGTAAATGTACAAATTAACTACTGATATGTCATCCCTTGTGGGTCTGAAATAGTAATTCTACAATGAATGGCTGGGCAGATATTTATAATGGCCCTTGCTTTTGTTTCTTCAGAATCATAGTAGATAAAGTACTTTGATACACAGGTATAGGTCCTGTTATCCAGAATGCTCAGGACCTGGTTGGTTCCAGATAAGAGATCTCACTGTAATTTGGATCATCATACCTTCAAGTCTACAAAAAAAAACATTTAAACAGTAAATACACCCAATAGGCTGGTTTTGCTTCCAATAAGGATTAAGTATATCTTAGTTTGGATCAAGTACAAGGTACTGTTTTATTATTACAGAGACAAATTAAATAATTTTTTACATTTTGAATTATTTGGATAAAATGGGAGACAGGCTTTCCATAATTTGAAGCTGTCTGGATAACAGGTTTTTGGATAATGGATCCCATACCTGTACCAGAAACAGACTTCACAGAGATTCATTGACAAATGCATAAACATAATGTTCTCAGTACACTAATACAAGGGCCAGATCTAGAGTTCAGCAGAAGAGGCACATGTCAGACTCTGCTGGGATTTGAGCCAGGGACCTTTGGGTTTCTGGCTCGATGACTTATCCATTGGGCCAGGTGAGCAGCCTGTAGGGTTGCTCACTATGGGGCAAATTCACTAACCTGCGGAGTTGCGCTAGCGCAGGCTTCGCCGCACTTCGCCAGGCGTAGTTTCGCCAGGGCGCCGCTAATTTAACTAAAAAGTTGTGCTCCTGGAGGCGAAAGGTAGCGAAGTTGCGCTAGTGTTAATTCGTCAAGGAAAGCGCAGTTACACTAGCAATGCCTAATTTGCATACGGCACCAAGTTAAAGTACAATGGACGTATATGTAGCAACAAATACATTACACTACACTAGCCTGCGAAAGCTTTATAAAATAAAATAGAGGTGTTATAATGCCCTACACATGTGGCCACTGTATAGTTTAGGTGCCATATGTTAGGAAATGTAGGGGGGAAGGAGGGTACCCCAAAAAAAAATATGATCTTTTTCAGCCTATCACCCTTGAAAGGAAAAGAAGCCAGCGTTTTTTGGGACTTAGAAAAAATTTCAACTTTTTTTGAAGCAATCCCTATCTACTCTATTGCACTTCACCTGGTCTGAGGTGGAGAAGGCAAGTCTGGCGCAAGAGGTAACATTCAGTAAAATGAGTATGACCAGCCCTCCAAACACTCTTTGCTGGAGCATTGTTTCCCACACTAGCAGTGTAGCATTGTCCCTAGCTAAGAGTTTCAGCTATAGCTTCCTTGCCTTGTCCTGTCCTGTTCTGCCCTACCTTGTACCTTTTCTCCTTATCCTTCCTTGTTCTGTTCCTGCCTTGTCTTTCCCTCCCAGTTCTACCTTTTACCATGCCTTAACCTATTTCTGCCTTGACCTTAATCTGACCTTGCCTTGTCTGTTCCTACTTCCTGTTGTGACTTGTAACCTTGCCCTGCTTTCCTTGCTATTCTGTATCTTGACCTGCTTCTCACTCCAAACCTTTCCCTGCCTTGACCTTGTACTGACCTTGCCTTGCCTGTTCCTGATTCTTGCTTCCTGTCCCTGCCTTGTACCTTGTGACCCTTCATCACAAAGGCCCTGCCTTTTCCTCCCTCTCCTGCTATCCAGTCTTCTCTCCTTCTGCTCCAGTCTCCTTCTGTACCCTGTCCTCCCACTATCTCATTCTGCTCCAGTCTCCTTCTGTATTTTGTCCTCCTGCCATCCTGTCCCCCAGATCTACGCCCGCACCATCCTGTCTCGTCCTTTCAGTCTGCCCCCGATCCACGCCCTCATCGTCCTGTCCTATCCAGTCTGTTCCAGTCCTGACCTTGCCACCTCCGTCCTGTTCCCCCATTCAAAGATCCTGAATCGTCGCCCTCTTCAACCCGTTTTAGCCTTTCTTTACGTGTTCCCTAGGCACATTTAGCTCTTGCCTCAAGGACGCGCCCTTCCCCCATCAGTCTCCACAGCGCCCCCTACCTATTCCTTGACAGCACGTGCCTAGGGTGAAAAGTTAAAGGGGGCCAGGCACATACCTCTTCTACTCCTTCCCCTAGTTTAAGCCCTTCTGTCCTCCACCTCTGCAGCTGCTATGTCCCTCACAATGGGCTGAACTCAAATGTGTTCTTCAGCTCATTCGTGTGCGCTCTTCCGTACATTCGCGTGCATGCGCTAGGGGGACATAGCTGGCCGGCACTGACTAATACAGCCCTACACTACTGTCTCCTATGCTGTTCATATGCTGCTGTGACTGAGATGCAAATTGTAACATGTAGTATTACAAAAAATTCCACTGAATTGTAAAGGTTAAAATCATGTTATCATGGCAGGGCTCTTGGCAATATTCCAGTGGATGTTCTCAAATATAGCCATACTCCTTGCAACAGACACAGAGCTCCCAACGTAGCGCTTAGCATATGTTATGACTGCTGTCGTAATTCTTCCTAATCCTAGGACACGAGCCACCTAAATTAAGAATATATATATATATATATACACACACACTTCAGAAGGAACACTGCCCTCATATGTTTTGTCTTGCAAAGTGCTTTGTAGCAGATACAGGTTAAACATGACATTTGTGGTAAATGTAAGCTGCTTTACCATGTTTTGTTTCTTCTGCCAAAAAGAAAACCCTATAATCCGAGTAATGAAATCAATGAAAAAATGTTATTATTTTTTAATACAGTGTATACTTTTTTCTATAATACTCTACTTTCAGTGAATTATGTGACACAAGCAACATAACAATTCCATAAATGCTGATGACATTGCTAAGTACTGTTTATAAGCATATATTTTATTTTACTTAAATTAAGTTATTTTAATTTTCTATGTGTATATATATATATATATATATATATTTCTCCAAGGAGTATCCGCACTCCGAGGCAATATAGGATAGGGAGGGGTGCACGGTAATTTTTGCATACACCAATCCTTGAAAAAGATCCCAACAGGGATCGAAACTTTGGAATAAGATACCATGTAACAATAAAAATTACATTTTTTTCACTAATAGGGAGTGCTGGTTTGGAAACTATTGGTGTGTGTATATATATATATATATATATATATATATTGTTGAAGCATTTATGCAGCCCAAGTGACAGGAAGGTTTCAGTGCACCAAAGCACCATTATAAAGCCATGGGCAAATATAACCATTTCCAAGATCATAATTAAGGTATTCAGTGCTCAGCTTAGCAACGCTTCCAGCACTGCAAGGCAATTAATAAAACTAAAACAAAATGTATTCATTATACCTCTATCTATACCTCTGATACTTCAGGGTAGGCTTACTTAACAACTCCCAATGCTTCTGCAGTACTGTGGCAGTCCACCCCATATTGGGTCCCAAAGGGGATGAATAGTTTCTCTTCTCGAGGCAGATTCGCTAAATGACAAAGTGGCTGATGCTAGCAACAATTCGCCAGAAATCCCATCCACAGGGACATCGCCAGTTTACAAACAGGCATAGAGGACAATTCGCTAGCGAACGAAACCGTCGCTAGCACACGTTCGCACTCTATCACCAGGTGACTTTTCGATCTGGCAGACGGGTGGTTACTTTGCAAATTCACTAAAATGCGAATTTTACTGAACATTACCTCTTTCGCCAGAGTTTACTTCGCCACCTCAGACCAGGCGAACTGATAAAACAAAGCTACATCTTCCTCAATCTTATGTCAGTGACAGCATATCCTGTATGCCGAAAATGCATTAAAGTTGTAAAAAACACTGCCGACTTTTCCTTTTGCCTTCAACAGTCCGATCTATTAAAGATTTTGTGTTAACATTCTTAACATTAACATTCATTCTATTAACATTTTTTCCAGACATTTGAGAGGCATATGGGGTGCCGTTTGTCCCAAATACATTCTGTATACAAAACTATCCCTAATACACAGAATGAATGTCTCTCATGTTATATAAGTATTTGTGACCATACACAGAGAAAAAAAATATACAAAAGACTTATTTCTATTAAAGAATGAAAACAAAATCTGGTTAGTGCACAAAAGGATTTCATTATATCACAAACTCCATTCTGTACAGTTTAACAAGCAATCTGTCTCACAAATGTATAACCTCCATGTAACGGACACACTTATGTGCAAAGTTACTTACAGAATGAATTATGTAAAAACAAAGTTGGACATAATATATAATAGTGTAACTAACTAGTGCTTGTCAAGCTAGATTTGACTGACAAAATAGATATCTGTGACAGAAAGCAAGATTTTATTGTACAGGATTCATTCTTTCCACAAAATGACAGTTTTGTTTCACAAAACAGATAAAATAACCATTCTGTGAAGCAACACTGTCAGTCACATTCCTGAACCAATAACAACAAAGCTTATTGCCATATACAAACAAGATGAGAAGTGGCCAGCTCTGCTCCACATGGCTAAGGCAAAGTATCTGACCTGCTATAGAGGGCGCCCTCTAATGTCCCCTGTGCTGCATAGTAATAAACATGAACAAACCTTTCCTAAAAGAGCTGCTGTTAAACACTACAGGTTCATAAATGGAAGTTTTTACAAATGGCTGAGTAATATAATGCTGCACTTATAATGACTGTAGAGAAAGAAAAGTATGCAAAACTTATATAAATATGATTGTTTTAGGTGATATGGCTATTCTTATTGTAGTAACCTGCTTGTGTGGCCATTTTGGTTAAGGGCATTCCTGCTGTTTTGCCATGATCTTATGACTCACTCCTGTTCCTCTTCCTGTCTAAGCTGAGAGCAATAATGGGACAGGCCACACCCACCTGCCATACTGTATTAAATGTACCAGAAATTACTGTGCTTGTCTGGCTGCTTATAAGTTATACGTTTTGTATATGATAGTTAGACTCCAATGTCTCCTCCTAGCTGTAATCTTGCACCAATTAGCTTGTAGTAGTCTCTTAGTAATGTGCTTAGCTATAGTTCAACTACTACATAATAGCTTTAGCCAGAGACTTGGGACTGATAGGGTTGCCACCTTTTTGTAATTTAGTTACCGGTTGGTGGGGGGTGGGAAGAAAAAGGGTCTTACAGGGGATTGGGGGCGGGCCGAGAGGGTCTTTATAAGGGTATTACAAATGTACCGGCAGCTACATTGCCGGTAAATTTGTAATACCGGCCCTGGCCTTGGCTGGTGTTATACCAGCTAGGCTGGTAAAATACCGGCCAGGTGGTAATCCTAGGGACTCATAGAGTTGCCACCCGGCCGGTATTTTACCGGCCTAGCCTGTAAAACACCTGCCAAGGCCAGGGCCGGTATTGCAAATTTACTGGCAATGCAATTGCCGGTAATTTGAAATACCCTTTAAAAAAAGCCCCTGGCCTGCCCCCAATTCGAAAATAACTTACCTTTTTTCCAGCGCTGTGCGATGTTGCTCCGCCCCTTTTGTGGCACGCCACGTAGCTCCGCCCCTTTCAACGGCACCCCGTGTTGCTCTGCCCCCTTTAGCGTCACGGACTGCACCCTTTTGGTGCCCCCCACTGGCCGGTAATTTATTTTAATAAAGGTGGCAACCCTAGGGACTGATCATGTCACACATTGTGTATAGTATGGTGTGTAGGTTATATGAGCAGCCACTCCTGAGTACTGTGTGTAAACAAAAGGCTTCAGGACTTCAACTTCAACTCCTTTCATGAATTCGGGTCTTTTCGCCGCATCGGGACTTCAGCTTCAGCTTTTCGGCACTTCCACATTCTGTAATATGTGAAATGGCCGCACGGCTCGGGCGCTCATAAAGGGGACCGGCTCTTTTAAAAACGCAGCACTTCTGTGCCCCCCTTCAGGCCCGGAACACTTGTCCCCCTCCTGCTGGAGGCCCTGGACATGCATGTGACATGGGCACAGTTGTGCTCTCTACTCTAGTGTTGTGCCCCCCTCGACCCATTCTGATGTGAAGGGTTAGAGGATTAGAGTCTTTTGTTATAAATAAATATAAAGCATTGTATAGCTTGTTGCTTCTATATAACTAGATTATGATCCCCTAAAATTGCCCCTGCCTAAATGACCCCCTTTTGTTTACACACAGTTCTCAGGCGTGGCTGCTCATATAACCTACACATCATACTATAGAGAATGCGTGGTCATAACTCACAACATTTTGGAAGTAAAATTTTTTGTCATGTAGCGTGGCAATTTTTTTGACCACACCCATTTTTGTGGCCACACGCCGTAATTACCATGTTCATTTTACAAAGTTTGGCAGGTTATAAAAGTTTGAAAATATTTCTCCTTATCTAAACTGTTAAAATTACTTATTTTCTTATTTTAAAATTGTTACAAAGTATCTTAGTTGCACCTGTTAGCTGTACTGGCCTCTCTGCCAAAAGCCAATTAAGTTAGAAATTTTGTTTCTTTTTCTGGCTGTTCAGTGCAGAGAAAAGAGGGACTTTCTGGTACAAATGAGGGACCTCAGGTTGAGTTGTCAAAAGAGGGACTGTCCCTTTGAAAAAGGGACAGTTGGGAGGTATGTGTGCACATGATCAGTCCCAAGTCTCTGGCTAAATCTATTATGTAGTAGTTGAACTATAGCTAAGCACATTATTAAGAGACGACTACAAGCCAATTGGTGCAAGATTACAGCTAGGAGACATTGGAGTCTAACTATCATATACAAAACTTATAACTTTCTCTGAGAAACAGGCAAAGCAGCCAGACAAGCACAGTAACTTCTGGTACATTTAATAGAAGATGGCAGGTGGGTGTGGCCTGTCCCATTATTGCTCTCAGCTTAGACAGGAAGAGGAACAGGAGTGAGTCAGAAGATCATGGCAAAACAGCAGGAATGCCCTTAACCAAAATGGCCACACAAGCAGGTTACTACAATAAGAATAGCCATATCACCTAAAATGATCATATTTATGTTTTGCATAGTTTTCTTTCTCTACAATCATTATAAGTGCAGCATTATATTTCTCAGCCATTTGTAAGAACTTCCATTTATGAACCTGTAGTGTTTAACAGCAGCTCTTTTAGGAAATGTTTGTTCATGTTTATTACTATGCAGCACAGGGGACATTAGAGGGCGCCCTCTATAGCAGGTCAGATACTTTGCCTTAGCCATGTGGAGCAAAGCTGGCCACTTCTCATCTTGTTTGTATATGGCAATAAGCTTTGTTCTTATTGGTTCAGGAATGTGACTGACAGTGTTGCTTCACAGAATGGTTATTTTATCTGTTTTGTGAAACAAAACTGTCATTTTGTGGAAAGAATGAATCCTGTACTATAAAATCTTGCTTTCTGTCACAGATATCTATTTTGTCAGTCAAATCTAGCTTGACAAGCACTAGTTAGTTACACTATTATATATTATGTCCAACTTTGTTTTTACATAATTCATTCTGTAAGTAACTTTGCACATAAGTGTGTCCGTTACATGGAGGTTATACATTTGTGAGACAGATTGCTTGTTAAACTGTACAGAATGGAGTTTGTGATAAAATGACATCCTTTTGTGCACTAACCAGATTTTGTTTTCATTCTTTAATAGATATAAGTCTTTTGTATATTTTTTTTCTCTGTGTATGGTCACAAATACTTATATAACATGAGAGACATTCATTCTGTGTATTAGGGATAGTTTTGTATACAGAATATATTTGGGACAAACGGCACCCCATAGAGGCATGGTACATTTGCTTGCAGAAATTAACGCTAGCAAAACTTGAAACTATGAAATTCTCGCACTGCCAAAGTAACGCTAGTGAAACTTTGCCAGTGTTCAGCTGCTGACGCAGCTTTGCATTTAAGTGAATTAGCATAGTGGTAACAAATTTGCGCCAGGCGAAGTAGTGCAAAGTGTGGCAAAGTGGTCGCTGACGAACATTCGCCCTTTAGTGACTTTGCCCCCTCATCTTTAACTTGGTAGATAGTTAACTTATTCCAAAGCACTTTCTAATAGCTGTTGTGAATATACATGTAACGAGAACTTCCATCTAAACCTCTCATTTAATTGGATCAATTACCAATCTATCTAGTCTTGCAAACTGACAGAAATGAATAGAATTCCTAGTATGTGCTGAATGAAAACTGTTATGCTATAAAAGTTGGTTCATATTTGTAGGTTTAATAAACTGTTTTGTCTGAATAGCCTTCTCTCTCTTGATAACCTGTCATCTATGTAACACTACAGTGGTGAAGGAGTTTGTGCATGTGGGGTGCCACCTTTGACCCCTGCACAGTAAAATGTATCCTTGAAATAAAAATAATTATTTTACACATGAAGATCAATTTTTCATAAGAAAAAAAGCAACATGCTCCTCTCTGTTTAACCTGTAGGCCTAGCAATCTCCTGGATGTATAGCCCATACATATTAAGGACTTATTGTCACATTTATTCCACCTATATTGTCCATGGAATGCCACAAATTGGCTGTTGAGATCTGCAAATAAGGCACATTGAAGGAGACATATTCATACATGTCATCAAAAGAAAAGAAAATGTTTACCCTTTAAAGACCATATATTTCATACTTATTATTTCCCCACATTAACCAAAACTTATATGAATGGGTACTCACAAATTATATCACTGGCACCCAGCATTTTCAAGAATTTTTTTACTCAGTTCAAATCAGGATTATTGTAAGCATCAAGAGAAGATGTACATGAAAGAAAAATTGATGACTACAAAAAGGATAATTCTAAATTTCTCAGTGATCTGCTCATGTAAGGAGTGAATTGGAAATCTGTGCAAAGTGCTGGCACCTTGCTCTAATCAATAAAGATGATGTCTGCATAAGTAAAATGAACTGTGTTTAATAGTGCTAGACAAATCATTGCAGCTACCACTGAAACAGTACAGCATTTTTCAACCCTCAGATATATCCTGTAATGTCCTGCATTTATTAGTCAAACGCAGCTCCCTGTTGCCAATCACCAACAATTCTTTACATTCTCCTGCACTGTTGGCACAGATCTCCCTAGATCACAGGAACAACAGTAGAGAAAATGAGTGCATTCATGTGTGTGCAGCCTCTTTAAAATTAGTCATCATGGTGGTGGTTTATGTCAGTGTGTCGAGCATCTTACTTAGCACCATTTCCCTTAGAGTAGTACAGGGCACTATATGCAAGGAGTTTCTATAGTTCATTTACTTTCCCTGGAGTGCAAGTGCAGAAAAACAAAGGGGTTCTGGTCTGTGCACTGGGCACTGGAATCTGGCACCCAGTGCAGAGAGTCTACGTCTGTTGCTTTCTTTTTGGTACCTCAGTTTCTTCCCACACTGAAAGCAGTTTCTGTAGATCCATTGCTGGTCTCTCCACTGCTGTTTCCGACTATATGTATCAAAGTAAGAAGATAGGTTGAAAAAAGGGTGCAAGTTGATCCAGAGGAAGGCAAAAAACCCTTCTGATGCCTCTCTAATTTGCCTCAGAGGGGGAAAAACTCCTTCTTGACTCCAAAGTGGCATTCGGACCAGTCCCTGGATCAATTTGTACTATGAGTTATATATAAAATTCCTGTATTCCTCATTAAAAACCCATCCAACCCATTTTTTAAGCTAATATGCAGTATCTGCTATTTCTGATACAGGGAGAGAATTCCAGAACTTCCAAGCTTTGTAAAAAAAAAAATGTTTCCTAATATATGCATGTAACCTCTTTTCTTATAATCAGAATGGGAGCCCTGGTGTCTGCTGCAAGGACCTACTGTTAAATAAAGCATTATAGAGATTATGATCTGATCCCCTTATATATTTATACATAGTTATTTTATCTCCCCTTCAGTGCATCGCCGTTAGTGAAAACACCCCCAAGTTGGCCAGTCTTTTCCTAACTGACACTTTATATAAACCCTTTACAGCTTAGTTACCTTTCTTTTGTCTCTCTCTTATTCCATAATATCCCATTTGAACATTGGAAACCAAAATAGTATGGCATATTCTTGATGGTCCTTACCAACACTCAAATTACTTCAACAAATCCAATAGGTGGGTAATGATACATTTAGTGATTGCACTGCTTTGGATGGAAGCAAGGGTTCCTGATACCTGAATAAGAAAAGAAGGGTAACTATACCAGTGTATACTGACTTGAATAATTACTTCAAAACCTTGTTTGCCCTTGCAGCTGCTGACTGGCATTGCTTGTTTAGCCAAGTTTATTATCTACAAGGACTCCAAGGCCCTTTTCCATTATAGATTTGCCTAGGGCACTCCAATTAAGGGTGTATGTGGCTTGCATATTTGCATAACCTTACATTTATCTACATTGCATATCATCTGCCCATATTTGTTGGCAAATTCATGGTAAATGGAACCTAAATTCTAGGTCTCCTGCACATATTCAGTTGTTTAAAATCTCCACTTCGAAAAGACAAGTGATCAGTCTACTACACAATATGGCTCTCGAATAGTTGGGGAAAGTATGTGCCCATTAAATAATAAAAGGCCAAAATGTTTTAGGGCATATATAATAATTAAATGTCCCAATGTGGAGATTATAGGTACTGGTACACCAAACAAAGCAAATCACTGATTGGGTAACAATTCTATAGCAGCTTTTTTGGCTGGTAACACCTTAGCTTTACTGTACATACTCTTCATAACATAGTTTCATACTAGCATTGCTGCACTTGCAGTTACGCATAAACTCATATTTGGTTACATTTCAATAAGCCCAAATCTTCAAGAGCATTATGACCGATATACTTCAAGTTACATGGAAATACATCTTTTCTATATCAAGTTGAACTTGGACTATTGCTTTTTTCACCCTTTCTGACTTTGAAATTATTTAAAAAGAAAACACTTCCTAAATTATAAAGTCAATTCACAGGGTCGATAAAGTTATTTCCCCAAAAGTAAATTAGCACATATCCTGATATGTTTGGAAACTTCATTTGTCTGTGCACCATGATGTTTAGTGCATGGTGCATCGGCAGATGAGGAAATGAAGAAGAGTCATGGGGCCTTTTTATTTACTGCTGTTTGTATAGGCCCAAATAAACAGATCAATAAAAAATTAGCCATACCATGGATCTGTGTATGGCCTTCTTAAGAAACAATAATAGCTGTCCAAGAGTTCTTGGCTGTCCTTATTATATCACTTTTCAGTAGTTCATATTTGAAAAAACCACAGGAACAGAATATTGACATACCAAGCTTTATTCTAAACAAAGTTTTGCTAGTACAGACAGTAGTACATTTAAAAATTTGGCAAAAACCACAAGTGTGGCCTCAGTTAGCACTAAGGACAGTTCCAATCAAACCATATGCACTGGCATCAGACTGAACATGGAACATGCTCATCTCTGAATTTTCTTTTTCTCTTTTTTTCACAATTGGTTTCTAACCAGTGTTTTGCCATTTGTTTCTGCAATTTAGTATTTTCATATTTCTTCATCTTCATATTTTTCCTCTGATTTCTTCCTCATAACGTTATACCTTCATGCTTCCTCAGAATTCTCTTATTTATCTCAATAGTTCTGAATAAAATAATAGTATCCAAGTGCCAATTGAATGTGCTTCATGTAACAGCTTTTATACTGATTACTCTATATTCTAATCTGACACTGTAACCAAGGGATGTGACACATGACTCATCAGCTGATGGCCAATGGCACACATTATGTTCAAGCTCAATAAACTCATTAATAACAAAATATTCCCTGAGCATGGGGACATTAACATCATTGGCCATTCTATTAACATCAGAAATATGTGTTTTTATAACGGTTTTCCCTTTACTCTGTACGGATTTGAAGCCCTAAACCATGAAACTTATTTGCAGCATATACTCTATTCTAGAGAACCCAGAACAATTCACTGTTCAAAAATCAAGTATATACCCTTCGAAACACAAGTTCTCACCTGAAGTGCATATTTACATTTAATCAGTTGCTAATGCCCTGTAGTGCAAAAGTATCACTTCCCAGAAAGGCCTGCATTCACTGTACTTGACACAGAACACTAATATTAGAATAATATTGTATTCCTTTATTTTTTCATGTAGGCTGAGCTGTCAGTGTCACTTTAGTCACTGATAAATGTTCAGCATATACAACAATTTATCCTCAAGGTCCCTGAGGGCTTTTCTTCAAGCCCTTGTATTTATATTACTATGTTTTTGGGCCTCCTCTCCATTCATTTATTTACACAATGTAGTACAGGTATGGGACTCATTATCCAGAAACCCAGTATCCAGAAGGCTCAGAATTATGGAAAGGCTATCACCCATAGAAACCATTTTGTCCAAATAATCCCAATTTGTAAACATTATTTCCTTTTTTCGTTGTAATAATAAAACTTTACCTTGTACATGATCCAAACTAAGATATAACTAATCCTTAGTGGAAGCAAAAAATTTCTATTGGGTTTGTTCAGCATTTACAAGATTTTGTAGAAGACTAAAGGTATAATGATTCAAATTACAAAAAGATCCATTATCCAGAAAACCTCTGGTCTCAAGCATTCTGGATAACAGGTCCCATAACTGTACTGGATTTTACATATCCCACTGTCAGAAGGTAGGCATCCAGTGGGTTAAGTAATAATAAGTTTTGCTTTTTATGTGGTGGTACCTGAAGGTGTGAAGGTTTATACAATAATGGTGCAATGCAACATTACTAGTATTTCTCTCTCTTTAACAAAGCAACCTTTTCTTGACCTGAGTGACTGGGACTCTCCTATGGTTGTGACAGTCCATAGGAACGTCAGTAAGGAACTCTCCCCAATCTACCTAAATGTTTCTAGTTCTTTTTTTGGTCGATTCTCTTTTATATCTTAGTTAAAGGGATACTGTCATGGGAAAAAAATTTTTTTCAAAATGAATCAGTTAATAGTGCTGCTCCAGCAGAATTCTGCACTGAAATCCATTTCTCAAAAGAGCTAACAGATTTTTTTATATTCAATTTTGAAATCTGACATGGGGCTAGACATTTTGTCAATTTCCCAGCTGCCCCAAGTCATGTGACTTGTGCTCTGATAAACTTCAATCACTCTTTACTGCTGTACTGCAAATTGGAGTGATATCACCTCCCTCCCTTCTCCCCCCCAGCAGCCAAACAAAAGAACAATGGGAAGGTAACCAGATAACAGCTCCCTAACACAAGATAACAGCTGCCTGGTAGATCTAAGACAGCACTCAATAGTAAAAACCCATGTCTCACTGAGACACATTCAGTTACATTGAGAAGGAAAAACAGCAGCCTGCCAGAAAGGATTTCTCTCCTGAAGTGCAGGCACAAGTCACATGACATGGGGCAGCTGGGTAATTGACAAAATGTCTAGCCCCATGTCAAATTTCAAAATTGAATATAAAAAAATCTGTTTGCTCTTTTGAAAAATGGATTTCAGTGCAGAATTCTGCTGGAGCAGCACTATTAACTGATTCATTTTGAAAAAAAAAAATTTTCCCATGACAGTATCCCTTTAATTACTATAGATAATAGTATTCAGCAGTCTCCAGTTAACAAAGCACTTTCAGCACATGACCCCTAAGCACGATGAGAGATTAATCTCTTTATTAATTTAGAACTCACCCTTGTATGAAGGGCTTGCTTTAAATATATTTTGTATCTTCATTTCCTTAGATTTGTCATTTACCTAGATGTAACAAATCATGCTGATTACACCTGGCTATTTTTCAGATTGTTAATGTCTACCACAGCCTTCTCCTGTAGCTCATTTTCTTTTGCCCCCCTATAACAGTAAACACCAAACAGTTTGTATTTCCTACTAGGGTACCCTAAATACCTTACTCCAGGTTCAGAACCACCACAACGTGCTCGTGGATTTACAATAGGATAGCGAACACTGCCATCCCCCAACCAATCAGCTTCGCATCTGTTCAAAAGTTGCAGCTTCCAGGCAGCATAGATTTGGCCAACCTTGGCCATCGAGTCCCCTTTGTCTTTGCAGGCTTTAGCTGCCTCTGGAAAACTCATCTTGCGGTAGGTTTTTCCTAGAGGACAAAAGACAACAGTACTCTAAAGTCAAGGGACAAACCCAACAACTTCTCTTTTGGAACAGACATAATTAAAAACATTTAACCATGTCACATTTATTATATATTCAGGAGAGCGGGCTGATGCAATTCATACTCATTCTAATTCTGCCATTTGTAGATTAAAAACAGATGTTTATTTTATTAGGAGTCCATGCAACTTCTATCCCATGTGGAAGTTTGCCCACCCCCCATGAATAGTATCCAAGACAAAGTTCTAGATACTCTTCATCATATAGTATCTCCTAAACAAATGACAGATTTTTGTGTCTGTTACACACATTACTGTTGTAAAATCTGTCTGTACATTTTCAGGTAAAAATTACATAGTGGGCAATAGGGTTTAATTTTATAGCACATGCTTGCTTAAGCTGTATGTTTATTCAATGGCCATTCTCTTTACAGCTAGAATTTTGTATGAAAGTAAATGGCAATGAATTATATATATATGGTATCCATAGTTCCTTACTCCTGTGGGTGTGTCTTTTTGCTACACTCGTCTCTTGGTTTTGAGATAGGATACTGTACAGATCCGTCTTGTAACCAACCAGCATTACACCAATCTAATCCACCCAACCAAGCCTCATGGAGCTGGTCATATGAAGCAAGGATACCATCCTGCTCCTTGCAGGCCTGCTGAGCTTGATGAAAGTTCAACATCCGAGCCGAGGGTGGTATGGGAAAATGACACCTGATTAGGGTAAAGTAAAGTAGAGAGACTTAAAGGAACAGTAACACCAAAAAATGAAAGTGTTTTAAAGGAATGACAATATAATGTAGTGTTGCCCTGCACTGGTGAAACGGGTGTGTTTGCCTCAGAAACAGTTTCGTTTATATAACAAGCTGCTACAGATGAAGTCACTTGGATTTGTGAGTTAAATGCGTCATGACTCAGGGGTAATTGAAGAAACTGTGTTATCTTAAGTCATCTTAACTCATTTAATGCATTTAACCTTTTCATTAGCATACCAAAGCTCCATTGTTCACAATGGTGAATGCTTTAATTAGATGGGATGTTGTGACGCAGTTTTCTGTGTTAAATTATATAAATGGGATATCTGTGTTTAGTTATTCTGTGTCAAACAGACAAACCAAAGTGGCTGCATCTGTATGTAGCCATGGGGGCAGCCAGTCAAGCACAGCATACATAGCAGATAACAGAGGTTCTAAAGAATCCCATTGTATACTACAGAGCTTATCTGTTATCTGCTGTGTATCATGTGCCATGTCTCAGCTTTGAATGCCTGCCCCCATGACTGCAGAGCAGCTTCTTTATATAAACTATAGTAGAGTTTCTGAAGCAAACACACCAGTTTACCAGAACAGCGCAATAGTACCTTATATTTTCTTTTATATAAGACACTTTCATTTTGTGGGGTTACTGTTCCTTCTTAATAGAGGGAGAAACATCAAAATACATTGGTCTCACAATGGCATAAAATTAACTAACTAAACTATTTTTTTCTGGCAAAAATTACCTTCCAAGTCCAGCTTGACCGTTCCTGTGTCATCTTCTAACTCTTTGGTTACCTCACATTCATACCTTCCATAATCTTCAAGGGTAACATTGTGAATGTTTACTTTAAGGAGAAACAAATCCGGCTCTATAAATTGGCTTAAATCTTCAAAGTAAACAATTTTGCGGGTATTAATTGCAGCTGTTTGATTAATCACAGACTGAACCTTGCTCAACGTAAAACCGGTTGGTCCGGGTGCTAAATGCCCCGGACCCCACTCTTAAGTACAAACACTGGGTCTTCAAAGTCTTTTGTTCATGTAACCAACGATGAAAAAACAAAGCTGAAACTCTTACCCTGCAAAGGTAGTGTTCTCCAGAATTCTCTATTTAAACATAATATCAATCAGACAAACTTAGTCCTCAGATACTAAGTTTGTCTCATTGATATTATGTTTAAATAAAGAATTTAACTTTTTAACTATCTGGTGAAGAGTGATTATTGTCTGATGCCCAGGAGTGCGCTGCCTCCAAATATACTACTTTAACATTGTGAATGACCAAAGAAGCATCTCCTGGCTCACTTTCCTGCAATGAGGTACAGTTTCTATAGGGGCTGAATATTCTCCTGTCCTTCCCCAGAGACACAAGAACATCAATGAAAGAATTTTCTTGGACCACTTGATGCGTATCTGCCCAGGCTCTTCTCCAGAGTCTTCATAATGATACCTACATGGCAGGATTATGGTCCCTCCTCAATGTGTGGTCACTAAACCTGGGGCTGTTTGTACAATCTTAATAGTAGCAATGACCCAGGACTTCAAACTTGCCACAGGGGGTCACCATCTTGGAAAGTGTCTGCCGAGAAACTAAGCTTAGGGGTTGTCGCAAATAATCAAGCACAAAAGGCTGATTATTAAATTCTGATGCTAATTAAACTGGTTTCTGTGCTGCCATGTAGTCATTTTCTGTATTAATTACTAATCAGCCTGATACTGTGACATTTATATTCTATGGGGGTTATTGACTAAAAATCTTATTTCTATTTTTTTTACGAATCGCTAAAAATTTGTGGCTTTCCTACGCCTGCCCCGAAGTGACATCACAAAAGGGGTGTGGGTGGGCAAGAGTCTATAAATTTAGGCACAGAAAGTTGGAAGCTGGCAATGCTAGGTCGCTGCAGGGAGAGCAGGAGAAAAGCTCAACCTGAGAGAAACCCGAAGGTTTTGTGCAGGAGCCGGTCCGACCCACGGTTCCTGCGGGTTGGCCTGCACATCACTACTGTAGAAGTCAATGGCAGGAGCGTTGATCCTATTGGACTAATTTTAAACCAATCAGAATGTTTTTTGGATTTTTTTTTCTACGAGTTGTCGGAAATTTTCTTTAGAACTTTTTGTGGTATTTAGATTTTTTTTCAGATCTTTCAGTGATTTTTTTTGTTTGAACTTTTTTAATCAGAATTTTAAATAAATTAATGACAATTTTTATTTGTTTGTTAGTTTAGTCAAAAACCTCTAAAATCCAACCTTTAAGAGAAGTAAGCTTCTACTTGTACTGTATTTTTTGAGTTGGCCCCTAAGCTCAGTAACTGACAGCAGCACAGAGCATGTGCAGTGAATCAGCATCTTTGGAGACACAGATCTTTATTGCTAAAGGCTGTGGTTGCCTTGTGCTGGTACAGAAGCCCAAAACATAATGTACAACATTTCTGTACTACTTGTTTAGTTAAGCTTTAGTTCTTTAATTGAACCACTGCTTATTTTCATCATATATGTAATTTTTGCTTGCATCAGGGTACCTTGTATATAAGTACTGTAAAATAAGAACTCTCACCATTGGACTTAAAAATATACGGTCCTCTCCAAGAGTATTGAACCCAATACTGAATTCTACTGAATAGCAACTCATACACGTTTTTCTCTATGATATTAGTCATCTAAAATTACTGAAAAAAACAGTTTGCTATGTTGTACTAAAATATGCTGTTTGCCCACATAGTCAATACTCAAACTTTACTTTGTTATTTGTCCAAAAAAGCTTGATTTTTGTCCCATTTGTCCAAAAAGCCTTTCTTGTGTCTCTCATGCTTTTATACAATCTGTAAACTTTTACTTTTAGCAATGATTTCTCAAAAAAAAAACTAATGGATTATGCTTAATATGGGTGACCCATATTTGCAACCCATATAGAAAATAAAAACCCATCAAAATCTGAAGGAACAGGCTGGATGACTGGTTTTCGAAAAACATTTGACTAGCAATACCCTAAATTTGCAGCCCAGGTTTAATTTTGGTGAAATCATATTCCCCATATTAGCAGCATTAATACACATATTCCTTACAGAGATGCAGTATTATAATTTGTCCATGACTGAAAGACAGCCGTCAATGGGAAAGACACACATACCAAGCACGTGGACAATTTTTCTTCCTCCCCTTGTCAGAGGCTGCAGGTACCAGTGAGGTTGTAAGAAAATACATGAATAAAGTCCAGAAGAAAATACAGCTTGGAAGAGACCTGCAAGGCATCCAAACACATACGCAGGATGATCAATATATAAATCATAATGTTTGATGTTGGTGAAAAGGGTTTGATTGAGGAGGATGCAATAGTGTTTTATGAACTTTTTAAAAACCTCATGGCTGCAGGCAAATTGTGCACAGAAGCATGACTATGACCTTCTCCAACAAGCATCCCAATTTTGTTTGGTTTTATAGTCAGGTTTGTCAGGTTTATAGACGGTTAGTTAGACAGACTATAAGTGAAGTATACTCTGTCTAACTGATGTCTATAAATATAGATATCACCTAACCTGATTAAAAATGAACAATAAAAGTAAAAACAGGCACTAGAGCCCTTTAGTTAACTGGTTCAGGGCTTGGGGTTAATTTATACCCTTCACGTCTGATCTTTTAGCACCAGGTCTTGCTTGATGAAATAAAAAAATGAGGTTTGCATATCAATAGCATTCAACAGAAGTACCTCAATACTCATGCTAAGTTACAGCAGTAACAGAGTACAGAGTAATGAGAATTACAGAGTAATGAGAACCTGCACAGTGGGCCAAATTCAGTGCATACCCGAATATAATCACGATAATTATTCTGCTATATATTCTGCTATATTGTGTTATATCCTTGCTTGTTCTCACTGCACATGCAGCATGTATGCATCAATTTCTCTCTGCTTTGCTGTTTCCTGTAACTGTGACTTCTAGTTAGGCGGAATATAGTGAAATCCATCACAGAACAATAGCCCTGACCTATTTCCAAAATGTAATAACTATGGGACCCATGTGTATACAGCTTATTTTGAAACCAAAAAAAAAATTCATACACTGTATTTCTGTCGCCAAAGTTAGTTTCGTGTTCACAAAATGCATTTCACAGTCAGGGGCGCGCCGCCAATTAGGCGAGTTGAGAAACTCGCCTCAGGCGGCATGCCTGGTGTGGTTTCCAGGGGCGGCAAAAAGCCCTCCTGGTACCTTTAAGAGACGAATTTCCGGTTTTTAAACCGGAAATTCGGCTTTACTAATGCGAGAGAGCGCAATTGCACTCTCCGCATTAGAGTTCCAACCTTCCGTCCCGACTGGTAAGCCGGCGAGGGGGGTGGCATTGAAGGAGCCGCCTCAGGCGGCGCTTTCCTTAGAATCGGCGCTGTTCATAGTCAAAGCAATTTAAAATTAACTTTGTCCGCAAAATAAATTCTATTGTCACACAATAGTTTTGTACTCACAAATGA
Source organism: Xenopus petersii (assembly GCA_038501925.1). Taxonomy (NCBI): domain Eukaryota; kingdom Metazoa; phylum Chordata; class Amphibia; order Anura; family Pipidae; genus Xenopus; species Xenopus petersii. The sequence continues at coordinate 105,989,087 of CM076673.1, forward strand.
ATTCCGTTAACACATACACCATTTGCACTCATGAAATGAATTCTGTACATACATAAAAATGTTTGCCAGTGCAAAATATATTTTCCAAACAAAAACATAAACAGGTATGGGATACCTTTTCTGGAAAACCCATTAATCAAGAAAGCTCTAAATTACAGGAAGGCCACCTCCCATAAAGTCCATTTTAAAGGGGTGCTTTTAGTATGTTATAGAAAGGCTAATTCTAAGCAACTTTTCCATTGCTTTTCATTATTTATTTGTTATAGTTTTATAATTGTTTGCCTTTTTCTTCGGACTTGTTCCAGCTATCAAATGGCCGTCGCTGACCCCATCTAAAAAAGCAAATGCTCTGTGAGGCTACAAATTTGTTGTTATTGCTAATTTGGATTTCTTATCTTTCTAGTAAGGTCCTCTCCTATTCATATTCTAGTCTCTTATTCAAATCAATGCATGGTTACTAGGGTAATATGGCCCATAGCAACCAGATTGCTAAAATTGCAAACTGTAGAGCTTCTGAATAAAAAGCTAAATAACTCAAAATCCACAAATAATAAAAAATGAAAACCAATTGCAAATTGTCTCTACATATAATATAATTCTCTACATCATACTAAAAGTTATCTCAAAGGTGAACCACCCCTTTAAGGAAATAATTCAAACGTTAATTTCTTGTACTCGATGGTAACTAAGCATGAATCCACAATGGTGGCAAAACAAGCCTATTGAGTTTATTTAAGATTGAAATTATGTTTTAGCAGACTAAAAAAAGCACACTAAAAGCAGACTATTTATCAGACTTATGCTACTTATGAAAACGTATGAGAACCAAAATTATGGCACTATCCCTTATTTGGAAAACCCCAGGTCCAAAGTATTCCGCATAATAGATCCCATACCTGCACTTAAAAAATTATATTTGTGCTAACAAAATAATTTTTATGGACATTTTGCAGAATAAGTTCACTAAATATATTAAGGCACATTAAAGACATTTATTAGGTTTAATTTGCAAAATATTGGTGCAGTTAGGGCTGCCACCTTTGCCGCTGCAGATAGCATTGGGGGTGAAGCAGTGATCTTGGGGTGGGCATGATGACATCAGAGGCAGGCACAATGATGTCGTGGAGCTATGATGCTGGGTCAAGGTTATTATATCACTTATATGCAAATGGGACTGTCCAGTTTTCACAATGTTTTAAATGGGACAGAAAGGTTGGATGGGCAGCCCTTTGACGCACTGAGATATCCAGTTGAAACCCACACAGCTGGAAACCCTACCTCTATCTATTCTGCCTGATGAGTAAGACCAATCCTTTAACTACAGGTGTGGGATCCATTATACAGAAATCAGTTATCCAGAAAGCTCTGAAATACAGCAATGCTCATTTAGAAAAACTATTTCTTATTTTTGATTGATTTCCTTTTTTCTATTTCTTTAAAAACAAGAAATGAACTGCACTTCATAATAACTAAGCCATGTCAAGGTGAGTATCTTGGTATTTAATTGGTTTTCATTTGGTCAGATTAATGTTCAGGTTTCACAAGGCTGAAAACCGAACAGAAAGTTGAGACCCGAACAGACCTTCGGTCAGGTCTCGATGATGCGTTTTGACCCGATATGTTGCAATGCGACTAAACGCATGTGACGTGTCGGATGGTTTACTGAAAACGGAAGTGAAGGAGAAATCGCATGTTACGACTACATTGATCCCACTGTCGGATGAAATTGTGATTTTCTGTGTACCTCCATGTCTTCATAAGTGTGTATTAATTAAGAGTACTGAAGCATTTAGTATGTTGCAAAGTTGTAGTAGTGCACGAGCAAAATGGGAAGAGTGCACGTGTGTAGTATAAGGATGAGCATCTTAGCTAAAATATCTATATTTCAGGTGTGCGTTTGGTGCACCCTCTTGTCCATTAGAGACAACTATCTGAAGAGGTGTCTGTGTGGTGCAATTGCAGTGAATTTAAATATGAGTATATGTGTTAGAGGGTTATCTGGAAAAGTGTTTTGATGACTGGGTGCAAGTTGCAAGAATGGGTGCAAATTTGTATGTTTTGAAAATGATTGTCTAAAGCAAGTTGTGCACCTTTGAGAAATGACCTTAGATTGTGAGAGAGAGAAAGTCTGAATGAGAGGTGCTAGTCTATTAGCAAGAATATAAATGCTAAAGATGCTGGGACAATAGCGAATGGTAAAATGCATGATATAGAATACGAGACAGGGTCTGGAAGGGTGAGAATGACAAAGAAAAAGAGAAGTGTAAAAGCAAGTGACAGCAGACTCTTTAGCAGGTGTTCAGAAGTGTTTCACATTCCCTGCATCGGATGCACATCGCATGAACTGTACCAAAATGCTGACACCCCTCCTGCATAGTGTGTGTGCTGGGATGAAGGGGGGGGGAATAGAGAGCAGGATACATGCCCCACACCTCTCTCTACTGCAGCACTGTACCACTGCTCAGCTTGCTTTGGCGGGACTGCAGAAACAGACTGCACCAAATTGCTCCTAACTTAGCACAGTACCCTGAAAGAACAGGCAGAAGTCTTATTTAACCATCTAAGCAAAAACAAAGGGAGACCTCTGGAATCAGAGGCTGTCTAATTAGCTTTACTTCTCAACTGATTTTGCTGCCTGGAAATATCACCATTATTGCTATGAAATGTCCCCAATTTTGTTCTCCAGGAAACCTAGAAATCTAATGACTAGATTTGAGAGAGCTCATCTCCAACAAGCCTGAGAAATACTGTAACTGATTAAACATCTGGTGTAGTTTCATGCACTATAGTTCTCTTATGAATAGTATCTAGCATTAAAGGAGAAGGAAAATCCTTTTAACTTAACTAACAAGTTGTATTTACTCAGGGTCAGACTGGGCTATCGGTACACCCCAGGGGCCCTTGCCACACCGTCATACAGGGGGCCCAAACGTCCTCTCCCTGGCCGCTTATCTCCCTCCCCCACATGATGATTTACGCATAAGCGGGTTCGGCGGCCCCTGTAGGGTTGTGTGTGGGTCCCTGGGGTGGTAGCCCTGCAGCCACCAGTTGGTGGGTGAAGCAAACGGCCTCAACCCAGGGGTTCTGCCAGCAAGCACCATGGAGTGATTGTCTTCTTTGCTACTTTGTTCTGCAAATTTCCCATAGCAGATGCAAGCGCAGTAGACTGAAATAGCCAACTTTTTTGTTAAAGTTCAGCTTTTTTGCTCTACTGCACATTTGCAGCCACCAGAAGAAAGAAGAAGCAGGAAGAGGATCAGTATGTATAGCTTGCTGGAAGAACTCCGGATTGATGCAGTTTTATGCTAACAGCAGCACTGGCCTGGAGTGTACGTTAAGTAAATACAATCACTTGGGGTGCCTCACTTATGGCACCCCCAAGGAAAAAATGTGGTATTCCTTTTAGGCCAGTCAGGGTTGGCCACCAAGGGTTATGCATGGTGTCCTTGATGTCCAGTAACTCCACAGGCATCTTTGCATGAACTCATCATGATGATATAATACAGTCCAAACCATCTTGTTATTCAATGTTTGTCCTATGTAGGTCATGTCTGTTCCTAATAGTACAATATAAAGTAGTGTATGCATTACTAATACTGAGAAAGCATGACTACTGGTCTGGAGGCTGTGCTAGCTCCAGAGTTACTATGCTTCAATAGGCACAATACATTTATTTCTTAAAAAGAGGCAGAAATGACAGAGCAACAACTGTCAAACTATACCGAAGTGAAATTATTGCTTGCTGAAGGACAAGGAAAGTCTAGTTTTCTAATAAATCATTAACTTTATACCTGCAACAGTACAATGAAACAAAGAAACCACTGACTTCGTGCAAATAATCCATACGCCAGCGGGGTCCTTAGCTGCGGTAATCCAAAACTGAGAAAATAAAGTGGCACACCACCTCTTAAAGTAAAAAGTACTATTAATTAAGTCATTAAAAAGTAGGTAGCTGGAGTATATGAGACGCCCAACTAGTTTGGGAACACCCCTTAATCATAGGCTAACAAAATGACTCTTTTATACATACAGTGATAGTGCCATCTATAGAACAGAATTAAGTATACATACAAATTAAAATATAAACAACTGCTAACTTAAAACCAATCAAAAAAATTGAGTTACAGAAGGAACCCCCTGAGAGTAACCCATGAAAACCAAAGGTTAATTTCAACCCATAATAAGTTCATAATAAATTAGGCCTACACAATTAGTCACTGTGAAAGGTAGACAATAGAGAGGCAATGATGTAAAATACAAGACAAACCATAAACAGTGATGCAAGGTCCCAGTATAAAAAACACATAAATAAAGATCGGATAATATACAAGATATCCCACCTAGAATTAAGTCAAACCTCTGTTTAATTCTAATATCCAGAAAGCTTCTCGGGAATTCAGAGTTCTTAAAAAAATACCCCCTCTGACTGAAGTGCCAACTTTTTCAATAAGTTGGACATTTAGATCCTTGGAACCTCTGCTAGTACAATCTTGAGAGATGTTTGTGAAAAATAGAACAATTTATATCCTTTGGCGTTAGCTTGGGAGTGGTGGATGTAAAAAACAGGGAACATCTTTTGCCTGCCAACCCTTTGGTTCCTATATTCCACCATCTTCCAAAATTGCACAAGTCCCTTTCCAACCCAGAAGGAAGACCAATTGTTGCTTCAGTGGGATCACTGAACAGTGGGTTATCCGACTGGGTTGATGCCATTTTACAACCACTGGTAACACAACAACCAGCTTATCTCAAAGACACCAGACACTTACTCACTTTACTCAGTACTTTATCCTGGCATGAAGGTTACCAATGGGTAACATTTGATGTCAAATCTCTTTATTCATCCATTCCTCACGACAAAGACATTCACAAAAATGCACGTTCAACACTGAATTGCTTTACATAAAATAGCCCTATTGTGTCATTACACAACGATAATTTATTCCAAAATCCCTAGGCCAAAGGCATGCCAAATAAGACACCCATACCTTTCATACATTACACATATTTACGCAATTAGCATAACGGCAACTGCTAAATCAATGATGCCCCCACATCAAATGACCTATTATGCTTTATCTTATTGTAAATTATCCCTTATGTTTCACTATTTTCTCACTCAATCTAAGGAAGATGTAAAAGCTTTAGTGCACAAGTATTTATGTTCTGTGTTTGCATAACTGCATGAATGTGATATTCACACATGGCTCTGCTTATCCCAATGGCTATACATACTTTCAAGAGACAGAGTAGTGGAATTTGATTTGAGGATTTAAGACTAGCTAGCTTAGTGCAACACTAGCTGTGTAAAATAGTGGAGTAAGAATGCAACACCATATTCTACATATTGTACTGTGGATTGTATACATATCTGCATATTGTACTGTGTCGTTGAAGGTAGCTCTGCACCCTATACTGAAGTGAATGTCTGACAACAGGACCCCAGGCATTCTGATCCGAACATCCAGAAAGGCCAACAGTCTACTGGAAATCACCATCAGGAATCTCAGGGGGCTCTTCTAGTGCAAGAGATCACAATTTTGCATTGCAGGAGCTGCTTTAGGTGGTATCACCACTGGACCAGAATACTACCTCAGTCATGTCCCATTGTGCTAAATTATTTCCCATAATGTTATACATGGGTGTTTTTTTTAGTTTACAAACACCATAGAGCATATGTTTATATTATTACTTTTATATGGGTTTTTAAACACACATGCTTGTTTCTATTGGTTTTTCAAGCACAACAAAATGCAGCATGGTACATAAAAAAAAAATCAAAAATGTAATAAAACGCAACTGTGAATGTTCACGATTCCAAAAGTTGGTGCAGGCATACAATAAGGATATTGGCCACTAAAATCACGACATGGCATTTTAACTTTCTATGAGCCAACGGAGAGATCTAAATCTATGTTCAATTTGTATTTGCCGAGAAGTATATTTGTTCTTACGCCATTAGCTTTACAGCCTGTAACACTGTTTTTCCCGGTTCTGCTTCTTTGTGTGTGTTAACCAATAAAATATTCCACTTCAAATATATGCCAGGGTTTCCTGTGTTATTTCTTCTATTTCTGCAGTGTTATCCCAGGGCACAATATCTTGGAGAAAATTTATTTTTTCTTAGCTATAATGGGTCACAGCCAGGTGTGTGTTCCTAATAGATTGCAGTCACAAATATGGGGAGTTGAAACAAAACGTTCATTCCCCAGACTGTGGAGATGGCACAGTTGAAGTTCTAATAAGCTGTCAGTTACCCTCTAAACAGACAGTTTACTATTTGCATATAACACTGACCTATATTTGCATTTAAACAATGAGCTGCCATACAGTTTCTCTTGGATATAGACTAGCTGAAACTGCAGTAAAATGTCATGTAAAATATTGGACATACCTCTTTGGGTACATAAGTGTCACGTTGAATTTCTTCTTGAGCCCAATATATTTAATTATTTGTACAACAAATCACTAAACAGTGTCTCAGTAGATGATCCCTAAGCACTTAGTGAGCTTCTGTAGGTGTCTTGGCACTTGTGGAGCTGCACTTGTTGGTATAGGGCATGACAGGAGGTACAGAGAGAGCTTCATTAGCAGCAGGAGAATGAAAACTAAGGGCTTTAGCATACAGGATTTTTTTGTGGTTTTAAAAGCATGCTGAGCTAGAAATAATGCATAGATTGAGTTTAAAGGGATACTGTCATAGGAAAAAAAATTTTTTTTCAAAATGAATCAGTTAATAGTGCTGCTCCAGCAGAATTCTGCACTGAAATCCATTACTCAAAAGAGCAAACAGATTTTTTTATATTCAATTTTGAAATCTGACATGGGGCTAGACATTTTGTCAATTTCCCAGCTGCCCCAAGTCATATGACTTGTGCTCTGATAAACTCCAATCACTCTTTACTGCTGTACTGCAAGATGGAGTGATATCACCCCCCCTCCCTTTCCCCCCCAGCAGCCAAACAAAAGAACAATGGGAAGGTAACCAGATAACAGCTCCCTAACACAAGATAACAGCTGCCTGGTAGATTTAAGAACAGCACTCAATAGTAAAAACCCACGTCCCACTGAGACACATTCAGTTACATTGAAAAAGAAAAATAGCAGCCTGCCAGAAAGCATTACTCTCCTAAAGTGCAGGCACAAGTCACATGACCAGTGGCAGTTGGGAAATAGACAAAATGTCTAGCCCCATGTCAGATTTCAAAATTGAATATAAAAAAATCTGTTTGCTCTTTTGAGAAATGGATTTCAGTGCAGAATTCTGCTGGAGCAGCACTATTAACTTCATTCATTTTGAAAAAGTTTTTTTTTCCCATGACAGTATCCCTTTAAACACTATTTTAAACACAACTAAGTGCATGTTTTCCTTCCAAACACAACCCTGTGTTCTATGGATAGCTGAATTATCGTCATGTGCAAAAAAATGCTTTTAAAAAAAGCTGCGCCTAAAAAAACACACAAACACAAATGGAGCAAACCGCTTAAACGCACGTTAAATGCAAAAAGAAAAGAAAAGAAAAAGCCTTTGTGTAAGAGCCCTAAGGATGGCTATGGCTACCTGTGTTGGTATACATTAAATAGACAACATTCACTGGAATCATTTTCACACCAGCAAAGGCTGAAACCTTTTGGTTAAAAACCCTTACTAATCAAGCACAGCAGATTTAGATTTAGTGTCAAGCTAAAATAAGCAGAAGTGGTTTCTTGCCAAAGAATAAGGGTAGGACTACACGGATGATTTTAGCGCGATTCGCAAAAACGCAGACGTCATGTCAGATTCAAAAGAAATAAGGTAAGTAATAGCATTGTCAGATGGTGTCGCAGCGTTGATCCGAAGCGACACCATCTGACAATGCTGTTACCTACCTTATTTCAGTCGCATCCGACTCGTCGCCTGCATTTTTGCTCAGCGTGTTGGATTGTGCTGAAATTGTCCATGTAGTCCTACCCTAAAGTATCCTTGGGAGTACTTTCTTGGAGAAGGAGAAATAACAGAACCACCAAAACAAGGACGTCAAATGCCAGCTATAGAATGAGACTGAAGGCAAGAAATAAAGGACAAAAAAGTGGCAATTTACTTATACCCCTGCTGCAAGTGTAGGATCATTGTGGGGCACAAAATCATTCATTCTCAAAGTACTTGTTGGAGGTGCCCTAAAAGTAGGTATTACCCATCCATCCTCTAATTACAAGGATAAAATATCAGATGCTGAGGAGAGGGAACAGATTTACTTTACTACCGAATACAGCGAGGAATATGGTAAGATTTGTGACATCATTAGAAGACATCTTCCAGTACTATATAATGAAGCCAGGCTAGCTGAGATAATGCCACATATGGACACCAGAGGTGTCTCAAAAAAAAACCCCACTTTGGGGAAAATTCTGGCACCTAGTTTAGTGACCTCAACTTCAGGGAGTTCCGGGGGCAATTGGCCCTCAGTAAAAGGAACATACAGGTGTGGGACCACACCTTGTAAGACATGTACAATCATTTCCACAGGGGCGAGTTTAAAATCAAATGTCACTGGAAGGTCATATCAAAATTATGGCTTTTACAATTGCAATACGAAAAGAGTAATATACCTTCTAGTATGTAAGTGTTGTGGGAAACAATACATTGGATGCACAATCCTTTGCTTAAAGTAAAGGATAAGGGAGAACCTAAGGGTGATCGATAAAAAAGATGAGGGGTCAACTGTGGGTAAGCATTTTGCTTTATGCTCCTCAAATGGTACCCAGGACTTACTCTATACTCTAAGTACAATATCTGACAAACACAAAACACACGCCCAAAAACATATATTCTTTATTTTTCAATTATATTTTCCAAAATATTTATCTTTAAAAAAGAAACTGACGTTTACATTTATCAAAGCTATAAGAAAAGCTATTTTAAATCCAGACTCCATTACTCTGCAAAACACCTGATCACTGTATTATTACCAGCAAAGATTTCAGTTTATTTCTGTTACACTATTAACATTAGCAAGTTGTCCTGGCATAAATATACCATGATATTTCTTTTCCGAAAGAAAATGTGATTGGATTTGTAGAAGAAGAATCTAGTCAGATTTATAAAAAAATACATTCAATCTTAGGGGGAACAGAAATTAAAGAAATGCCTTGTAAAAGAATTATTGATTAATGATAAATATTAATTCTAGGTCATTTGGTTCTGATAAAGCTACATTTTAGCAATCACTTTCAAAACCGCTATAGCCCAAGCAGCTCACAACCAAGAAATGACGGTATCTGCCCTTTCAATATCATATAAATCTTTCATTTTCAGCCATTTTTGTTTATAAAACATACACACACCAGCCTAAAGTATTACATGCATTTAGGTGGACAGAACTTTATATTCTTATGATTTAGGCATATTTCATTCAGCCATAGCGTGAGTAGTTTATAAAACTGATTATTTTATCTGTGAGTAGCAGAACAATATTGGAGCGTCCTGCATCAGGGCTAGAGATCCCAGATTTAAAAATTAAAAACAATCAAACAAGTATGTCCCATGCATATCCATGCAATGCATCAATGCTAATCCTAAATCAATCAGATTAGCGCCCCCATAGTGACCAGATACTAAGATGCACAGGGAATGGTCATGTGGTAGACAATTTGCATTTAGCATATTCAGTCAGTGAAAGTTATTAAAGAGAATGTACAAGAAATAACTTTTATTACACTAAAGAATAGTCCAGCCAATATACTTAGGTGGGTTTCTAAATGGCTGTTTCCATGCACATGAAACTAGAACATCCTATCCCTCATTTTCAACTCGCTACACAAATATGCACTTAATATCATGAAAACCAAAGAAACTTGGCCACAACGTATAACACATGAGAGTTTACAAAATATCAAATGGAAATCATTTATTATTTTTTAGTTTTAAACTGTATTTATTCTGCACTCCATAAATGCATGTCTGTTGTAGACATAAATGTTTACCTCTCTCATGTTTCATAATACTCTCTAACTTTACACAAGGCACATTGATTAGGAAGAATACAAATACCAGGCTTTTCCTCTTTCACCCAAAATTGGACATATTACCGTGATGTCTGCAGTGAAATGTGTACATAATCAGAATGCATCGCTAAGTAATCCGAGGAAAGCTGTCCATTTACTTTGGGTGATGCTTGCAGAGCAGGCTGCTCCAGGGACATAGACTTGTAACATCATACTGTAAGATCAGCTTCAGTCAGAGCAGGGCTGTATGCACCTAGTCTCTGATCCTCCTTGACAGTATTTTTTCTTACAGACAATATTGTACTTTCATGACTGGTCCCACTGCAGGGTATTATTCTTTGTTTTGAAACAGTTTCAGAATGTGATGCTCAATGACCTGTTGGACTGGTAAAATATGGGAGCGATTAATTGCAAACCTCCAAAACAACAGTAATGACATTCATTTATTACATTAGGGGTACTGTCATCACTCAAACCCTATTTTTAATATTAGCTTTTGCTGTTTTCTATGTTATTAATCCTTTTCTAAATAAGTATTTTTATCTCAATAAGAGATACCAAACTAACCACCAGACTGGCAATCTGTAGATTCTGCCAAATTACAAAGGAGCTAGCAGTGAGTTGTTGTGGGCTCTTTGTACTTGAAATGCCAGGCCCTTTTTGAATCCTAGTCCAGACCTGCCTATATGTTACGATGCAGTGATCTAAATGTATTTAAGGTAATTAAATGGAGAGCATCATTATATACCTTTTTTATAACCCAGAGCCACAGCAAGATCCATTGGGGTGTATCCAGAATCAGCCTCCATGGTTAAATCTGCACCGCGTTCTGTCAATGAAAACACACGATTATTATGCACATTTTATGAATTCTTATTAGTTATGTCCCATCAGTCTCCAGATAAGATAAATCTAATTATTTTGGAACATGCAATGTAAGTAATGTTCACACAGCTAAGTTGCTTCCGTGCAACCTTGCATGTTTCCATGAATCAGAACAATTTGTGGCTAGCATTTGCAGACTGGACTTTATTTCCAGCACACCAATGCAAATGGCGTTGATAAATCTATTAACACAGAAAAGGATGGGCATATTAGAGCTTCTACCAAGTACACACAAGTGCAAAGGAGCATGTATTCCAAATACTATTACTGAATGGTGTAAATAGGGCACAATCTTGCATTTTTAGCATGCAGAACTTACTGATGCATTCAGAACTTTTGAAAATAAGCATTACTTCCCTCTATTTTGCATCAGCCATTCCCTCTATTTTAACCAGGTGCCCAGAACCTAGTTAAGAAAACCTCTAGAAATATGCGCCACATTTAGTTTTCTAGCAAATGGAGCTTAAATTTTAAACTTTTGAAAAAAGGGGTTGTTTCTTTTTAACTTTTAGTATGATGTAGAGCTATTCTGAGAATTTGCAGTTGGTTTTCATTTTTTATTATTTGTGGTTTTTGAGTTTTTTTTGAGTTAAAAGTGAACTACCCCTTTAAATTGTTACAGGGATTTAGAAGTCAATCTCTGAATTTAAAGGGGTTGATTACCTTTAAATGAACTGTTAGCCTGATATAGAGAATGATCTTCTGAGACATTTTGCAATTAGTTTTTTTAATTTTTATTATTTCTAGTTTTTGAGTCATTAAGCTATTTATTCAGTTCTGCAATTTCAGCCATCTGGTTACCAACTCACCCTAGCAACCATTCATTAATTTGACTGAGAGACTGGAATATGAATAGGAGAGGCCTGAGTTGAAAGATGAGTAATAAAAAGTAGCAATAACAATAAATGTGTAGCCTTACAGATAATTTGTTTTTTAGATGGGGTAAGTGACCCCCATTTGAAAGCTGGAAAGAGCCAGAAGAAGAAGGAAAATAATTCAAAAACTATAAAAAATGAAGACCAATTTAGACTTAGCCATTCTATAACATACTAAGGGGCAGATTTATTAAGATTCGAATTGAAAATTAAAATTTTCTATTTTTTTTTTATGGTCAAAATGGTAAAATTCCAGTAGAACTATACAAACTCAATTTGAGTTTTTTTTTAAAAAAAATCGAATTCGATTTTTTATCATAATCTGGCAATTTAAGAATTAGAATTTGACTATTGACCACCTAAAACCTGCAGAATTACTGTATAAGTCAATGGGAGAATAATCGAATTTTGCGTAAAATCGAAACTCACATGAATTCAAAATTTGACCCTTAATAAATGTGCCACTTAAAGGTGTACCTCCCCTTGGTTTGAACATAACTTAATGATAACGTCAAATCTTTATATTTCACTACAGGGAGGGAATTAGCCCTTAGTGAATTTATAGACAACAAGATTAGTCACCCACAGTAAAATTCCTCTTCTGCGGGTGACTAATCTCTCTCTAATCAGTCACCTGATATTGCCTTGTGAGGAAACTCGTGACTCATCTCCTTGTCTACCATTGCCCTTCTAGGTTTCTTGCTGTGCCCTTTTCATAGAAAATACTTAAAGCAGCAAGCATTATGCCAAGCTATGTTCAGCTAAAGACTAGCTTTTATAGACTTCATAGTAACATGAAGAGACTTTACCCAAGTTCTTAAAAACTTGGGAAGGCTACAAAAAAGAAAGTGTGAGGGCTTTCTGTGTATCTTGAGATTATTGTTTCAAAGAAGCTTAACCTAGTTCTGAATTATAAATAATAAAACAAACTATACACAACTGAACGTGCTGTGTAAGTACCTAGCAAAACCTCCACACATTTCACGTGATTTCCCCTCACTGCATACAATAATGGAGTCCCTCCATTCTGAAACAAAAGAAACATAATAAAGAGGTCAGATTTTGTTTAAAAAATTTGACTAAATAATAAATAAATAAAAAGTGTATGCCTTTGGAAGACAATTACTTCTTAAATGAACTCTAAAGCATATAAATGTGTTTTATCTGTGGAAGACAGTGATAATTCAATGTGAGGTGCTTTCTTAAACCAAATATACTATTGGGACTATATTGTGCTCTATTTTCCATTTGCTGGTCTTTCAATCCACCAGATCATGGTTGTGTTATAGCCTAGCAAGGGTCGCTACATTATAATGTCTATCTAAAGGAGGAAGAGGCAAACCCCAAGTTGGTAATATGGATTTAATCAAAGTCCTTTATGAAGAGTACAACTTGATATAATGCTGCATAATCATAGCTAGCTTCAGTTTGCACTACAGAAAGTTGTATTAAAGTAACAGCAAATGGGCCCACTAAATAGAGCTTATAAGGTAAAAATTTTTATATGGTTCATCTGAACTGTGTGATCCACCTGCCACTTTCTGATTAAAGTCCACTTTGATCTAGTTGCATTATAGTTAATCACTCCAGTCTTTAACTTTCTGGCTATGCAAGTGTATGGCCAAAGTGGACAGTTATGTTGATATAACAGCAGTTATATGTGAAAACACAGAGGAACAACACAGTTTAAATGAGGAGAAGCTTTTCTTGTAAAAGAAAAGATGTCCTGTGTGGCCTTAGTGATCCAAAAAATAAACTATTTTTTGGGAGGTTAATGTAATTTTATTATTTTTGTGCAACAGATTTGGTAACAAGGGTAAGGATTCTTTTTAGTAGCCTAAGGCACATAGGGGCAAATTCACTAAAGCGCAAAGTGGCTAACGCTAGCGCAAATTCGCCAGTGTGACATAATTTCGTTACTTTGCCGATTTACTATCGGGTGTTGTCGTAAATTCGCTAGCGAAGTGGACCTACTCTATCGCTACTTCACACCCTTACGCCAGACGAAGTTGCGATATGGCGAAGGGACATAACTACGTTAATTCACTAACTTGCGAATTTTACTGAATGTTACCTCTTGGGCCAGATTCAGACCAGGCGAAGTGCAATAGAGTAGTTAGGGCTTGCTTCAAAAAAAAGTTAAAAATTTTTCTAAGTCCCAAAAAACGCTGGCGTCTTTTACTTTTTTAAGGGTGATAGGCTGAAAAAGATCGTAAATTTTTTTGGGGGTAACCTCCTTCCCCCCTACATTTCCTAACATATGGCACCTAAACTATACAGTGGGCACATGTGTAGGGGAAAATAAGAACTCTATTTTATTTTATGAAGCTTTCCCAGGCTTGTGTAGTATAATGTATTTGCTGCTACATATACGTCCATTGTACTTTAACTTGGCGCCGTATGCAAATTAGGCATTGCTATCGTAACTTCGCTTTGCTTGTTTGCATGACGACTTTGTTCCTCTCATCTCTATTGTGCTTCTCTTAACTATATTTATGCACACTTTGTTGCTGTTTCTTTTAGATCGGTCTGGCTCTGTTCTGCTGTTACTTTATTAACATTGAACATTATAATGACTGACTCCTTGCTCTAGCCCTTTGAAAAATCTACTTGACTACATGCTGACTCTTTTCCCCTCCTTTAAATATCAGTACACAGATGACAATTGTAAAAAATAAGTGCTTGCTCTGAATATGAAACTACATGCACAACTCAGTATTAGTGAGAAAACACTCTAATATCTTACCCAATCATATATATTGATGTCCACTTTTTTACTCAAGAGCAGCATCACGATGTCGGAGTATCCACCAGTACTTGCTAGGGACAATGCACTCTCTCTTTCCTTGGCCAGAATGTGAGGATCAGCTCCCTGTGGAGATATTACTTTTGTATGAAATGCTCAACTCAACAGTCTCATCATTAACTGCAGGTTTAAGGGCTCATTTATATTGGACAAAGCGCAAAGTGTATTTTTTTTAATGCACATTTCCCCAAAGAGCATTGTACCTGTTCTTGTATGGTGTGGAAAGTGTTGTGTCCTATAGGTAATCAGAGCTAGCAGGTTCAATGTGTGCCTGCCATGTAAGACCATGTATGGGAACAGCCCCAGGGGTATTTGTATGCATTTTTATAAAAAACTATAAAAGAAAAGTTTCTTGATCTCAATTAGCACTACTTGCACTTAACATGAATCTTTCCAGAGCAAAGAATCCTTACCCAGACCTTAACATCCTCTGGTTCTCCCTGTTACTCTAAAGTAAACCACTACATGACACAAAATGCTCCCATGGAATGGTTATTAAATATTATTGGACAGTATATTGAAATTGTAACTCAGCTGTATACTTGTATACTTCAAATAAAATCAGGAGCCAGAGTCATGCAAGTAGCTTACTTTGCCACAAAATAACACATTACTACATGCATGTAACATTCCTAGGCACTGTCAGTACACTGTTAGTATACTAACTAGTTGACTTATATGGCATTATATTAAATATAAACTGAATTATATTAAAATGCTAGCTGGATTCCTGTGGAATTTAAGAATAACAATATTTATAAAACACAGTATCACACAGCCATGGTCTGTATTCTGTACAGCAGTAATAAAACTGTATTACATCTTTCAAAGTTTTACCAGCTCCAAGAGGTAGCAGACAGTTTCTATCTCTCCGAAAGCAGCAGCCCACATCAAAGGGGTGAAACCTCTTTCATCTGGACAGTTGATTAATGTCTTATCTGTAATTAAACAATGCCTGTAAGGTAATGGAAGTCACTAGATCTCCCACATATATTTATATATTGCATATATAAAGAATTTGAAGAATACAAGGCAAGTGAGAGACAACCTTTACCCTAAAAATGATCTAGTGAAAACATTAGGTAGATATGGGCCATTAGAGTTTTAAATAAAGAACGTAAGCATAAATGGGAAATTAGCGTTATTTAACATAATGAATCTTTTTACAATATGTGTTTCAAAATATGCAATTTTTTACTTTTTGTTAGATTATAAGAGCTATAATAAAGACAGGACTTCCTGCAGCACATAGTGGCATAGATGCTACTATTCAAAGGTTTCCTTTCTCATGCCAGCACTGTTTGCTCTGTGCTGATTATTTCTATAGAACAGTGCTGTCCAACTTCTGTGGTACAGAGGGCTGGAATTTTTCTGGTCTACATAGTGTCCATGGGGGCTAATAATAGAAACCAGTGTTAGCCACTCCCTGTTTTTTAAACCACTTTAAACCACACCCATTACATATACACATTGATTGTGGTACCACACCAAAAAACAAATGATTGGTGCTCACTGCAGGGATATCACTTATCATTCAAATGTGAAAAAAGTCATATTAAGTCATATTAAGACATACCCTTAAATCCATATGCCTCCACCTCCCCTGTGGATAACACAGCACCCCAGCACATGATTTAACACCTTATGGGCCCCTGACAACATTGTGCTGCCATGTAGTAATTATCTGTATTAATTACTTATCAGCCTTATATTGTGACATTTCTATTCTATGTGTACTGTATATTGTGAGTGGGTCCCTAAGCTCAGTAAGTGACAGCAGCACAGAGCATGCACAGTGAATCAGCAGAAAAGAAAATGGGGAGCTACTGGGGCATCTTTGGGGGCAAAGATCTTCCCTGCTAAAGGACTGTGGTTACCTTGGGCTGGTACAGAAGCACAAAACATTTTGTATAATACCCTTCTTCTTTATTTAAGCGTTACTTCGCTTTTAAAGCTTACACATGATAAGTAGACAGGGCCGCCAGTTGGACAGCCCTGCTATAGAGCAAACAGTCAATTGACACATACAGACTGGGCCATGGAACACCAGGAAAAATCCCAGTGGGCCCTGGAGACCATGGTCCACTCACCTAGGATGCTACTGAAGACCATCCCAGTGTTGTCCCCTTTTGCCTAATCACAGTGTTATTTATTTGGCTATTATTATTTTTGAATGAAACAAAATTATCAAATCAGTACATTAAAGAGAGGGGAAAAAAGACAACATATAAAACGGCATGCCATGGGTGTAGCTAATATCACCCAGATTGGATTGCTTTGAGGTTGACATCTCTGCTCAAGAAAGATGACACAGCATTACATCCATGCAGGGACTGAGGGAATATCTGGATTTAGAATATATATTTAGAATTATATTTCTATAAATAAATACATAAGTAGTAGTAATAATGATAATAATCTATCTTAGTCTTGGTCCAGGTGGACTTTGCCATTTAGTAATGAACACTGCAGGTCCAGACTGGCATTCTGTGGGTTCTGGCAAAAGCCATAGGCAGTAACTATTAGTGGGCTGGTAGAAGGACTGTTTGGGCCTCTGTGTATTTGAAATGTCAGAGCCTATTTTGAATCCCAGTCCAGGCCGGCAACAGGGTTAAGACACAGCAGAGAGACAAATCAGTTAGAGTGTGTGCAGTTTATGGCTTTACTCATATAAAAAAGTTGGAAGCAGTTATATGCAGTAGAAATATGTGTCTATATCAGATATAGCGCTACCTTGCTCTGGAAAAATCAAGTACATCCCAATATAAAGCACTATTTGGGCATATTTATATAAGAGGTAGTTGTCTTGACAAATATAATGTTTGTGTACAAAAAGTACATACTTATTGAATCTATCTATTCAAATGCACAATCATGCATCTGTATTCACACTGTGATCACACAGCAACCATTAGGCTAAGGCCACACTAGGCGATAGCGCCGCGATTCGACTCGCGGCGACTTTTCGCCGCGACTTTTAATCCGCAATCGCTGGGGAAACTTTTGCGCTGGCGTCTATGGGGAATCGCGGCGTAAAAACACACGCGGCGATCTTTTTTCTATTGTCGCTCGAAATCGCCTAGCGAGGCAATTTCGAGCGACAGTAGAAAAAAGATTGCGGCAATCTTTTTTCTATTGTCGCTCGAAATCGCCTAGCGAGGCAATTTCGAGCGACAGTAGAAAAAAGATCGCCGCGTGTGTTTTTACGCCGCGATTCCCCATAGACGCCAGCGCAAAAGTTTCCCCAGCGATTGCGGATTAAAAGTCGCGGCGAAAAGTCGCCGCAAGTCAAATCGCGGCGCTATCGCCTAGTGTGGCCCTAGCCTTACTATGGGCATGTAAAGCCCAGTCTTCTAAATGTTGTTTGCGAAATCACATTTACCTTTCTGTAGATATTCCTTCAACTGGGTGAGCTCCCCTTGGGCAGCAAGTTGCTGTACAGACAGAGCTGGATATAAATATAAATTCAAATTATTCACATTTTAGGGTACTATATAATTTGTCAAGGTGACTTTAAAGGAGAAATATACCCTAGCCCACCTCAACTGTCTGCCCCTGCAAGCTCACTCCCCGCAGCAACTATTCTTTTGAGAAATCAACCTTTATCCTAACCTGCTATAAATCTGCAGAGTTGCCCAACGGAGTTCAAAGGCGCCATCTTCTGTCTGTCTCTGACTCTCTTTTGTTAGAGCAGCAACACAGATCTTGGAGGAGCATGCGTAGGTCAATGTATGGCCTCAATGAGAGAAGAGAGTCAGAGAGAGACAGAAGATAGTACCTGCCCTATATAAAGTCTGCCCAACCAAGATCTGAGTGAGGCTCTGTCAGATATAGTTTAGGTGAATTAAACATACAGTTGAATTAGGACAACTGATATGGTCCTTAACAAAAGGGGCTCCACAAAGCTCATATGTGATCTCCCAGGGATCAAACAATACAATCTACCTAATTTGTCCTAACACGTGGCAACACTTGCAGTCTATAGAATTACTGTGTGCTACAAATGCTGCCATCCTAAGTTAGCCCAAAGATGGCTGTGCTTATTGAGAAGTTTGAGGGGTTGTTGACAATTTACAATTGGTTTCCATTTTTTATTATTTGTGTTTTTCTAGTTATTAAGCTTTTTATTCAGCAGCTCTCCAGTTTCCATTTTCAGCTATCTGGGCCCAAATACCCTAGCAACTGTGCACTGATTTGAATGAGAGACTGGAATATGAATAGGAGAGACCTGGATAGAAATAGGAGTAATAAAAAGTAGCAATAACAATACATTTATAGCCTTACAGAGCATTTGCTTTTTAGATAGGGTCAGTGATTCCCATTTGAAAGCTGGAAAGAGTCAGAAGAAAAAGGAAAGCATTTAAAATATAGCAAAAGATTAATAAAGAAGACCAATTGAAAATTTTCTTAGAATTGGCCATTCTATAACATTCTAAAAGTTTATTAAAGGGTGAACCACCCCTTTAAGTTCAGGACAAGGTATGAAAATTATCCTGATGAACAATTGATAACATCTACTAAATTAAGACACTGAAAAATTTCTGAATGATTAACACAAAATTAATAAATATGAATTCCACAGTATACTTACAATCCAGTGTGGCTGGCAGCACTGATACCATGTTTCCCCGCTGCCTATTAGTTAGGGTAGTGGAATATTTTAAGGGTCCTGCTGCATCAAAAAAAAGAAAAGATTTTGTCAGCTACATAACTCTGCATCAGTAACAAAGTACTATATATGAAAAAATTTATATCACTAAAAAACATTACCTGCAAAGAACAAAAATACAACATCTAAAAATACACAACATCCAATTGTAATTCAACCACAATTTATGGATTATTGGATAACTGTCCCACTGCATGGAACAGGACAGAACTTACATACTGTATATACATATGTATTGCACATCTCTGTACAAATCACTTACCATTCAGCGATGCAACATCTTCCTCCATATCTGAGCCATTTGGTGCTTGTGGATAAAGGGGGATTATTATGTTGTCATTATTATGGTTAGAAACACAGGTTATGGAGAGAATGCCATCCTCTGTGATTTGGTCTGCCATAGCTACAAGAACGAGAGGTATAAATCAAGTTATTGTTATGAATATTGTTGCACATTTATAATAATTTAAAAAGGTCTGTGTGTACCACATTCAAAAAAGAACATACATAACAATGAATAAATTAGCACCAGGGCAGAACCCCATAACAAGATGTTTTTTCCATTATTCTACCTGCAATAGACTGGTGACATAAAAAATGCAGATTGCCATATTTTGCGGAACCTGCATCAAACACATTTGTATGTCTTGTGCAATGCAATGCGTTTACAATGCAACTGGTGATTAGTAATCACAAAAGCACTAATCTGTTAGTCATCATTCTGCATACTTTGCATTATTCAGGTTTTAAATACAGTGTCTTGGGACTGCAGGAGAGTAAAAACATATTAACCCCTCAATGCTACCCAATGAATGATTCAGATGCTGACTTCTGATTTAAAGCTTATCATAGCTTTATTAGAATGCTTTATCCAGTGATCCTTGCCCACCTGTAAACACATATTTATATAACCGAAAAAACATTTATTTATAAACACTTTAGACAAAACCAAAAACCAATGACAGCCACTGCAAGAGCAATTTTCATATGAGATCTATCTTTTTCCATATAATAAGGCAATGATCAAAAATTCCACCACAAGGAGTTTGTGTCTACGAACTCCAACCTCGGCCTAACAAGAAAAGTGCTCTTTCCACCCTGTCTTGTATCCCAGAGAGGAAAATGTCCAGGCCAATTTCAGTCAGATGAACACCATCCATTCATATTATCCTTGAGTAGTTGCTTTGAATTGATGGTGCCTGATCACCCAGCCCTTAGCACGTGCAAAGAGTGAAACTCTGAGATTTCTCAATCTCCTGGCCTGTTCGATAGAGGAAATGTCCCTTGTACCACACACCACCTTAGGGACAATATCAGACCAAATTAAAATTATTTTGTGGAAGAAAGATGTTAAGCAGGCAAAGTTAATTTTTATAGTGAATATTAAGCTCAGCTGTTCTAAAATAACAAATGTCATTACCACCTGCATGTACGACTAATACCAGTGGGCTATTTTAATTCCTGCTGAAGCTAATAACCTCTGGGAGGACACAGAATGATCACAAGCCAGGTATCCTGTTCCAATGCACCTGCACCCTTTAAGATCAAGGCTAAGACCTCCAGGGGGAATCTTTGGATGGAAATGCTCCAATATCTGCCTCAGATTCCTGGTGGACTGAACAGAGGAATGACCCTTTAATGGCTAATAGATGAAGAGGGACCAATAACTAGATGGAAAGCAGAAGTTACCGTGTGCTTTTAGCTGACACAGCTGCAGAAGCTTGCACTGTAACAGTGGGCCGGGAAGCAGTGGACTTGGCCACAGAAGTAGAACGCACCCCCCCCGTCTGGACCTAGGTGGGTTACAGCTCAATATAGATGGCAGGCTGGAGCAGCAGGCCAGTCAAGTGGTCCCTTTAGACTCCCTTTCTCCCAGGTCTTGCAACTGTCTATTGCCTATGACTGATAATATCCTGAAGCCATTCCAACCATTCTGGGGCCACTTTGGCATGAAGCTGATCTAGTAACTGATCGACCATGGTGATGGGAAGGGAGGGATTATTATAAAGTGCAGGCAAACTCCAATAATTATAATAACAATCCCTGAGATGATTTACAGAGAATATCAGTTAAGGGGGCATTGGTCAGCAAGGAATGAAAAAGCATTATGGAGTTGCTGAGCTCTGTGCCATACTAGAATGACATGCATTGGCTATAGGATGGAAGTGACATGTGCTCCTTGCACACGCCAGGGCATTGGTGGGGTTGCGCATGTCAGGCGCCTGGTGGTGATGTGAGTGTGGGGAGGAAGGTAAGGAGCAGCATCGATCCCCACAGTCCTGATGCTCCTTGATAGGTGCTGCAGCGCGTTTGAGAAATGGGAGCTACTCATTAAATTCAGTATTGCTGTAAGTGCTGTAAGAGCAATGCAATGACGTTACATTTTTTCCTGGTAGGGTAAATCATGTGATGGACCCTTATGTGATAATTTTGCCAACAACAGACACTACACTGATAAAATCTTGGTACAACTGGCATAGGGCATTCTTTGAACCATTAACATCATTTAAATCATTTAAACAAGGAATCACATAGCCATAGCAGTAATTATTGGGCACATTAGGGAAATGATCTGCCACTTGGTCAGCTATACTGCTGCCTGTGTGCTGAAGGTGTTAGCAATAGACACGTACTGGCACATAGTGATGTGCTGCTCTCACATACTTCTTTAGTTTACTGTTCTGGCACGTCAGTATGTCTATTGACACCTTCAGCCCTAAAGAAGTATATTAAAGGAGAAGGAAAGCCCCAGGGCGCAAAACCCCTCCCCCCCTTCCCTCCGTTGCCCCCCCTCCCTCCTCCCCCCTGGCCTACCTGTCCCCCTGGGCAAATGCCCCTAACTTGTTACTCACCCCTCTGCGCAGGTCCTGTCCACGGAGTTCACAGTCGCCATCTTCTCCCACGCGCGTCTTCTTCCTCCTCTGACCGGCGTTTTCTGGCGCATGCGCAGTAGGAACAGTTACCGGTACGGCTCTACTGCGCATGCGCCGAATGTCACGAAGTGAAATCGGAAAACCCAATTGGCGCATGCGCAGTAGAGCCGTACCGGTAACTGTTCCTACTGCGCATGCGCCAGAAAACGCCGGTCAGAGGAGGAAGAAGACGCGCGTGGGAGAAGATGGCGACTGTGAACTCCGTGGACAGGACCTGCGCAGAGGGGTGAGTAACAAGTTAGGGGCATTTGCCCAGGGGGACAGGTAGGCCAGGGGGGAGGAGGGAGGGGGGGCAACGGAGGGGAGGGGGGGAGGGGTTTTGCGCCCTGGGGCTTTCCTTCTCCTTTAATTGGCACGTGTCTATTGCTAACACCTTCAGCACACAGGCAGCAGTATAGACCAAGTGGCAGATCATTTCACTAATGTGCCCAAATATTACTGCTACGGCTAGGCGATTCCTGATTGCACTGTGCTGGCGAGCCGCATTAATTATTAATTTCATGATGGAGGCTGAGCCAGTGTAAATTTGAAAACGGGCTGCATTTGACCCCCGTGCCTGACTTTGGACATGCCTGTTCTAGCAGAATTTCGCATTTTATTTGCGCTCAGTGCCGGATGTTTTGTGCTCTCTCATTTTAGGTGCATTTCAGGGAAACATTTAGTTACATAGGAAAACTATACATTTTTGTTCAGGACAAACAACTTTCTAACACTGCCTAAAATCTGAATCAGATTTTTTTGCATTTCCACTTCTGGAAAAAAATATCAAAAAAACTTAGGCATTTAAACCAGAAAAATATTTTATTTAATGCTCAAAAATCCAACTGATTTGTAAAGACTCATGTCTCTGGAACATGCCAATACCAGATACTATAGTTTTAGGGAGCTTTATGACATCTATAGTTCAAAAGCTCCCAGTAATAATCATGATTACAATTTTAAAGCACTATGGCAGAAAATTGCATACTTTACAATCCAAAATCACAAAATCCTGAAACAGTAGGTTTAACCCAGGAAACCATATATATTTGAAAAGTACAAATTCTCCTGAATCCAAAATCGGTAACTATGTCTTTCTACTACTAATTACCAAACCAAAAAGCTTTTCTAAACTTTGCAGCATGACAATTCTGAAAAATAAGTAGGTACCAAGAAAAACATCCTAAGTATGAATGCCAGAGGTCCACCAAGCAGTTTTATGCCTATTGTGCATAGGATTACCAAAGTATATGGAACACAGAGACCCTGAAATTGTCCTGGGGGAGGTCACTTCAGCTATTAAAAAATCAACACATTTTCTGTATTTTTGTGATATGGAAAGAAAAACCATTTCTTTTAAGATATATATATATATATATATATATATATATATATATATATATATATATATATATATATATATATATTATTTATTCTGTCCAGCAAGTAGCCTAACTGGATAAATCTGCATCAGTTGTTTCATATATATGACCATTGCTGAAGGACAGCCATGCTATATGCATTTTTATAGGTATTATTTAAAGAGGAAATTTAGAATGTTAAAGCCTTGCAGCCAGTAAAGATTCTAGTCGTATTAGTGTTTAAGCAGCATAAGATTTGTCCCACAAACCTCATATGATCTTGTGAACGTGCTGCAACTAACTTCAGTGACAGAGCTTCAGTGTCCTTAAAAGCTCTAATGCCTAACGCAGTAAAAAATACATTTCCAAATTCCTGATCAGCAAAATGCACTTTTCACACAACGGCTAGTTAGAAAAGCAAGACTACCCCCGTCAGCATTGCAAGAGTTAATAGGAAAGTCTACCTTGGCAGAACAGCAGCAAACACTTCCTGGATCAAAGATGTTGGCGTCTCCCTGGTTGGTTAGTTTCAGACCGTCTTATGATTGGCAGATACCAGGATTCCTCTTATTGGCTGGGTCTTGTCTCATTATGAGAAAAGCAGAGGACTCTTGTATTCTGTCCATCAAGACTTCCTATGATTCCACATACATTGTCGGGGGTGGGAGGCTACAATGGGCGTTGCCCTTTTTTTACATCAGCTCATGAAAGCAAGCTGAGGCTGACTGAATGCGGAACTTTTGTTACACTGAATGTTAGAGCCGGACGTTAATAGGTGATGCACCGTAGTGACAGGCAGCAGTATGGAGGAACAGGAGATGCAAATAAAGGTAAAGAAAGGTAAGAAATCGTTCCTGTAACAATATGACACACACAGTGATGTGAAATAGATTTCATGGCTACTGCGCCATGGGTGGTCTCAGGAAGAGGACTGCTTCAGGGGAGAGGAGGAAGGTAGAGTGTGTGTGTGCTTGTGGAAAAAGGGATTGTATTTCATATAAAAGCAGTATGGATTGTTTTCTTTTAATACATGTATATTAAAAATAGGTTTCTTTTTTAATGGTCTATGCTTAGGGTTTAACCGCTTTGCTCAAGAGGGGGGCCTAATAATTTTGTTGTATGGGGCTCTATGGTTTTTGATGGCAGCCCTGCCCCCAGTGTCGAAGAGTGCACTACGTCCAATGGCAAAATCATTTTAATGCTCCCTAAACTGGGAATAAGACCATTTGTTTGATTTTAAGCATGAAAGTACTGTTATAGCAGGTTCTATACCATTCTATAAGTACTCTGTGCAATTTATTCATGACAGTATGACACAGTGGACACTGTTGGTGGAGGTTTTTAAAAATAAGGAATACTTGGGTTAGTAATTAGTAGTTATCAGTCAACTACCGTGTACAGCAAAATTCTTAGTGTCTACAGTTTTTTTACTCCAGAGAAAAATGTTTACATGCGACCTCTTTCCATCCCCCCTTTACAATTAACACAGGGAATCTTTATTCAGACATATTTAGTGATGGTTGTCTAAATGTAATATACAGGTATTTTAAGCAGTTTCTTAAGGCTGGATGGCATTGATCCCTCCCAGTGTCATTGGCCCATAACAAACTATTTTCTGCACTTCATGGTTGAAAAAGGCAAAGAAGCAAAAGCCCAGCCACTGCCAATGCATTAGTTTAAACTGGGCATTCTCAAGCTTTGGTCCTTGTGCCAGTGACTGCATGGTATGGCCTTTGTCCTTGCAGTTGTCTGTAGACTCTGTAATTCTCACAAAATGTTTTTTGGTTTGGCCGGTGTTTTTTTTTTTTTTTTATGTAATGTTGTTTTTCTCTGTTTTATTCTAGTAACCGATAAGTTCACTGAAAGCATGTATGTTCTTGCTAATGAGCCCTCTGTGGCATTATACCGCCTTCAGGAGCATGTCCGCAGATCTCTGCCGGAACTAGCTCAGCACAAAGTGAGTGAATGATCCCAGTGATTGTTTGAAATCTCTAACTCTAAACCACAGCTTAAAAAACTTTTTTCATGTCTCCTTTTTATAGGCTGATATGCAGAACTGGGAAGAACAGAGTCAAGGGTCAATATACACCGTGGAATATGCCTGCAGGTTGGTACATTTTACATGTTTGGGAATTCAGCTACCCACTCCACTTTATTGATACAATAATGGTTCCAGAATGTATGGACATTGCCTGAAATTTTGCAGATACATTGGCTCCAGCCTGCAGTGTTACTATGAAGACAATATGTGAAGGTGAGTGGGTTAAGGTTGGCAGAGCTCTCCATTTCAACACCTTGCTCCAGGTGTGAATGCTTAGCCAAATAACAAAAGAAACTGATAGAGAGCCAGTAGCAGAGCTTACTGCCAATATGTGTTTATTCACACAACATGTTACACTTGATAAAGGGTGTGCAGCCTGAAACATGTTGTGTGAATAAACATATATTGGCATTAAGCTCTGCTTTTGGCTCTCTCTCGGTTCCTATTGTTATGTTACTATAATTCTTGATCTATAGCGATAAAGTAAAGGAGTTGGTACCAGTGAAATTAATATCAGCATTGAGAGGTAAGCTATTTCCAGTAATGAATTACTGCTTATTGTTTCATAAAGCTGCAAGCAGGCATTGTCTTTCATCTTCTCTATTAGGAGATGAAAGTAGCTACTGCCTTTCCACCTTGGTGCAATCTGTATTATTTACAACATTAGAAGAAATATAATGCAGACGTGGTGGATTTAGGAGCAGAAACACAAAATTATTATTATTATTATTATTATTAACATGTATTTATATAGCACTAGCATATTTCACAGCGCTGATGAAATTTAGCATTTCACACCGAAATCCTCCCTGCCTTCAAAAGACGAGGGAAGCAGCAGGACAGCAGATTCTCCACCTGCGAAGAACCTGCAATTGACTGCAGCGTCTGACCCTAGCCTAAAGCTGATCACTGTTATACTCCACTTCCTGTTACTGCAGGGAAACTTCACAGCTGACTGGCTGTTTATTAAAGGAACAGCAACACCAAAAAATAAAAGCATTTTAACGTTTTACCAGTGCAGGAAAACAGTACATTATATTTTAATCAATTGGTGTTACTGTGCCTTTAAATATAAACCGAATTACTATTTTTAACCATCCATCTAGTTATTTGCTGTGCCTTCATTTTTTTTCTGCTTTCTTTCTCCAGTGCCGTAAGGAGTATGACATTCAGCAGTGTTCACTTCAAGAGCATTGATGGGCTTCTTAAACAAGCTATCAACCTGAAGCATCAGCTAAACGCAGTTCATAGTCGACGGTAGCCCCTGGCAGAGACTTTTAAGGACACTATTCCTATGGCTTGCACCTTTCATTTTTAGATATGTTGAACTGAACAAACTGGGGAAGGGAAAATTCTCCTCTATAGAATTGTCATATGAAGAATATCTTGCTGCTGTTATGATTAGCATATCATAGAAGCTATAGGAAATCTAAAGCAGCAGTAAAACAAAGATTTGGGAAATTGTATAGAGAAATTTAGTGTTTTACTAAACACTTCATGTAGATTGTGGGGGATTCTAATATTGTTTATTGTAAAAAAAAAAAGCACATACATTAGTGGACAAGTCTTGTTGATTTACAACCTGACAACAGTAAAGAATGGCATCTAGAGAAGAAAGATATTTTGCTAGAAAGTACTAAGATTGGCTTAACATTGTAATAGTGCAGTAACCCACAACAAATATGCTAACTTTTCATTTGATCTTTGTAATAAAAGCAAGTGTCCAAATTATCATGGATGAATGCCTTGGTGCAGTATATTAAAGTTTTGTTAGTATGTAAGAAGCAATCACATTTATCTTTGACAAGTCTGTTACAAGTTAGAAAACAAAAGCAAAGATTTTATTAGTTGCTATAGGTAACTTTGCTGGTGCAATTTAGCATCTACTGTATGTTGGTAAATCACCCCAAGGTCTTGCATAGCAAATGTTTAGCGTATATGTAATGCCACCAAGTTATATGATGCTTTTTACTAAATGTGTGACTTTTGTTCATGTTTCAACATGTTTGAATATACTTAATTGAATTCTTTCTTTTTCTGCTTCTATTAGCTTATTATTATGCCACATTATTTCTACAAAGTCTTGTATACTTTGAACCACTGTGAGTTTCCTTAAAACTGAAGGACAGAAATGTTCTTTAGGTTAAAGAGGTTTGTATATCATTTCTTGGATAATTGAATGAATGAAATGTTTATCTTTAACTCCTTGTTACTACTGTTATTACTATGTATTTTAGCCATGGAGGAAGATTCTGTAACCATTCCTGTTGCATCTAATTGACTTCAGTGTGAACTGTCAAACAACATCATGAGGGTTCTTAGCTGAAATGAACACATTAAATCATTTTCAGGCTATGAAAGTATAACTTTGTATGAAAGTCTGTATTCTCTGTGAAAAGCTTGGAAAATAACACCGTAAGTGACAATTTCAATGATCATGTGGCCATTGTAACCAGAATTCATTAAAATCTTTTAAATAATACTTATCATAAATAATACTTATACCTTTGCAGAGAAATTGTATGACTCCTTGAGAGTAAACCTTTCTTACTAAAAAGGTATATATTTCCCTTTTTAACATTAAGAAAGGGAAAATGTACCTTGGGGTACCTAAAATACCTATGCTTTTCAGAGCATCTGTTCACTACTCACTGTGGAAATCAAGAGTGACTTCAAGTGCCACAATCCATCCCAAGAAACAAGATGAGGTAGGGTTTGCTTTGCACTCTTAGCCTAAACGGAGTGGTGAACTGGTCCCTGGGAGCAGAGACAGCCTATTATGGTTTCTTTCCAGAATGTGGAACCAATTATGACTGTGTAAATATACAAATAAATACATTAACATTTCAGGAAGTTAGGGTAGTGTTTATTCACCATTTTCTCATAACCCCACCTGAATCAGCTCATGTCAAAAAAGTTCTGGGTTTTAGATACAGTATGTGAGAACGGTCAGCAGTATTTCAAACTAAATGCCAGTAGGGTAGGGCAGATAGAAAGAATAAATAGAGAATTTGACCCCGCTTCTATCATTCTTTCTTAGGACTTTGTGATGTACAATATGACTTTAATATTCAGTTTTTTATTTTGTGCACAAATAAACTATATATATATATATATATATATATATATATATATATATATATATATATATATATATATATATATATATATATATATATATATATATATCTAGTGCTTTTAATAAAAGCATCAAAGAGCTTATTTACAAATATATGAGCAAGTTTGAGGGCTAATATTCATGTTGATGCATCCTTCCACACTGCTTTTTAACTTGAGACAAGCTCCAACGTTCCCCTTCAGCCTGTTCTGATTAGGATTGGTACAATTGTGCAGCCTGTACCTGGCCTTATAGACCTG
The DNA here is from genome assembly GCA_038501925.1 of Xenopus petersii. NCBI lineage: Eukaryota > Metazoa > Chordata > Amphibia > Anura > Pipidae > Xenopus > Xenopus petersii. The sequence goes on from CM076673.1 coordinate 106,017,998, forward strand.
TAATTTTATGTGAATACATATTATCTGTGGAAGATATTAGGAGTAATTTTCAATGACCCCAGACACAAGTGCTAAAGCACGAAGGAGTACAAAACAAGCTCCTTAGTGGTCATTTAAATGGCACTTATTTCTGGAGTCCAGTTCAGGGCACTTCCTAAATTGAATGATAACTAGGTAAGGGGGTGTTTAGGAGGGATGCCTATGTGCCTCACAGCTATTCAGAGAGGTGCAGGGCACAAATATGAAAACAACATTTCAATCTTTGTGCCATTTTTTTCACTGCCTTGCACTTTGTAAATAACCCGTATTTCCAAATAGTATAGTGCTAAGATCCAATTGTGTTCACAATCCTTATCTGGCTCGCACTTGTACAAGCCCAAATCACAGTATCTAGAAAAAGAGCCAGCACCAAAGGCACAGGAACAGACAGATATATAGGGTTATTTTGCTTTAGATATGGCACCGCTTTTTGTTATCAAAGGATTGATTAACTCTGCAACATATGTGTCAATCCCTTTCAATCTCACCACCACCATAAGCAATTTACAGAAAGAAGCTTTTTAACTTTCCTTATATAAACTTTTTAAGTGGGTACTCACAAACTGAATTTTTTTAACTTGCATATAAAATTCTCATCACGAATGTAGCCTGCGTTCTGGTATGAACGTGGGCAAGAGTGAGCACAATTTCCCTGCAAATCAGGATAGCCCATCATGTCAGGTACCCATTTTGTTTATGGGACACAAAAATTTTTGATGGCAGCTCTGCAGCCACACAGCAAAAATTCATTAGCCAAGCCCCAAGGAACAGTAACACCAATAAATAAAGTAATCAAAATATAATATACTGTTACTATGCATTGGTAAAAGTTATGTGTTTGCTTTAGAAAGACAACTATAGTTTATGTAAATAAGCTACAGTGTAGCCATGGGGGCAGCCATTCATGCTAAAAAAAGGAGAAAAGGCACAGGTTACTTAGCAGATAACAGACAAGTTTGGTAATAGTATACAGTGGCATTCTACAAAGTGCATCTGTGCTTTCAATGGCTGTCCCCATTGCTACACAGCAGCTTGTTTATATAACACCAGTTGTACCAGTGCAGGGAAAAAGGACATTATATTTCAACTAACACTTACATTTTTTGGTATTACTGTTTCTTTAAATGGGTGGTTCACTCTTTTTGTATGTTATAGAATGGGAACTTCTAAGCAACTTTTTATATTTTTCTTTATTATTTATTTTCTATAGTTTTTTTTATTTGCCTTCTTCTAACATTTTCCAGCTTTCAAAAGGGGGCACTGACCCCATCTAAATATTAAATGTTCTGTAAGGCCACATATATTTTGCTATTTCTTATTACTCGCTTTCTATTCAGTCGTTCTCTTATTCATATTCCACTCTCATGTTCAAATCAATGAATGGTTGCTAGGGCAATTTGGACCCTAGCAACCAGATGGCTAAATATGAATAAAAATAACTCAAATACCAAAAGTAATAAAAAATTAAAACCAACTGCAAATTGTCTCAGAATATAATTTTCTACACCAGGGGACCCCAACCTTTTTTTTACCTATTAGCCACATTCAAATGTAAAGAGAGTCGGGGAGCAACACAAGCATGAAGAATGTTCCTGGGGGTAGCCTGGCAGCCTACAGGAGGCTCTGTTTGGAAGTACACCTGGTTTTTATGCAGCTAAACTTGGCTAGAATTTTTTTTTTAAAAAAAGCACCTGTTTTGAGGCCGCTGAGATTCACATCAGTATATACTGTACCATATCCGTGAATAAAATGTGCAGCATCCTACTACTCTGTTTTGTTCTCAAGGTCTCTCCTTTTCTTTCATATTTTTCCTTTTATCTCCCTTTGTCTTTTCTCTCCTTGTTTCTGTTCTTATATGCTACTTACTTACTGATATTTTTCCTTTCATATGATCCCAGATATTCTTTCATGTATGCACTCATATTTCTTTTTCCATATTTCTCTTCCTTTAACTGTTTTTAATTGATCACCCAGACTTTTTCCCTCTCCTATTCTTTGTAGATCTCACTTTTCTGTTGCTTTTCTAGGAAGTTTCCTTATAACTATCTTACTTACAAAAAAAATTGGATTAATCTACATTAATTATAGTTCAACTTAAAGGGCACATGTTGGCCAAAAATATCCCCAACCAACAGGCATGTTGTGCATAGCGTATGTGCACAATGTGCTTCTTACATCATGCACATGTGCATAACGAGCAAGTTTCGGCATTTGCTCATTATATGCATGTGTGTGCCCCGACATGACCACTCGTACCAGGAGCTCCTCATAGTGTGGGTGTCCTAGCTCTGGTAGGGGGCAATTAAAAAAAAACTACCGATACCCCCAACCAGAGTGAGGGCTCTATTAGCCCATACATTTGGTTGGGGAAAATGTTTTTTTTCCAACAGGTGCCCTTTAACTGAACATATAAAAGTATGCATGCAGTCATCTTTATATTCAACACCATAGTTATAAGTGGGTTGCAGTGAATCCTGGCTATAGTAATCCTCCACTCGCCACCTTTTCTGGAATCAAATACAGCCTTCATATATATTTATCTTTTTTCCCTATTAATAACATTGTGATCAACCATAATTTTTACTGGTCAAGTCGGTGAAATACTGGCCAGGTGGCAACCCTAGCCTCTAGTGATTGCAGCACAGCCAGCCACCCCCCCCCCCCCTTTAGATCCTAAATTCACCAGGCACTGGATACTTATACCCCCTGTTCCCCTCTTGTAAACCTCCAATTTCCAAACTTTATGGTACATCTCCTCCACTGTGAGTCAAATTTTTGACTCAAACACCATTTACAAATGCAAGCTCCAGACTGTCTCATGCGATACTTCCTCTCTCCAATATAACCTCCTCCACAAACAAGCAGTCTGCTGTTGTACTGCATAATTGCTCCTCCACATCCTCCCCTTACCTGAAGTAGTCCTTTTTCTACCCACCCTCCAAAAGTTCTGTTCCTCCCTCCCTACCATGTTCCCCTCCCCTGCAACATAATCCTCAGGCCCTCTTGCTTTATCAGTGGGTCTCCTTTATGTGCTGCCTTCAGCATTCAGTTTTGCATTCCTCCACAGGGGGTGCAGTTAGTGAATACAATTGTCATCCAGCCACTTTCTGCCCCAATTCAAGAACTGCATCTACTTATTTATCATAGCCACATCCATTCAGTCACAACTACCTGTAGTATTCAACTTCAGGAGCCTAAAATTGAAATTTCATTAGGCAATTGCTCCCTCTACTGTCCAGAAGGCCACCCTCCAACCAGTCCCGTGGAACAGTATTAACCAATCACATGCACAGTACGTAGAGAGAGGTTTGGAACGCAGCTGGAACACACAGGTCTGCAATTTACAACAATCATTACTTCAGCGGAAAGTCTTTACATCAAGATGGTAACGTCTGTACTGAGTAGAGGGACTGTAAGCAGGTGAGGTTCTTAGGGCTTTAATAATCTATTTTCAGGGAAGGCAAATTAGGTATAAACGTTTTCTACTGGATTAGCTGCTGTGCAGTCAGTGTGACAAGCCTTGTCACACGTGTCTGTCGTACAGAAATACAGGGATCAGCGCTTGTTACTGGTTTCACCCAGTGCTGGATTGAAGGGAGGTGAGGTAGGAAGAGGACTGCTCCAGGGAACGGGGGAGGAGGAGGAATTATGCAGTGGGAAAGCAGAGTGCTTCATTGTGGAGGAGCGGAAGAGATATTCTGGAGGGGAGGAAGTATGATATGAGGCAGTCTTGAATAAGGGGAGTTCGCAAAACTTTGGTCTAGTTCTCTTGTGTACTTCGGTACTTGACTAGACTGCAGAAGGAGGAGGTGCACAGTGACAGCTGTCTGAATCTCACTTATTTTTATTGCACAAACAGTGCAGCTCTCTCACCTACTTAGCTGACTGTGCCTATTGACTTTCACTGTATACTGTATACTGTCCTTGGGGTTCCAGCACCCATAGCTTTGTGAATAATGTACGTTGTGGGTGCCAGTACTGAGTGCTTCCCAGGGCCGCCATCAGGGGAGGACAGTGGGTACAAGTGGCCTGGGCGGGGCATGAAGGGGGGCCCGGCAGTGCTGCAGTTTAGAAAGAGTTGTTCCCCCCTTGCCAGCGCCGAAGATCTGTGGCTAGCTGAACAGCGTAAAGTGCGGAAGTGCCGAACTACCGATGCGGCGAAAAGACCAGAAGTCACGAAAATAGCCGAAGTCTCGAAGCGGCGAAAAGGCCCGAAGTCATGAAAACAGCCAAAGTCCCAAAGCGGCGGAAAGACCCGAAGTCACGAAAACAGCCGAAATTGAAGTCCTGAAGTGGTGAAAAGACCCAAAGTCACGTAAGGAGGTGAAGTTGAAGTCCTGAAGCCACGAGTTCAATTCTACTGAACACCAATTTGTGTGTTTTTTTTAATCCCCTGGCCACCAATGTATTATTTTAATATTCTATAGGCCCTTCTACCAATGTTTTTTTTAAAAATATTTTTTGGGGCCCCAATTTTTTTAACTTGTAAGGGGGGGCCCTGACACCAATGCTTTTTTTAAAAAAAAACTTTTATGGGCGGCCCTGGCGCCAATGTTTTTTTTTTTTTTAAACTTATAAGAGGGCCCTGACCATCATTAGCTTTTTATAACTTGTGTGTCTGTTGGGGGTTACTTTTTTAGCTCTGATGTCTGTGTGGTCTTTTAACTGATGTGGAGTGGGCGGGGTCTGGGGCGGGGCTTGGGCACCAGGGTGGGGGGGGTCCCGAAAATGTTGTACTTGGCCCCGTTATTTCTAATGGCGGCCCTGGTGCTTCCCACTTTGTGTAATGTTCTTGGGGTGCTTGTACTGGCCTTCATCATAGATGGTGCCTGCTAGTTGTGCTGCCAAAAAAGGAACCCGGGAGGGATGGGGAGGCTAGATAGTGTTATCATACATGGCCCTGTCAATTCTGTTGGTGGTCCTTACAACCCAAACAGGTAGGACTGACTTTAATTTTGCATATAGATGTCCTAAAATGGATATTATGTATAATATTACTACTCTTCCGAATTTTATATACGCTTCCTCATACTGAAGTAAGAAACTTTCTAAATATATTCAATTAAATATTCTGTACAATTTCTGATATAATTAAGTTTATATTCACTATCCCACTCCCAGCATCTGTTTCTCTTCATTCTGTCTTCATGCAGCAGTTGGGTTTCAGATGAATGATCCAATATATCTTATAGGGGGGGCTGCCTAATTCAGATGAATTAGAGCTCACTCGAATAACTGATTCCAGTACCAACAAAATCTAACAAAATAACTGCACAAGTTCTGCATGTAGAGAGACATGATGTCTGGTGATTTTAATAGAGTGAGCTCTAATACATTTTCTAATCTAGGCAAAAGGAGCCCTCTATAAGAGATATTGGATCTAACTGTCAATGAATATCTCATACCCGACTGCTGAATGAAGCGAGAATCAAGAGAAAAAGATGCCGAGAGAGGGTTAGTGAAGATGAACTTGATTATTTCAGAAATGGTACAGAATTTTAATTTATTGTATTTAGAAAGCTTCTTATTTCAGTTTGTTGAAGCTAATATTACATTTTCATTTTCACGATTTTTCCCCTTTAACTACTAAACAATTTTCAATGTGTTTACTTGCGGTTCATGCTGATTATTCATTTTCTACAGTGGCTACCAGCATAATGACCCAGTGTTTGAGGTGTATATAGCAGTGGTGTTGCTGAACTAGTAAATCCATAGCAAAAAACAGTCCGCCATCAATCAATGTGTTACATTTGTACCAACCTGGGATAATATGTAAATGCACAGTGAGACAGGGTCAGCGGGACACTGGGAAAAAACACGGTGGTGCCTGGTCCCCCCCCCCTTTTGCCAGGAATCAGGCACTTCACCCCCCCCCCCCAATCGCGGCAGCAGGAGGTAAGCAGGATATGTGGTAAGAAGTGGGGGTTAGCATTTAAAGGAGATGGATCCTATGACTAGGGTGTGGAGCCCTGAGCGACAGCCCTTGTGGACCCTGGACACCCCCAGTAAAAATAACTACATTGGTTATCAAGAAGCATTTTCCAGCTTGGTGATTGATCAATGTGACCTGTTGATTACTGTTAGACTGAGGTGTTGTTAATAAAAAATGAAATATTAAAATGGCTTTGCTTTAAAGTGGCATGGATAATTATAATAGCAGGGGGTGCTAATAGTTGTGGTTTTACCCTGCTGCACACTTACCATCCCTCCACTTTTTCACCCCAATTCAAGAACTGTTATTGTTTGTTCCTTATCTGCAGGGTCAGCTCTGTCCTTAACCGAGATGTCAAGCAGTTTGGCAAACAGTTTCTGTTTGATGGCAGGGAGGAGACCTGCTGGAACTCAGATCAGGTTAGGCCTTTTCTTCTTATTTTCTTTCTGAATTTAATTCTGGCCATACACAGCAAGATCTGATTGTTTAGCTGGTTTGACCCTGACGTCCTAACTTCAGTACAACGTCTGGTCCCCCTTGTGTGACAGGGACCTTATACTGTAAATTTCTGCTAAGTACAGGAGGATACCTATGCTGCTATAGTTTTACGGTATCTCCCTATACATGCTATGACCAAACTTGTAGGCTGTTCCTGCTGAATTGTGCCTAGTATAGGGGGATATATATGCTGCCATAGTTTTATGGTATCTCTGTGTACAGGCCATGAGCAAACTTCTGGGGCTGTTCCTGCTGAATTGTGCCTAGTACATGGGAATACCTATGCTGCCATAGTTTATAGTATATCTCTGTCAGGCTATTCGAACACTGCAGAATTGTGCTTAGAACAGCGGAATACCTATGCTGCCATAGTTTATAGTATATCTCTGTCAGGCTATTCGAACACTGCAGAATTGTGCTTAGAACAGCGGAATACCTATGCTGCCATAGTTTTATGGTATCTCTCTGTACAGGCTATGAGCAAACTGCTGTTCCTGCAGAACTGACCTTAACACTTGTACAATTTGCTTTGATTGATCAACTAGATTAAGACTAATGATTGGCCACACTACAATTTACAGTATTTAGTACATCTCCAGCTAGTAAGAAAAACTCTTGTTCTCTTCTCTCAATGAACATGCCAACAATAGACATGCACTGTCCATTTTATGTATGGATAGCACAGCTTTAGTCTTGTGAGATTTCTTTTAAAAGTTAAGGACTTTGCATGCCATCTTCAAAAACAACAGCAGCTCAGAACTCAGAACTGATCGTTTTAATTTCCAAAAGATAGACAAAACACAAAGCAAAAATAGAAATAAATCGTTTTTTAGCAAATGTGTATATAATCAAATTTAAAAGTATTAAGGCAGTTCTGATGGGTCTATAAGATTATTGATAGATGGAAATACTCTAATAATAAGTCTAATAACCTCCCCCCTCAGACAATGCTAAAATTAAACAGTTGTAGTGGGTAGTGCTACACTTCATCTGCTGTAAGAAGAGCATCTGTGTATTAAAATGGTGCAGAAGGTATCTGGCACTAGGGTGGTGAGGCTGCATCACAAGAACAAGGCTAAACACACTGCCAGTACTTCACTGCAACTCCAGCATTCCAGCCTGCCTCCATGAACAGCACAGCTTGCCTCCCCACCCCCAAGATATGCAGAAATGATTCCCTCCCCACTACAAAATATTACAGAATTGTTTGAGGAAAACTAGTTTACTCATATGTATTTGCTAAGATTATTTTATAGGTGAAATGCTTATAGCCGTCATGTATGTATTGGTTAGGTTTCATTTTCAAAAAGGTACCATTTAACATTTTTAGTAGCCAAAACTGTAACAATTACCTTGATAGCTTTTCATTGTGTATCTGTTGCTTCTAGGGGTCATATCAGTGGGTTCTTATGGAATTTCCACAGAATGTATCAGTCTCTCAGATTCACCTTCAGTTCCAAGGAGGCTTTTCCTGCCAAACCTGTACTCTAGAAGGTAAGGTCATATTATTTGCAAGTGCAGACTGAGTATATTACTGCTACTTTATTACAGATATGGGACCTGTTATCCAGAATGTTCGGGACCTGGGGTTTTCCGGATAACGGACCTTTCCGTAATTTGGGTCTTCATTCCTTAAGTCTACTAGAAATTCATTTAAACATTAAATAAACCCAATAGGGTGGTTTTGCTTCCTATAAGGATTTATTATATCTTAAGTGGACCTGTCACCCAGACACAAAAATCTGTATAATAAAAGTCCTTTTCAAATTAAACATGAAATCCAATTTCTATTTTTTATTAAAGCATTCATAGCTGTTGTAAACTCATTTAAAAATCTCGGCTGTCAATCAAATATTGTCTGCCCCTCCTCTATGCCATGGGCATAGAGGTGGGGCAGACAATTACTTTCACTTTCCATTCAGCACTTCCTAGATGTCACTGCTCTCCACATTCCCCCAGTTCTCTTTACCATTTAATTGTGTAGCCAGGGCATGGGAATGGACATCGGGTCCCCCATTCTGGTGCACAAACAAGATTCTGAGATGATACAAGGCTTTCCTTAAAAAACAGTGTGCACAAAATGGCTCCTGCCTGCTTGCTATCATTTTGAATTACCAGACTGAAGGAAACAAGATTCAAATAATTTATACAGTGTAATTAAAGTTCATTTTGCTTGACTAATGTGATAAAGTAGGATTTTGAATAATTTTTTTGGGTGACAGGTCCCCTTTAGTTGGGATCAAGTACAAGCTGCTGTTTTATTATTACAGAGAAAAAGGAAATCATTTCCTTACTACACAGAGTCATAATGACACTTCATTCAGATCATCTTCTCCAGAGGCTACAGAAGGACTAAATCTGTTATTTATTTATTTTTAAATGATTTTGAGTAACTGCTGCCCTCTCACAGACAGTGTTCATACCTCAAAATAGGTTTACTGTAGCATTGGTACTATACATACAGATATCCAATCAGCTATAAGAATAAATTAATTATAAGAATAAAAGGGTCTGTATAGGGTATATATTGAGAAATGAAAACTGAATGTATCCCTTTAACGTTTGGAAGAATGTTTGATCTGTTCCTAGGGTGCCAAAAAGATGGGGAATTGGTGAAGATAGCAGACATCTACCCTGAAGACACAAACACTCTTCAAATATCCTTTTCTGCATAATATAACATAGAGAGTCTGTAATACAGAAGATGATGGTACAGAGTTCTGCTATATTGGTAACTAGAAAACTTGACTCTTATAGGTTTGGTATGACCAAGTGTGCCACAGCTCTAGTTAAACCAAAAGAATTTACAAATGTGAGCCCATTGCAGTGTATATGCAGCTGCCTGGATTTATTGGCCACAGTATCACCCCAATGCCTAAGCAGCACCAAAAAGTCAACTTGGTATTTGTATATATTTATGGGAGCTTGTAGCAAATCATCTGCCTAAATGACTTCATAGGCAACTGGGCTTCTGGTTTTTAGGCCTCTACAGTGCCAAAAATATAACAATTAGAAAAAAAAATGCAATATCCTGGGATACTGAGTCCTAGGGATGGCAAGGCTAAAATATTACAGTGGCTACAATCTGTGCCCTTGTCCCAACAACAAACAGAAACTCCTGCTTGGGACTGTAACTGGTTTCAAGAAACATGATTTGGCTTTGGTAAAATGTATGTGATGATATTACAGGACTGCGCTCTGACACGGATGTTGTTTATACTCTTATACCCTCAATAAAACATAAAACAAACTTAAAATGTAACTCTCTTGACAACCATACTGACATCCACACGTATAGTTCCTAAAGAACCTTCACTTTACACAGATAACACTGGTTCAGATATAAAAACTGTAACACAGAAACTCAATCATTTTTCACATTCAGATAAAGGGAAAATGTGGGGCACCATGATCCTACACCTCCATAACAAGATGTACTTCATATATTACTTCCCAGATTTTTGTTTTAATGGTATCATTGTAAAACGTGTGCCTGTATTTAGCTCATGTTTTATTTCTTAACTCCTTTCCTTCACAAATTTGCTTTTTCTGAGCAGTCCGTCAGCAAGCTCAGGATCTCATTTCTAAACGTTACAGATTTCTTTGGGAGGATAATAGTTTATCACTTGGATGTTCTCGGATAGAAATATAAGAACATTTCTCCAGCAGCTGAATTGTGCATTGAATAAGGACTGCAGAGATTATGTCCCAGATAGGATAGAGCAAGTTTCATACATCTAATGCTGCCTAAAATCTAGGCTGGACTAAAGCTGATTGTCCGATAACTGGGCCGATGTGATGTGAAGTTTTCTTACAGGTGATTGAGTAATACAGGAATAAATGAAACTGTTCAGAAAATAATAGTGACATGCAAGAAATGGACTCCTTTGCCAACACTTTGTACTAAGTTTGAAGATTGGTAAAAAATAACATAAATGCTGGCACTCGGACATACTGTACCTCCAGACCTGGTACAGTATGTCCGAGTGCCAGCATTTATTTTTATGTTATGCATATACACAAATAAATCATGATCTCTTGTGCAAGGAATGTCTGTTGTATCCTGCTTCTTTGTGAGTTACATAGTTTTTAATACATGGCTTCTTTTTTCCAAGTGAATAATGCATGATTGTTTTTTCTTACATTCTTGGGTGAATTCATTTTTTGTGGCAAGCTGCAGCCATAGTCTAATCTACGGTTTTTGGAAAAATATTGATTGGAATACTATAAATGATAATAAATGTATATCTAAAAACAGAGTATATTAGTTTGGTAGGTAGCACCACCCACAAAAATGGTGGTGTGCAGGGTCATTAATAGTTAAATATACAGCGAAAAAAGAGAAAAAGTATGACCCATATATTTGCACCTTCCCACACTGGTTAACTGGATTCCCAAAGCAACAAAGTGATAAAATATAACTTTTATTAATCACATCCTAAAATTATAATGAGACAAAATAAAGGTAAAGTGTGTGTTAAAATCAAGGTTAGGTGAGTAAGCTGAAGTAGACTCAAGGTCATCAGCTGATAGACGGTATTCGCTTATCAGAACAGTGTGGTTTTACTTAGAAATAAATGGTAAGTTACCCACGACTTAACTCACAGTATTGGGGTACTGATGGCCCACCGTGTATATATGGATCGGGTGGAAATAGGGTTAAGTGGTACTATATATATAAACCAGGTCTGGTCCGTGAATGAGCCCCGGTTCCACACAACACACCGTATTCAGGCAGTTTGTAGTCCCTTATCCTCTAACAACCTTAAGAACTGATGTGTTTCTAACCTAAGAGAGACCGAATCCGCCGAATTGCGGGATCCGTCTGCTCAATTAGCTAAGCAAAAGTACTTGGTGTGCGGACCGTCCAGTACATGGAGAGAGACAATTGCCTGCTTACTCCATTAAAACATAGCCGTCAGCGCCGGCAAGGAGAGGACCACCCTTCCATTAATGAGACCAAACCGCTAGCTAGAAGGTGACAGAGCCACGGAGCACTGGTTTATATATATATATATATATAGTACCACTTAACCCTATTTCCACCCGATCCATATATACACGGTGGGCCATCAGTACCCCAATACTGTGAGTTAAGTCGTGGGTAACTTACCATTTATTTCTAAGTAAAACCGCACTGTTCTGATAAGCGAATACCGTCTATCAGCTGATGACCTTGAGTCTACTTCAGCTTCCTCACCTAACCTTGATTTTAACACACACTTTACCTTTATTTTGTCTCATTATAATTTTAGGATGTGATTAATAAAAGTTATATTTTATCACTTTGTTGCTTTGGGAATCCAGTTAACCAGTGTGGGAAGGTGCAAATATATGGGTCATACTTTTTCTCTTTTTTCTCTGTATATATATCTAAAAACATGCTGCATGCAAGTGAGAATATTTTGTACTATTGTAACCGCTTACTAGTTCTCGAAGTATATTACGAGTTTCGTATTAGTATTTGCTTTTTTCATTGGTTATTTCTTTCAGAATATTATAATGGAATCAAATCTTCACTACTGCATTATGCTGTTTGATTTATTCACATGGACTACTACTGCAGCAATTGTGTACTGATAAAGATGGAATGCCTTTTACTGCCATGGAAAGCAATTTAGTAATCTTTATCACATGGGTGTGTATTATGGTAAGTTACGAAGATGGTTGGCAAAATGGTGTCATGGTCAATTTGGTAGGCAATATGGCCAATAATAGATGAGATTAATCTTGCTTCCCCGACCTGAGGGTGCTAATTGATGATGGCTCTATACACCATCTTTGTGTAAGTGTGTGTCCTTCTATTATAATTGTGGTTAGCATCGAGCACAATAAGAGCCTTGTGACCCCTGTTGGACTGCACTGATCAATAAAGACATTGTAACAATCAGTAACTGTCCTTTAAGTTGCTGCTACAAGAATGACAGCTTCTCTGCAATGTTTTTAAAAAGCTGGAATCCAACCATCAGAGCTGTGGCATTCTCGTGTGTATGAGAATACATGAGTAATTGTCAGGTGGGAGAAGTTGTAGCAGCTGTACAGAATATATAGACAACACAGATAAATATGTTCTCAACATTCAGTCAGCTATGTACACCCCACTTTACATTAAAGAAAACATGCTGCCTAACATAGGACTGTATGGAGTGAAAGGTGTAAGCGGGAGTCAGCATTCCATACACTATAATGGGAAGTCTTCACTGGTATACGATAGAGGAGTATAAACACACTATAAACACACTCCTATTCCACTCGCGGGTTCCTGGCCACTCCTACTCGGCAACAGCATTTCAATACGTACAATATACTCACAGCCATGGATCAACTGCAGTTATAGTTAAAACATTCCATCTTTATTTCCATCCATTAAAAGACCATTATATTATGGCAAAGGGTGCAGTTTAGATAGTCAAGCTGCTGACGCATTTCGTGACCTTAAAGGGTCACTTCCTCAGAGCATAGACTATGCTCTGTAGAAGTGACCCTTTGAGGTTACGAAATGCACAAATTCATTTCAGTGGTAGTGTTTGGTAATTAAAGGGGAAGAAAGTCTAAAATAGAATAGGGCTAGGAATGCTGTATTTTGTATACTAAACATGAACTTACTGCAACACAAGCCTTATCAAACAAATAATTTATGCTTTCAAAGTTGGCCACGGGGTCACCATCTTGTAACTTTGTTAAACATCTTTGCTAGACCAAGACTGTACACATGCTCAGTGTGGTCTGGGCTGCTTAGGGATTATCATAAATTATCGAAAAGTCAAATAATATCTGCCAGAAGCCGATACAGCAAGACTGATTAATAATCAGAGTATGCAGACTGCACTGGGTCCTGTGTTGTCATGTAATCTAATGGGGATTTTATAGTTTTTGTATTGTTTAATACAAACTTTCTCCAACTCTGGAGAACCAGTGGCTGCAGCAAAATAATCCTCCAAATAGAATCCCAGTTCATCTGTTTAAATTTGGCTCCATGATCTTTGTCCCTGCAGCAGGAGTTGGAAACCGTAAAGGGGATGTAAAGAGGGCACAGATCTTCCTTGCTAAAGGTTTGTGGTTACCTTGGGCAGGTACAGAAGCCCAAAATATAATGTTCAACATTTCTGCCTTACTACTACATATATTCCCAGAGGATACCATTGCTATAATTTGCATATTTAGAAAGTTAGAACTAATTCCAACTTTCCTTTCTCTTCCATTGTCAATCAATTTTACAGTATTTGTTATGGATATAGACGTGGATATCAGAGATACACTAAATGCTTATTGTGATCTTTTATAAAATTTAAACAGAGATTACAAAAAAATACAACAATAAATTCCTCAACAAACATATGAACAATTATAGCATGTCTTGCTAACAGTGATTTTAATGGTGTAAGTCAGCTTTTGGTCTTACACAGAGGACCTTTATCACACAGAGGTCATCTGCGTAAGACCAGAATGTCAGCTTACACCATTACATTTTTGGATACAAATTAAGTCCCAAGAGTTCTCTATGTCCTTTATGCTTATTTTACATTTTGCAAGAGCACCTGGGCTTTTTTCTTGGGGGTAGCACTACTACTATTGCCTCTTTAAGAATTCTATCCATTTTCCATAACAACCCACCTGGGATTATATGGGTGAATGTAGCATCATGACCTGTTTTGTTTGTCTGCTAATATTAAGATAACATGCAAAAAAAACTGTCCCTTTTTTCAACATTAGCTGAATGCATAGGGTTTGTGCTATTATAAGCGGTAGCTTACCTCTGTTCTAATTGATTACTTTTTAATATTCCCTAGTAGTGCATTCATCTATTAATTGTTTTTCTGAAAACAATCATATGAATTGTAACCACACACTTTTCTTCTTCCAGCACACAATTTACCAAAAAATGTTTTTAACTTCAGCATTTGATCTAGTTTATACAATCAGTAGTATATCTAAGGCCATGTGAACATTTACATTACTATGCACTGTGAAAAACAATAGTTCTAAAAATGCATTGGTAACATTACAGTGTCCTTCACAGTCACTTTATCTGATATAGTCATATCAGCTATAATAATTACTTATGGAATTTGGTAGTTACAGCATTTACACTAGTGTTGAATCTTTTCCCACTACTCCTGGTTTTCTTGGTACCACGTTTCTCATCTCCTGGGCTACTCCATTCCAGATTTTGGGGTTTGGCTGCATGAGGCCAGATTCTACAGATAGTGTTCGATGCATCCTAGGTATGATGTAACTCTCTGCTCCATTGTTTTTAATGTGATGCTCCCCTTGGCTTATTGCAGTCATATTGCTGTGTGGAGGTGAAAGTGATTGTAGTTTCTGCTGCTGTTGAAGAAAGGGTGGATAGGAGAACTCGCGATGGATCTCAGGACGGGGACGCACAGGGGAGAGCTCTTTGCTGTTGTTAAGGTCGCTGGAGGGGGCAGAGTCTGTAAGTTCCTCATCATGGGCTGAATCATTTTCATAGAGAGTGCTGTTTAGCTGATCATGGCTTTGACGTGTTGCCTGGGAGGCTTTGTGCAGAGTATGTACTACGACAGCTGTCATAAAAATAGCGCTTGATGTCAAAATACAGGAGCTGGCTATCCCCGTCTCTATCTCAAACAATATCAGCATATAGAGAGACACAGCTGCAGAGAAAAGAAAATATCTTATTTAAGAATCGTAGCATTTGTTACTGGATTATAAAAATGTAGTCATCTTTGTAGTCAGTTTTTATCTATGCACATTTTTGTACGATTTTGTGTGGCTGCTTTAAAAGTGTGTTTTTATTAATTTTTTGTACTTCAATAAATTTAAGTTGCGCTATCAATATTTTCCTGGGTAAAATTTTTTTGGGTTAGTATAATTCACAGTACATTTTTAAAAGAGTGGTGTAGTTCTATACATTTACTGCATGGCAACTCCTGAATTAACAGATCTCATGTTTTAGCTTTACAGGCCCTATTTCTTGCAGATCTGTTCTGCTTCGGTTTTTCTGAGATTTCCTTGTGAGGCAACTTCAGGATGACTTCGGAAAACAAAGCAATCCGAATGCCATCTCGCAGGTGATTCACATTCTTGCTGGCGGGAAGGCATTTTGGGGAGATTAGTGCCTGAAGAAGAGGAGGTTTGATGCTGGGTGACTAATCTCCCCCTAATCTGCACGTGTGACACCACCCTTATAGGAAGCCCAAATATCCCTTCTGGGAAAGATCACAGGGGTTATATTATTTGCTAATTAAAAGCAGGTTAATGCATTGTGTGGGTGGTAATTTTCTATGCATTATAAGCATATACAGTAAGTGGAAACCACCATTTTTTCATAGAAAAAAAAATAAATTGTTTTGAGATTTATTAAACCCCGATGGTGTTAAGTCAGAATAAAAAAGTACTTTGACTCAGACCTGCCGGTAGATGTCCCATTGACATTTTGAAGATATCCTGATCTGTGCTGGGTTTCATTCAATAACAAGATGTGGTGATTGCAGACTTCAAATCTGAAAAAGTCGCAGGTTTCGGGCATCATATCCGAAAAAGTAGCAGTTTTCATCGAAAAATTTGTAAGATTTGAATTTCTTTCACAATTTTATCGTCTTTTCCCGCACAAGAAATATTCGTGAAAATGTATTGATAACTAGAGAGGGATTCCTTGTGGATTTGTGGATTTGTTTGCAGTAGTTTTCAGAAAATAGTGAGAAAATTTTCAATTTGATAAACAACCCCCTAGTGAAAAGCCTTCCAAGACAACACATGAATGGAGCCTAACATAACTGATATTATTGGCTATGTAAGATAATACTCATAGCAGGATTTTGGAACATTACAACCTTATTACCCTGTGACTTTTTTAATGACTAATATGGTGCCTTTTAATTGATGTTGATAGTAATAAATCATGCAGTTTGTGTATATGCATATTGTTTGTCTCCTCAGATATGTTGAACTCTTTTAATGCTCTCTGGACGAGCTTTCTGAATGGCTTTCCTAGACCTCCAGCTGTTTTTCCTTGTTTTTACAGCTTTCCAAACTATTTATGCTTTTAATAGCTAAGATTTTGCCCATAATTTTCAGCTAAATTAAATTAAACACATTTTGTAAGCTTGATCATGTTTTCAACTGAATAGAATTTTGTAACTCACACCATATTCTCCAAAGCAATGTGTCTGATTTTAAATCTGGACCATCTAAAATGAACTGATTGATTTGGAATACAATCCAGCTAAAATCATTCTACCACACTGATGCCTGATGAAAAGCATGAAAGACAAACACACTTCTAGGTAAAATGACATTGTTTTGGTCTGTAAATGAAAATAACGTATGTGTTTTTTACTTGGTAACTGTTTAAGGACATACGTTGAGTTCATATAGACTTGGATATTTTGCTTAGTTTGAAGAGGCAAAGGAAGAGTTCCAAATGTCCTTGAATTAAAAAGAATGTAAACACAAGATGACCTATACATAAAAAATGACGATACAATGTATGTGAATGAATGTATATCGGGAAAGTTCATTCTCTCATTGAGAGAATCCTCTCTCATTTTGCTTGAAGATTATGTGTATGGTCAGTTTTTTTTAATACTTGCATTAACAAGTGTACTGTCTCTGCTTGCAATTAGAATAAATACAGCAGTCCTATCTTGCTGTATGACAATGGCTCTAATTAAGTAAGCAACAGTCTTTATCTAAACCACAAAAGAACTCAAAGTAAGTTTACATTCATTTTCTATTCAAGTTTAGACCCCCTATAAGTAGAATAGTATGAGATATATTTACATCTGCATGTAACATGTAATATGGACAAAATGGCATGGAGGTTTCAAGCTAGTGATTTATTAAAAATAGGGTTGCCACCAGTGTGACTTTCACCCGGAGAGCCCAGTTTTTAAAATTACTGTCTGGATTTCGAAATTAGGACATCTGGACAGGACAGCAGCGTTCAGCCAATCACTGATCGCCACATCATAGCCACACCCCCTGAGAGCATGAACTCCAGCAAGACATCCCTGCCTGCCCCCTGAAAAGTCTCTGCCCGCTTCCCCACCAGGACTTTTTTTTTTCGTTTAGCCATGCAGGGGCGATCCTGGGCAGCAGCCTAGATATCATCCACCTCTCTCCCACATCGCACTTAAAACATCAGCGTCAGAGCGGGTCAAAGGATGGCTGTATCGCTAGTGCAATGAGCACAATAGCACTGTCTGCACTAGCAGAGCCAATTTTTTGAAATTAAAACCTTTAAAGGAATTGTGCAGTATAAAACTTAGTAAATAGATAGCCCATGCAAAATAAAAAATGTTTCTAATATAGTTACTTAGCCAAAAATGTAATGTATAAAGGCTGGAGTGACTGGATGTCTAACATAATAGCCAGAACACTACTTCCTGCTTTTCAGCTCTCTTGGTTTCCAATTATTGGTTACCAGGCAGTAACCAATCAGTGACTTGAGGGGGGGGGGCACATGGGTCATGTTTGTTTTTGAATCTGAGCTGAATGCTGAGGATCAATTGCAAACTCACTGAAAAGATATGTACCATGTGGCCCCCCTTCAAGTCACTGACTAACTCAGAGTTAGAGAGCTGAAAAGCAGAAAGTAGTGTTATGGCTGTCAGTAACGTAACTTGGTGGGGGCGGGCCCTGGTGCGAGCCATGCAGACGGGCCCGCCCCCCCACTCCAGCCGGCTGCAGCGCGCACAATCTTCCGGGGGGGCCCTGCGGGGGTGCGGGCCCTGGCCCATTTGCACCCCTGCTCCCCCGGTAGTTACGCCCCTGCTGGCTGTTATGTTTGACATCCAGTCACTCCAGTTTTTATAGATGACATTTTTGGCTAACTAACTATAGTTTTAACACTGAACTATTCCTTTAAAGTTACAAATTTTTGCTGCTCCTTGTAACTGGCCTCTTGCTCGGTGTTGTAACTATATATTAATAGGTCCCACAGCAAATATTTTGTCAGGCCCTGAAAATGTCTGGAAATGTACCTGTTTTACCAATATTTATTGATATTGTATATGAATTAGGGCTTCATTGGGCCCATATACCTTATGGTTCCTTTGTAGTTATGCCCCTGCTCATGCTACTGCCTAAGGCAAGGTTCTCACCTTGCCTCGTGGCAGGAGTGGCCTGTAGCCATGGTACATATATATATATATATATATACACATTGTAGACTAATACAAATGTATTCATGAAAATTAAAGCTGTTTTCTCACCTGCTAAATACACAGCAATTCCAAGACAGAACAGACAGATTGCAGATTGCCTTACACTGCGGTTGTCCAACAGGAACCAGTCACCCCTAAAAAAAAAAAATTAAAACAATGGTTCAAGAGTGTTACTAGTAAATACTGTAATATAGCAGTGGTGGTAAATGCATGGAGAAATCATCCAGAGTATATAACTTAAGCAAATACCGTATGCCCAGAAGTTTCCTAGCAAACAGTGCTATTGAAGTAAAAAGATGGCACATACAGTAGTTAATTATTAACCGAGGGGGGGGAATAAAGCATCATGGCCTTTTTTGCAGGATATATACAGGTATGTTTGTAATATCTAAATAGCTTTCAATATAGAGTAAAAAACACAATACAGTTAGGAGATATAAGGATAAAGAGTCAACGCCAAATCTATATTCCCACATTTTACACCACTTGCAACCCCACCATTTCTAATGCTTTTTAGTGGGTGTTTTTTTTTTAGTTTTATACTCATTTTACTGTAAACCAAAATGTAGCATCTTCTTTTCTGTAAAATGACTAGTTGCTTTATATAGTTGCCCTATATAAATCTAATTTTATTGGCTACAAAGCTACAATTGAAAGGCTGAACACTAACTTACCTTGCACTAGCCCTTCTATAAATAGAAAATGCCAGATCAGTAGATTGCATTCTAGAAGTAGGATGTAATTGTACATGAAGGGGCAGATTTATGAAGGGTCAAATTGAAAATTCTAATTGTTTTTTAATGGTCAAAACTGTCAAATTCGACTAGGGAATTATCCAAACTCGATTCAAGTTTTTAAGTAAATACCAATTTGATTTTTGAGATTTATCATACGCTGGCCCTTTAAAAATTTGAATTAGCCTGTTTGCCACCTAAAACCTATCAAATTAATGTATAAGTCAATGGAAGTCTTGTTTGTAGCCTTCCTGATATTCAAGTTCTTTTCAGAGAAAAAGCTTGAATCGAGTTTGGTCGAATTCTAATCTAATTCGATTTGAGTTTTCGGTCGTTTTTTTTTAAATACAGTACAGTGGGCCACGTGCAATTAAATGAGAAAAACTAATGCCAGGGTTAGCACATGAAAACTCAATATATGTCTTTAGGGAATTCAGCATTGAATTAGTGCATCCATTTTTCTCATTGAATAGAATCTGATGCAGGTGAATGAAAATAAATACATTCCAATTAGATTTTACATTAGAGTTCTGAGGATCAGATTTTATATAATCCAACAAAATATGCTTTTGCATGCTGCCACATGGCAGATAAAGTCTAACCCACAAAATCTCCCATGTCAATGTACCAATGTTCAATTTTAAGTGAACTTCCCCTTTAATAAGCTCTGGCAGTTGTTAATGAAATGGGAGAGCTTCACGCTAAGCCATTGTAGTCAGCAACTGGTCAGAACAAAGGGTGAGAGTTTAAAATCGGGGCCAGAGATTCAAAAGGCAAAAACATGGCTCTTGAAATGCATGGAGGGAATTGTTTGCTCTAAACCAGAAAAGTAAAACAAAAATGCTCCCCAGAAGCAGTATACCAATAAAATAAGTCTTACATCAACCATATTGTTTTTAGTGATTACATTTCTAATGAACTGATAAAGGATAGTAATGATGCTTATTACAAAAACAGTGAACAAGCTGAAATCTCTTTCACAGCTGATTCAAATGAGAAGTCTGCCATTTATAGGAGATGCTCATTTGAAACATTATTACATTTCATCTGTAGCATAATTACATTTCTGACATTGTTCTGTTGAAGCCCAATAGAAAAAAATAGCCTGTGTCCAATGTTGGATGTACTGTAACTTAAAAAGCTCTAAAAAGCACTGTTCCTGGGGGTTTAAGATATAGATAGAGAAATACTGGCAGACATTACTGTGTTACGTGCACAAATAAGGATAATCTACTTGTATATTTTTTCTGGCATTTACTGTATATAGTGCCAACGCATTTCTACAGCACTCTACACTGATGGATACTATAGTGTATATGTTGCTCTATGTCAGCATAGGGAATATCAGTTCAGACAATTCTCTTTGTGAACAGCGCAATAGGAATCAATTCTCCTATAGCATTTTGCATTACTAAGATTGGAAGTTAACTGCGCATGGCTATCCCAGGCATTTTGATTGCTGCTACCGAGTACGCTGATCAAAACACTTTGTTTTGATCAACTGTCATCATGTGAAGAGCTATAAGTGTAGGCCTCCCTAACTTATTTTGAGCTGCACTATCCCCATAATTAAACTATATATATATATATGTGACTGGTTTACATCAACAGAACAATCTATGCCAATGTGTTTTATCAAACCTTTATGCAAAGTAAAATGAATGCTATCCCTTTTTATACATATTATTTTTTAGAAACAAACATGTTTCATATCGGCCTTATGAATTACTGCAGTTGCAGATCAGTGGTATGGAACCTTTAATAAGATAGCTTGTGTGGCCAATGTAAGGTTATCACATCCAAGCTACATATAAAGAAAACAATTTTGATAGTTAACTGGGGATTTTGCATTTTTCCATAGAATTTTGCATTATGAAAAGAAAGCTGTACATAAGAGGTCAAGGCCCATTTCAATATGCTGATTCCTATTTAGGCAAATGGTCATTAGAAAAAAAAAATATTTTACTTACCTTCCAGACTCTGGGTCATCTCTGCCAACCTCAGCGGTGAAGTACGAATGAAGCAGACAGAGTAGAAGGCAACTGGCATTGAGGGCAAGACAAAGTGCAGCCAAGACTGCAGAAGCTGGCAGCAAGAACCTACCAGCTCCTGGGCCCAAACCCGCCCCAAATTCCCCCTGTCTCACCGAGTCCTGGACCCGAAAGATCAGTATGACTGAAAGAGAGGCCATAATGGCAGCCAAGACACCAAACAGGCTTAGAACCGTTAGTGCTTGCTGAGTATAATGGGAAGGCATCACTCCTTTTAACAGTGTCCCCAACAGAAAATATTGCTGCTATTGCCGATACAGTTAAACACTTCAGATAAAACTGCACTTTAAACAATTTCCTCATATAATATTTACAAAGAATCACTAATCACAGTCAAAATATTAAATATCAAAAATCAAAATGTGCTAAAAAAACAAAATAGTGTCTTGAATTTAAATCCAATGCAGTTTTCTCTTCTCTAAACAATAACGTGATCCATCCTTTGAGAAATAAATCTCAACAAATCTCAACAAAGAAACTCCATTCCTAAATCTAATTGCAGCCTAAAATCCCCCCCCAACTGAGCAAAGCCTGTAAAGAATGCACATACACACAACAGTAAAATGTTTGAAATAGTAATAGTACTTGCCAGACTCTTAGAATTCAGTGAGGGTCCTTTAAACGTTATATGTAAGTGATTTGTTTTCCTGGTTTCACTATTCTAAGAAAAAATTATTTCTGATGCTCTCACGTGTCTGCATAGAAAACTCCTTCCCATTCCAAGCAAACAAATACAACATCACATCTCACCAACCAATCTCTTTCTTACCCACGTGAAATGCATCTCTTCTGAAATGGACAGCCCTTATTAAACTACTCAAGAACTCCTGAAATATTATATTTTTAAGAAGACTCAAAGCATGCCACAAAAAGCTAAGTAATGTGCTGGGAAAACGAGCCTCTACCAAAAAGGATCCTCTTGTCTCTTGGTAACAGTTGGGTTTTCACCAGAATAAAAGAAGGAATCTTTGAATTGTTTTGTTGAAAGGGAAGGAGGGGGGTAGGGGCGGGAATTTCAACCGTTTTTTAACTACATGCACTCCCTAGTGAATCAGTCAGCAAGGAGGGATTTTGGCATCATTTGACTTCATTTCTAGTTTCTATTTTAAGATATTTTAGATTTTTGAATTCTGTATCCTAATCATCAGCATTAGTGATGGTAATTACTTTGCCAACAAATTAGGCACTTGGCGGAATCCATAACCATACTTGTGTTTATAAATGCTCTGTGCAGTGTGCTGAAGAGAACCATTGTCACATTATAAAGTACAAAAATCCTAAGCACTGCTGAGTGAAATCATTTTGAGACATTTAGACAAAAAAAAAAAACCTCCTGCACCAGAGAATGGTTTTGTTTGTCCCAAGACACTACATATGTGAGCTTGTTTAGACAACAGATATATGTAGTACCATGGTCCCTTTATGCTGACACACAATGGTATTATAAGCAAAACAACATAATGTTGAGTGTGGTGCCTTTGATATGGTCCACAAGTATGGACTGTGGCGGTGCCCTATGAGTATTCCACCTATCTGAAAAGTATTTAGGAAATGGTGCCTAGAGACAAGTTTTAAGATCTTTGCTATGTTGCAGCTGTGGGCGCAATAATTTGTGTCCTCGCCATGCATTAAATATATTCATCTCTGTACTTTACATGCCCATCGCTTGTTTAGGACTGCAGAGGGTCACTTGTTTATAGACACCTATGGTCAGTTAACGGCAAAAACATGGTTAATTTATGGACACCCACAGTCAGTTTATGGCAAAAACATGGTTAATCTCTCTTTATGTAATAAAACTGTCTCTAGCTTTTAACTAGACCTTCCTCTTTAACCCCAGGCATGGTGCTGGAAGTGAAAAGGTACATGCAATAAGGCCAAAGGGAAGTGTGCAGCTGGGGCAGGTGGCCCAGGGTGAGCATGGTGGGCATGGGAGATGAAAAAATTGGAAGATGAAAAAAGTTTGTGGTATTCTGCTTGGGTGCAGGGTGAGGTATTCCTTTCAATCTATCCTTTTTCTGTAATGATCCTACTTGCATATCTAGGATTAATATGCTCATTATCCAGTGATTTTACTGACGTGTTTGGGTAATTATGGCGAAAGGTCCTAAAAAGGTTAGCACTTCCTATTTTGCTGATATTATGCTAAAATGTTACTATTTCTGCATGCAGTTCTGTATATGAAAACACTGATGTTCTACTCTGATACCAAGGGACTGCCTAGATTCAATGTTGTCAATGTTATAGGAATTTTGGGCAGGCAAAAAGCCCCCTTATACGTTATCCATGCCTCATCTTTTTTTTTTTATTTTACAGAAATAGACACTGGCCAAACCATATAGGCTAAATCAGGGGTGTCCAACCTGCGGCCCAAGATGGATATGAATGCGGCCCAGCTTGAAGAAGAGAGAAAAGGAAGAGAAAGGAAAAAATAAAGAAATAAATAAAAAAATAAATGTATGGAAATACAGAGAAAACGAGAGTGAAATGTCACTTAGTGCAGACACATTAACCACCTCAGTCTGTCGTCTTGTCAGGAACAGGCTTACTATGCCAGTTGTAACAATGTGGTTACCTGTGGAATAGGGAGGATGGGTGACTCTGCCCATTGTCCAGTTAGTAATAATATAATAATACGTCTATTTAATATCCAGGTGTCCCAAATACCAATGTATAGCTCCATCTGGTTATCCAATTGGTATTGTAGTTCTTTTCTGTGTATTTTCTTTACTTTTACAATTCAAAAGTGTTTGTGTATTTCATGTGTGGCCCCTTTTTCCAATGTGGCCCAGGGAAGCCAAAAGGTTGGACACCCCTGGGCTAAATGGTTGGGAGAGCAGCAGGGCCTGCAATGAGTTTTCTTGGTATTCTGCTGGGCCAGTCTGACACTGGTGATCTCTATGGGTTCCAATTCATTATACAAGATGCAGCACTTGCCTAACTGTCCTGGCAGTTTTCCTTAATCTACAGTTTTCCTAGTGCTACATTGGGTTTAATATCTCACGTTGCCTACTGGCTAAAGTGGCCAGCACACTGATGCATAGGAGATTTCCTGACATTATTTGGTTTTGTGAGTTTTAAATGCATTATGAATACAGGAAGGCACAAAATCCGGTAATTGGTTTGGGCTTCTGTTGAATCTCAAATTTTTTTGAAGGATTTGGCAAAACGGAACCCTTACCAGGACAATTTTCAGATAACAATCTCAACTTTTTTAAACATTTTTCTCAAATCTGCATATACAAATTAGGGTTCAGTTCTGTGTGTACCTGAATCTTTAAAGAAGGATTTGGTATTCAGCATAATCCAAATTTATGCATTGGGTGCATCTGTCAAATGCACCTTTTAGGTTTGATGGTGTAGATTAGATGGTGTTGGAGAACCTCAGGTAGAAAACCTCAGTAGGAAAATAGGATCCAGAAAAGCTAGCATTAGCCAGTGAGAAGTTAAATCCCGTTAGATGACATTCTAGGCATAATGGTTGCTCCATTATTATGGTGGCCAGCACACTAATACACAGGCACTTTCCTGACAGAAGGTTTAGTGAGTTTTAAATATACTAGGAATGCAGGTAGGAAATGTTATGTGCTCCAGGAGACACGTCTTCCAACCTCTCTGCACGCTGGTCCCCAGAACAGTCTAAATGTGCGTGCTGTTTATTTTAAAAAGGCTTCTCTCATTCCACAACCTTTTTCCAAGCTGGCTCTGTGTTCTTGTAGTCCTGCCTACACCGACTGTTCAATTGTTGATCTCCTGGTTACTGACTCTGTGTCTGCAGTATGTCAGATTTAAGGTAGTTGGCAGAGCAGCAAGAGTTTCTAACGAGGAGAGAAGAATGGGTTAGTCCCCTTGGTGCCACCTGACAATTTAGGGACTCAGGTGGTCAGGATCAGATTACTGGAGGAGAGCTACTTTGAGGGCCTAGTAATCTAGGGGCTGGGTACTTGCCAGGCCCGGGCAATCTGTGGGTTCTGGCAAATGCCAGAGGGGCTGCTGTATGGTTCCATAGAAAGTTACCATAGAGTGGGCTGGTTGGGGGCTGTTTGGGCTGGTAGGGGGCTGTTTGGGCCTCTGCGTACTTGGAATGGCAGGGCCTATTTTGACTCCCAGTCCAGGCCTGGTACTTGCTAGTGACTAATACTGCTTGCTGTTACAAATACCTCATATGTGTTTAATACCATAGTTTGGAAGTAAAATCGAAGGCAGTGGTGCAACTTGAGACGGATGGTCCCTCGTGCACGATTTGGGAGGGTTCTACAACATTTATGGATGTATCTACTGCTTAACAAGTCTAGTTGTAGAAATGAATTTAAGGCGGATATGACAGAAAAGCTATTTCCCTATAAATCCATGTAATACTGATACATCTCCCAAAGATTCTGAAAATCAGGAATTTAAGACCACATTCCTATCTGCAGTAAAATCCAGCCTCTTTCTTGTAATCGTCCACATTTTTGGGTCCATAAACTGACATGTAAACATACAGGTATGCACTCTGGAAAGAACACAGGTGGAAGACAGAAGCAGGTGCAGCCCTGGGTGTGCCTCATTTTTGGAGAGCTAAAAAGATATATATTTTTTTGACACAGGAATAAAGGAGGACTCATGTTCCCAATCTAAAAAAACTACGTCATAGTGGCCCAACTAAGCTAACTCATAAACTGGCACCAGATTGCAGATATGCCTCTTTGGGCACAATTGGAACAAGACACCTTAAAAGAAGGGTCTAAGAAATTTGCTATGGACTAAGCATTCAGCTGGCAAAATGGTTGTAACAGTTATATTACATTCAAAATTTGGAAAATGATTACTCCTACACACAAATTGACTTCTCTGCATGCACCTGTAACAAACTTTGAGGCAAACACTGACTTTCCTCCAGGAGCACTGAAAGACTCTTTCCAACAGTGGAAACAAAATGATTTGCACTCTATTTATTCTTTGACTAAGTTGCACTATTTATTGTCATGGCAATTACTTCAGGAATCTAATATGTGAATGTCTGCGATACCACCAAATAAGGCATTAAATGGGTATCCCATGGAAAGAGAAAAGGTTCCCTAACCCAACACTTTTTGAATCAATGTGCCTACCAGTTCTTCCCCAAAAGCGAGGAATCTCAATAATATATGACAATTTCCCTTAAAAGTATTTAGATTTATTCAGTTTTGGGATACAGATTTATGCACATGCATGAAGAGTAACCAATGTTCTGATAGTATTAGAGACACTGTAAGCTGTTCAAGAAACATCACAAAAATCTTGCACCAATGTTGTCTAGTAACCACATGACTGGCAAAAATACCCCTCTTGTTCCCCTTTATGCTTTAGAAACTGCGGCAAACAGGGAACTATCTATTTTGGATTCTAATCTATACATTAATTACAAAGTTTACAGGATTAAAATAAGGAATAGACCCTGCAGAAGCACTTATACATAAGAGCATTTCAGGAGGCAATAATTATCTTAGGAAATTGATAGCACATATCTTCTCTGTTTTAAAACAGGTAATAGCTGTCACTTATAAATCTACTATTCTGAATTTTCACCTAGTTAAGACAAAGTCGGACAAGATCTTGGGCTTAAGGTGGCCATACACCCACCAATATTATCGTACAAAAGAATATTCGGTGAATGTATGGCGGGAGACGAGTATGGGGTGCCATTTGTCCCAAATACATTCTATATACAAAACTATCCCTAATACACAGAATGAATGTCTCTCATGGTATATAAGTATTTGTGACCATACACAGAGAAAGAAATATACAAAAGACTTATTTCTATTAAAGAATGAAAACAAAATCAGGTTAGTGCACAAAAGGATGTCATTATATCACAAACTCCATTCTGTACAGTTTAACAAGCAATCTGTCGCACAAATGTATAACCCACATGTAACGGACGCACTTATGTGCAAAGTTACTTACAGAATGAATTATGTAAAAACAAAGTTGGACATAATATATAATAGTGTAACTAACTAGTGCTTGTCAAGCTAGATTTGACTGACAAAATAGATATCTGTGACAGAAAGCAAGATTTTATAGTACAGGATTCATTCTTTCCACAAAATGACAGTTTTGTTTCACAAAACAGATAAAATAACCATTCTGTGAAGCAACACTGTCAGTCACATTCCTGAACCAATAAGAACAAAGCTTATTGCCATATACAAACAAGATGAGAAGTGGCCAGCTCTGCTCCACATGGCTAAGGCAAAGTATCTGACCTGCTATAGAGGCGCCTCTAATGTCCCCTGTGCTGCATAGTAATAAACAAGAACAAACCTTTCCCAAAAGAGCTGCTGTTAAACACGACAGGTTCATAAATGGAAGTTTTTACAAATGGCCGAGAAATATATTGCTGCACTTATAATGATTGTAGAGAAAGAAAAGTATGCAAAACTTATATAAATATGATCATTTTAGGTGATATGGCTATTCTTATTGTAGTAACCTGCTTGTGTGGCCATTTTGGTTAAGGGTATTCCTGTTGTTTTGCCATTATCTTATGACTCACACCTGTTCCTCTTCCTGTCTAAGCTGAGAGCAATAATGGGACAGGCCACACCCACCTGCGATGTTGTATTAAATGTACCAGAAGTTACTGTGCTTGTCTGGCTGCTTTGCCTGACTCTCAGAGTCAGTTATAAGTTTTGTATATGATAATTAGACTCCAATGTCTCCTCCTAGCTGTAATCTTGCACCAATTAGCTTGTAGCAGTCTCTTAATAATGTGCTTACCTATAGTTCAACTACTACATAATAGCTTTAGCCAGAGACTTGGGACTGATCATGTGCACAGTCGCTTTATAGTATGATGTGTAGGTTATATGAGCAGCTACTCCTGAGTACTGTGTGTAAACAAAAGGGGGTCATTTAGGCAGGGGCAATTTTAGGGGATCATAATCTATTTATATAGAAGCAACAAGCTATACAATGCTTTATATTTATTTATAACAAAAGACTCTAATGATGCCGTCCTCTTACCTGCCCAGTGCTTAACCCTTTCACATCAGAGTGGGTCGAGGTGGGCACAACACTAGAGCAGAGAGCTCAACTGTGCACATGTCACATGCATGTCCAGGGCCGCCAGCAGGGGGGACAAGTGTTCCGGGCCTGAAGGGGGCCCAGAAGTGCTGCATTTTTCAAAGAGCCGGGTCCCCTTTACGAGTGCCCGAGCCATGCGGCCATTTCGCATATTACAGAATATGGAAGTGCCGAAAAGACGAAGCTGAAGTCCCGAAGCGGCGAAAAGACCCAAATTCACGAAAGGAGATGAAGTTGAAGTCCTGAAGCCTTTTGTACTCAGGAGTGGCTGCTCATATAACCTACACATCATACTAAACACAATGTGTGTGCACATGATCAGTCCCAAGTCTCTGGCTAAAGCTATTTTGTAGTAGTTGAACTATAGCTAAGCACATTATTAAGAGACTACTACAACTAATTGGTGCAAGATTACAGCTAGGAGGAGACATTGGAGTCTAACTATCATATACAAAACTTAAAACTGACTCTTAGAGTAGAGGTGGTCATACATGGATAGATCCGCTCGTTTGGCGATGTCGCCAAACGAGCGGATCTCCCTCCGATATGCCCACCTTGAGGTGGGCAATATCGGGCAGATCCGATCGTGGTCCCTAGGGCCCAACGATCGGATCCTAGCATTCCCAAACGGGGGTCGGATCGCGGGACCGCATCAACGAACAGATGCGGCCGCGATCCGACGGGGTTTTTAAACCCATCCGATCGAGATCTGGCCGACTTTCGGCCAGATCTCGATCGGGGAAGCCCGTCGGGGGCCCCCATACACGGGCCAATAAGCTGCCGACACAGTCTGTCGGCAGCTTTTATCGGCCCGTGTATGGCCACCTTTGGGTTGCCACCTTTCAAAAAGATTTCCACCAGCCGTGGTGGGGCGGGAAGAAAGGGGGTGTGCCGTGACGTCAAAGGGGGTTTGCCCTGATGTCAAAGGGGACGGAGCCACAACATGCGATTGGACAGATGCTGGAAAAAAAGATGAGTTTTCAGCAAATTGGGGGCAGGCCAAGTGCATTTGATAGGGGTATTACAGATTTACCGGCAGCTACATTGCCACTAAATTTGTAATACCGGCCGTGGCAGGTGTTTTGCCAGTTAGGTCGGTAAAATACCGGCCGGGTGGCAACCCTATCTGAGAGTCAGGCAAAGCAGCCAGACAAGCACAGTTACTTCTGGTACATTTAATACAACATCGCAGGTGGGTGTGGCCTGTCCCATTATTGCTCTCAGCTTAGACAGGAAGAGGAACAGGTGTGAGTCATAAGATAATGGCAAAACAGCAGGAATACCCTTAACCAAAATGGCCACACAAGCAGGTTACTACAATAAGAATAGCCATATCACCTAAAATGATCATATTTATATAAGTTTTGCATACTTTTTTTCTCTACAATCATTATAAGTGCAGCATTATATTTCTCAGCCATTTGTAAGAACTTCCAATTATGAACCTGTAGTGTTTAACAGCAGCTCTTTTAGGAAAGGTTTGTTCTTGTTTATTACAATGCAGCACAGGGGACATTAGAGGGCGCCCTCTATAGCAGGTCAGATACTTTGCCTTAGCCATGTGGAGCAGAGCTGGCCACTTCTCATCTTGTTTGTATATGGCAATAAGCTTTGTTCTTATTGGTTCAGGAATGTGACTGACAGTGTTGCTTCACAGAATGGTTATTTTATCTGTTTTGTGAAACAAAACTGTCATTTTGTGGAAAGAATGAATCCTGTACTATAAAATCTTGCTTTCTGTCACAGATATCTATTTTGTCAGTCAAATCTAGCTTGACAAGCACTAGTTAGTTACACTATTATATATTATGTCCAACTTTGTTTTTACATAATTCATTCTGTAAGTAACTTTGCACATAAGTGAGTCCGTCACATGTGGGTTATACATTTGTGAGACAGATTGCTTGTTAAACTGTACAGAATGGAGTTTGTGATATAATGACATCCTTTTGTGCACTAACCTGATTTTGTTTTCATTCTTTAATAGAAATAAGTCTTATGTATATTTTTTTTCTCTGTGTATGGTCACAAATACTTATATACCATGAGAGACATTCATTCTGTGTATTAGGGTTAGTTTTGTATACAGAATGTATTTGGGACAAACGGCACCCCATAGACGAGCAGATCGATATCGGCAGAAGGCTTGGACAGGCACCTGAACATGGGCCGATGTTAGTGCTGAATCATCAGATACAGGTAGAATTCTATTGTTTCTACCTGTATATGTAACGATTCAGCTCTACACGTGTGTTTCTTGGTGAGATCTTTTCCAGGAAAGATCATTATTGTTATGTCTATGGCCACCTTTAGAGAAGCTGACCAACTGACTTGCAGAAAACTTTCCATGACAGATCCCCTGGCTAAAATATAGGACCCTGTCATATGACTAACATCATCATTTCCATCCAGTACAGAAAACCTAACATACCACATGAGATAATGGTATAGGGAAAACCCCACTCATTCTCCCCTTTCCCACTCTGGCATCATACTCAGCCCATACCATTATAATAATGTGAAAAATGACAGTACCCACAATGCTTGGTTGTATCTGTTTATTGTTATTTTGTTTAATTGGTTCAGGACATTAGATATATTCAACTTTGTGCCTTAATATTTCTGCAAACTGGGGATTGTCCAGTATTTGCAGTCCCTGGACTATCTTTGTTTTATGCAAAATTAAAAAAAAAAAAAAAAAAAAATAATAATATATATATATATATATATATATATATATATATATATATATATATATATATATATATATATATATACAATATCAAAACAGGGGGGTTGTGGGAGCACTCTAAAGGCTTTAAAGTATATATATATATATATATATATATATATATATATAAGTATAATAAATGCTATTGCATATGTACCCAAAACAGGGGTTATTTTGTTACAAAGTTATGATCATAAAATTGATAAGCCACCATACCACGTCAAGGTAAACCCCGAATGGCGGTCCCTAACTTATTTTATATTTTATGTGCATTTTAGCATTACCTGTAATCAATGTCCATTGAACGCCGTTTTTTCACTGAGGGCTAAATCCTCCCCAGCCAGCAATCAGGCTTTTAAAGGAGAGATATTCCCAAAACAAACGCCCAATTTTAAAAGCATAGGATCACCACTAGTTTAAAGGGGGGGGGGGTATGGGGTGCTACGACCACTGAAGCTATGCCACAGCTCCTGGCTAAATATACAATATCAAAACAGGGGGGTTGTGGGAGCACTCTAAAGGCTTTAAAGTATATATATATATATATAAGTATAATAAATGCTATTGCATATGTACCCAAAACAGGGGTTATTTTGTTACAAAGTTATGATCATAAAATTGATAAGCCACCATACCACGTCAAGGTAAACCCCGAATGGCGGTCCCTAACTTATTTTATATTTTATGTGCATTTTAGCATTACCTGTAATCAATGTCCATTGAACGCCGTTTTTTCACTGAGGGCTAAATCCTCCCCAGCCAGCAATCAGGCTTTTAAAGGAGAGATATTCCCAAAACAAACGCCCAATTTTAAAAGCATAGGATCACCACTAGTTTAAAGGGGGGGGGGTATGGGGTGCTACGACCACTGAAGCTATGCCACAGCTCCTGGCTAAATATACAATAACAAAACAGGGGGGTTGTGGGAGCACTCTAAAGGCTTTAAAGTATATATATATATATATATAAGTATAATAAATGCTATTGCATATGTACCCAAAACAGGGGTTATTTTGTTACAAAGTTATGATCATAAAATTGATAAGCCACCATACCACGTCAAGGTAAACCCCGAATGGCGGTCCCTAACTTATTTTATATTTTATGTGCATTTTAGCATTACCTGTAATGGGAATATCTCTCCTTTAAAAGCCTGATTGCTGGCTGGGGAGGATTTAGCCCTCAGTGAAAAAACAGCGTTCAATGGACATTGATTACAGGTAATGCTAGAATGCACATAAAAAATTAAACAAGTTAGGGACCGCCATTCGGGGTTTACCTTGACGTGGTATGGTGGCTTATCAATTTTATGATCATAACTTTGTAACAAAATAACCCCTATTTGGGTACATATGCAATAGCATTTATTATACTTATATATATACTTTAAAGCCTTTAGAGTGCTCCCACAACCCCCCTGTTTTGATATTGTATATTTAGCCGGAAGCTGTGGCATAGCTTCAGTGGTTGTAGCACCCCATACCCCCCCATTGAACTAGTGGTGATCCTATGCTTTTAAAATTGGGCGTTTGTTTTGGGAATATCTCTCCTTTAAAAGCCTGATTGCTGGCTGGGGAGGATTTAGCCCTCAGTGAAAAAATAGCGTTCAATGGACATTGATTACAGGTAATGCTAGAATGCACATAAAAAATTAAACAAGTTAGGGACCGCCATTCGGGGTTTACCTTGACGTGGTATGGTGGCTTATCAATTTTATGATCATAACTTTGTAACAAAATAACCCCTATTTGGGTACATATGCAATAGCATTTATTATACTTATATATATACTTTAAAGCCTTTAGAGTGCTCCCACAACCCCCCTGTTTTGATATTGTATATTTAGCCGGAAGCTGTGGCATAGCTTCAGTGGTTGTAGCACCCCATACCCCCCCATTGAACTAGTGGTGATCCTATGCTTTTAAAATTGGGCGTTTGTTTTGGGAATATCTCTCCTTTAAAAGCCTGATTGCTGGCTGGGGAGGATTTAGCCCTCAGTGAAAAAATAGCGTTCAATGGACATTGATTACAGGTAATGCTAGAATGCACATAAAAAATGAAACAAGTTAGGGACCGCCATTCGGGGTTTACCTTGACGTGGTATGGTGGCTTATCAATTTTATGATCATAACTTTGTAACAAAATAACCCCTATTTGGGTACATATGCAATAGCATTTATTATACTTATATATATACTTTAAAGCCTTTAGAGTGCTCCCACAACCCCCCTGTTTTGATATTGTATATTTAGCCGGAAGCTGTGGCATAGCTTCAGTGGTTGTAGCACCCCATACCCCCCCATTGAACTAGTGGTGATCCTATGCTTTTAAAATTGGGTGTTTGTTTTGGGAATATCTCTCCTTTAAAAGCCTGATTGCTGGCTGGGGAGGATTTAGCCCTCAGTGAAAAAACAGCGTTCAATGGACATTGATTACAGGTAATGCTAGAATGCACATAAAAAATTAAACAAGTTAGGGACCGCCATTCGGGGTTTACCTTGACGTGGTATGGTGGCTTATCAATTTTATGATCATAACTTTGTAACAAAATAACCCCTATTTGGGTACATATGCAATAGCATTTATTATACTTATATATATACTTTAAAGCCTTTAGAGTGCTCCCACAACCCCCCTGTTTTGATATTATATATATATATATATATATATTATATATATATAAAATTAAATAATATTTTCTTTCCCTGACGAAGGCTCCTGTGCGGAGCCGAAACGTTGGATCACCAATAAATCTCCACTTTCATTTGAACTATTGACTTGATGTATTTCCTTGGAGTGCTGTCAATCCCTGCATTTTGTCTACATACTTCGCAGACTAGCACCCAGGTTTCTGCATACTAATGGTTGTGCATTCCATTCTGTTTGATTATATATATATATATATATATATATATATTCCAATTTCCAATTTGTTTGAGCATCACTATAAAATAATCAGTTATATAAAAAAAATATATACTTTTCTGCCCTTAGAGTGACATATTGAAAAGTGTTCTTCTTGTCTGATTTCCTTAGAGACAGTGGATAAAGTTGCCCTGTCAGAGCTTCTCCAAGTAAAATAAAAAACAGGAATATGCAGATAAATAAGGTTCTCTGAGCAAAATGACATAAGCCGACATGTTTTAGCTTTTTCAGATGGGTTGGGTGTGACATTGTTGTTTTACAGTTTATAACACAGCAAGGACCTCAACTGAGGATTAATCTTATCTTAGTTGAAATCAAGTAAAAGGTACTGTGTGTTTATTACAGAGGAAAAGGAAATATGTTTTAAATTTTTCAATTATTTGATGTAAATGGAGTCTATAGGAGATGGTCTTCCATAATTCAGAGCTTTCAGGACAACAGGTTTTTGTGTGAAAGTGTATTATATACCAGACATATATATTGTACTGTTTTTAGCAAACCTGGAAAACATATGTTATCTTATCAAATTGCTGCTACTATAATTATTTCAAGTTTGTAAGGTACATAAGGAGGCAAGGGGATCATTCACTCTTTTTTACTGCTTTATCCTAAAAAAAAATATTTTATGATACTGCTTACCATAGTGGAAAGTGTGTATTCTATTGCCCTCCCACGGTCAGTCTTCTTCATAGCAAGTCATTTATAGTACAGTCCCCAGTGCAACTTGGGTCTTACAAAAAAGCATCCTGTGTCACATTTTGAGCTTCTCCAATATTTGGGAAGTGCAAGAGGAATATGGAATGTATACAGAGATTGAAGAGGGGTTGTAACATAAAAGCCATAGGGCAGCTGGGCAAAGCAAGTAGAAAAGGGCTGTATGCCATAATTAATTATATTACTGCTATAAAGGTTGCTGAGAAACCTTTATGGTGAACTACACCAACCAGCCCCCCCCCCGCAAAACATCTTTGAAGGGGCCTGCTGAGGATTGCAACCTCCCCAGCCAGCAAGTGTACACATTTTTTGTAAATGCCTATAAAGGAATCTGGCCCACCATTTTGCCTGGGCTTCTCCTGACACACCTGCAGGGGTAGTAACTATCCACCTTTACTACGAAAAGTTACACATCAAATGTGCTCTCTGCGCTAGAAGAGCCAAAATGTCACTGTAAAGAAGTGTCGTTTTGGCTCTTACAGCAAGTTTATGTCATGAGCATTCCTGATACTGACAATATTCAAATGCTGCCCTACTCTGTTGACTGAAATGAATGTAAGTGTTTATTGGTTCTGGTCATTAAAAAGCAATATTTGAAAACTCTAAAAATGGCTAGAAACTAAAATGTTGCCTTTCAGTGACCTGAGCAGTGCCTTCATGTACTCAGTTTTGAACTTCCTTGTCACAATGTAAGGGAAGATCCTTGCTGTCAAAGCCATGACTGAGTATCATACTGCCTTTACAAGATTTTGCTACATAGCACATTAATGAAAATATATAGTATTATACCATGCCCTCTTTACCATGGCACCCATTTTAATATTTCATTTAGCAATTATAAGCACTGCACAACCTAAATATGCCAGTAGATCACTGCAGAAATTTACTTCAGAGCATTCCACTAAACCAGACATCTCAGAAATTTGAATGCCAAAAATATTGAGAATTAAGACATACCATAATGATCAGTAAATGATTCACTATCCATGCCTACAGCTGCAATACTGGCATACTATGTAGGGTTGCCACCTTTCTTCTGATGAAGATATCGATACAGTACCTTAGCTGTTCCCCTATTTCTTCAGGAGTTACTGAATTTTTACACACATCCCAGACTCTGGTTATCATATCAAATTCGCACTTGTTTTTCCAGTTTCTCCATTGATTCAGTTCACTCTTCTCAGCCTTTTGACTAAGATCAAATGTGGTATTTGTTCTTATCAGGAGGGATGTCAAAACCTCTTCTGTTGGGACAGGTATGAAAGTAGATCCTCTGGCCAGGGGCCAAAGCATCATGAAGGTCCAAGTTATTGTTCCCCATGCTTGGGGGTGCTGACTCATGATGGTACCAGCTCATGCACTTTTTGGTTTTTATGTTGCTTTTATTGTTTGCTCTGGCCTTTTTGTGCAAGAAACGGTGACAGGGCGATGATCCATCGTGCGGTGCTCAATTTCTCCTCCCTGGCTATCTCCTAAAGAAGCCAGGGAGGAGAAACCAAATGCCACACAATAGATTGACGCCTTGTTGCCGTTTCTGAAGAGAAGCGCAAGCGGAGAATCGGTTAGTTATTTCCTAATACTGCGGGGTCAGCTTCTTCTATAGCCATGTTGCTGCAAAATTTGAATGCTGGTGTGCCAGCTCATAGGAGTGTGTTTGTCGCTTGCACAAGTGGCGAAGGGGGTGAGTGGGTAGTTTAAAGTGCGCACCAGGCACCTCTGGAAATCAATGAACAGAACTTTAAATAACAATAAAGTAAACAATCAAAGTAAAAAGAAACAAAAAGAGTTGTTTAAAACACACTGCAAGAGGAACTCTGATACAGGGGTTCTAGGAGATGCACAACACTGTGCACACAAACATTCCAACATACGTGTTAGGTCACATGAGCCAATTAACAGACAGTTGTGTCTTTTGCTTCCACACTTCTTCCTGTTACAGTTAGAGTTGTAGTATTTCTGATCAGGTGATCTCTGAGGCAGCACACAGACCATCACAAAATGGTGACTCAAGGCAAGAGATGTAAAAGGGCAATATTTACTTAAATATATAGACCAGTTTGGTAAGATTCTTTAATATGCCACTTAATATGATATAAACTTTTTGTTGCTTAAGTGTTCATTTTGGGGGTATAGATTTCCTTTAAAGGGGACCTGTCACCCAGACATAAACATCTGTATAATAAAAGTGCTTTTTAAATTAAACATGAAATCCAAATTCTTTTTTTTATTAAAACATCCATACCTGTTATAAACTTGTCTGAAAGTAAGAAATTACTTTCACTTTCCATTCTGCATTTCCTAGATGTCATTGTACTCCCCACATTCTCCCTTCCTCCTCACCATCTAATAGTGTAGCCAGTGCATGGGTATGGGTCTCAGGTGCCTTATTCTGGCACATAGACAATATTTTGGCATGATGCAAAGCTTGCCGTAATAACAGTGTTAACAGAATGGCTGCTGCCTACTTGCTGTGATTATGAATTCCAAGACAAAAAAATAAGATTTAAATAATTTTAAAGTGCAAGTGAAGTTTATTTTGCTTGACTTAACATCATAAAATATGATTTGGACTTATTTCTTAAGGTGACAGGTCCACTTTAAATATTTGTTAAAAATGTTACTGTTGTATTTCCATAAAAAAATGGGTAAATAAGGAGAGGATTAATTATGTGGAGAGGAGGTAATTAAGACACTACATAAGGGGAAAGGAGGACAGAACTCCACATTTAAAGAAGAGGAAAAGAAGGAGAATATTTCATAGTGGGGAGAGGAGGAGAGAATAATGCATGGGATGAAGAGGAATGGAAGAAAGAAAGACATGTAAATGGGAAAGAAAAATGTAAAAAGAGTCAGAAGGAAAGGAGAAGATAATCTTATAGAGAGAGAGAGAGAGAGAGAGAGAGAGAAAGAGAGAGAGAGGAAGAGAGAGAGAGACAAAACATGGGGTGTAAAGGGAAGCAGGCAGATACTCACATAGTTGAAAAGAAAAATAAGAAGATAGGAAAAGGGAAAATAAATGGTATTGAAGCAGAAAGTGAGGCTTCACTAGAGAAGTGTTGAGGACCTTAAATTATTTTTTTCTGTGTAGAAGGATTCCATAGCAACCAATAAGAATTTGCTTTCATGAGCATTTCTGCAACTGACTGATAAGAGCAAATTGTTTGCTTTATATAATTTACAATTATGTATCAAAAACCTTACTCCAGCACTCTTGTTAGATCTCGAGTTGATCTCCAGCACTGACTTGATCTTATGATCTATGGTACATAAAGGGTTCACATTTAATGTCTTTGCAGAGGTTTGTTTTGTACCTGTATGGCTGCAATGTAGGTGTGCAAGTAGTCCTCTTTACATGCTCACTTCTCTCATCCTGCCCACAAGTGTGCCACAACCTGGCGCCCTCCTCTCCATTTCCCTTCAATTCAGACAGGGCAAAATAAAGTGCATGAGATTCCTTCTAGTTCTCAAAGTCTTATTTAACTTGTGGCTAAAGCCTAGTGCATATGGCTACCACTTCCTAAAGTATCACCTCATACAATCGTTGCTATTTTACAGCTCTTTTGCCTGTTGTGCTCATTGTGACATATAGTAACATTGGAGTTTAGCGCATATTAAGAAACAGAGCGAAATGTAATACTAAAATAATGACTCGACAGTTCAGATCATGCATTTGAGAATCAGCAGTCACACTGCTTTGGCATAATACTTATATAATACTTGTAAATTATATCCTTATAAACGGTGAGTACTGATGTCATGAATTATAAACGTTGAGTAGTGATGTCATTTCTGTCACATGACTCACTGAAACTTGTGTATTATAATAAATAAAGTACACCCTGTTGCAAAATATGAGGATATCAGAAGGTAAATCTGAGTTCCTCGTGTTTTTATATGGTCATGAAACTCCTCAATAACTTATAATATCCTTATAATTTACAAGAGGGGGTACTTTATACACTATATTATACATAGCATCTCTGCTTGCTGTACCCAATAACATCCATTAGATGTCAGCAGCTGGCAGAATATAATATGCAAAGAATCTCTGAAACTTTATATGACACATGCTATTATCAGCGGTGGGCCAAGCAGGCCGGGCACCCTAAGCAACCCTGCCAGCCCCCTCCCATGTGTGCACGCTCATTCTCACACTGACGTCACCTGTGCACAAACACCTTTGCTTGCTGACATCAAGCTGGGGGTGCCGTAGAGCACCCATACAATATTCAGTATGGGGAAGATGGTACAGACTAGGGGTAAGTGGCTGGAAGAGGTATGTGCCCCGTGACCCGTGCCCCTTTTACCGTTGCGCCCTAGGCACATATCTCTTCTGCCTACCCTTATTTCTGACCCTGGTTATTAATACATGACACGTCATACAGGCAGTCCCCTGGTTATGTACGAGATACAGTCTGTAGGTTTGTTCTTAAGGTGAATTTGTATGTAAGTTGAAACATATACATTTACTTATTAAATGCAACATGTCATATGTTTGTCTTAACATAGTATTTATTTTTTACCTTTTTGTACATATTTATTTTTAACTTTCTGTGCTCTGCAGTAGACAACACACCCCAAAAGGGATTGGGGCGGGTGGTTTATTAAAGCTAAATGTTAATAAAAGTCAAGCGAACCATAGTATGTTACTGTAATAGCCCCTGTCTGTAAGTATGTGTAAGTCGGGTATATGTAACTCGAGGACTCCCTGTACATTTAACTTTCCCCGTGTACTTGTGTGCCCAGACAAGCACCCAAAAGGCCATATAGGTTCATTTTTGACCTCCTGGGCAATATGAAAAGTGAAAAAAAAAAATAATTTATTGCACACTGCCTCCGACTATTGCAGAACTGTCACAGGATTCTGCCTCCATTTCTGAGAACAGAAACCTGCAGCTACCACACTGAACAAAGTGCTGTCTGAGTCCAATAGTGCTCTGTT
This sequence comes from Xenopus petersii, assembly GCA_038501925.1. NCBI lineage: Eukaryota > Metazoa > Chordata > Amphibia > Anura > Pipidae > Xenopus > Xenopus petersii. The sequence goes on from CM076673.1 coordinate 106,057,763, forward strand.
TAAGAGGGGCATGTCACTCCCTAACATCCCCTGACAGAGGCCATAGGTAGAAGGGAGGATATATGGTACGCATTACAAACAAGGCAGGCCTGTGTCCCTGACGTTATACTGTGCACCTCATGCAAATTTTTTTTTTATCCAGAGTAAGGTACACAGCACAGGCATTCAGCCATGCCTTGGGGATATTGTATATTAGTACATCATATGGTTTTCTATCTATGGCACTATGTTCAACCAATTAACTGCACATGTCCCCTATAATAATCCCTGGTTATCGGAAGTGTTTCAAGAGTCTATTTGAGCTACACTGCTCAGTCTCTCCCTGTGTTAGCATTTTTGCAAAAATATTTATTTTGCCCTATTTAGCACTCTTATATGCATTTATATTTCTCCATCACTGTGTGCCAGCCCCAGAAGGGCTGGTGATAAAGACAAAGAAGCTATGAAACAGAAATGGTGTAACTTAAGCTGATACTTAAGTTACTTACACAAACACAAAATGGTAGGGGCATTTGGCCTTCAGTAGTCCAGCAAAGTCCAGTGGCGAGATCCACTTCCAATTGAAAATTTGATAAACATTATTAAACATGATTAAAAACAATTTAACAGTGCGATGGGCACTTAGCTGGCTTAACACGTTTCGCGGCTGAGCTCACAACTTCCTCAGAATCCTTAGGGTAAGGTCTCCTCGTGAGGCAACTTCGGGCGACTTCGGAATACGAAGCGTTGCGTGTGCCATGCCACAGACGACTTTTCATTACAGCCGGCGCAAGACAGAGGGAAGGCGTTCGGGGAGATTAGTCACTCCAAAGAAGAGGCGATTAGTCGTCCCAAAGAAGAGGCGATTAGTCGCCAGCCGACTAAATCTCCACGAATCGCCAAGTGTGCCCTTACCCTTAAACGCCCCATAGACACGACGATTCTTCATGTCGAATGACCGATTTTAGGGAAGCCCGACCAATCCTTCGAAATTATCGTGCGGTTAATGGGATTCGAACGATCGTACATCTTACAATTTTTCGGCCGACATCTGTCAGGAAATTGATCGGCCAGGTCAAAAAATCATTGTCGGTCCCAGTGCAATCTATCTATGTTTGCAGGGCCAAGCAGGCAGCTCCCCTTTGTTTTCCTGGCAAATTGGTCTTTTTAGTTGATGGAAAATTCGTACCAGGATTTGATCTTTTAAAAATCTCAACATCTATGGCCAGCTTTAAGCTACCTAGAGCTGCTGGTAAACGGACCAGCAGTCCTGTGTACAGGGGACCTTTCACCGCCATTTAATTTTTGTCTGGTAGAGGAAAAGCCATGCAAGTCAGCATTCCTTGCGAATCTCTGGACTTCAGATAGCCCTGGTACAGCTTCTGTATATGTAAAAGAGCATTGCCCTGCTGAAATGAATCATCATCCACAGAACTACACGCCAGATGCTATGGCATGTAGTGCATGCCATAGCAATCACTCGCACCTAAACATATTCTCACTTCAGCTCTCCAATTGTGCCTTTCAAATGTTAATTTGTAAACAAGACATATAAACTGTAATAATTTACATCAATAGGACTTGCTGTATATTTTTATGTATTATAAAAAATTTTTTAAATGTTTATATAATATATATATATATATATATATATAAAAAAAAAAAAAATATATATATATATATATATATATACATACACAGCAGGTCCATTTAATTTGACTTATTACCATAGATATACCATGACCTTGATGAATGAGAACCTTCACAAATATATTGTAAACAAGACATTTTCCTGTCTTGTAACTCTAGCATCGGCTGGTATTGTTTAGTAGTTTACAAAATGCTGCTTTTTCACAGAGGCTGAATTTAGCTAATTGTCATTCTTTCACTTGGTTTGAATCTTGGATTCAGATGCTTTCCTGTCTTGTACTGAAGTAAACTTCAGTAGAAAGTAATGAAGTAATGTCTTTAGATGTTTCGGTCACTGTCCAGTCTAGCTTTGGATAAAAATGGCATGATTTATTAAAATGTTTGCAGAATGTGCCATACTCTTCTTGGAGAACCTTTCAATTTTGCCACTGGGTAATGGCTAGTTTTCTGTACTTAGTGGAACAATTTGGCCTTCAGGTGATTCAGTACACACTTTGGATATTGTTACAAAAACCTGGAAATTATTTTTTTAGGTTTCACTCCTCATATCCAGTCACTTATTAAATCATGTCACTTCCACCTTAGGAACATATCCAAAATACGGTCATTTATCACAAAAGATGCTGCCAAAATTCTTATTCACTCTCTCGTCATATCACGTCTAGACTACTGTTATTCTCTTTTAATTGCCCTTCCCCTCCATAGACTGTCACCTCTCCAGTCCAAAATGAACACTGCTGCGAGGCTTATACACCTCAGCAACCGCTCCTCCTCTGCCTCGCCATTCTGTCAATCCCTGCACTGGCTTCCGTTACCTTTCAGAATCAAATTCAAATTAATGACCCTGACATTCAAAGCACTTCATAACTCTGCCCCACCCTACATCTCTGAACTCATCTCTACATACTCACCCAACCGCTTACTATGCTCCTCTACTGACCTGCTACTCAATTCTTCTCTCATTACCTCCTCACATGCTCGCATTCAAGACTTTGCAAGGGCTGCACCCCTCCTCTGGAACTCTCTCCCACTGTCTGTCCAACTTTCTCCCAACCTTTCTGCTTTCAAGAAATCTCTAAAATGCACTTCTTTCGAGAAGCCTACCCTCGCTCTGCTTAACTACCAAATGCAACACCACATACAGTACCACATTTCTCACCCACTTAATTTGATCTTGCCCTCTCCCACACCTTGTGTATTACTCCCTTCCCCTTAGAGCAGTGATCCCCAACCAGTAGCTCATGAGCAACATGTTGCTCTCCAACCCCTTGGATGTTGCTCCCAGTGTCCTCAAAGCAGGTGCTAATTTTTGAATGCCAGACTTGGAAGCAAGTTTTGGTTGCATAAAAACTAAGGATAGTGCCAAGTAGAGCCTCTTGTAGGCTGCCAGTTCACATAGGGGCTACAAAGAAGCCAATCACAGTCCTTATTGGCACCCCAAGGGACTTTTTCATGCTTGTGTTACTCCCCAAATCTTTTTAAATTTGAATATGGCTCACGAGTAAAAAAAAAGGTTGGGGACCACTGCTTTAGAGTGTATGCTCTTTTGCATAGGGTCTTCCTCGCCTTTTGTACCGGTATTGAATGTGTGATGTATGTAACTCCATATGTTCTATGTATATAATTCATGTGATTTAGTTGTATAATCACATTTACTTTACAGTGCTACGCAATATGTTGGCACTATATAAATACATGTTAATAATAAATAATAATAATATGTTTTAATAATTTTCTAACACTAGTGAAAATACCGGTAACATTTACAACTTTCCAATGTTAGATGGTAGTGTGTCTCTTCATTGAAAACAAAACTAACTTAATAAAACTGTATATTTAAAAAGTTATATACTATATATACTGTATATATGTGTGTGTTTATTGTTACTCTAAAACCGGTATCTTTTAAGTTTATAGACAGTATGATATGGTTCTGTTGATTCGTTTAATAAATTGGTAAACACAGCGTTGGACTGGGCTGGCGGGAACTGGGGGGCAACCCGGTTGGCCCCCATTGCCCTGACTCTCTGTTTTCACTGCAATGATACCTGATATAGGCAGCAATAGGCAGATATCCGTCATTTTGTAATTTAGCCAATCTTTCCACAAAAGATATGACAAAACTGAATCTGAAGTTTAATTTGCATGTTGAAATCTGAACAGAATCCTGCCAAAAATCTTCTGAACAAATAAGTGCTGCCTTCAACTGTCCAGTCCTTCAGGCTGGGTTTTCTGAGTTAAATGGGTGAAAAATCCCAAAAAATTATCAAAATCTAATTTTTTTCTGCAAAGCTAAATTTCGGGAAAGTGTAATAATATATAAGCGTAAAAAACCCAAGTGGATTTGTTCAGAGTTTGTAGCAGAAAATGTTGAGATAAAATCAGACTTAATAAATAACCCTTTTAATCTCACCCTAACTGACTTTTTAACTGGGTTTACAGATATATCTTGTAGAATAAACAGACATGTTTCCCAAATCTCTCCCTAATTGGCCTTTAGGATGAGTCCCCTTGCCACTGCTCCAATCTGTAAATTATAATTTGAAATATTGATAAGACAACCCCCCTAAACAAATTCTTTAAAGAAACAGAACCCTTTTAGTCATTGTGCATGAATGTAACACATATTAATACTTAAACCAGTAATAGGATTTGCTGACTTAATTATTGGCACAGAGATATTGTTTTTAGCACTGGATGTATGTTTATAGTATGCATGTTGAAATGTTGGCCTGATTTTGCAGTATGACAATTTCAAAATATTCTTAAATACTTAGTTGTCTGCCCTAGGTCCCTTTCTTTGTTTAAAGTAAGGCACACTCCTTAGATCTCCTTTGTACAGGGATTCCAAAGAGGGTCTAGACTGTCACTCACGCTCCAGGACAGCAGGGGACGTCTCATGTCGGTCTCTTACAGGGGCTGATGAAGGCCCCTCCTTTTGATTAAATGATTCATCTGCCCTTCCTCCAACATGATTATTAACTATTCCGCTGCTGAGGGGTAACCCTAATTTGTTATCTGGCACTCATTCAAATTCAAGTTTGCCCTTCTACAAATGAATGCACTGATAGAAGGCACATTCTTGCACACACAGGTCTTTGATCCCTTTGCATTATTATGTTTTATTAATACAAGCCTCCATTCATATTGTCCCTATTGTACAGCCATCTGCCACATATTGTTGCCTAACATTTGCAAAAACATTTTAATGTGCGGGTAGACTATAGCATGGTAATGCAGCATGTGACATGGCATTTAATAAAAATTTGCACGTATATATATTTTATCGTACTGTATATGTTCTCCAGCAGGTATCAGACACACGTGAATATAAAATGAAATAAATAAGAATAAATAAAGGTTTAAACAGCACAGGAAAATAAAGTCAGCTAGTGGATATCTGCACTGTTAGGGGCATATTTATAGAAGGGTGAAAATAGAGCTTATTATAGTTTGCTAGAAGGGAACTCAACTACTCTCTGTTCACTTATATTGGTTTTTTAGAGGTCGGTTATACTGAATGTTGACATTCCATCTCACCTTTTCATAGATATACCATGGGGCTGACTGGGCCGGTGGGACACTGAGTAAAAACCCAGTGGGCCCCGCTGGCCCAGACCCGCACCTGTATACTGATCACACAGGCCTGTAGTGCCCCCTGATCTCCCGGAGGTAGGGTTGCCACCTTTTTTTAATAAATTTACCGGCCAGTGATGGGGTGGTAACGGCGTGACATAAAAAGGGGTGGGACCATGTATAAATGGGCGAACTGTGATGTAAAAAGGGCGTGGCCGCGGGTGGCATGCTGCAAAAGGGGCGGGGCCCCATCGCGAGAGGGGCAGAAGACTAAGGAAAGGTAAGTTTCTGCCGGACGGCCAAAGTCTTTTGTTAAAGGTATTACAAATTACCGACAGCTACATTGCCGGTAAATTTGCAATACCGGCCCCGGCCCTGGCAGGTATTTTACTGGCTAGGCCGGTAAAATACCGGCCGGATGGCAACCCTACCCGGAGGGGGTAACAGTTGGGGTGGAGGGCCTGGAGAGGGGTTTCAGCTGGGTTGGGGGGCCTGGAGGGGGGTTGCAGCTGGGGTGGGGTGCCTGGAGGGGGGTTGCAGCTGGGGTGCCTGGAGGGAGGTTGTGGACTGAAGGGCCCCTATGGCAAAAGTAGAAGAATAAATGGGAGCACTCCCCCTTCTCTCACCTGCACGTGAAGATTCAGCAAGCCTGTGTGCTTACACGCAAGAAGCCCCCGGTCCAGGCCAATATCATGTAGAGACAAACCAAAAGATTGCGGAGCATGTCGGTCACTGAATCTTTAAAACCTTCATTTATTGAAAATCGTTAAAAACATGAACAACTGTGACATATTCCCCTACGCTTGACGCGTTTCGTGGCGTCTCGCCACTTCCTCAGAAGCATAAGGTATGCTAACCCCCATATTGGTTAATATAGCACCTCAACAAGCAGACACACCCATAGAAGCGCCCATAAAAACATTAACCCCAAAAGGGGATTTATACATACATAAGTTAACACCAAAAAATACCAAAAAATCAACAAAAAATATATATAATAAATCATATACACCCATCTCAACATACGCTGGACAAATTTAGTGTTACAAATTTGCTACTATGAAAATAGGAGGAAATAAAGTATACAATGTTAGGGAATAATTATATTGTATCTTACAATTAAAACCTCTCAATGTAGCAATTTGAAGCTGTCTGACATGTTCTTAAAGGGGTAATTTTAAATTAATAGCATGTTAAAGTAATTAAATAATATGTTCTCAAAAAATAATAACAATATTAGATAATACTGTGTATTGAACAGTTATAAACACGCTAGGGAATACACTAATTACAGAAACAAGCGAGTTCCCACTCTCGATTTAACCCTCCATAATTTTCAGTGGTTTTCAACTGATATATCCAAAAAGCCTCAAGGCGACATAATTTTTGATCTAAGTCACCCTTCCTCATATCTTTTCGTGGTCTATCTATAATTTGAAAGGTTACACATGATGCGCCCTGATGCTTGTCAATTAGATGCTTTGCTATAGCTGACTTAGTATCAAAACGTTCCACAGCTGACATATGTTCAGACACCCTAGTGCTAGCTGTCCTGATGGTCTTCCCCACATATTGGGATCCACAGCTGCAGGTTGCCATATATATAACTCCTTTTGATGCGCAGTTAAAATATTGTTTAATTTTAAACCCTGCGCCAGTTACAGTGCTGTGAAACGTTTTAGATACTTGCATGAGTGTACATGTTTTACATCTAGTACGTCCACACCTATAGGAACCTTTGTATTTCAACCAAGCACTCTCGTCACTCTGTTCTTTGCTGGTATACAAACTTTTGGATATATGTGCTGCTACATTTTTTCCCCTCCTGTAAACAAAAGATGGTGCGCTTCCCAGGATTTTACCTAAAATCGGATCCTGAAGTAAAATACCCCAATGTTTTTTGATGCTGCCTTGGATGTAGTAGGCGTCACCACTATATGTTGTACAAAAACGAACATCAGGTTTACCCTTGTTCTTGGCTATTTTAGATTTGGGATGTTTCTCAAAATTGGGGTTCTGTTCTAGAAGTTTATTACGGTCAGCTCTAACTGCCCTCTCGTAAGCTGTTCTTATATCTTCCACATTGTAGCCCCTTTCAACAAAGCGATCCCACAACATCATTGCTTGTTCGTTAAAGGTATCCCAAGTCGAACAAATACGGCGAAGCCGCAAGAATTGTCCAACCGGGATACCCCTAACACAAGAACCAGGATGAAAGCTCTGTGCATGTAGCAATGTGTTGCGGGTGATAGGCTTGCGAAAGAGGGTAGAGGTAATCCTATCCCCTTGTACCTGAAAAATGATGTCTAGGAACGGGATATCGGAGACATGCGTCTCACAGGTGAATTGTAAACACTTGACTGTGTTATTACAGTAATTGATGAAGGATGACAAGGAAGCTTCGTCCCCTTCCCATATTCCTATACAATCATCGATATATCTGTAAAAACATATGATTTGATGTTTGAAGGGGTTCTGATCACCAAAAATGAAGGTTCTCTCCCACCAACCCATGACCAAATTGGCATAGGTGGGTGAGAAAGATGCCCCCATGGCGGCTCCACGTAATTGCAAGTAGAACTGCCCATCAAACAGGAAATAGTTTGAATGTAACAGAAAATCTATCCCTTCCATGATGAACTCGTTCTGTATCAGGGGAAACAAATTTGTAGTTGCCAACCAAAATTTGATTGAATTTAGGCCCAAATCGTGATCTATGGAGGAGTATAATGACGTTACATCCATGGAAAACCACCTATATGTGTCTTTCCACTTTAGGCCAGAAATTTTGTTGATACACATAGTAGTATCCCTCAAATAAGTGGGAAGTGAAAGAACCAAAGGTAACAATAGATTGTCCACATATTTAGAAAAATTCTCGGTTAAAGAACCGATACTAGCCACTATGGGACGCCCTTTCACATTGGTTAAAGATTTATGGACTTTGGGAAGTACATGGAAAATCGGTATAACTGGATTTTCACACTGTATGTACTCGAATTCTCTCTTGGTTATAATGCCCATACTTAATGCAGATGACAAAAGGGTGAACATTTTCTTTTGAAAAATTATGGTAGGATCCGCATCCAGAAGTCTATAGGTTTCTTTATCTGATAATTGACGCATAATTTCTGATTCGTAAGCTGAGGCATCCAAAACAACAACAGACCCACCCTTATCTGCATTTTTTATTACGATACTTTTGTTATCAGCCAAAGTTTTTAGAGCTTTATACTCGCCTCTATCTAGATTTTTACATTTAGAGAATTTAGTCTGTTGTTGTTTTAAACCTATAGCTTCTATATCTTGACGTACCAATCTTTGAAAAAGATCTATAATATTATTTTTTGACTGTACTGGATAAAAATTGGAACGTTTCTTAAGATATGTATGCGTAATAGGGGGTTCCTCAGAGTCATAGGCAGCATTCTCCTTCAGCAAATCTTCCAGATTCACTAAAGCACATTCATCGATAAAATTAAAATTAGAGTTCAGATATGCACTAGTAGAGATTGTTGCCTGTGACTCTGTGCTGCTAGTAACACCATCTATACACTGTACATCGTTAACCACACTGTCTAGGTTTGTTACTTCAGTAATAGACTCAGCATATGGCTCTTCACATTCCTGAATATTAACGGCAAAATGTCTTTTTAAGGTCAACATTCTAACAAATTTGTTAAGGTCAATTAACATAGCAAAAGTGTCACTCGCTGCATCTGGTACATAATTCAGCCCCCGTGAGAGTAAAGAACGTTCTTTTGCCGACAAAACATATGAAGACAAATTAATAACATTATCTTTAGCATGATTAGAAATGTTACCCGAAACTTGTAAACCTGGGGTAGTCTGTCCATGGACGGGATCCAACCCTAATGCATCCGATGAAAAACGGTTTCTCAGAACATTTGTCACCATCGATGTTTCTTGTTGCGTTTTCCTCCTACAACTGTATGGAAACCTGGCATTGCTCCTGCGCCCACCCCTCCTTGTGGATTTGTGGAGCTGCGGGTATTGATCGGTTCCCGTTGTATGTAGCCTTTGTTCTTGTATCTCTCTTCTTGATGTCCCCGGTCCCTGTAATCCTCCGGTTCGCTCTCCGACGCCTCCGGTTCCGAAGCTAAAAAAGAAAGTGAGGAGACAGGAGACATTGATCTAAGACGCGATGTTCCGTCCTGGCAGTCAGCGAACTGCACGGATCTATCCGGCTTTAAAATAGAGCGTGTGGAGTTAGCGCCATAACCTCCCATGCTGGTTTGTTCACCGCTAGCGTGTCTGTATTGGCGTTTACCTCGTTTCTCAAATCTCCACACATACACCGTGTGATTATCGTAGTCTCTTTTATCTCTTTGGAATTTTTCTTTTTTGAGATTTTTAATATTGGATTCATATTTATTAAGTTGTTCCTTGATGTATGTCCAATCGGTAAGATCCGTGGCTCTGTCTGCTGAATCAGACACAACTCTATTCAGGTATGCAATCTCCTTCTGTGTGGCAATTAGCTCACCCTTGTCTCTCTCCAAAATTAATCGCATGAGACTCATTGAACAGTCCGTTAACACCATATTCCATGCCTTTTCAAAATCAGGGGAAATCGCATCAAATGACGGGAATTTGCGTATTCGGAGGCCTCTGGGTATTCGTTCACATTTTAGATAATTCTCCAGAGAACACACATCCCACCAGAGCCTTATTTCCTTACGCATCTCTCTTTCTAAGTCACGATAAATAAATTTCAAATCAATGTCATTCATTATACATGTTCCAGGTTCCCCTCTAAAATCCGGGGAATCGGCAAATACTTGTTCAGCTTGTTTCTTACGTTGTGCATCCAACGGCAAACGTGCATTCCCAGTCACATTCATTGCTTAAATATGTTAATTCTAATAATTATACATAAAAAGTCACTTGAATATACACACGTGATCAGTGGTGTAGTTTTGGTGGTGCTCTTCCAACCGGATTTCAACTTTGTAGTAGAAGAATAAATGGGAGCACTCCCCCTTCTCTCACCTGCACGTGAAGATTCAGCAAGCCTGTGTGCTTACACGCAAGAAGCCCCCGGTCCCGTCGGAGCCCCTTGGCGCATCGTAATTCGATCGTTCGGCCATACGGCCGAACGTTCGAATTAACCCCGATATAGCCATGCAGTTAGTGGCATATCGGGGTAAGATCCGCTCATTTGCCGATGTCGCCAAACGAGCAGATCTTTGAATCTATGGCCACCTTAAGCCTTAGCTTTTGTTGCCTTTAAGCAATTTCTGTCCAGTCTCCTCTGAGTAGGTATGTGTCTTTATAAATAAAGCTTTTCCTAAGAAAAATATTATGTGTTAAAAAGCAGTAGCCAGTTTCAGGAGGGGGCAAGCCCAGTACTCTGTTTGGACTTGTGATCAGTCCATTATGAAGCCACACCCTCTATCTCTATGGGAAATCCAAGGTTAGCCCTTTGTCTGCCACAGAGAGCATAGTTTCCCATTACACTGTAGAACCCTCTTGTACTGAAAAGTTAATGAAATTCAGATTGATTTAGGCCTCATTCATACTACAGACATGATTCAGCTGGAACAAGTCAGTGTGTCGGATTAGTCGGTCTGCCCCTTGCATACCTATTAGAATTGGATGGGTCTGTACTTATACTGTGAGTGCAGATCAGATTTGGCTGGGTGGTTTTGAGAAGCTGTAGTCACACTGAGAATTACAAGTCCATTGATCTCAAAGCAGTTACGCAGACTGCATTTCCATGTGACTACTTATATCCAGTTTACACTGAAGGCATTATTATTTTCCACAAATCCAAACAATCTCATACTAAAAATTAGTCAGATCACAGTAGTGACAAATACACATATCTTTTTCTGGTTTTCCTGACGAAAAATCTGATTTCTTTGGATTTTTGCCCGAAAACCACAAAGTCTTCTGATTATTGCATGAAATCCAGTGCAGATCAGGTTATCTTCGGGACGTCTCCCATTGACTTATATACAACCTCAGCTGTTCTCTGATATGCCGAGTATTTTTTTTTTTCACAAAAAATGTTATAGTAAAAAAAAACTCAAATTTTTTTGAAAGTGAAAACATCTGCAGAGTAGATATGGAATCCTAATGAAAAAATAAAGCCCTTGTCAGGTCATTTAGTTAATGTTGCATATCAAATACCAAAACAGAAATAGATTTTAAATACCCATTGAGTAGAATAACTAAGGTACCTCCAAAAGATTTCATCCCTTGTGTTCCTATCTTAGTAGAATTTGCTTTTATCCTGATGTCTAGGATCATTTTATATTCGGTGATTAAAGTAGAGCAGCCTCCTGTAACCTAGATATAGTCTGATTGGGCTGGCCAAGGATTTATTTGTATTTGTAAGTACCCTAATTTTATTAATACAGAATGTATGGATACATCTAACAATATCCAATCAATTTGAAGTACATTGTTTGAGTGCTATTATTTAATATTTACTATCAAGCCAAATAAATATTTGCATAGAAAGTATCTTTACATAAGACATTTGTGTCAATGTATGCATTTTAGTTAATCCATATACAAATACTGGTAATAAATATATATTTAAGCAATATATTAAAAAAATATTAAAGTAAAATTATTATGGCCACCACAAAATGTAATATTAATGGCCCCAGAGGCAGGAAAAAAATCATGCAGACAAAGGGCGAGGCCTCAGTGCCACTAGGTGTGAGTTCTGCTAAGCAAGGTTTAGGCCAATTTGTTTCTGTTCCATTCTATTCATTGCTACTGCATGTTGTTGATATTCTTTTTCCTATATTTAGTTCAGTTGAAAATATAAGTATATATTTTTTTTTTTTTATAAAAACTGAAGACAGGAGAATGTTAGGCTCGGCATAGTATAAATAAATTATCATTAATGTGCTCACAGCTGTGGACATTTTTAAAATCTTTTTTTTGCATGATCTGTATTTTACCAAATTTGCCAAAAAAGCTGTGTTATGCATAGCAATGCAGAAGCAGAAGATATATGCTATAATTTTTAATATATGTACCCAGTCGCATCCTGTACACAGTTAGTTCAGTGATTGAGGTCAACAAATAAAAAGAAACTAAATTGTTTGTGTATATGTTTGCCTTTTGAAGTGCAAAGATCAGAGACCATTCAAAAAGAAAAAAAGGGAAAATGTAGACCATACCTTCTCTTAAAGTAAAACCACTATTTATTGAATCATTAAAAAAACACATGTGGCTGCTGTGGAATAAGCCCTTTAATCCATACCTCATAACATTTGAGAAATGGAAAGAGGGACAAAAAGATCTGGCATGCATAGCATGATAAAAAAAAATTGGCCATGCCCATTTTATGGCCACACCTCCTAATTACCACGTCCACTTTACTAAATTTGGCAAGTTATGAAAGTTTGAACACATTTCTGGGAGTTTTCGAGCAATGTTTTATGTGTTATAACAGTTCTGCTAATGAAGGTAATATTGCCCTTTAATCTGTGAGTCTTAGTTCTCCCAAGAGACTTGTTTATATTAAGTAGTTACAATTGTACATTTGTTTATCTTAAATTGTTACAAGTGCAGGTGCTGAGTATTCCGGGCTCTCCAAAAAAACTCTTATTTTAATTAAAGGGGTTTCTCACTTTTAAATTAAATGTTACTATGATGCAGAAAGTGATATTCAGAGACCATTTGGAATTGGTTTTAATTTTTATTACTTGTGGTTTTTTATTAAGCAGCTCTCCAGTTTGCAGTTTCAGCAATCTGGTTGCTATGCTCCAAATGATTTGAATAAGAGACTGAATATTAACAGTATCTGATTCTCTTTCATGGGGGCCTGTGTCACAAAACTGTATCTGTACCATTTTGTCTCAGTGTATATTATTCATTCCTTTTCTTTAGAAAAAAAGAAAATTTATATTACACATTTATACACTTTCTTTGAAAAGGATACTCTTATCATAAACATTTAAGTGAAGGGATGCTGAAAGGGGAACCATTGCTATTATTAAACAGGAGTTTGCTGAGCAGCGTGCATTTATTCCCCCTGATAAGGTGAACACCATTGCCAGGTATAACCCTATTTTGTACAGGAGCACACCTAAGGGGGGATTCCACTAAGAAAATAGTTTGCAGTAAAGCTAACTATAAATTTATATAGCAAAGAAATAACAAATGTTAATGCAAACAGCAACAATAGCAACACTGCCCTGGGAACCTGCATGGACTACCCAACCCCTGGCAATGTATTTTAATGCCACAATCCCACACTCAACTGGAAAATGCCAATTAGCACAGTTCAGCCCTTGGCAGTTTATCCCTTTCCCCAAGAGCTCATATGTCCCCAGGTAGCCCCAAAGTACCTCTCCCATTGGACTTAGTAACCACTCCCACATGGCAGGTACATGAGCAAGACCTGTCCCCACCCCTAGGGAATCACATGTGGCCAAAGTATCCACAAGAAGGGGACAGAAACTGGGCTCTCTTTATCGGGTTTGTTTACTAAAGTTTATAAAAATTGTTTATAACCAATCTCCCATTATCGCTGAGATTATTATTGTGACAAAATTAACGCCACTCACATGTTTATTAAAGTACAATTAGACAAATTTGTCTTGAGACAAGTGGCTTTAATTAGGCAAGGGATAGCAATGGGGTATCTCTCCCCTCAGGCAAGACTGGCCTGTAGTGTAGGGATCACAGCCTAATAGGATTTTAGGTTTAGTGCTTTCCTTGATCCAACATGTGGGGATCCAGGTGTCGGTACAGAGATCCTGAAGGTGCATCTATCCATGCAGTACACAATTTCCTCAGGTGCTGGCTTTGAATTGCTGTGATGTTACCTGACATGTATGTGATAAAGCTCATGGATTGTGAGTATGAAAACCCTGATTTGCACTTTAAAGGAACAGTTCAGTGTGAAAATAAAGACTGTGTAAATAGATGCACTTGATGCCTCTTATGCTACCCAACTCATGCATCTAGATGCAGCCTAATTACAGCAGAAATAATGTAGGGTCCCCCAGGATTTTGTTGATTCTGTTGATTTACTGAGCACCCTATGAACAAAGGAAGCATCAGATATGAAACAAAATGTAACAGCAAGCAGAAAACTACAAAGCAATGATGCAGCAGTTACTATTCCTATCCTGTGGTAGACAGGGTCAGGCTGGGCCAATGGGACACCAGGAAAAAACACTGGGCCAGGGGGATGTGGGGGCCCCTGATGATGCAACCCCAGTGGGCACCAGAACCCTGTCTGACACTGGTGGTAGGCAAATATAAAGCAGTTTCTGCAACATTTGGATAAATTGTACCCTTTTAAAGGTCTCTAATAGTTATTTGAATGATAAGGTCTCTCTGAGCAGGACAGAGAGCTTATCTACCTAGGGTTGCCAGCTTTTTGGTAGCTCAACTCCAGGTAGGGGGCACAAACAAGGTTTTGTTCTCATTCTTTAATAGAAATAGGTCTTTGGTACCAGTTTGCTGTGTATATGGTCACAAATACTTATGTACTTTAAGAGACATTCATTCTTTGGGGGATATTTTTGTATTGAAAATGTATTTGGACAAATAGCAACAAAATGACTTAACTCAACATCATCAAAATAATACAGGTATTTGTTATAGGTTGGAATAGTCTTAATAAATAGTCTAAATAATAGTCTGACTATTCTGTATTAATCTAATTTTTTTTAAAAACCTGAAATTAAAAATATTACAGGAATTTAACAGATATTGAATATATTTGATTAGATACATTCCCAATTTTGTCATGAGATTTACACCATCCACAGCTAGATGGCACTGTTACAACTTAAGTTTAGTGAATTGCTTTCATAGAGGGAAAAGTAGACAAAAATGCGTAAGAGCTTATATATCTGCTATAAGTGTATATTCAGCAGACCATGTGAAAATGGGCACACTACCAAAGCAGCTTAATGGAATGCATGTATTGGTAGTACCCCTTATTTTTTAAATGATCTGTGAATTACATCCTGGGTGTGAAAATACAGAGACCATTCAGACTAGTTTCTCACACAATGAAGTTTTGGTTTGGGGTCAACATCATCCAACACTACTGGGCATTATATTAACATAAATATTGCCCTCTGTTAAGAACATATGCACTTATTATTGTATTCTTATACTGCCTATGTGAAGGGCTATTCTCTTATGACACACCTTTAAGTATTCTGTCTCATTTTCTTATGTCTGTGTAAGTGTATATTACAGTTACCAGAAAATAATATGTTAGAGCGAGACAAGTAATGCAAACAAAACTAATTTTATTCAATAAAACAAGTTTATCTACATTCTAAAACTATAAATTGAGGGAAAAACACATAGACAGATATAGATAAAATATTGATTTTAGGGTATTGATTTTATATATTGATATATGGGTGATAAATGGATTGACAGTCAGACAACAATGTTAAATTCATATGTAGACTGATACATACATACATAGGTTATTAGAAAGGTACACAAATAAATGCATATATATATATGAATACAATGCATAAATAATTAGATGTACAGATGCATTCATAAAAAAGACATGCATAGATAGATAGATAGATAGATTTTTCTTAATCTGATAAAACCTAGTGGTAACAATTACATTATGATTTAAAACACTAATAAGAATATGAAACCAAATTATTACAGAAGAGAAATTTAGCCTATTTTGTTTTATCAGGTAGTATATTTCATGTTTGAAACCAAAAAAATATAACGATCATTACAATAAAAGCTTATAACACCTTTTTATTTCATTCTTAGTGAATAATGAAGTAGAATCAAATAAGACAAACATTCTAACTTATTTTTTTTTTTTAAAACCAAGAGAATATTAATACAAAACAAATATTTATATAATCTATTATCAGTTTTAAACCAGTTTTGCTCTATCTTTTATAAATCCCCTGTTACCATTTTTGGCTCTTTTGTTGATTTAAGTATGTTTTCATCTGTCTGTCTATCTATATTCAATATCTACCATTTGTCTCTCTCAGGAAACCAAACTATATTGGGAAGTGTCTCCCACAAAAAAAAAAAACCACTACATATTTAGCATGCATCAGTTAATATTAATTTTGCTAACTTACGTTCTTTTTTTTTTAGTGAATTTTGACTGGAAATTTCCTGGGCTAGTGTTATTCCTCCTTCTTTCATAATAACGTTTTAATTATTTGTACAAAAGATGTTTTTTTTTTCTTAAAACTAAAAATTTTATGACTTATTTTTGGGTATATTTTCGGTTTCAGTTAGATCACAGCACTGAAAAAAAACACACACAAATATATATATAAAACTACTTACATTCAAACAGCAAATACTTTATTTCAAATAAAGGTGAATCTGTATGAATAATTTCCCACCTGCAAGGCAAAATTTCTCATAATATTAAAACCTGGTTATTGGTTGTTATGCTATAAATTACATGCAATTAGTTAAATTAATGAACTAACAATTAAAAAGAAAAATGTAAAAAATTAAAGAGTTATATTATCGGGAACAAAACTTTATTGGGAATATATAAAACTTCACAAAAAGAGAACAGTGATATATATATATATATATATATATATATATATATATATATATATATATATATATATCAAAGATCATTCTTCATATTCAGCATATATATTTACAACATAATAGTTACTTACACACACACACACATATATGATTAATACATATATGTATAAATACGTATGTATGAAACAGATTTTGTTACTAATAAAGGATTCTGCATACATACAACAATGCTCTTGGTTATTGATTGGTTAACAACCGAACTAATTATTACATTCTAAATTTTACATTTTGCTAGAAAATAAATGAAAGCTAAAAAAGTAAGCAGCCGTCTATTTTTATGAAATAATTTATGTCATAGGGAATACAATTTCTTTGTAGTAATGTACATGTAAAATCATTCTTTTCCCTGTGATTTTTTTTAACTTTATTTTAATGTTATTTTACTTTATTTACACACACATACTGCAGCATTGGGGAACATAAACATAAATATATTCCATGTAAAATCATCAAATCATGTCTACACACACATATCCAAAACCAAATACCCCAATTAATGTTCGTCTGCCAGAAACACAAAAAACCTTGTTATAGTAAAAAATAAATCTATTTAGTATATGCAAAACTGTAAGTTACAAGTGTGAATTGAATAGTAACAGCAATATGGTAAATGAATTATAAATATATTAAAATTGTGTTAAAAGTAGCAATTGTTAGTAAACAAAATGCCCCAGAGTACAGGAAAACACTATTATCAAACATTATTCTATAAGCTAGTCTACTTATAACTGGTAATGCAAGCAATAGGTAACACATACAAAAATTAAAATTAAATCATAGGCTGAAACACACAAGATCAGCAATTCATTTAACAAGCTGGCTACTGCTAAAATGGTTGTACTCAAAAAGACCCCTCTGATATACAATGGGTTGATCCTATATTAGTTTCATGCCAACTGCTTTTTATATGTTCAAAACAGAGATGAATATATATATATATATATATATATATATATATATATATATATATATATATATATATATATATATATATATATATAGTTCCAGCCACAATAACATGTAGAGAGATAAAATCATCTTCTCTAATATTACTGGATGATTTATTCCATCTGTAGATAGATGGCGCTGTTACAGCTTTAGGTCAGTGAACTGCATTTACAGGGGGAATGGGACAGCGTAACCTATAAATGCTTATAGCACAAAATCTTGGAGTATATTCAGTGCCGATATATCCAGGACTTGATACCTTATTAGTAATTACCAATTATTTTAGAATGTATTTTATATTGAATACCGGTAATACGGTATATTAATAAATTATTTGGATATTATCTTGTAGCTCAATTTTAGGTAGGACACTGTTCTGTAGGGCTACTGTGTATGTGTATATATATTAAAAACACACACACACATATACGCTTTACACAAGAGATTGTTTCTTACTCAGTGAGGGGTTTGTGTGAACATCTGATATGGGGCCAACAGCAGCCAGTGCTTCCGGGCATTTTATTAACATACATATTGCCCCCTGGTAAGAACATATGCGCTCAATTTACACTGTCAATGTATGCATAGGGCTATTCACCTAATAAACACTGAATATTGTGCTCACCTTAAAGAAGACTATTCTGCGGCCCTCATATGTAAACATTAAGTTGCTTGTAAAACTGGGTCAGCTGTTATTGTTTTAGCAAGTGACGGTTCCTAGCTTGACCATAAACCAAATGACTGAGGAAAGAGAGGGGCATATATTGTACTAAATACAGCATTTCCTCTATGAGTTTTTGATAGTAATTTCACTCTACAAAATTAGCAGACAAACAGCCTTAATGGCATACAAGCAAGGCAAGAGCCAAGAATTACAAAGATGAATAAAGACAATTCAGTTAAACTATGTTGCAAACTGTATGTGTGGTATCACATGATAGATGGGCTATATTTATTTAAACCACCAGTAACATAGAAATGTGGAAGGGATTCATACATAGTACAATAAATTATAAGAAGTTTTACATGCACAATATCTTTAGAAAGGGGCCTCAAACAGTGGGCCCAGTTGTCTCAACACACCTACAGGATAAAGATATCATACAAAAAAAGGACTTCTGTAAAGATCTAATTTATTTGCAAATTCTAGGTAGAAATATCATCATTAAGTAGCCCTTTCGGGTAAAAAAAAAAACAGATTAGTTTGAAAATGCCTAATACGAAGATAAACAGATGAGTTTCCCTACTTACAAGTTATTTACCCAGATACTGTTATTGTTCTATAAAATCAGGCAAGTTACACTACGAGTAATCCCCTTACTGTTACTGTTCTCTAAAAACAGGTGCATCCCCCTACAAGTAATAGCCAGATGGTGTTACTGTTCTAAATAAACAGGTGAATTCCCATATGAATTATACTGTTTTCCTACTACTGCTGTTACTTTCCAGTATAGACAAGTGAGCTGCTCTATGTCTTATATGCAGTTACTGATCTACATAAACAACTGAATTCCCTTGTGATTAATACCCTAATACTGTTACTGTTCTATAATCACATCCAGGTATTACGCTCTGTATGGAAACATAACCAGGAGACACATTTACACTTAAACATGAGAAAGAATGTGGTTCCCTGTCCCACAAGGCAAAATACATATTTATTAAGAGGGACAATGGCCACATTAAAAAGACAGCATGCCATTTCACTACACATAGTACATGTTTATTATAGTTCTACAATTATTTAGATTTAGGTGTGTATGAATAACACAAATGATGTTATACTGTATGTAACCTTGATTATGTCTACACATTTCTGCAGGATTTTGAAATCCTGAAATATCAATTTGAAACACGAATATAAATTGTTGGTCTTAATAGAACAGTATACTGAAACTGTCCTCTATCGCTGTTAATTAAAGAGGTGTAAACAGATAACACATATTCAAAAATGTTTTTTTTTACAAAAAAAGACCTTGTTTATATCCCTTTGCTAAATTAAAAATCTATATATATTCTTGTTTTACAATATATCTTTAAATCCATCTATCTTAGTTTGTCTGCACTGAAAATATATAATTCTAATCTGGTATTATAATAGCTGGCTTTATGTTGTGTATATTTGGATTTAAAGGGGAAGGTATATGAATGCAAGAGGCTTTATGTTTCTTAAAAAATGAAGGAATTGTGTTACTCTCATAAACCCAAAATAAATATGTTTGTTTACTGCACAAATGTATTTTTAACTTAAGCTGAGTGGTGATTTGCTTTCGAGCCTGTTTAACTTATTTCAATAGCAGCTTCCAAAGGCTCTAATGAGTGAATCCCACTGAATAATTGATACAGTACAGAATATGTATGCAAATCAGGAGTGCTTCCCAGTCTAATAAAGTCATGTGGCACAGGCAGGCAGGCAAGACCTGGTACATTTACATACTGTAACTGGCAGAGTTAACTCTTCCCTCTCATCCCTGGAGGTTTAAAGTAAGCACCAATATGTGTGTATAACAAGACAGAGACATGTAGTATATTAAAAAGACAGGTAGGGAAATTTCCATAATTAAGAGTGCCAAACCTTAAAGCTAAACACATTAAAATAAACTAACATAATTGTTTTGCCAATAAAATGGCTTTACACTAATCTTTTTCTATAGTACAAGGTACTTATTTAGGAGTACTGAGTAAAAGAGAATCAATCAAAAAGGATGGTTTAAGTAAATATGACTTTGTGGGAAATTCCCATATTTCGGAGCTGTCTGAATGATGGGTTTTGGAATAATGGGTTTCTGGACAATACAACTTATATCTGTGTGTGATTTATTTTTTTTTTTTTCCTGTTAAACATTTTCGCCACTTTTTCACCACTTTTCCTCCCTGCTTTGCTGACATTTACGTAAATGTTTAATACTGCATGAAACCACACTGAAAAAAAAAGGACTCAATCGTGCACACAAAAACAGATATAAATAGTTGTATCCAGCACCTACAGATATAAGATACAAATCCATATGCAAAATATACAACAAACCGACATATTTAAGCGTGACAGATATTACGGTAAATATTTATACTGGCCACATATAACAAATTGAATATGTCCATTTGTTATGCTATCCTATTATTATATCCTAATATATCAGTAAATTTCCAATTATTCACCTGTCCAGGGTGTGTACACATTCTATATTCTATATTCACATGCTGTACTGAACATAAGTCCTCTATCTTCTGTCAGTTGTGATGTCAACTATATCAGCCTATTTCTATTGTAGACATATTGCATGACAGACAGAGAAATACGTGTTCAGTGACTCTATTTGAATGCCTTTGATCCTACCAAGCTATCTAATGTTTATTTTTCACCTTGTCTCTAATGTCTATTACAGAAAGAAATATATTTAAATACCCAAGTTTCTGTGAAAAAATGCAACAGATATTACTTGAACTACGGAAAGCTCTTCATCTGGAAAATCCCAGGTCCCAAGCCTTCCAGATAATAAATCCCATACCTGTATCTCTTTATATCATCTCTCTATTAGCTAAAGTGTTATCTAAGAATCTTTCTCCCTACATATTTCTTTCTTCCTGCCTACCAACATTCTTGGGTCTATCTAGCTAGTTACATACTGTGCAGCCTATTTATCAAACTGCAGATACTTTTCAGTAGGATTGTTTTTTCTACATTTGATATATATATGCTTCTATATGTTATAAACCCCTGGGATATATCCACAGCCACAAAAAATATGAAAAAATGAGGCACAATGGCCTGATTAAGTGTTCTTTCGATTTCAGCAATACTATGATTCCTTTGGATCCCCAGTGTCCCTGTCACACACTATACATCTGATTAACCCAGCGCAGGCAGAGAAAGGGCTAAAGCCCAAGCTAGGTTGAAGGGGGAGGGGAGGTGCACATATTCTGCTAAATAGAATCTTTGGTGGATGGCAGTGAGAAGGAGAGGTAAGTAGGCTTCATTAGAATCACATTACAGATTAGTATTTTGGGTTTCTTATTTATTATGCGAACTGAAAATGTTAATGAGTTCTCTATAGCAGACAGACGTGCAACTACCAGCCAGAGTATAAGGCTACATGTCTAGTCCTGTAACATCAGGCCTACTAAAATGCATTCGCTATTATATCAACTTATAATGCAAATGGGATAATATATAAGGCACACATACATTGCCAATGTATAAGCCTTATATCATATGCTACCATTTTTTTTGTACTGCTCAGTGGCAAATTATGGCACTTTGTAAAGAAAATACGGTATGTAACATTTGTTCAATGATTAAAATATTGTGACAGATTAGAAGTGTGTTGTGCCATGGCAACATTTAGGATTTCCTTATACCTGTAGTAAAACAGTATTTTGCTTTCTGCCTCTCACACCCTGTACTGTACCCTTGTATCTTGTATCCAATATGTCCAACACTCACTCCACACTATTTACTATATCTAATACCTATATATGTAATCTATACCTGAATATTATTTACAGCTATGACACAAACACACATTTATTTTTATATGTATAACTGTTATATTTATTTATTTATAATATCCACAATACTAGATAGATAGATAGATAGATAGATAGATAGATAGATAGATAGATAGATAGATAGATAGATAGATAGATAGATAGATAGATAGATAGATGATAGATAGATAGATAGACCTATAGAATATCATATGTAGAATAAATACCTGTAGAATAAAATCTGTATGAATTGAATGACTATTCAAAGATATAAGCTAAAAATATATGATCTGCTATAAATATATCTCTTCCATTTTCAGGTTAAATGCATCTAGTGCCAGAGCTATTATTCCTCCCCTCCTCTTCTCCCTAGGAGAAGTAAAATGCATTAAAATGTGCTTCCAGCTGACCTATCCTGGGGTTTGACGTCAGGACGCAGCACTGCGTGTAGGGAAGTAGAAGAAACCAAAAAAGGGGGATTTTTTCCCCCACTTCTGTTCTTCTCCGCTTACAAAATGGATGTGCTGATCATCCCATGCATGTGGGAAAGGAGGCAGTGTTCAATGGGAGATGGGGAGCCCCCCCCCCAGATAACCATTCAGGGACGAAGGGATTTGGTGGATATGACTGTAGAGGGTTAATCCTACAAATCAGCACCTACATTTCCTTTGTGGCTCATATCAGCATCTCACTGGCCAGCTGGAGCCTCACACTGCACTATCATCCAACTCACAGCATCACTATGCCCTATCATCTTATTCACAGCATTTCACTGCACTGGCATCTAAATCACAGCACCTCATTATATTCACTTACACTGTTCTGAAACCCCACATAGCATTTCACTATCCAATCACACCACTGTATGATATGGCTGATATCAAGCTACACTACTAACACCTTAAACTTAGTAATCTGCTGACAGCAACAGTATTACACTGCCTGACAGGCAACACACACACCAGGTTCACATTCAAACTGTACAACTGTCTTAATAGATCTCTTCTTCAGCATCCCAGCAGGCTCAGCTGCAATATCCATACAGCAATTGTTTTTACAAAAACAAATAATTTTAACATTCAGTTTACAGCATTCGTCAAATTGTCAGTGACCTGAGTGTATTTCTGTTATCTGACCATTTTAATTCTGGTATGTCACCTTAATTCCTGTATTATTTACTACCTATTTATTTTGTGTACCAATGAGTCTTACTACCCTTCCTTGACTCTACCACTTTCAAATCATTTTACTCCACCCCTAGTGCTTTCAACATTTGACTACATTGGATCTCACTGTACTGCATTTCCTGTATACCTCTACACTACCTCAGTATAGTCCCCCCCCATAAATGTTTGTCTTTCCCAGGGTGTCACTGAAATGATATAATGATATATCACTTCAACTACCCCTCAGAAACAGAGTATATATATATATATATATATATATATATATATATATATATATATATATCCAGTCCTATCAGGTACACTCTTAACCAAAACAGCAACTGCCCGGGTGCTGATCAAAACCATAATACATACATTACCAAAAAGAAGTCCTTGGAGTGCAGTTCTTTTTGGTAATAGATATATATATATATAGATATACTCTTCAGCATTTCGTTGTGCTGTCTGTATCTCACTGTATACTTAGCACCTTCTTACTGAACTTATTTAATCTTTCTGCATTCTTGCCCCTCAGCTACTTCACTGCATTGCACAGAATTGCACAGCACCCTACAGCTAACTGCATTGGCACAATCTGATTGTATCCTCCAGTGCACTGACTCAATCTCACTGCACTTTTAGTAGCTCATTGAAAAATATTTTTACATCTCCAGCATGCCACCACCATGGCACAATCTCAGTACATCTTCATGAAATCACTGCCCTGATACAACCTCATTGCATTGTACTGGCAACATCTCATCATCATCTGCATCCATGGCAGCTCACTGCACCAGCAAAAATCTCATTGCTCACTGCTGTGGCACAATCCCAGTTTCCTCACCATGTCACGGCACTGATGCAGTTTTATTGCACCCCAAAATGTCTTTACACTCATACACACACCCCACATCTCATTACTCAATGTAATTGCATCATCAGCTGGAACAGGCAATCTCACTTCATCCTGAGTACCTGACTGCACTGGCAAAATCTCACTGGTTCACTTTTCTCCTGTGTTCCATCAAATTCTCACTGCACTTCTATCATATCCCTGAATCACTGCACTTTCAAAACATGTGTTTAGTAGTAAGTCTGCTTCCCATGTAACATTTCCCACACCTCCACTTGTCCGGATTTTGCATTTTTCCTTCTGATGCTCCTTGGAGCACAAAGCTTGCTCCTGGTGCCTCCTATAAGCATCCTTACTCCTTTCATTTAGGAAGCAGACCTGCTTGATGTGGATCTTTTTTTTTCCTCTTCACCTCCTCCAGTGATCCAGCCTGGAACGTTCTGATGTCCTTGGTGTTTCTTTTCACTCCAGAACACAAAAAGGCAATAAAGAGACGAAAGGAATCAGAATCCAGAAGTCAGGTGCCTATTTATTCCTACAGTGGCATCTCCGGTGCTGCCAAGTTAATTGGAAGTTCGCACTGGTTCACTATATGGTGACTGTGTTGCAAATCTCCTATAGTTAAATGGGATCTCCTAAATTATTCCTGTTCCACTGAGAAGGGAGTTCTTAAAGGCGTGAATAAATGGCCAAACAGAGCCTGCAGTGCCCGCACAATAGATATCAAAGCTTTGTGGATTATGAATGGATCCCACTCTTTGGGTTGCTGCACACGTCTGCGTCAGCCTGGCAGGATCGGCGGAGCGCAAGTGAAACCTATTTTTGGAGCTATGAGGAAATTAGTGCGAGAGATCGAATCATTCCATCCAATATAAATTACTGATTTTATTTTCGTAACTCAGCTGCTCCTCTTTTGTCCTGCGAGAGACCGCTTCAAGGCCACCCAACAGACCGACTCCTATCAGATTCTGCCGAATGTGCCAAGTGCCCTTTCATACCCCCAAATGATCCCTCGGCCCCAGAACTGATTTCAGCAACTTCGTTCTGTTTCACCTGCCAGCAGGTCGCCAGAGGTCCGAGAGCCACACCTGCTAGTAAGTCGTCACTTATTTATTATTGTGGATGCTATTTTTACAATTCGGATCACCAATGTGTACACCATGGCCAGGAACAGGCAGGACAAATGGCTGCAGGGCGCTATTGTACAGCAATTTGGAATGGCAGCATGGGATGGATCAGTCTTATTTACCTATCTGGCCGTCTGTCTCCACTTTGTCTGTTTTGATCTAAACACACTTTCCGTGCGAGTTGCAGTCAGCCTGTATTTGTCATCTATATATTCTTATTTTATCTGCTTTGCTTTATACATTTTAATAATAGCACAGCATACTGTGAACATATTTTTTATATATTAGCTTTTAGTTAGACGTACACATTACTAAATCGCGTCTTTCTTTCTTTCTTTCTTTCTTTCTTTCTTTCTTTCTTTCTTTCTTTCTTTCTTTCTTTCTTTCTCTGTAATCTATCTACCATTATCCATCACCTCTCACCTGTCTATGTGTGTGTAAGCATATGTTGGTGCCCTCCCAGAGGCACACTCGTGTATTTGTTCAGTGCTATAGAGCATGCTGGCTGTGTGCCTACCTCCCGCCTGCCCATTCAGTCTCGCCCCTATTCTTCCTGTTATTAGGAGACAAACTTCATAACAAAACGTTTACCATGCAAGACAAACAGTTGGTGGATTGTTGGGGAGCCTGGGAAAATGCCCTCATTGCAGTCCCGAGCCCACCCCATTCATTGTAAGACCCCTCTGCCTCAAGAGACCTTTCTCCCCTCAGACATCATTGTCATGCTAATAGCCCTAACTCTGAACTTGATTTTGAAATCCCCGTATTTGGGCTGAGGTTTTTTTTCCGTGGGAAAAAAACGATGTGAGTTTAGAGTGTGAAATTAATCAATCTGGCCGGGGTGGGGACACAAAGGGGCAGCTCACCGGGTTTAACTTTTTTTTATAGGATAACCTCATTTGTTCCAAGAAAGCAGCATGCCCCTATATAAATAAGAGCATTAAACACACACACACATACTCATTGTACAAGTAATTCCTGATCTTGCACAGTTAATGACTGACTGACAAATGATTCCATCTGCATGAGTATTTTTAGGCGAATTGTATGTAAACCATCGTTGTACTAATAACTAATCCATCTTGAAGTTGGTAAAGAAGATCTTATCCTGTTTCACAATGGAATACGTGAGAAATGTCCCTATTTCGATGGTGTCTCAAATCATTTTTATAAGCAGCTCGATGCAGGCGCAATTCCCTACTGATCTATAACTACCATATATGTATGTATTACAGCCAGGCGTTATTTGGGCTTTTGCGCCATTCAAGGCTCCTAAAGCTACTATGATAGATTAGTGTAAGCAGGTGGCCCAATCAACCTCTCGTTAAACTAATTGACATCAAGCGGCTTCGTTTTACTGTATTTTCCCTGTCCCTCTGATTGTGTGACTGACTGTATAAGGTTTGATTGCATTATTGCCATATGCCCAGCTGAAGTTGTGTTGGTAAGGGAGGTGTGACTCGATGCTCCTACATCCCCAGCAGCAACCTCCCCCGCCAACAGCCCATCCATACATGCTCGTGTGAGTGACACGCTCGAGGCCACAGGCAGGATCAGCCCCACATGGGTGCCAGTCACACTTGCCTCTGCGCCTCGTCTCTATGGGATCGCCTGCTTTCCAGGCCGAGCAGGAGAAGCGACGCTGCAATAGGACGCGAGGTAAGCCCGTAGGGAGAGATGCTGCACCTCATACCCAGCTCTGCCTTTGTACCGGGGTTGGCTGTGTAGTGGGCATGAAAGAGACATGTTTAACTCTCTGCTTAGGGAGGAAACAAAAGACAACGCACGGTACTGGTACGCCGTATATGTATGTATGGTATGTGTATGTATGTTACAGAGGCACATGCACTAGCAGGCTCCTGGAATTGTTAGGGATACCCTGGCGCCTTCATTGCTTCTCCTGTGCTCTCAGCTCCTGAACAGTTTGAGTCTTTAGCAGCCTGTGCCAACGACTTGGCAGAACAACCTTAGTATAGGAATGGCGTCAGGAGTCTAATATGGCTTGGACAGGTGATAGTTCCTTTTTTCTTAGCTTTTTAATAAGGGGCTACTTTCTGGTGGGGATACCCTTTCTCACAGCCCCCCCCCAATCAGCAGGTGGAACATGCTGCGATATTAACAGTCTAGTTTCATGTAGAAGTGGAACCATTTCAGTAAGACGAATATAGCAGTGCAATGGACTGTGTAAGGGACGCTGCCTTTGAATATCAACTTTTTCTAAACATGTCACATTTAGTTCTTACAGACGTCGTTCGTACATTCGTGAGGTAAGTCGTATGTGGCGCATCTGCAATGTATGACGTCACTGCGCGGAGAAACTGCTGGGGTTTTGCTAGGCTGACCTGAGGTGTTTTATATATATATCTACACCCAGCCGAACGCCTTTAACCCTGTCACAACTTCATAACAAACCATCTAACTCAGTGTCCTGTGACTTTACATTGGTACTAAATATAGCAAACATTTTTTTAATGATTCTACAAAAATACAAAAAAAACCACGAGATCCTTTTCAATGAATGAACTTTTTAGTGATATAGTTTACTGTACTGTATAAAACTATTTGTGTATGTGTCTGTATATATATTCTATTACACACAAATATAATGCAAATAGCATTAACATTGATTTCAACAATTGCTTTGTTTCCATAGAATATAAAATAAGGTTTTATTTTCATACTTGTTCTGCTACTACAGGAACAAACCATATAAATGCTGAAAAATATAACTATAGAAACAAATACAATAACCACTTTTTATTATTTAGTTTAGGCGGCATTCAAAGTGTCAAAATATGTAAGGACACACACACATACACAGACACGGATACATTGTATTTTGTACATGTATGCAAACACCACCATTGTTAAGCAACTAAATATTTATTTGATATTTAATTTTATAGGAGATTTTTTAAACTTTTAAGATTCATTTGTTGTTATTTTATTGGATTGTTCAACCATTACTATTATGTGGTTCTGTTAGAGATATACAGAGAAGAAACAGTAGAAGGCAGGGTTTATGAATCTCACGGTGGCAAGCTAATTGCATTATTGGAAGGTAAATGCCCAGACAAGCAATGGGTGGGATTTTGATGTCTGATTAATTTCCAGTGGTAATGGCAGTCTAATGTATATGTTAGCTTCTCTTTAGCAGTCAGCTGTTTAAAAAAAATACACCAATCTATCTATTTCACTGAGGTTTAAGAAAAGAGGGGCCACCCTGGTTAATTGGTGGGTGTATCATGCAGGCCATTGAATTGTTATTTTGTTGTCCAATGCAAGTGGATTTCAAAAATGTATTTTGAGGATAAGTTGACACATGCAGCTAAAATGTAGCAATGGATTGTTCCTCACCCAGAACTCACACTATATTACAGAGGTTCATGGTCGAAATGCCACTCCAAGATTCCATAGGTTGTTGAGTGCATTATAAAAGAAGTCAGTTTGGTAAAAGCTGTAAGTCATTTCTGTGCCTGCGGCATGAAGAACTGGGGAGTTTTATTATAGGATAAAAATACCGTATCAGATGAAAATGAATACAGGTATTTATGTTTTCAGGGCAGAGATCCATTTTCATAACAATTCAGTGACGCTGTCTTTTAAAAAGACACTTCTTGGTAAAAGATTTTAAATAAATGATAAATATTAAGCAGATTTTTTCTATATTCCTATAATCAATGAGCTAATGTTACATGGTGCTTGGGATGCTAAACTGTTTGATAAGATTCTGAATGTACTCCGTTAAGGTTTCGTTTTCTTTTTGTTGTGTATTGTTTACAACCCTCCATTGTTAACTACAATTCAAATCACTTATGCCGTCACATTTGAAATCATTGCAGAAATGTGGATGGGGCTTAAATGCTGCTGGCAGCAGAGAGGTCTTTCAATGTGGCAGTCAGCCAATTCTAGTATATATGAGTACAGTAAGGACAGAATCCAGGACACAGAAGGGCTTTGGATGCCCTATTTATATACCACCCCACAAGTCTCCACTGCCAGGGCTTTAAAAAGATAGTGGAAGTGCCCCACATTTGATACCTCCCTGCTTCCCTATTAATTTCTAACATTCAGTCCAGTGTTCATATTGACACTGGGGAACGCTTGAATTAATGCCACCCTGGCTAATAAAGTAATTCCAGGGTTTCTAAAGATGGTTGTGTCAGTAGCAGCAATAGACTTTTACACTAATAATTAAAGGCTCATGCATTGGTGGACTGGAGGAGGTGACCTGTCCCCAATCTTTAAATGTGAGCCACAACTTAAAAACAATTCATGAATAAACACACAATCAGTAGCATATGTTTTGACACGTGTTGTGCAATTGTGATGCATAAAATGACATTAAAAATGAGGGATGCACCAAATCTACTATTTGTAAATTACAGTAAAGTAGGGTTAAATAGAGCAAAAAAAAGAAATACAGTTCCCTTTTTCTTGTGACAAAGTCACATGACTTTAAGGATTTCAGTTTGGTTCTGCTAGGCACTTGGATTCAGTATCCCTACTAGAAAAAATTCTGGGAAAAAAATCGGAAATTCTGAGCATTGTGGGAACTGCACTTAGCACATTGCAAACCTTTTAGTTTCCTGGTGATTTGTCAGTGTGCTGATAACGTATTAATGGAATAATGGAGACTGGAATAATAATATTCAGTCAGCTGCTTAAAAATACAAACACATAAGGGACAAGGACAATCATCAAATAACCCAGGGATCCCCAACCTTTTCTACCTATGAACAACAATCAGATGTAATTAGAGTTGGGGAGCAACACAATCATGAAAAATGTTCCTGGAGGTACTAAAGAAGTGCTGCGATTGACCATTTCGTAGCCTCCATGAAGACTGGCAGTCTACAGGAGACTCTGTTTGGCGGTCCACCTGGTTTCAGTGGAACCAAAACTTGCCTCCAAGCCTGAAATTCAAAAATAAGCAGCTGCTTTGAGGCAGTGGGAGCAACATCCAAGGGGTTGGAGAGCAACATGTTACTCACGAGCTACTGGTTGGGGATCACTGAAATAACCTATAGCAACCATAAGTTTGCTTTTATTATTCTAAGTGCATTACACAAAATACTGGACTATGGTAAACATGAGCCTAAAGGTCAGTGGTCCCTAGTGCAAAATCTGGGTTTGTGCACACCTTCCCAACCAAACACCCATACCCCCACATCATAACTTCCAGTTCATTAATCTCACATCCTTAACCCACATATTTTAACTGTCTGTTGTGTGTAAAATTTTCATCTCATTCTTTTGTCCCCTTATGTCACAGCCTCATTGTAGTTACCCCATTTTCAATACTTTTCACATATTTTTTTATCTATATAACAATTGCTAGATAAAGACTGTATTTGGTTTGGTGTTTATACAGAATTTTTGCTTCTAATTTTAAAGAATGTATATTGGACTGCAGGGTAGAAATAGGGGTAGGCAGAAGGAACAGGCCTAAGGCACCACAGAGGGGTGGCACTAAGCATATATATCATCTACCTGCCTGCTCCTATCGAGTGGGCTCGTCTACAGCACCCTTTATATTTGGCCTGACTCTGTTGATTGTAATTTGTAATAATCACAAAGAAAAAGGATCTACTAACAGTAATAGAAAACTGGCATGATAAGTAGTATATGTAATGTATATAAATCACGAGCCATGAATATATTTATAAATGGTACATAGTGATATAATCTGTCATAGCTGGTGCTTAGTGATGGCATTTGTTACTCACTAAAACTTGATTTTTATAACAAATTATATATTCCCTGTTGTTTATGCTGTGTGTATTAGAAGTCCCCATTGTTATATGGACATGGAACTCTGTGATTTTTAATATATTTATATACATTATTTGCTCTCTCTCTCTCTCTCTCTTCCTCCCTCTCTCTCTCTCTCTCTCTCGCTCTCTCCTTTCTCTAAATTATATATATATATATATATATATATATATATATATATATATATATATATAAACTTTTCTGGAGTGCCCGCACCTCTGACAGTGGCGAATGCGAGGTGCTTGATCCTCTATTACCTATATATATATATATATATATATATATATATATATATATATATATATATATATATATATATATCATATAATAAACATCATATGCTACCTTATACAATGGTTTTGGATATAAAGTAGTGCTGGTGCATATGTAAATATTTGCAAATTGCTATTAAAGGCTCATACACTAATTATTTTTGTGGTTGTCATCTAACTTCGGTTGTTAAATTATCAGTTGGGCTGGATAGGAAATTGAGTTGGACAACATCAGGCTTTGTATGTGGACCCTGCACCATACCCCACCCACATGATCTGAAAGTTGGTCCAAAGGCCTTAATATTTAGAACGAGTTTTGCTTTACACATGGGACCAACTTGTGGTCAGCCATTAGGCCTGCTTCTTTACAGCTAAAGAAACAAGATGTTCACATTAAAGTTTATCTCTGTGGAGTTGCATGGGATGTGCATATATGAGCTTAATCTGATTTGCAAAGTAAACTGCCTGTCATTTGTGTGTTTGATGTCTATACATTTCTGTTGTACAGCATTGCAAAATATGTTGGTGTTTTAAAATACTCTTGTATACTAACAATAAATCATTTGCTTCATTCTTTTTTATTTGAAAATCAATTATTCCTAATCCAGTAAAACAATTATATGTTCAGTGTTTTCATTGAGGTTTTCATCTGAAGCTGGCCATAGATGTTGAGATTTTTAAAAGATCCGATCGTCATCGTGAGACCACGATTATCTCGGAACGATCATACGATCGTACGAATTGTCCATCAACTAAAAAGACCAATTTGTCAGGAAAACAAAAGGTAGCTGCCTGCTTAGCCCTGCAAACATAGATAGATTGCACTGGAACCGATTAAGATTTTTTAACCTGGCCGATCAATTTTCTGTCGGCTGAAAAATGGTTAGATGTACGATCGTTCGAATCCCACTAACTTCACGATTATTTCAAAGGATTGGTCGGACTTCTTTCAGCAAGAAAAATCTTTGCATCTATGGCGTCTAACTTTCATTTGGCATTATTGTAACGAAGCAATAGTCTAATCTGATGAAATATTTTATATGGTAAAACTTTAGCTGTGTGGACAACCAGACGTATAGCTACAGGAGGCAAAAGGGCTGTGACAGTAACTGGCCTGGGGTTCTGAAGGGGGACCATAGATTCAGATACTTAGCTCGTTCACATCATAGAAGAGCAAAACTGCTGCATAATGAAGAGGATTCTACATTCATGGGTAGAGAGTTATAGCAGGTAGATGGTTTGATGTAAGAACAGGTGGGGACACAAATGTTTGGAATAACAAGTAGGGGTCCCACACTAAATTTAGCATTCAGGTCTATGAACATTCAGCAACTAGATTACATTCTAGTTATATGATAGGGCAGACTGCTATTATTATTATTATTTATTTATGTACTGCCAACATATTTTACAGCACTAAAAATTGTTATTTAGTTCTTTATTCGATAATGGCCACTGCTGTGGTGCTTGCTCTTGCTGAGAAATTAGGACTAGACATATTGAAAAAATGTTATTACCTACATATGACTGGTAGAGGTTTTGTCTTATACTGGTTGATATTCATTATACCAGCCTAAGTGTGTTATTGGTTAGAAATAGGGCAATTTGCACTGACCCATAGGTGAATGATCAGATAAGTACATATGCCTGTGGCAGTGACAGGTCCTTGTTTCCTTTTGGGTCATTAATTAGCACCATTAGGGTTCATTTGCAACTCAATAGAGCTTTCCCTTAGTGCTTGTGTGCAGTTTTGGTTGAATGTGACCAAATGACTTGAAAAGCTGCATGTGTATCCAATATGGCAACTTGTGCACACACACATTATGATTATGATTATCATCTTCTACTTTACTATTTTTGTAAAATCTCATGAATTAGGTATCTTTTTAAAACAAGGATGCTGGCTCTTAGTGCCCCTTCATTAACGGATAGACAAAAAAATAAATATAGCAGTCAGAAAGGCTGTGAGATAGAAATGCACTTAGTAGATGTAACTAGTTGTTTAAGTAATTTAAAATGAAAATGATTCTGCTGCTGATGTCAGACTGGCCTTGCTGTTTATTTTCCAGTTGTTCCAGTTTCAGCACTATGGAGAGCAACCCAGTGGTGCAAGCAGCCTGGCAGCCCTACCACTAGATGAATCCTTTTCCCTCAGTATTTGTGATCGTGAATGTGATGCAATATTAAAAAATAATAATTGGACTTTAAGCAATTAAATCCTAATATGTCAACCATGCTGTGAAATGTACATGTCAGCATTCCTGTACCTTGATAGGAGCTGAGTCATAGAGTTAGCTGCTTAACTGCTTGAGGAGGCTGTATTTTCCCATTGATTTATGGCCAGTATATTGTAATGTAGATTTTAACCTACTCAGAGGTACTTTAGGGGCTGCTGCCACCTGAGTTAGCAGCCCTGATACTGCCCCCACCCCTTACCCACCAAACACTTATCTTTTTGTGTTGGAACAGGTGTAGGGGGGACATCACTAGTGCAGAGACCACAATTGCACTCTTTGCCCTACAAGAGCTGAATTTCTGTTTTAATGACAAAAATTAGGCTCTTAAAGTTACCATAGGCAGCTTTTTGCCTCCTTTGTTAACCTGCCACACACACTGCTATCTGACTTTGCCTAATAGCAGGAGAAAAAAAGAAAAGTAGAATACAAATTCATAGCCCATTCTGCAGAAAACTTCATTAGCTTAGGTACTTGATTTTACATCAGATATGTCTATCTGGGAGCCGGGCACAGCCCTCAGATTGTTTTGCCCCCATCCTGCCCACGGGCTCTACATACTTGTACAAAATTATTATTTTATTATAATGTTGTGTTTGAACATTGGAAATGTTCCCACTACATGGAAATAGTTTGACAAATCTGAATCTGCAACTCAGAATCTGACAAAAAAGATTAAAAGAAAAAAATCCCATGAAGTTTTTGAAATTCAGAATTTTGGAAGGAATGAATAAGCGGAACAAGATAGTGTTTTTTTGCACTTTGCGTTGGTGTTCAATCTTTCCTTGCTTCGTTTTATAGTTCAGGCACTAGAGGGAGTATGGTAGGGCATAAGGGTGTGGAGATGGCTCTGCAAGAAAGAATTGGGAATAGTAAACTTATGGGCTTATTTATCAAAAATTTAATTTGTGAGATTTTTTATACTTCCAATAAGCCCAAAATCTATAAAAAAACTTGAATGCTACCTTATATATGAAAAAAAACCCCCGAATTTAATACAATCGTGACAAAAACTCAAATGCATCGAAGTTTTCGAGTTCATTCAAAATCACCTTTTTTACCCACAATGCAGCTTGTTCCCATTCCACAACTTTTCAGTGTAATATAATCTGTTTAAGTGAATTACAAACAGGTTATAGTATGCAGAATATTCATAATGGCATTAGTGTGCCATTCACTAGGTTCAAGCTGGTTGCATGCTAACCATGTAGAACCCTGAAATTAACACTTCCTCAAAATGGGTGTTTATTCCAGCATTCCCTTGCATCTGTGCACCCTGTATTTTACCCCTTGCACACAATTCTTCGCAGTCAGTCAAAGACAGCAGAACCAGTGCAAGTTGAAGGAGCATGCAGTTGATGATGTTTTACTTTTTGATGATAGTCACACTGCTTCTTCTCTTATGCCTCTCCATATCTGCTTCTAGCAGATGTAATGCAGTGTGACCTGATTTCTTGTGTACACAGGTGATTACATGTGTTTAGCTGGCATGTTGTGTACATTTATCTGCTATCAGAAGTGACAACCACTCTTAGAAATATGGATCATTGATCCTGTGTGCTGTGTACGTGCAGTGATGCAAGTGACCATGAAATGTAGAGAAATTAGAACAAGACCTCTTTCTTTTTTTTGTTCATTGTCACCCAGGTAACAGCTAGAAACACACTTGTATATTCCCTTTCAATCCCTAATCTCTCCGTTTTATGTGACCTTTTTTATGACTATCCACCCAGTGGAACAGTTTCCAAGTCATTTTTGTTTGAATGGAGGAAGGGATTTCTAAAGAACTCTGGGAGCTTACAACACATGGAAGTCATCTGTTTGAATTTCCAATAGAATTATTTTGTTTGTAGTAATTTATCAAATGGGTGAGAACTAAAGTAAATTAAATCAAGAGTTAATTTTCCATGCATTTCTACATTGGTAAAAAAATTTGGCTAAAGGGGTGGTTTACATAGTATAAAATGCATAAAAAAGGCACAAGCCATGTTATTTGTACTTTACACCCTGTCCTGCCATTAGCACCAACAGGCGTAGGTGGAGTGCATGGACCTGTGCTTCCCTCATGAATATAGTGCTGCCTGCTTTCAGCAGTGCTATATTTATGAGGAACAGTGGGTGGGATTAAGGAATCATTCTCTCACCATCTAACTTCACATGACTCAGAAGCGCAAGTTCATGGAGTGCTGAGGTTCACAGGCTGCAAAGGAGATCTGTATTTACTGGCTGTCCTATGACAGGGGGTAAGCACAGAAAAAACTAGATGACTGGTGTGCATGTATCAATACTGCTCTTTGAACACTCCATAAAACAAAACAAAAATGTAAGATGCAATAAAAAAAATTAAAAAAAAAGTGGGATAGTAACTCCATGTCTTTTTTATTATGTATGCAAGAAACAAAAAAAATTTCAGCAGAAACTAATTGGTCTCATGTTGAATACGGAAGCGAGTTTAAGACAAAGGAGTGTTTCCAGAGTAGCAACTTTCTTTGTATTATCAGTTCCTTTACAGCAGACAGGGAGGTTGCTCCTGCCCCCCCTGGTGTTAGGCTATGGTGCAG
This sequence comes from Xenopus petersii, assembly GCA_038501925.1. Lineage (NCBI taxonomy): Eukaryota > Metazoa > Chordata > Amphibia > Anura > Pipidae > Xenopus > Xenopus petersii. Next base: position 106,093,975 of record CM076673.1, read on the forward strand.
GACATCATGCTGTGAGATCATAAGGCTTATGTGGAAAACAAGACTGCTCCGTCTCAGCCACCTTAAGGGTTAGTTCACACGAGGAGACTCGGGTTAAAGTTTGGGGCAGACAAGCAGATTCGGGGAGTTTAATTGCCTGTAGACTAATCGCCTCTTCTGCATTGCGACAATCTATATTTATATATAATCTATATTTATACAGTGTAAACCTTTGCATTGAGGCATGTGCATGTGTGTACTGCATCTATGTGCAGTTTAAGGGTTGGGGCAGACAAGCAGATTCGGGAAGATTTAGTCGCCTGGCGACTAATCGCCTCTTCTGCATTGCGACAATCTCCCCGAACTGCCTTCCATCTGCTTGAATGAAGAATCGCCTGCGCTAATACACTCTCGGCACTTCAATTTCCGTCTTCCGACTTCGGAAATCGAAGCGCCGCGAATGCATTACTGCAGGCAATTCAAGAATACCGAAGGCAGTTCGGGGAGATTGTCGCAATGCAGAAGAGGCGATTAGTCGCCAGGCGACTAAATCTTCCCGAATCTGCTTGTCTGCCCCAACCCTTAAACTGCACATAGATGCAGTACACACATGCACATGCCTCAATGCAAAGGTTTACACTGTATAAATAAGGATTTATGGATGTTACAAAATAATTTTGCTGATATATTTTGCAAATATAATTAACACTGCATCATTTCCCTTTAAAGATATTTGCTCAGCAGTTATGTATAGAACATGTATATGTACCAAACACAACGTGACCTAATTACAGAGCAGGAATATGTGCCTTTGTCCAGTCTGAAAGGATGCAGTGCAGCTGAACAGTGAGTATAAATAGGAAGCAGATGGACAGCTGCAGCAAGAAAAGTATCTAGGTACAACTGTGGTTGTGTATGTAATCACGTGTGTTATCACTGATAGATTCATGGTTTCAGTGTAGCCCAATAGGAATTAGTGCAGTAGCTGCAAAATAACACTCTCTGTGAGATTGTATGTGAGCTTTGGTATGTTGACAAAATATAGGGGTAATTGAATAAATGTTTGCACAATGTCTAATACCCCCCCCACACACACACACATAAGCAGGCAAGAGTTACCCATTGCAACCTCACATCTGAATAGTTGCTATGGGTTATTAGACTTAGTTTTGTGGGTTGAGAGGTTATGCTGGTAGATAAGAGTTTTACAATAAATATGGGGATATTACTTCTGTTTGCATTTGTAAATACTAATTTTTTCTCTAAATGTGGTTCCACCCATGTCAGTTTTGGTTCTTCCCATGCCATATTTCAGAGCACAGTTTGGGTAAATCTTGGGCTATTTTGACTGACTAGTGTAACATTTTAGATGATATTTTCTTGATATATCCATCCTGTCCCATGTCTCAAGGAGAGGCATAAGGAATTTAAACAAACAAAAAGTAGTCAGCAGCACAACAACACTTCAATTATCAATGTAGTGCAGGTTCCCCAATGGCCACGTCCACTGGCATATACACAGAGTTCGAGATGGAACAGCACCACTTGTCCTTTGAAGAAGTGGCACTGTTCCATCTCAAACTCAGCATAAGGAATATAAACAAATATTTCTCAGATGTCTGAAGTAACCCCTATGTAATTTTCAGCCTGTGGCCCCTAAGCTCTTATTACATTTAAGCTCCCAGCAACCCCTCCAAAAGTTTCCTGGATTTATTAGATGTAGTTCAGCAAAAACTGGTGGGCCAAGATGATAAATATGTCAGATAGGAAACAGTGAATGAATATATAATCGCTAATTTTTCAAATGAGCAATTCACATTTTTAATGCCACGTGCACACTAGAGACAGGTAGTTCGGCTTTCACTCGCTCCTGATGTCGGTGCATGAAAATTCCTCTTTGGTGGCTTTTAGTGTCTTTGCCGTCAGATCTCTAGTTTTGCTGCTCAAACTCTGTGGGGCAGATTTATTAAGGGTTGAATAGTAAATTCTAATTCGAATTGTATTTTTGGTCAAAACTCACAAATTCGAATTGGGAATAATCCAAGCTCGATTTGAATTTGAAATTCAAGATTTATCAAACCTTGCCCCTGGGAACAATTCAAATTTGACTATTCGGCACCTCAAACCTCCCGATTTCATTTGAAGATGTTAATAGCCGTCATGACATTCAAGTTTTTTTCTGAAACAAAACTCGATTTGAGTTTATTCGAATTTGAATGAAATTCAATTTGAGTCGGTAATATTCGTTTGAGTTTTAGACTTTTGAATATTTTCTTAAATAACCTCCCATTCAAATTTCAAGTATATTCAAATTCATTAGAGTTTAAAAAAATTCCCATGAATTCGAAATCCGACCTTTGATAAATGTGCCTCTCCGTGTCCTACATGCACACCTTGTAACTTCTTCTGTGAGTACAGTGGGACTGGAGCGGGCTAACATGGAAGCCTGTACGTCAAATAATATTGTCAACATTTGCCTGTTGCATATTTTTTATGTCGGACATGGTGTGTGCAACCACAAACTTCATCTGTATTATAGTAATTACTGTTAGTACAAATGTGGAATATAGACAGCCGGGGTCACCCCTCCTGTGCGCTGCTCTGTGGTTAACAATGGAACACAGAGGTCAGCTGCACAGGCAGATCTATATCACCACATGCAGCTGCGTTTCTGCCAGCCTAGGATGGTTTAAACATGTCAAAAATTACATAGGTAGAAGCTAAAGCACCAGCCTATGAAGGAGCAGAAAGCAAGTATCATGCTTCACTTTCAGAATTTAGCAAATAATTTATTCGGTATGTTCAATATGAACAATGGATCCTACAATTTATTTGGTTTAGTTTCAGGGAGTCTCAGCTAAGGCAAAATGATACAGTACCAACATAGTACGGATTTTCTGGTCAAAACACGTGTTTCCAGATTTACAGCAATAAAAGGAGAGTTTGGAACAAGTTTAAAGAAGAGGTATAAGGGAAACAGACTCTACCACTACTGTGGGGCATTGACTAATTATCAGTTTCAATAAAATGTGGCACCTATTAAAGGGATACTGTCATGGGAAAACATGTTTTTTTTTCAAATGCATTCATTATTAGTGCTACTTCAGGTGACTTCTGCACTCAACAGAGAAACTGATTTTTTTAAATTTAATTTTGAAATCTGACATGGGGCGAGATATATTGTCGGTTTCCCAGGTACTTTTTTTGTCCCACTGAGACTCCTTCAGTTATATTGAGTAGGAGAAACAATAGCCTGTCAAAAAGCAGTTCCATAGTGGCTCTTTCTGAAAGTACATGACCAGGCAAAATGACCTGATATGGCTGTCTACACAACAAAATTACAACTAAAAAATATATTTGTTGGTTCTGGAATTAAAATATATATGTTAGGATGAATTATTTGCAGTGTAGGTCTAATTTAAAAATAAATAATACACCATAACAATTATGACAAAATCCCTTTAAATTTAATTATATCAGTGACCCCACCCCCAAGTAACACTTAATAATGAGAGGTGGATGCACATGCATTGAGGGATACTGAGAGAAATTCAATTGAAATGCATAAACATTCCAAAATTGTAAAGGAAAAATTGCAAAGAATCATCTCTTTTGAGCTGTCCGATGTCAGAGGCAAACTTCCGTAGAATCTTAAGTATTTATTGTGTATTATACTTTGTGTATTATACATTATGTATTATACTTTGGTTTCCAGTGTTGCAATTAGGAAGAAATAACAAATAAATCATCTTAAAATCTTCTTTCAAGCAAATCTGTGTTGCAGGTCATCCCATCAGGGTGCAACTCTCCGGAGAGTATCTGTGGAGACAGCACACAGATCTCAGGAGAGAGAGAAAGAGATCTTTGGTCTAATCCTGTGGTACAAAGAGCCCCCTTCTCAGTAAAGAGTGGAATATATAACATAATACAGAATCCCCACTGATTGGAGACATCTGTGCATTCGAAAAGATGTTGCATTGATAATAGTTAATCACGGGAGTTTCCTTAACTTGTCTAAGACAGGAATGCCTCCTTACTAGAACTAATTCTTTATTTGGGCAATGACACATCACACATACATTCAACTGAGCAACATGTTTATGCGCATAATCATATCTGTGCGTCCTTGCATTCCATTGCATTTAAACTTATGGAGAAACGTCAGGTCTATTTTCTTCCTTTGAAAATGATTTTACATATATATATATATATTTTTTTTATAACAATAACATATATCAGTTTTCAAAAAGCATAACAGCTTGGAATAGTGCACGCAAATAAAACATATAGATGTGCATGGGAGGGGATGGATTTTCCCATTCATACATCAAGGGGATGTAAATAGTGCTAATAACATACTTTTTTGGAGGAATGACCTCTTGCCTGTGTATAGGTTACTCAGCTCAGAATGGGGTCTATTCATCAATGTTGCCCCCAGCGATGCATTATTTCCAAAACCTCTTTTCAATCCAAGACTTTCCCATCTCCCCCCCAAAAAAAAGAAAGGGAGAGAGAAGGGCATTCCCATCTTGATCTCCAAGCCAAGGTCTTACTAACTTGAAGGAGATGTTCCCAGATTGGCTATTCTCTCTTCCCTGAACTAATGCATACACAACAAGAGGGGAGGAATGTGTGGTAGTGCTAAAGGGTGTGGGGGGTAGGGGTTGGAGTTATCGTTTCCCAGCGTCATTCTGGTTTCCCAAATGAAGCTACATTCATGGGATTGCATCTTCCTTTCTCTCATATACTAGAGCTATGAATTCAGCCTTTACTTCTGCCATCAAATCCACAAGGTACTTCACTAATGCTTTTACTGTTATCTTTTTCCTGTATTGATTTCATCTGATCTAACCTGTATTTAGTGAAGAATTGCAACTTTATACTGGTGTTTTTAATCTTTTTAATGTATAACACTTTTCTAACTTTCCAATTTACCTTTCACATAAAAATATTACAGATAATATTTTAACGGAAAAGCTTCTGTTATATTCGTTTTAATGTAGGCAATATAACTGATTAGGCACCAGGATAATACAAATGAAATCAGTATCTAAACTTTTGTTTTGAAACTTTACAATTGTAAAATAGAAATATTGAAATATTGTGATATATGTGTAATAAAAGTAGGCCAATGTGCTGTCAATCATAGAGTAGAATACAGTGAAATTACATAGTCCAACATTTATAATAGAATAAATACATGTATACCATGTATACCTTTTAAAAGATCATATATATATATATATATATATATATATATATATATATATATATATACATATATATAATTTACCTTGATCGGGAATTTATTTATGGATTAATTTAAGCATACAGAATTCTTCTGCTGGAAATATTCTGGATTGCCATTGCTTAACTGGAGATCAGTATGAACAAGTGCAGGGAAAGTTTTTTAAAAAGGGGACCAATTCAGTTAGCTGTATCCAGAGTTAAAATGCCTTTTATTAATGTAATGCTTAAACCTTTAATTATTTTTATTAGCAAAATCTCATCTGTTGCAATGTTCTGTTTGTAATATGAATTTCAATATAAAAGGGATGGCAAGGTAAATGGGAGGGGTCCTATCCTTTGCCTTGACTGAGCTGTTAAGCACCAGCTTTCTTACTGCTTAGAAAGTTGAAGAGTATCGTGCCTCTTGCAAAATTCAAAATTGTTTTAAAGCAGATATTTTTATTGTTTGGAAAAATTTCCATGGAAAATTCCTTCTCATCACCCGTGAGGAAGTTTACACGGTGAACCTACACAGTTAATTGATGAAGACTATTCTGCATTACACATATCAAGTATATCTTATCTGGAAATGTTACATCTAGAAAGCTCCACATTCAAGGAAGGCCACTTCCATAGAGTCCATTCTATGTAAATAATTCAGTTTTTTAATTATTTCCATTTTCTCTATAATAATAAACCAATACTTTGTACTTGATGGTGATTAAGCTGCATAAATCCATATTAGTGGCAAAACAATCCTAAGTTTTTTTCAGTTTTTTTTTGTATAAGGTATGGTGAACCGCTTATGCAAAAAAAAATCGAGGTCCCAAACATACCAAATAATGAACCCCATAACCAGTAACATTACCAGCCCTGGCCAGGGTACAGGATTTACAGCCAGGCCCCCTCCCCCCCAGGTGCAATCTTCTTTACATATTTGCACATGAGTGAGGCTCCGAAGGGCCCCAAGGGGGTATGGACCCTGGTGCATCCACTATAGTTCTGCCACTGCCCATCACTGTACTACATATTAATTTACCTTGCATGTGTGTTTTCAGTACATTAATTTAGATGCATTCTAAGTCTAAGATTTTGGATCTCTGCCAAATACCAAATTCAGTATGAGCCCTAATTTGCAAATGAAAATCTCATGTTTTCTGCTGTCCAAAGCTTTAAATTATTATTCATGGCTTTAGTACTGTGGTCATTTAAAAGAAGAGACAACTAAAATGATAGGTACATGGTCAGGTAATGCAAATCTGTAATTATATATACATTTAAAATTCATGAGGGATTCTATCCTTTGGATTTTTAACGTGGAAAGTGCTCCTGGGATTAGATTATACAATACATTCACTTGCTCCTCCTTGCCTCTATCACAGAAAGCTGAGAGTACACCTAAAGTGTCTTTGTGCTATGCCATTGGCACTCGCATATAACTCTAACCAAGGGTGTCAGTGGGATCAAGGTCTAATGAGACAGGTTGGGTTAATTTGTATAAGTACAAAATCCACATGTGAGCTTCATGAAGATCAAGTTGTTAGGCACAAGCTTCTAATGTCCCAAACTGCTTTATACAGCTGATATCAGACCTAGTCACCTGTTCCTCATGGTCATGGATCAGTGGCCTCCAGTAGTATTTCAATATTTGCTAAACATGTTTTTTTCTATTATGCCTACTCTTTTTTTAATGTAGATTTAGAATCTGCAGAATTCTTAGAGCTAGTATAAAATGGAAGGGAACAGGGGTATGGCTATGATATAGGAACACAATTCACTATGACTTCTTTCTAATTTATTAAATGCCTGCAGATTTTTCTAGTGTTTATCTTTTTTTATACAAGTACGAACTTATTCATAGTGTATTCTGCACAGAAAGTTATATTTATCTACAAGTCTTTGTGTTTGGAATAAGTGTAAATGAAATCAAACAGATTTGAAAATCCACAGATTTTAGCCAAATAATACGCTCCAGAGGTCAAGTTGATAATATTACGCTTGCTTGGTTTAACTGAGCAACAGTTTTTGAACCATGTGTCTCTTAGATTGGAGAATACAGTTGCTTTATTCAGCAAGTAAGATCACACTAAAATTGTTTTGTTTTGCGTTTTATTATACTGATCTGTATAATATGGCTCTTTAGGTGAAATATTTCTGACCATAATGGGTGCTTTGTGATGCCATCCCAATTCACAATGAACATGAGTAGCTATTTCTGCATTTCATTTCTAATTTTCTTATCAAGACATCAGGGCAAACTGACAAATTTCTTGGTATTGCAGAAGTGCCAGTGAGATTAAAAGGAAAACGTTTCTGTGAAAAGTGGGTTTTTAAAAGAGCCAAACAAATTCATGTCTCCTGCCTATCTCAGCCATGCACTCTGTTCAAGTTAAACATACCATCCATTGAAGTGCTGTATTCTAACACTAGAGAGCTTAGGACATGATGGACGTAAGTGCTATCCCTGCCCAAAGTATAATGTTAAATATATTGTGGCTGATTTACTAGCAAACTGCACCCTTCTATGGTACTGGAACCACACTCTCGGTTATATGGCTTCTGGTCATGATGGATTCACAGCATACCAGTCACCATGCTAACATATTCTCCTTATCCATGTAAACATTTCCAGCAGCCATACATGAGTAGTGATTTATTGACTATATATAAAAATTAAATAATATCGATCAGTTATATATATATATACTAAATCAGTACTTACCATGTCTGAGATACTTTTGGCTCATTTATTGTTTAAGCTAATTCCAAAAAATATTTGTGACTGGTTTACTGCACAGGGTGCTATTTTATGTAGTACTGGAACAATGTATAATTTTGCTTCAGTTTAGGAAGTAAATCAATTCTGCATATAATTTAGGCTCCCTGGACATAATAACCCATGTCAATGCCAGTGTTATGACTAGGAGATTAGAACATTACGTCATTTTATGACATTTCCCTTATAACTTTTTAAATGTGCTGAGAATTCATCTCAAGTTTTTGTATTGTGATCAGAATGCATGCTTTCAAGAATACGTGTAAAAATTGAGTGTCTGTTTTGGGCAATGAAAACACAGTTTTCTGCAGAACTTTGATCAAATTGATGCAGTCAAATTGATAGACTATTTGGATCAATTAGATGAGTATCTAATTACCTAAGCCTTCCAAGCTTTAAACCACAAAAAAGAATGATTGGTCTGCGTGATCACACACCTTAGTAATAATGGAAAACTTATTTCAAGAATATATGATCAATATTATTGATAAACTATTCAGGATACCATACCTTGTGTAATTGGTATGGGTAAGAGCTCAATGTCTCTTGTTGGGGTCAAGGGTCGAGGATATCTGTTATTTGGAATTATCAATCATAGGGAGTGATGGACCAGTAACCAGTGTGGGAACTGTCACACAGAAAATGAGAATTGAGTAATGGCAAGTCAGGGATAAAGGGGTACACCTCCAATTGAGAACTTTAATTCATACAGTGTTGCTTTTTTTTATTTAAATTTTTTTTATGCACCCCACTAACACCAACAGCTTGAGTTACCTTTGCAGACCTGGTAAAATCTTAATGTTGTAATATAAAATGCAGACTCCTATTGCTTGATATAACTTGAAATATACAGAAAACAGACAACAGGCCATTTTGGCACCAGTATAGATCTCCATCCCATGTATACATGCATTTTCTTGTTAATCAAAAATAGTTCAAAGTGTGGTTGTACTTGATGAACAAATGTTTTGTATAAAGCCCATATTATCCTCACTGTCACTTGATAGCTATATGGAAACTTGCCTATAAAAGTTTTCATTCATTCAGGTCATGATCAACCACATGCCAATTCAAGATTGCTCAAGTCCAGTTACTTTAGACTTTTGGTACTATACAGGGAAACTTTTTTTGTTTAGATTATATAATTGCTCCTAAAGAATAATACACAGGCATTATTTTAAAGCAAAAAGTACACATTTACCACTTAATTTTCACAATGGCCACAAATATGCTTGAAATAATCTTTGTATTATGTTAGCTAACTGACACACTACATGGAAAACTTACTTGGCTTAATTTAATGAGTTAAATTTCTGTCACCTTGTATGAACTTGGGAAGCCACTGGACCTCGGACAGCAGAACTCAGGAAGAAATGTATGATACAAAGGGCTCCCATGAAAAATTATGTTTGCAATTTGGTTTGTAAGAATAGTAGTGCTAATTAAGATTCAGTTAATTAAAAATTAATAATAATTAATTATCTCAACCCAAACTGACTAGTTATCTAATTGTCTTGCTGACATTCCTGCTTCAGACCCTCATTTTTTAAGTGATTACATGCCTTGATCTGTTGCTTCAACTTTTATGTCCAGAAAGACCCACAGAAAATATTACTGTAGACCTACAGCAATTTAATGATTTCAAACCCCTAATCACTCCTAATGATATATGTTTAAGAGCTGTGCATTAGTAATAGGAATTATACAACCTATACAAAATGTAAATACTAATAGTGAGAGGTTGATGATAAGCAGTAGCTCACCTAAGCACCTGCAATATGTGCATCCAGCCCCCCCTCCAAATGTGTGTGGCACACTGAAAAGTCCCCCTGCCATGCCGCCCGCGATATGATAAGATTTATCGCGGCTCCAAGGGGATGTGGCCGGGTGCGATCACGCCCCTTGCATCCCCGGTTAGTTATGCCATTGATTATATGAGCTTGCCATTACCTAGATGGGGGTAAAGCAATACTCGATGATGTAAGTGCCTGGGCAAAGGATAGGCCCTATGAAGGCACAGGTTTGCAGCATAATTGCTGACATGATTAACAGCATTCCATCTATGATCTGGTGGATATTTGGACTTTGCTTGTATCGTATATCTAAAAATAACTGAATATCTTAAAATTTAAGGGAGTGAGACATTCAACTTTTCTTTTGCAATCACATCCAGGCAACACTTTTATATGGTGTTCCTTAATCTTATGGTATTATGGTATTCCTCCTATTATGCTCTAAAAGTGGTTCAAGTCTTATTGATTTCTATCAGCATTTACACATTTAACTTGAATATGTTGAAAGAATTAGAAAAGTTTAGACATACCTTATTTTGTTTTTAAGTTCTTTTTAAATGCAAAGGCTCTCAAAGGGAGGGCCTGCAATGCTGGAAGTGACCCAGACCCCTCTTGACCTGTAAAAGGTCATGTCAGGAGGTCATGGTGCAAAGCTAAGGGGGTGACAGGGTCATGGGAATTGTGAAGACAGTATAGAAAAAGATGGTACGTTCATCAAATACCCTCCCAACAGTTTTGGCACAGGATAAAGCAATAATAGAATAAGAAGAGACATCTGGGAAAGCCTGAATATTGATGTAAGCCTACCAAAGAAAGTTTGGTGACAAGTAGTAGGAGCAAGCCTGCTGTTTGACATCTAATGCTTGTAGCTCAAGATTTCTGGTAGTATCCTGCCTTTGAATTGGTTTCTGTCTTTGGTTACCTAGCTGTATGAGTATTTCTAATGTCATAAAGCTAGACAACCGAACGTATAAACCAGTTCCCCCTTCTTCACAACAGACCAGCATCATTATCATCACATGGACTTGGTGGCACAGAAGCAATCACTAGAATATTCTAGGTTTCCAAAATGTTTAACATATGTATATGTCCCAGTACTAGTAGAAGTTTGTTACAAATGGATTTTTGACATGTATAATTATGTACTTTCCTGGCTAGATATGTTTTTATTTTTATGTCCCTTATCCAAATTTAAAAACAAAAGCTAATATTGTGTTGTATTGTTTGTCAGAATTAAAAAAAATTATGCGCAAGCCACCATATTTTCCTCACTTTGCACCCTGCCCCACAGATGAGCGCCCGCAGGTACAGGTGAAGTGAAAGGATTTGCAATTTCTACATGAATACAATGCTGTACGGTGAAAGGCACATAAGTGTATCCCTCGAATTTAGCTAATCTGCCATTCAGAATAGCTATGCAAGGTGGTAGATTGGCAATGCATGTATAATTTGGCCTCATTCCTCTGTGCAAGGTTGAACCTATATGGATTGAGTATGCAGTATTTTTCTCCATTTTTCTCCATCTATATTGGTAAAGACCTACAAGGAAGTATAAGAATGTGTAAGATATGGATTGTAGTGCAGTGGATAGAATATGCACAAATCATATTGTAAGTTCCTCCGTACCAGGGCCAGTGATGAAAAATCTCTCCATAAACCGTTGCTTAACATATTGGTGGTATATAGAAATATGATAATTTTAATACCAAACGAAAGAGATCCCCAAACATTTGCTTTTATTAGCCTAACATTTGACTGATCATAGTTAATAGCTGGTTTGTTACTATGGGTTCCTACGCATGTGCGCTTTGGAAGTATTGGAATTTTCCTCGTTAATCACTAAGGCGCAACTGTAATGATATCAATGTTTTGACCAATTTAGAAACCATACACCAAGAAACCTCTACGATAAGTAGATGTTTGCGCCATCCCAGATAATTTAGAGGAATTTTACCTACTTAGACTTAAGGGAACTGGAATGAAAAATATCCATATTATGCCACACTGCCTGAGTGTCTTAAGTAAACTAGACATCAGACACCATGGAGTCTACATACAAAAGCAAAGCAGGGTGTTGTGAAGATTCTCATTCATCCAGGTCATGGTATATTTGTAGAAATAGGTCAAATCAACTGGACTTGCTGATTTTACTTATTTCTACAGATAAAGTAGGGTGTTCCTCTAGGGCACAAACAAGAGAATTAGCCAGGTGCACTGTTTACTTAGTGTAAGGTAAAGACAGGATAACTGTGGATGTGGACCACACATGGCTGCTGTAGTCTTCATCTTACCATACTGGGCACACCAGAACAATCATTTTTGTTTCAGCCTCATAAACAGAGCAATTTGCAGCCACTTGAAACTTTAGATCACGTCAGCATGATTTATGGGTTTACCTTGTATGTCTGTAAAAGTGAAGCTGACAGCCACAAGGTTCAGCTTTAACCCCTTTGGTCCCATTCACTGGAAAAATATTTCCAGCATTTATGTCATAATTCCTGATGCCCTAAAGGAAACACTTTACATTTCTCACTTCCAGATGTGTGTTACAGCTGCATGTGTAGGCAGAAAATGTGCTAATGAAATTCATTTCCCTTAGCTTCATACAAAAGAAAAAACAGAAGGGCATTATCCTCAAAATAAGAATAATTAGAGGTTTGCCAGGGGCTGTGTTGTGCTGCACGTTTTTAATTCCCTTGAAAATACAATCCCACTTTGCCAACCACAGTGGCTTACTGGAGGTCCCCAGGGACTGTGTAAAGCAGGCTCTGCTAAGTTGCCAAGTCCCCAAGATGCAAGCTCAGCTTCCAGCAATAGATACTGCCAAGCTATGGAAAAAAAAAAAAAAAAAAAATATATATATATATATATATATATATATATATACACACAATATACATGGAAAACAGTGGTTTTCTGAAAAATTAAACTGCTGAGAATCTTGCATTAAAGGATCATTGTTTTCCAATATCTACTTAGATACAGTCGGGGGAATGTAATAAAAGTTGCAAAGAGCAAAACAGTTTCCACCAATAAGAATAAAAAGCCACATCTCGCAATGTAAAATTGTTACTCACAGAGCCAGGCCAACCCAGCCAGGTGCCCTAGGCAACTGGCTGGCCACGGCGCCGGCTGAGTGCGTGCTCTGGTGCACATGTGCGAAACTGCGAAATGGTGAACATGCGCAAAACTACGTGCACGCATGAGCAAAATCGCAATTACGGAAAAATATCCACTGCAGTCAGGGAGAGACAGGACCAGACAATGGGGTAGACAACAGAGCAGGTACGTGCCTGGCGCCCCCCCAGCTTTGAGCCCTAGGCACGTGCCTACTCTGCCTACCCCTAGTTCCGGCCCTGATTCCTCAAACTGTTATTGCATCGTGAATTTTAATTGTGCATTGTGAATTTTAATTGCTCACACTTAAGTGCTTGAAGGTGTTGTAATCTTTTGGAGCAAACATAACGACTTTTTCAGTAAGAAGTTTTATTACATTGACTGCGCATTGGCACAAACTATAAAATTTGCAAACGGTCTTCCACTGTCAGAAGGGGTCGCTAAACAGTTTTCGAATTTGATCACGCAAAGGCATAACTTTTCGCATTGCAAATAGTTTTCCTGTTACTGATTTTTATTACATTAGTGCATCTTAAAAATTTTAATTTAGAGAAGAATACTGACGTAGCATGGTCCTTCAAAGAAATATATGTATTAACCCATACCAACCAATAAGATTTCTGCTTTTAAACAAAAGACCTGTAAATACTGCCTGCTGATTGGCTGTTAAAAGTGATTGAACCCATGGCAAACTTTGCATCTTTCCCAAACCAATGTCATCATGTCATTGGCAGTCGTGTAAATCTATATTTCTTTGAAGGACCTTGCTACGTCAGTATTCTTCTCTAAATTAAAATTTTTAAGATGCTCTAATGTAATTGAAACCAGTGTTTTGACTGTTGAGCAATGCAGCAAATGAAAGTTAAGAATCATTCTTTCTCAGATTTTGCAGGAGCAGTCTGCTCAAACTAGCAGCTGGAGCAAGTATCATTAATTTTCTGCACTTCATTATAAGCAAACTTAGTTTCCTAGCAACACTGATGGTGATAAGCAAGCCTTGGTAGTGAGATTGTTTGTGTTCAATACAGAACTGTTAGATTCTCAGTGCATTGCCAGTATTCTGTGATTCCAACATATTTATATCATATTGTCTTAATGTTATAAATAACCATCATCTATCTAATACTGTGCTCTTCATTATGTAGAATTTAAGTTATTCTCCAGAGTCCAATATAGAAGGACATTGTATTTAATCATATGGGGACGGCAAGTTGGTTGCTCCAACAAGTCAATTGCATCAAGAGATACGTGTGTATTTTCCCCACAATGTGGTAAAAATTATGCTTGATGCCAACTTTATTAAAGTAAGAAATAAAGAGATACATATATTATACAAATATATATATATATTAGATTTCAAGATAAGTTACATGGACATATGTTTAATGTGCATGGTCTGTTATTTTAAAGGAGAACTAAACCCTAAAAATGAATATGGCTAAAAATGCCATATTTTATATACTGAATTTATTGCACCAGCCTAAAGTTTCAGTATCTCAATAGCAACAACGATTCAGGACTTCAAACTTGTCATAGGCGGTCACCTTCATGGAACGTGTCAGCTACACAGCTCTGGGCAGCTGTTGTGAAGCTAAGCTTAGGGGTAACAAATTATCAAGCAGAAAATGGGGTTTGTCTGTAGTATAAGCTGATGCTACAAGACTGATTATTAAATTCTGATGCTAGCTGCATTGGTTTTTGTGCTGCCATGTAGTAATCACCTGTATTAATTACTAATCAGCCATATACTGTGACATTTCTATTCTGTGTGTATTGTATATTTTGAATCGGTCCCTAATCTAAGTAATTGACAGCAGCACAGAGCATGTGCAGTGAGTCCACAGAAAAGAATATTGGCAGTTACCGGGGCATTTTGCTAAAGGGCTGTGGTTGCCTTGGGCTAGTACAGAATCCCAAAATTTAATGTACAACATTTCTAGCCTACTTCTTTATTTAATGTTTAGTGCTCCTTTAAGGTAGGGCAAACAAAACAACCAGATGTGTCAGATTGTGGGTATAATAATTTCTTCTTCAGCTGTGCTTGAATTAATGTTTAAATATTTTGTGTGCTAAATTCATACCATCCAGCATTCGTGAATATTCGACCATCCCAAACCATGCCTAGTACCTGGTCAGCGCTACCCCATATGCATGTGTAATTCTCTACTGGCACTGGAGAATATGGAACATGTAAAAAGTATGTAAATAATCACAATTTGATTACAGCTATGTAGAAACATTTAACATGTACTGTAACTTCTTAATGTAAAAAAAAGGAAAAGTATTTTAAAATGTTTTCCATAAATAGAATAAACAGGTTTCAAGTAGAAAAGGCAGATCAAGATTTTTAATATTTATCAATTTTGTCTTCTTGTTAAGGAATAAATGTGGGAGCTTAAAGTTGCCAAGATCCATTCAAACCAATGGGCACATCAGTGTTGAATTGGACTCTTTCTGTCAGTCCACATGCCTGAGGCTGCATCACAAATGTTCAAAAATGTATTCATAAAATATTTCCAGCAATTTTTATTATTTGATTGTGTTATTAGCATGCTGCTTGTATTGCTTTTTTACTATAATCAACTGTTATCCTTAACTGCTTGGCATTGATAGGGACGTTATTAGATTAGGCCTAAGAAGTTTTGCAGAACAATTGTATTTGTAACCAAACATATGTGTTTTTAAATTCATTTTTCTGAGATCCTTGTGGTGTCTGTTACACTAAATGCATGCTGCCATTTAGGATTAAAGGGTAAGGGCTTGTATGGCTTCCAGGTTTCTTGGAAGATCATAAATATATTTTATTCTTTTTCTGTTTTTATTTCTCTTTAAAGGAATACTCAAACCTATCTGCAAGGCTTGGCGTTTGTTCTTTCTTCATTTCATTTGCATTTAATCTATGACTTACACAATTTGTTTTAGGAAAGAAAAGATGTACCTTTGATTAATTGTGAAATCAAGAGCTCAGTCTTTCAAACAGGACCCCTCTAGACTACAATGAATGACTTCTGTCCTAGATTTGACTGTAGGAACTTAAGGAATAAGTTATGTATGTTTGCTTAATAGAAATAGTAGGATGAATGAGCATCAGTTCCTAAGAAAGACATTTTACTGCTACCTATATTTATAAATATGTGGATGACTCAAAGCCATTAGTAAAAATAATGTGCTATAGGACTGTGATCTGCAACTATAACTTCCTGCTTCCTAAGAGATCTAAGAGTACAGCAGAAAAAAAGGATCAGAAGTACTTTGCCCCATATTTTGGGATTGATGCATTAACCCAGGTCCTAAATTGCACCAATGCAGTTATTCATCAGCAAGTAGTTTTGAACAGTCTCCAACAAGTTAGAAAATTAAAACAAAGATCTGATTGGTTGCTACATGTAATATCACTGTGAAATATGGTATTTGTGTTTGTAAATTAGTTCTTTTTGAGTTTTGCTGTTGCATGGAATCTATCTTGGGAACCAAAATATTTCACAGTGAAAAGAATCATTTTAGATAGTGGTGCAGTTGTATGTTGAGGTAGAAAGACCAGTTCTGAAATGATTGCTATAAACTGCTGTAAGAGAGGTCACAGATATAAAAGTGATAAGGCAGGGGACCAGCGGAATGTGAGAGATTGCAGTGTATGGGGAATAAAAGAAAAGGCAGAACAAGAGAGAATTACAAAATGATTAAAATTAGATACAGAAGAAAACAGGAACAGAATGGAAAAGGTGATAAATTATGTGTCAACTTTTGTATAAATGCATATAAAATATATAAATCTTACATACTGCATGTATTCATGATATAATTTACAAAGCACCAATATGTGTACCACCTTTGTTCAATTCAGTTCAGAAAAAACTTCTCACTGTTTATCACGTGAAAATTCCATTGAAGTTTAGGAGAAAAAACTGGAGAAAAGTTTTTTCCTGGATTTGAATTTCGTCCATGAGTTTTCAGTGATAAATGGCGAGATAACTTTTTCTGAATTGAATCTGGCCCAATATACACAATCTCTAATTAAATAATCCTGGACATCTCTGGTATTAAAGGGGCAAAATGTTTGCTCTAGAATCTCTACTATGGTTCATATCAGTTACCTATTATATAGGCATGGGGTGACCATTCAAGTTGCAGTCGATCTGGAGGTTCCATATATGTATAGCATATATGTATATATGTATTCACAGCGGCGTTTCTCATCGCCCTGATTCCATGCTGCTGCCCCCTTCCCCCCATGCATATCTTTGCAGGGGCATCCAATGGGGTCCAGGAGACTCTTTGACACTAGTACAGAGAGCACAATTGTGCTGTCTTTTTATTATTGAAAAAAATATACTATATATATATATATATATATATATATATATATATATATATGGGGTAGGAATAGTGGAGTTGATCAAAGGAAACAATGGTCACAAATGTTAACTCACCAGGTACAGTATAGGAGGAGGTTCCCTGAACCTTCAGATATGGGAGCCGATCCAAACCGTAATGCAATTGAGCAGGACTTGACCTTCCCAAAGCTTTATTTTCCACTTAAAACCGTGAGAGGAGGATGGGGAGAAGGAGAGGGGGTTTAGTCCTCTTCTTCCTCAAGGCTGTTGCAGATGTTGTAGTGATGCAGCAGACTGTGGATCTGTCTGCGGCAGTCTTAGATGCTTGTCCTCTCCCTCTGTAGAATGAATGGTTCCTGGAAAACCACAAAACATCATTAACACTGTTCATAAGGCCCCAGGCTTCCATAATTGGCCCTTCCGTATGGGTGCCATAAAATAATCCTTACAATACAGCGTGTGAGTAAGGAAGTTCCTGGGCACACAGTCTCTGAGTTAAAGTTCCAGGGCATCAAGCAGGGCCTGCGTAAACCCACAATGCCAAAAGATGTGCATAAACTGCACTGTCTTGCACGATTTAAAAAACAGAAATTCAGCTCTTAAAGTTACCAGGAGTGGCTTTTTGCCGTCGCTAGTAACTTGTGGGGTACTGCCGTCTTTCTCAATTCGCTTCATTGGTGCAGCACCCCTGCAGATTGGTAAGAAGCTGTTCAGCGGACATGGGGAGCAGATAAAAATAAACAATTCTACAAAAAATATTATTAGGGTTGTGAGTCTCCCTCCACCCATCATGGATGTCTACCAATTTCGATTTACATTAATGGGAAGTGCTAACAGCCAGCATGTAAAGGCCTGTTTCTGGGTGATAACTG
Organism: Xenopus petersii; assembly: GCA_038501925.1. NCBI lineage: Eukaryota > Metazoa > Chordata > Amphibia > Anura > Pipidae > Xenopus > Xenopus petersii. Next base: position 106,112,075 of record CM076673.1, read on the forward strand.
CTTCCCACTAACATCAATAAAAATCACTGCATTACCCCCATCCTGCAATCTGTAGCTGGCAGCATTTGTTTTGATCACCAACCCATCTAAATGGCAAATGTTGAGGTTACTACCCGTGAGAAAAACTGTGCAGAGCTTTGCTACCCTCACAGGTATTTGTGCACCAGCACCTGAGCATTCAGTTCAGACATTACAGTATATGTTTTGTGTGTGTATATGGGTTTTGATAAATATTTAATATATACAACTATAGATGGGAGGTGAGAGGAATGAAAAATGATGAAGTTATTCAACAGGCCAAGACGTAGGGGAGGGAAAACTAAAAGGAATAAGGAAAATAAAAGCAGGCGAGCAGTTATGTGGTTTTCTGCCTACAGCATGTGTGGTTGGATTTTCTTACCTGACCCTTTCACATTATCACACTAGGAAGGGGGAACTCAGGGCCATTAGGGAAGAGGGGTTTGTTCCTTCTCTGCAGTATGCACTAATGCACATAGAATCCTGGGGTGGAGTTGCTTTTGTCCCTCTAATTCCTCCTGACAGTTACTAGCTAGTGGCCCACTGCCTTCTCTGCAAAGAGGACCAACAAAATGTAATTCCTGTTTTTGTTTTTTTTTTTAAAATCACAGCAGTGGGTAAAGGTCGGGGAAAATCAAAGCATAACATGTAAAAACATGGTGTATCCAGTGCTATGAACAGCGGGCCCTGCTACCGAGATTGTGCCTTGAATACAGAAACTGTTCTTTGGGAATTGCTTTTTGCAGGCTTGGAAATTCCTTGCTCAGCTTACTGAATTGTTCCTTTACCAAGATTTAAACTTCAGTTTGGTCACTTGGCAGTAACAGACATTACTTCTATGTGATATCAACAGATAAGATGCATCCAGAGTAGTTATGGTGATACCATAATGAAGGGAAGGTTGTGGGAATGGTTATACTACTTCTATGTGAAATCAATAGATAAGATGCATCTAGAGTAGTTATAGTGATACCATACTGAAAGGAAGGTTGTGGGAATAGTGAAACTGAAATGGAAATTTTAACTAAAATGTAACGGAAATACTGTACCATTACATTTATAAGATTTTAATTACTCAACACATTAAGTAAGAAAAATGGGGCAACATTTTTTGAGAATTAAGCTTTTTCTTTGAAATAGACGTTTTACACATAGGAGATATTGGAAATGTTTTTTTTTTTACTTATAGCGACCATCACAATTTCTCTACATATCATTTCATTAATTCTAATATGTCTATCAATAGGATATCATGAAGGTTCAGTTAATAGCACTGGGTCCGGAGTTTAATTCTGAGGTAGTAGTTTTAATGTGCAGAGTTGAAAGTATGTATGATCCATAAGATTGTTAGATAGGTTATAACATAGATCTTAAAAACCAGAATAGCTAAGCAGGACATTCATTCAGACTGACATATCTATAAATGTATAAATCCTCGTTCTGCGCTCTCTTATTTATTGTGTTCAACCCTCCCTTGTTTTACACCTCCCTGCCCTTTTTGCTTCTCCCAGCCCTTTATTGTTTTTATTTATCTACTTCCACCACTTGTATTGTGCCATCACCTAGGGAACTTTTCCTTGTATGTGATACACCCTGGCAGCTACTGGAATTCTGAAGAAAGCAATGTTGATTACCAAGACTACACATTCAAGCTTTTGTGCATTCTTCCTGCTCACAGTGCATGTCTTTTTGCACACTCATATTGATTTGTAGAAATGAGCTAATAACCAGGAGTGGTGTTTTTGTGAGAGAATACATATAAGGGCAGAGCCACAAATTTTATCCCACAAAAGACTTAACAGCCATGTTGATACATCATGGTGGTCATCAATAAACCAGGGATTTTTGGATAATTAAGACATATACAAACGCTTCTTCTTTAAAGACAGCAATAATAGTCCAACCCATAGACTTTGGTACTACCAAAGATACTGTAAAGATTTAAGTAAAATAGTACAATAGTTTGCATTTTGGATAGGAGATTGTTGTAATATAATTTGTAATTAATTTGGGTGTGTTTGGGTGGCTTGTTATTTCTACCTTTTAATTTATTTGGTAAAAAATACATTGCATGTGTTGTTATAAGTAATAAAGTGTAGGGAAACAAAGATAAAAGAAAAATGCAGGAGAGGGAGAAGAAGGTGGTTCTTTGTTTCTGCTTGCAATGCATTATCAATATATGGTTGTGAGTTAGTAAGTTATTAGAATGTCTAAGTTGGAGCTTGTCTTAGTCAGAGATTAACTTGGCTGACTACTGATAGTAATGAAAAGAAAGATTTGGGGCAGGGGGTGCAGCAGAAACACTATTGGTGTTTAACAATTCTTCAGACAAAAAAAATGTATTATGAAACACTAAAAACTTCACACTTTGTCACATTGCAGTAATGAAGCACTCTTTCCTCCACATGGTACACCAGCAATATCTGATTTTTAACCCATACTGTTACTTGATTGCCCCCAAATCCTGTCTCCAAACGAATTGTATCTGTACAATGCCCTTCAGTCAGTAAGACATTGTGAAAGATATTGTAGATGGTCTAACACAGGGCTGTCCTTATGTGGTCCTCCACATCAAAGTTTGCCTGCTGTGTCTGCTTACCATTTGTAAACTTTAAAAGGTATCAGTACAGAGATTAACTGGCCCCTGCATCGTTTAAACCTCAAATTCACATTGTAATCCCCTGTATTGTTCACACATGTAATCCCCCTGTAGTGTTCACACTTGTGACACCTCTATTGTTCACCCCCTAAAGTCCTGTACTGTTCACACCTGAGACCCAGACTGAAACTGCCCACATTGTTCACCTGTTCACACCTTATACAAAATGCTAATGGGGCACCAGCACTGTGTCACTGTATGTAGTACATATTAGAGTTGATTTTCCTGTCTCCTGATCTGTTCTTTCTTCCATATGCTCCCTGTGTGTGTCATACTTTGCCTGCTCTATGCATCCTGTGTTTGCCATACTCTGCCTGACCTAAAATCCCTATGGAACATAAGCCTGGTATTTGTTCTGGGGGTTTGCTAGCATTTGAAAATTATTGTTAGGGACCCCTAAGGTATTTAATCATATGCTGGGGTACTGTATTATACACAGGGGAGGAGGAGGCATATGGATTTAAGGGTAGGTCTTAATAGGACTTAACTTGTATTCACATATGAGTGGCATCCCTGCCAGTGCCAGGCCAAGGTAGTTTGGCACCCTAGGCAAGAGCTTCAATCAGCGCACCCCTGTCCTGCATTACCATTTACCTCCTTACCATGATGGTTTTTAAATAAAGAAAGCAAGAAAATGTACAACACTTTTTCATTTATATTAATGCCCCTGTACCTCTGCCAGCAAGTCCAGCAGCCATCCATTATACTGCCCCCCATACCTTTACCAGCAAGCTCAGCAGCCATCCCTCATACAGCCCTCCAGCAGCCATCATATTGCCCCCAATCTTTACCTGTGCCAGCAGCAGCCAAAAATAGATCTGATCACATCATATTGCCCCCAAGTATTTATGTAGCTGTGCCAGCAGCAACAGCAAACATATGGCCCCTGGCCCAAATCTGTACCTGGCTGTGCCAGCAGGAAGCTTCACACTTTCACAGTAATAGAAAGAATGTCTTCAGTTCAGTGCAACTGTGCAATGCTGAGCGCAGCAAGCGCGAGCCACACCAAGCAGGCCACAAGCTCTCTGCCTCCAACCGCATCAGTGACGCCATTGACGCGTATACGCACGTCACGCTGCACTGCCACACCGCACAAAAGGAGCTATTACTTGCTGGCAAGAGAAAGAAGGTGAAGGAGGGGGATTCCACAGAAGGAGTGACCATGATAACTGAAACAAATTATTAAATAAACGCTTGACAAAAATGAAAAAAACCCCATTAAAAGTGTGGCCCTCAATGATGGCGTCCTAGACAGAGCCTACTCTGCCTACCCCTAGTTCCAGCCCTGATCCCTGCAGTGAGCACCAACCATCTGGTTTTTTGGTGTGCTATTAATGTGGACATGGTCTTGCGGTAACATGGGTGTGGTTTAAAGTGGATTTGGTCTAAAAACTGGGAGTGGCTAACACTGGCTTCCATTATTGGCCTTCGACCATGTAGATTACAAAAAATCTGGCCCTCTGTACCATATAAATTGGACAGCAGTGGTCTAACATATAGGTTAAAAAGCTATTTTATATGTGCAGTACAATTGAGTTTGCAATATGGGGGATTCTTAAATAATTACTGTTATGTTGTGGGGCTGTTAAGCTAATAGGTTTGGTGGCAGTAACATCCCCGCCATATGTGTACATACATTTTTATATAAATATTTTAGGGCATTCTAAATATAAGGTTGTGGCAGCATCTCCAGGGAAATTAAAGTTTAGTAAAGGCCCAGCATTGTTTCCCCATGGCCCATGCATTGTGGCAGGCAGAGGGTTTTAATCGGCAGGGCACACAAAAGACTGAGTTTGTGACACAACCCTTGCTTTCTCCTAGAGAAATAGAGTGCCCATGTTCCTACCTTACTTGCCAGGGTTGAAAATCAACTATATAAGTATTGCACAGCAATACTTTCTGTCCAGCCAATTGTCTCATTACTGATGAAGTAGGGGCTTACCTTCCCTGACAGATAATGTCACAGCTAGTGCTAAATTAAGCTGTATAATCAATTGTAAACCAAACAAAATTTGTCATCTAGTAACACAGTGATCATATACCTCTTAAGTATTCCTCTCTTATGCCACCCTTTGTCTATATATAGTTATACACACACAATTTCCTTATCATTGGTTTATATTGTAGATGCTTGTACAACTGTCATATCTATTTCATATTACCCTGGTCTAACATATAGGTTAAAAAAGCTATTTTATATGTGCAGGACAATTGAGTTTGCAATATGGGGGATTCTTAAATAATTACTGTTATGTTGTGGGGCTGTTTAGCTAATAGCTTTGGTGGCTGTAACACCCAGCCATATGTGTGCCATTTTTATATAAATATTTTAGGGCATTCTAAATACAGTATATATTTGATCCAGGGACTAGTCCAATTGCCATTTTGGAGTCAGGAATGTTTTTTTCCCCCTCTGAGGCCAATTGGAGAGGCTTCAGATGGGTTTTTTGCCTTCCTTTGGATCAACTGGCAGTTAGGCAGGTTAAAAAAAGTTGAACTTGATGGACATGTGTCTTTTTTAAACCTAACTTACTGTGTTACTATGTTACCCTTTTAGCTAAGTACAATGGTTTCCTGATATCATTGCTTATAGAATACCTATTCTCAGATTCTCAAGCTTGCACATACTTTGTAACTGAGAGCATGTGGATAAAGCTAGCTCACAATGGGTCTCCTCTTTTGTTTCTGTGTAACATTTTGCAAATGTGTTCCTAATGCAGGATGACTGCTTATAAAAAATGCATGGTGAGAATGAACTTGGTCCTATACACACATGGCCGCATGATTTGTTCTTATAGTTGCTCTTTTGAATGAAAGCTTGTGACTTTACAATTTCCCATTTCCTACTATATAGGCTTTCATGACACATCAGGTCAAAGAGTATAAGCCACACAATAAGCACTAGCTGCCATTTTAATCTCCTGCCTGCATATATTACTGTAGCTTCAGACAGGGAATACATGTTTAAAATATAAACTCAGATGCCATTTTCAGAAAGGCTTCTTCCACACCCTACCGGCTACCGCAACCTTAAAGTAGATGTCTTGCAATTGCATTGCAGCAATTTCCTGAAGTGCTTGTATTTAATTGAAAGATAGGAAGGGAGTTTGGGCAACATTTTAGTGCAGGGGTGTATAAAAATTGATTGTCAATCACAAATAAAATTCAAATCATCTTGTTTAACTGATAATCACTCACACTTTCAAAAGAAAAAATGTTGAGTCTCTTGCAGTATGGTTTCTTGCCAAATAAAACCAACAGCCAGTTTGTAGGTAAGTGCAACAATAGAACCAAGCCCTTGGTCCAATGCATGTGTATGCAGAGATAAAATAAATAAACAGAAATTATTATAATAAGATTTTCATGTAAGATAAGATTTTATTGAGCTTACACACGCACCATTTATTGAACATCAAGAACTGTGTGTGTGTAAATATATTAATATGCACTAGAATACAAACTGCTTCATATTGCTTGATTTCCAAAAAAAACCCATCTTTACAAAACCTTATCTCCACCACCTTGCTGACATGATAGTAGCACAGTGTGAAACCTGCATTATCAATGATGTTTACACTTAAATGGCCGCAGTAGCATTTATACCAATGTCATATTGTGAATCATATATTAAACAGTGACAGCAGAAAAATATTACAAATCAGAAAAAAAAGTAAATTTTGTGCACCTGTTTCATTTTCTCACAATAACATTTGAAAGTAGCATAAATTATTTAGAATAGTCACTTAACTGAGGATAAAAATGAATTAGAATTAATTGCCAATAAATCATGCAACAATCATACAACATTTTTCATTACAAAAAATTAAGACATCCATTATCAAGAGATATACTAAATTTTAATTTTAGATTTTATTTTGACAGTTTGGAGCCAAGTCCCGTTTTTGAAACACAAGATACAAATGTGCTTCTCCTAAAGGAAAAAAAGAGATAAAAAGTAGCAAGGAAACTGCAGGGAATCACTAAGATAACAGGAGCACTGCAGGATCTTGAATACAACCAGCCCTGAGTAATGAGGTGTATTTTTAGGGATCTCTCAAAAAGGGTTAGCAGAATGAATGGGAAGAGGAAGGGAGGGGGGAGACGGTTAACTCTGCTCTTGTCATTTTCAATGGGACGCCCTGAACAGCTGTGAAAAGGGTCTCAGAGTTTTTCTCACGCCCAAAAGACATCTCACCCCGCTGAGGTCAGCCAGGCTCACATCACTAATATATACACAGTCTGTGTCCCCTATCAGCGCCAGGCCATAGATTCATTTTATGCATATATCCATAAAGATGAGTGACACTAATTTCTGCTCACCCAGAATCCTTTTGTTGTAAAGTATCTTGTACCGTAAGCGTTGTTCTTTACCTTTTAAATTGAATGGATTTTACAATTTTTCCTGAAATATGTTTTCAACAAGAGATTAAAAATGTTTATACATTTGCATTTTATTTGCAAGTATTTCCAAATGTGCTTTTTTTATGTTTTACTCCTTGGTAATACTACTGGTTCTGCTATTCTGCTACGTATTCTTCCTTTAGTTTTGGCCCTTTAAAACAGTTCATGGATGTCGATCAGGTTACCTTCTAATGAGGGGGTAATAAACTAACTAACATTGTTTTGAGATTTAGCAGGAGGACTTCCTTAATTAATTCCAGACAACATCTATGCATAATCTGTATACCGCCAGTAGATTTCCTTTATTGTACACTTCTAATTCTTCTCACTAATTATGATGATGGCCTATGTGTACTGTAACATTCTGTTCCTTTCAGCATGCAGTGCCCCCTCCTTTCCACCCTGCTTGTAACATTCTGGGGCTTTTGTTTTTTCCTTCTTTTTAGGAAAACAGTGCAGGAACTTAATTACCATATGAAAGGCGTGACCTGTGGCCAGTCTGAGTGTTGATGAGGTCAAAATCTACTCGGTTCAAAAAAAAAGTGCTTCGGTTTTCATTCTGCACCTGATCTACGTGAGTGCTTATTGAATCAAAATTGTAATGCTTTTTTAGGATTTGGTTTTATCTGCCAAGATAGCAGTTCTCAGAGCTCTACACCATATTTAGATGGAGGCACTGTATACCAGCCCATCTCCCATATTTTTGAACATACAAGCCAGATATACATGTCTATGGGTTATTTGAATTTGCTTGTTGCCTTAAAATATTTATGCATACAAATATTTATGAAGCACCACCATATTTAACAGTGCTATACAATAAATTGGTATATACATTGAACCTACATGCAAATGCCTTTATAATTTGCTGAATTGGATGAAAGTTGGATTTAGAAAGCTACACAACAGCTTTGATTGAGCAGCATTTGACAACATTCAGACATATTAGAATTAGGCATAGGTCCATGGAATGTCTTAGCTCTGAGTCAGCTTCAGTGAGAAAAGATGTGGAGAAACTGTTGTCGTATAGTCTATAGCTCATAACACTCACTTATGAGTAGAAGTGGAGGATGGCAGGCCAGTGTTTGCATAGCGGCAAAAGTGTGTTCCCACTGCAATACATAGTCAGAATGCCCAACACTGCAGCCCCATGAGTAATACTTACTCATGGGGCTGCAGCCATAGAGGGGCCAGTAAACCATTTGTAGTTGGCCTCCTTACCTCAGAGCAACGCAAGATTTACTTGGCCTTGACCAAAACATTTTAATTTCAAAACTGTTATATGCAATTCTCAGTGAGTACAGCTATATAATATTAATGCATTGTTTAAAATAGCGCATTATTGTGGAAAAGGTGGAATCATTTACCCCAGATGCTAGTGCAAGAGCACTAAGAGCCCAAAATCTCTGTGCTTTTTAAATCCAGAAGTAGTTCAGATGTGTACACAGATGAACTAAAACATTTCAGTTTTAAGATGTATAATGATAGGATAATAATATATCTTAAATAAAAAAAACATGGACTGGTAAAGTACTATTTTACTATATACTCATCTGCCTCGCCCTCTTTGATGGATCAAAAAAGAATTTCAGAATATTTTTCAAGGTAACACAAATGTGTTTCCCCGAGCAGCCATGTATAATGGATTAGTACAGCGCCCACATCACTTTCTTGAAACTAAAACATACAAAGTGATTCAACTTGAGCAAACCCCTATTGAAATAACCTTTTTATTCTTCTAACCCTAAAACATAATAAATACCTGTGTCAGCAAGGGACTGGGGAGTAAAAGCTGGAGAGTTTTACTTCACGAAAAGTACTATATTTATTTATGCTCTTGTTGCCATAGAATCATTTTTTTTACAGTACAAGAATATTTTAAGAATGGAGCATTTACTGTTAATAGAAAATGTACAGTAAATATGAAATATATACAGATAATAATTGAATTAATTGAAATGCTACACAAAAATAATAAATATGGTGTATAGTTTATGTGGGAGACTGTCATTTTCCATTGCTCTTATACTTACATAACTAGTGAGGGGTAGCTCCTGAGCATATTATGCTGTAGAGCACAGATCAGTTTCTTGACAGCCTGAGTGATTCACATCCATGAATGACAGTTTGGCTTCCTTACACCAGCTACAATGGAGTTGATACACATACATTTGTATAGACAGAATGTAGAGCGGTTACCTCTAGATGCATTATTGTTATTGTTTATTTATATAGCGCTGACATGATCTGCAGAGCTTCTACACACACTACAGTCAGTTTTATCAGGCACAAATTAACCTTGTTGTATGTTTATATGTGGAAGAAAACTGACTTAACAACAAAAAACCCACACAAGCATTGGGAGAACCTACTAATTCTTTGTAGTTAGTCCCCTTTCTGGAATCAAACCCAAGACCCCAGTACTGTACTGCAAGTTACATATAATTATAGAATTACACACATTCTACGTGTCACGTGGATTGAGCACAACATAGGTCCTCCCTAGCCTGAAGATTGTGGTGTCCGCTTTGAATTACAAGTAACATTGCATCCCCAAATGATCTTGCTGAACCGGCATATTTGTGAGAAAAGTATTACTATGCAGCATGCCGTTGTTTGTTAACACTGTGTATCTATTAAAAAAAACACTTCACAGGCAACACAGATATATCAAGGGAAACATAATGGAGACTGGGGCTACTATTACTGGAGCTTCTGAAAGATATAAATCATAAAACTGCCACAGGGAATGGTGTTGCATTCCCAAAGGGCTTACATTTATCTTATGTATTGTTGCAGAATTTACACAGGAGAAATTATGATTAAGACCCATGAGGAGGACAAAAACATTGTGTTATATTACCAAAATTTCCCATTATAGGGGTTTCAACCATTTGGTTGGTTTGTATTTCAGTCACTTTATTAATATGGCATTTATTTTTATTTCTTGTACAGAGCTGAGGAACATATGTATGTTAGATGTTTTTATACTAATAAATATGTACAGTGATAGAATAACAAAAATAACTGACTCAGCAATAACATGTTGTTCCATTTACTAATCTATAGAACAATGCTGTGCCTAGTCATACTTTCATGATCCAGCTGCTGTCCGAGAACTAAACATATATATGTACAGTTTGGACAATCACATAGCTGGAAAAATAAGGCAATATCTGTCCCTTTGGTTTATTGTCACATTACGCTGATACAAACATTTTGCCAATTATTCAATCATGCAGGGATTAGTGCAGTTTTCCTGGACACAGATTTCTAGTTATTATCACTGGGTTAATAACTCCTGTTTCACTGAAGTTTTGCTTTGGGAGGAAAAAACACCCCAAAAGCAAAAACACTCATTAAAAAGTAGTCTTTCAGTGATATTAAAAGGGTGGTTCAGCTTTGAGGTACCTTTTAGTATGTTACATACTACAAATGTATTATTTTTGCTACTTTCTATTAGTCATCTCTCTATTCAGACCTTCTATTCATATTCCAGTCTCTTATTCAAATGAAATACGGTGTAATTCAAATGAAATACGGACCATAGTAACCAGATTATTGAAATTGCAAATTGACGAGCTGCTAAATAACTCAAATAATAAAAAAAGAAAACCACCTGCAAAGTGTCTGAGAATACCACTCACACTTACCTAAATGTTCATATAGAAGTGAACAATAAGAGGCAGATTTACCAAGGGTGGAATTGAAAATTCAAAAGTTGAATTTTCGAGTATTTTTTAAGGTCAAAACTGTCAAATTCGACTAGGGGGTTATTCAAATTCGATTTGCATTTTTAAAAATGTCAGATTCGATTTCGAGATTTATCATACTCTGGCCCTTTAAGAATTCAAATTCAACTATTCACCACCTTAAACCTGCTGAATTACTGTTTAAGTCAATGGGAGGGGTCCTGGGATAAATTTTCAGCCTTCCTGAAATTAGATTTTTTTTTTTTTTTGGAGAGAAAACTCGAATCGAGTTTTTTAAACTCAAAACTAATTTTATTCGAGTTTTCGGGTCAATTGCATTCAACCGAGTTTAAAAAAATCCATTTTTTTTAAAAAATAAATTTCAGTTGTGATCTACTCATTTACTCGTTTTTATCAAAGTTCTTATTTCGAATTTTTGGAAGATTAGGGGAGTTTTTAAAAATTCACATAAATTTGAAATTCAAACTTTGATAAACGTGTGGATCACAACTGTTTAATAAAAATGTATTTTTATTAAAAAGGAAACAAGCTATAATTGAACACACAATACATGGCTGTATGTGAAATCTTAGGTGACTAGTAAATGACTTAAAATGTCTGACTTGTAGCCTTTTTTTTTTTTATGAAATGAAATGAATTTTTTACATTTTATCATTCAAAACACTGTTTCATCCACCATGTTTTGCCGTGTATTGGTACCTGTCATTTTAAATGCCAGTGCTAATAACCCTTGCAATATGTTATTAGAAATATGAGCCAATAAAAAATCATTTTTCTTAGTGAATTGGTTGATAGTTCCACATTTTTATAAGAAAATATCGACCTATATTTAATCTAGGCCAGGGTCACTTTTCTTTATCAGTGTTGATTTTTTTTTTTTTTTGAATGTGACTGATTCTCCGAATTGTCTGGTGGCCCTTTTAATCTATTTTAGCATTTCCTGATTTTACTAAAAATAACCAGTTCACACAGTTTAAGGGGACTTATTAAAATGCACATTCAGATCTTGTGCTGAACTCAAAACACTCCTGGACTAAGCATTCTATATGTCTCTCTGGTCAAGGGTAATCTGCTATCTTTATACTGAAAATCTCGAGCCACTGAAGTATTTATTTATTTTTTTAAATTAAAATGTTTATAGAGCAATAAATTAGGCTTCTAGTTTGGGAAAACAACAATTCATTGGTATATGGTTCTGTATTATTTTGTAACATATATTATAATATATATACACACACACAGATGGACACCAAATTATTGTTGAGTAACTCCTTTAGGTCACTATATTTAATAGTCTTATCAGTAAATGGAATACCTTTTATTCCAGATCGGATAGCACTTATATCAAGATGAATCCCCCACAGTGATTCCAATGATTTGCCCACACTTTGAATGTATGCTGTACAAAGAATCCTTATCTTTTATAAAACAAGTAATGGGGAAAGTGAAAACGTTATACACAGTGAGATATCTTTTACTGTTACCCACTATTTTACAAAACTCCAACAATGATTTTTATCAGACCTGTCTGTGTGTTCACAGAAATCAGTCAGTTCTCTGCCTGGTAACAAAAGAAATTTCAGGTCTTCGATGACTGTGAAATATAAACAAAAGCTCAAAAGGCCGGCTTTCCCTTTTTTCAGCCTGCTCCCCTATGCAGTCATAGATAGAGACATTTCTGCGGTTAAATTAAATAACAAAGTCAAAGGGAAAATGTTGTTTTTTCCTAAGGTGCCATCAATCTGAGTTTTTCAGAGTTTATAGAATAGAAATAGTATATTTTTGTTACAGTATATGTCCATATCTGTTTCACCTTTCTCTAGGCTGGATTGCCAGCTCTGCATTTTTCCTTTGTCTTGTGCAATATCATTTCCAGTTTGTACAAGGCACAATCATTTTTTTAAACCCTCAATGATTATAAATAGGATTGGTATAAAATATAAACAGGGAAATCATCTGAAAATTTGCTTAGTGTGATCCACTCAGATGGCTCCTCTGAACACAGAACATTAAGACAAAAGGATGTAGAGAAAGCTGCATTATTAGAATAAAAAGTGGGCTGTCACAAGTTTTTAAAAATCTAATTATGATCTAATTATTTTGAGTCTGGACTCTTGAGGATTAAGCAACATTGCATCTTACATGAGACATGTTAGGACGTGCACATGAATGAGTTGCAAGAAGAGTTTTTCACTTTTGTTGATGCTTTTATGTTTTTTCCTTTAAATTTTCTGCTTAGCCCTACTGCTTACTCCCCAAATCCTGCACAATTGCTGATTAAGGACTTGATCTGTAAGGTATCATAATTTTTTTTTACTAAGGAATAATAATAATATTAAAACTGCAAGTTAAGTAATATGGCTCTGAATTTGCATTATGCATTATGTTTGTATTATGGTATATATACAGTACAGATATCAGTTCTGGATGTAAAGTGAGTAGTTCATTATACATGTATGAACAAATATATATTTTTGCATTCATAGTTTTAACTGAAAAAAAGAAATAAAACTGAGACTCCTCTGCAAAAATTGCCTTTTTAACCCTGTAATCCAAATGCTGCATAATATGTTTCAGGTGTAAACCCTTTTTCAAGTATCACAAACATCCAAGTTTTTTGTTACTTATATATGTTTTTTGTTGTTGTGTGAGTGGATAGGGACTGTTTAAAGGACGTTTGTACCGTGTTTATCTTAGTATGTTTAGAAGATCATCAAAATGTGATTGCTTGCTATATAAAGATCCACTGACTGATATAGCTCGTAACCTGGCCCTCCACAATTTGTATGTCAATTTCATTTGAACCTGAGTGTCAGCATAGCCAGCCACCACATTTAAAATGTTGGGGTTATTTATCAAAATCCAAATTTATATGATTTTTTAAAATAAAAAAGTCAGACCAAGCTAGAATCCACTATTTGACCTTATTTATTATTTTAAAAAAAAGCACAATTTCATTTGATCGGGGAGAACTCGCTAAAATTTTACCAAATCGCTCAAAAATAGTTGGATTTTCGGGCTAATTACAGAGCAGAACACAGAAATGGGATAGCGACCTCTCCCACTGACTTATATGCAACCTCGGTAGACCTGAGATGGTGGATTTTCGGATTCAGACTTGGGATATAATAAATCTCTAAAAATTCCATTTTTTATTTTCCACTAAAAATCTTGATTTTATAGTTAAAAACCTAAATTTTTTTTGCATTTGGACTTTATTATATAACAATTATCACCTCTGTCCATGATAATACTATTCTGTAATAAACTATGGCGCATAAATAGATTGAGGTACGCAATATGGAAACACCCATTTATAAGCAAATATGCTGAGTAAAGATAACCTGTGTACATACAGTGCAGTTGTAATGTTTCAGTAGCCAGGCATTCTCTTTATTGCAGGTGATTTGTGAAAGACACATGCAGTATATACAGCCTTGCAGAACAAGTCAATCAATAAAACACATTGAAAAGTATTCATAGAAACGTGTCAGCATCTTATACTAAGATAGAGTTAAAGACAACAGTCAGGTTCATCTCATTCCTGCTTTTATACAAACTCTTCAGTTGTAGAAATTTCAGCAAAATATGAAAGCATTCCTTTTTCCCTCCCCATTTGAGATAAACTTTGTGGCCAGTAATTAAAGAAATTTGTAATCTATATTTTGAAAGTCCAGTGCTATAGCATAACATGAGGTCCTGGTTTCCCACCTCCTCCTAGAGTATACTTTTCTGATTCTCTCTGCTGGTTATACAAACATGAGTCTCATTCTCTGTTTAGAGAGGATGGAACACAATACATGTCTATTATATAATGAGGGAGAGAAAAAAGATTGGGACGAAGCCATTTTGTTCACCCAACAAATACAGCACTTTCTTATTGTGTCTGCTCAATCCAACTATGAATGGCATTATTGTGTCTGAGATTCTATTCATACTTCTCCCCACAAAACACCATCCCCCCACTCCTCCCTTTGCTGCCTCTCCTGGCCCCCCTCACAAGGTTCCTTGTGGCTCAGCCGGACTGCATGGATAAATTAATATGAATTTGAAAAGGGACTTGTTTTCTAGTGACATGTCCTCCTCACTTTCTCACGATAAGGGTTGTGGGGGGGGGGCGTATTGGTGGAGGAGAGGTGGGGGCTCAATAGTGTTTTAAAAACGTCTGTTGCAGATGAAATGTTTTCATGCTGGTATGGTATACATATTGTCATAAGAGAATTGGTCCAGCTGGTATCTGAGGCCCTACAAAATATAACATGCTGATGGTAACATTGTTATACTGTAGGCAAGAAAAATTATCATTTATGCGAAGCCAGGCTTTGTGGGGGCTGGGTTATAACTGGGATCATGGGATAAGGCATAATTCATTAGCCGATGCTGTGGGAATAAGAATATGTCTTATCAGCTATAGAATTGCATGAGTAACATAGACATATTGACATTATTTTAATGTAATTAGACACAAAAGGTAAATCATTTTGTTAAAAAGTTTGAAACAGTAAATACCTGTATAATATACAAAGACAGGTTATATATATATATATATATATATATATATATATATATATATATATATATATATGTGTATATATATATATATATATATAGTAGCAGCTGTTGAGGAGACAATGGGGTTATTTACTTAAACCCAAATTTTTCTGGTCAGAGTTTTAAAGGGCAAAACACCATTTTTTAGTGGAAAAACAAAACTTGAATTTTTCGTGATTTATTATACCCTGCTAAAAGTCCAAAAATACTCAAACCTGCCACCGTCATGTTAAAGTCAATGGCAGATGTCTCTTTCACAATTGGAAGATATCATGATCTGCGCTGGGTTACATAAGATAATCAGAAAAATTAGGGGTTTTCAGGTGATAACCTGAGTTTCTGGGCGTCAGATCTGAACATGATTTTATAGAGTGATTTTTTTTGCGAATCATTTTATTGATATATAAGGTAAAATTGTGGAGGGGAGTTTGTCGGAATTTTAGTAAATAAACCCTATATGTGGATTAAAACAAGAGGTTGCAAACAAAAGTTTTGTTGAACATACTCCTGACACTGACCATGGCCTAAGTCTCATGCTTTCAGGGCCCCCAAACCTATATTTTTGCCTGCACAAAATTTAGCCAGTTGTCAATGCAAGTATGTCTTCCTGTAATCAAGCCTCTCATTCTGCAGGTTTAATGAACAGAAGCATCCATTTATTTAATGTCCTTGAGTATCTCCAGTTTGACAGCATCACATTCTAATGATAATAATACACACCTTAAAAACCTCTTCTTTCTAATCTGAAGCACAGCACTGAGAGGGTATCAGCACCTCTTTGTATCTTAAGTACAAGATAAGACAGGGGGACATCCCTGTGGTTTATTGTGGCAAACAGGAAACACTACATTTTCTGAAAAGACACTGCAGTCACACCAATAAAAACAAGTACAGGTATGGGATTCCGTTTTCTGGAAACCTGTTATCCAGAAAGCTAGAAATGACGGTAAGGCAGTCTCCCATGGACTCCGCTTCATCCAAATATTTCCTTTTTCTCTGTAATACTAAAACAGTAGCATACAATAGTTTAAAAGACTATGGCTTTATGGTGGTGGTGCTCTATCCAGAAACCTTGCTGCTTGACTTGGTTCCCTTATTCCATATAGTGAAGAAGTAGGATGGCACACGCTGTTGCAATTGCGCTAAAATATAAGTGTTTTATTTGGATCTCAAACACAACGTTTCGGAGGTACAACCTCCTTTATCAAGTGTTCTTGATAAAGGAGGCTGTACCTGCGAAACGTTGTGTTTGAGATACAAATAAAACTTGTGTTTTAGCACAATTGCAACAGTGTGTGCCATCCTAATTCTTCACTACATGGAATAGTTAAACAGTACCTTGTAATTGATCCAAACCAAGATACAATTAATCCTTATTGGAGGCAAAATCAGCCTATTGGGTTTATTTAATGTTTACATGATTTTTTCTACCTGTACTCTAGAGATTGTCTTGTAAACCCCACAGTTGGCTAAATATTTACCTACTCTGGGTTCTGCTAACAAAGCCTTGCAGTAAATTGCTAAATGAGTTTATACCACCTTCAGAAAACAAATCTGCCATAACATGCAAAGTATCATCAAAAATGAATGCAAGTTGCTGTTCAACAATATTATGCAATATTTAAATCAACTGTAGTTTGTAAGCTCCACTGGGGTATGTGAATGATGTATAATATCTACAAAGACTGCAGAATATGTTGGAGTTTTATTAAATAAAACATAATAACAAAGACATGAATGTATACGTAACATCAAGCTGTGCTGCAATATCTGCTGTCCAGGGTGCTGAACAGCAGATATTGCTGCACTTGTTTCCATCTTCCTCCATACACACTTCCCTAATGAAAATCCCCCTCAAATTCTCCTTATCCTTAGACTATCAAGGGAAAAAAAGAATATAAGGGAATGTTGAGCATGTGCATGTTGAGCTCTCCTTTAAATTATAAGTCTGAATGTTATAGAGCCACCTATTCTGAGCAGCTTCAGTTTGTTTTTGTAACTTCTTCCTCAAATAATTGTAAATATATCTTATGCTCTATTTTTCTTATTTAGATTTGAATTTTTGTGTATTTTTCCATTTTAGAAGAAAGGGAATTTAAGACAGAACAATGATGAGAAAACATGTTATAAATCTGATGACAAAGGGAAGAATATTACAACGAAATGTATTGTCATTACAAGAATCCCATAACTGCCTCACAATAAATAATAAGTGAGGATTAGCAAAGAGAATCCGAAGAAGAGATCAGAAGAGAGTACTTTGATTCAGTTGAAAAGTGTCGCCAGACTGAGAACTGGGAAGCTTGATGGGCAAAGGGTTATTATGACCAGTACGATGGGTGAACAATTTGGACTTGATAGGCAAGCAGACTGGAGCTCAAATACTAAAGAAGACAAGCCAAGGGAGCTGCATTCTTTTCACATTGATGTTGATCCACCGATAAGGTAGGGGAATAGTTTTACTTGATTATTGTTATTAATAAGCAGAAATATGTTAAACATATCTGAAAGTGGCCAGTCACACAAAACCAGAAAAACAATAAGCCAGTCTGGATGTCCACTATTCCTATAATCATCTCAACTTATGCCACTATAGTAATGCACTTAGAGACCTTCTTTTGGCTACATCTATCAGGTCATACTGCCTTTGAAGTGGTCAGGGTATCCAGAAACTAGGACACTCTGCATTATACAGTCAAATCAGAGCACAGCATTCTTTCGCATCATCCTGTTTGGGCAGGTGTTGTTAAAGTTGATAATATTATTTAAGATAATTTATTATTGCTGAATAACAGTAAATTCTTACATCACAAGTAGGGATGGGGGAATTTGACCCATTTAATTTCGCCAAAAATTGGCCGGCGGCGAAACATTGCAGATGGCCATTAAAGTCTATGGGCATCAAAAAAAATTTTTGCGAATTTTTTTTGACGCGCGTCTTTTTTTTTTGACGCACACCGCCATACAAGTCTAATTTTTTCGCCGAAACAAGGTGAAAAAATTCGCCCATCACTAATCACAAGTTTACAGATAGCTGGTCCAATGTGTATAAATGTTGGACAGCTCTGCTGTAGATTGTGTTTGCCAAACAGTAGACTCACTGAGTAAAATTAAGTGTGTTCACTCTGCTCCATTCAGTGAATGGATTTTGGCAGGCCTTGAGACAAACACAGAGCGAAGCGACACTCACTAGCTCAGAAATGCAGGAAGCAGCACTGTGCTATCATACAGCATGTAATGAATCTGGACGCTGCTGTCCTCATTTCATCAATAGCAGATCTTTAGTGCACCAGATAGAGCTGCTTATACAGCCCCAAGTTATTTATTGCCTCTACTTAAAACTGAAGAAAAAACTTTTTGTTTTGCAACATAGTATCACGTTAAATAAACTTCCATCATGACCCATCTGTGTAGCATATTTAGCCATCCTTAATAATGGATAAGTTGCATGTAGATAATTATAAATTACGTTTAGCTTGCTTCTATACACAAGGCCAGATTAACAAAGGCACCCCCCCCCCACACTGCCTGAACAGTAATCTCTACAATTACCACCTGCATGTTCTGCACAAATGTAAGGTAAAGGGGATACATATGTCATGTCCTCTTTGTAAATTATATCCCCCAACCTAACTGTAATTGACACTTATTTGGAGCACAAGGTAAACACTGTGAACCAAAGAGTAACAGGAAGACAGGTGTATATTTTAAATGATATCTCCCAAAATTATTAAAAATTGCCATCTATGATAACATCCAAAAATAACTGAATTTGATCATTTAGTTACACAGCAAAATGGCAAATCACATACACCATTTGCCAACGGTGCATCATAAAGATGCCGGGGCTCCTTTGCTCCTTTATAAACATTGGGCAAATTTGCCTCTACAATTACTGCATGTTCTGCACAGACCAGGGTGATTAGTACAGCTGAACTAGATTTCAGAAATTCAACTTTATTATCAGCTTTAGTTTGTCTTGCATTTTACTCTATTAAACTATGAACACATCTAATGTATTTTTTTTCTTGGCATAAAAAGAAAATCATTAGTAGGCCACAAGAAGAACATAACGAAGGTTATAGGGAATGGGACAACAGGGTAAAACATTGAGGATTTTTTCCCGATAGCAGAGATTGAACTAATAAAATGGCCGAATTATAAAATGGAGGTGGCCTGAGAACAGACACTTTCTCTTCATTACAAGCTGCCTTCATGTGTTGTTTATGCAAATAGGGCTAATTTGATTTGAATATTATAATTACTATCCATCCCTCAGTCAAGTAGAAATTCCCCCTTTCTTTACTGAAATCATTTGGGATTTTTTTTGTGTGCAGGAGGCGTAATGTCATAATAATTCTCCTTTATGCAGCAGACTACCAGGAAAGGTTCTCCTGAATTAAGGGAAGGCCATCTCCCACAGAGTCTATATCGAGCAGATAATTCATTTTTTTTCTTTTTTGTCTGTAATAATAATAATAAAACTACCTCCAATTCCAACATTTATGGATTTGGGCAAAAATCATCCACAAAACATTTAGCTGAATGTCAAACCAAATCCTAGCCCTCATTAGCTTACTAAAACGGAGAAAAAATATATTTGAATAATAGAAATGTCAGTTTCAGATGTCCCAAACTCTAACATTTTGTGGCTTTTAGGGTTTGTATTTGTCTCTGCCAAATCTGAATCCTGCAAAAAGTGCTGGAATTTTGCAGAATCCCAAACAAAACCTTAATTCAATGCATCCCTACTATGACTGACTGTTATGACCTCATTCACATTTTACCATGACAGTTCAATACAATATAAAAAGTGAAGTTCATGTCTGCTTATGCATTCTCTCCTGATTTACAGTGGACTGCATTTGAACACTATGATTTTTTTTCTTGCCACATAAATCTTCTCCCATATATGTTCTCTGTAGAGATCCCCCTAAAGGATCGCCCCACCCCCCCCTTCAAATAGCACCACAGTGAATATCCACCTTGCTGAATATTGTCATTGCCCCCTAAGGGGACAGCAGGAGATTTGCTCTCTACAAATCCAGAAGGCCCTTCTATGCCCACAGCCCAAAACTGACCTAGAAACCACTAGACTTGTTTAGCACAAATTCTGCAGACCTTATGGACTATTTCTGTAAAATGTGCAATTATTAATAGGAGTAAATTATATATATATATATATATATATATATATATAAATATATACATATATATATATATATCTATATATATATATATATATATATATATATATATATATATATAGAGTTGCTGCAAAAACATATGGGACCAAGATATTTTTAACATTTTTGGATTTGTCACAGAAAAATGCGACTTTTTTGCATTTGACACCTGACACCACAACATTCAGATTATTGTACAAAACCCAGCACAGATCAGGATATTAACGGGACATCTGCCATTGACTTCTACATGAACTCGGCAGGTCTGAGTTGGAGTACTTTTTTATTCTGACTATTAACACCATTGGGCTTTAATAAATCTCGATAAAAAAGGAGTTTTGTTTCTACCAAAAAATTGTGTTTTTACACTACAAAAAATTGGACTTTAATAAATAACCCCCTTGTTTTAAAATCAAGCCATTGTTGTGATAATCTTGAAAGGAGTACAATTGCTCATACTTTATTTTGTCATAATTCCCTTGTCTACTAAGTTAAATATGGCAGAATAAATGTCTAAACTATTTTGCAGCTTATTTAAAATAATCAAAAGTGAACTTTGCTTCTCTGTGTGACTGTGAATCTGTCTACGGTGTTTAGAGGAAAGGGGCAGGAATACAGAGTTAATCACTTGGGCATTGTCTTCAGTCAGATCTCATTCTCTGAAACCCAAATGAATATAATGGCAATATAAGTGGAGTGTTTAATTTTTATTTACAAAGGTGTTTATACTGTGGGATTCAAATGTTGCTCTATGTGCCAGCAGTACAAGCAGTTTTTAAAAATCCTATATGGAAAGCAAACATTGCAAGGAATTTAAAAAAAATTATGCTGCATTTCCTTTCAGTGTCGCTAAAAAAATCACCCATGTGCCATTGTACATTGCCCTGAATATGCCCTATGGGAGACAGAAGCAACACAACCATGATACCTGCAGATAATGATACAATTGCATTACCTCTTTGATCATGTTTTCCATTTTATAGGAGTGGTACAAAAGCCATAACGGCTTCACTACAGGTTGAAGTGAAAATTCGCCAGAAACATCATCAGCAGGGACATTGACAATTTTCTAATAGGTGTAGACGACAATTCGCTAATGAAAGAGACCATCGCTAGTTTCACGCCCTATCATCAGGTGAATTTTTGCTTAACTTTTATCTTTTAAGGATTTTGGTGTTAACATTTGTTTCCCAGCTAATTTTAGGGGCATGCCACATTTGTTTTAGGATGGGCTCATCTCTAGGACATTAGAGATTTTCTTTATTTTGCTTACTTGGACATTTGTAATAATAAGTGGCCACTTCAAGCATTTGCACCAACATCTCAAATAAAGACATGTATACAACCTATATGTACACTCTATTCAAATTGACCTAAGCATAAGAGTACTTACGACATTTCGCTAGGCAGAAATTAATGCTAGCGAAAGATTGCTATGAAATGGTTAAGCTGAAGAATTAACGGTAGCGAAGCTTCGCCAGCGTTCAGCTGCCCAGACGCAACTTTTAATGAATTAGCATAGTGGTTGCAAATTTTCGTCTGGCGAAGTGCAGTGAAATGTGGCAAATTTGCCTAGTGAATTTCCTCCATACAGTCCAAAATACCTGTAGGGGTGGTAGAGTGTTCCAAAAGAAATCAAAAATAATTTTCAGTTTGTAACATTTTGGTATTTGGTCCCATATGAATAAGTTATTTCACAGTTAACTTTAAATTGTTTAGCAGAGGCTCTCTAAATATATTACTCTTCTGCTTGGGTTTGTTGGTACTTTTTTGTGATTAATTCCTTTATGTGCTTAATTAGACTGTTCCATTCAGATATGATACACAACTTTAACTCCAAAAAAACCCAAACTTTGAATATGCATAATAGTGTAAGGAAGAAAATGTATGAATTTAACCCAGCTATGGCTCAGAGTACACCAATTTCATGTCAGAAGGGAGGATGGTCAGCATCGGACACTGATCAAGATTCTGCTGGTGGAGTGGAGGAAAGTTTCATGCATGTAAAGGAATTTTACTCTTTTGTGTGAAACAGATGTTTTATAGAAGGTTATAGGAGTCTGAGGTTCTTAGCAGTATATTTGATGGATGTTGAATGGATGGTGGTGCTAATAATTCAGAGGAGAACAAGATGTAAAAAGGGAGTGTGAAGGTCCTTGGGGGAAGATTCTAAGGTGAGTTTGACTGACTCAAGTTGGGATCTAATGCTGTAAGGGAGTAAATGGTATGATGTTGCTGCATGTGATATGATTCTGCTAATGAAAGGGAATTTGAAGGAGGAATACTGTTGCAGTAGTATTCTCCACTGACTAGTTTGTCTGCTGAAAGGAAAAGAATCTTTGATTTAATCCTAAACTCAGTGTGAGCACATCACAATCTTATAGGCTTTTTGAGTCAAGATGGGTTCAGCACACACCCTACAGCTATTCACCAAACAGCTCTATTTTTTACCTTTGGCTGTTGACTAACTTCATCAGAGTTCAGAAGAAGGCATCAATGCAACAAACTGATGCAAGGATTACATACCTCATATGAAGCTTGAGAATCATATTAACCTTTGGTATGCTCATAAAGTAAAGCAGAATAGCAGGGTGGTATCAAACCATTATGTGGAATCAAGTAGATAATACAAGCTGTTTTATTCTACAGATGCCTGTAGTGTGCACCAGACAAGGGGCTGATTTAGTAACACAAAGCCTTATTCGTTAGGGGGTAAACCTATATTTTAGGAACACCACTGTCAGGGCATGTATCAACACTGGAAAAAATTTGCCCATGGCAACTGATCTTATGGTTGCATTCATTGTTCTACCTGGAGCTGAAAGCAGTCAATCACTTCTTGGTTGCTATGGGTTACAACCAATTTGCAAAGTTGCCCGTGATGATAAATGAGCCCCACTGACTTCAGTATTTGCACGTTTTCAGTGGCCCTTGGGGAAAAGAATAGCACCGCCTTCTTACTGAGACTTAGGGGCACATTTACTTAGCTCGAGTGAAGGATTAGAAAGAAAAATACTTCGAATTTTGAAGTATTTTTTTGGCTACTTCGACTACGACTTCGAACGATTAGAACTAAAAATCGTTCGACTATTCGACCATTCCATAGTCGAAGTACTGTCTCTTTAAAAAAAAACTTCGACCACCTACTTCGCACCTAAAACCTACCGAGCACCAATTTTAGCCTATGGGGAAGGTCCCCATAGGCTTTCTAAGTAATTTCTGATCGAAGGAAAATCCTTTGATCGATGGATTAAAATCCTTCGAATCATTCGTTTCGAAGGATTCAATCGTTCGATCAAGTGATTTTTCCTTCGATCATTCGATCGAACGAATTGCGGTAAATCCTTTGACTTCGAAGTCGAAGGATTTAACCCTCGATATTCGACCCATAGTAAATGTGCCCCTTAGACTTGCACAGTAGAGTAACATTTTTCAATTTGACTCTACCGCACAAGCATAAATCTATGCAAGAAATATAAGATGGTGGCATAGCAATCTTTTTCCCCGTGCCAGTAGCCCCAGCCCGGTGAAAAAGTACACAAAAGTACAAAAGTGCCTAACATTACCCTGGTGTAGCTTTCTTAGTCATTTACATTGCATCAATGCATTAACCCATAGTGACTCAGATCTTAAAAGACATGTAAACCTCCCACACAAACATTGAATCACTGAAGAGCCTCTTTGAAATATCTTAATACCTGCCACTCTGGTTGTTGAAAGGTTAATAGGCTGCAGCATCCCCTAAATCACTTCTGCTTCTGCTCCTCTAACCCACTCAGCCCCCTCTCTCTGAAATTTCCTTTGGCTGTTGGCTTATGAGCATGCCCAGTTCTTCTCAACTCAGATTACTTAACACACTCTCCAGTCTAACAGCCAGTGAAGAGATAGCATCGCTGTTTCCCATAAAAACTCTGCTCTAGTTGTCTACTCCTATTTTTAAATTCTGCCTGTGTAAGCCTGCAGTCTTTAAATTGTATGAACTTTACATTGCATATGTGCTGTTTGCAGATATAAATTCACTGATGATTTGTCAGAGGGAAAATGGCCCCCTGGGTGAAAGCTGCTATTTCTTTTAGGAAAATGTAATGACACTGACAAACGGAGGGATATATGCAGTACAAATAATGCCATTTGGATGGGGGAGATGTGCCCAACTCATATACATGGTAGAAAAATGTAGGCTTTACATGTCCTTTAATTTCATTTTCTAAGAGGTAGCGATTAGAGTAATTAAAACCAATTGTTGATTCGTTTTAATTAGTCCCTTAATTTCATTTTTTAAGAGGTAGTGATTAGAGTGATTAAAACCAATTGTTGATTAGTTTCAAATATAGTGATGCAGTTTTTTTGCCAATGTTAGTAAATCAGAGCCAAAATATCTATACACAAAGTCACTATTTAGCAACACTTCCAGATGGTAAACCACTGCTCACAGAAAAGAAAAAAACCCTGTAAATATAAATCAATATGGGGTACAATTCAGTGTGTAGTAAAACAACAGTTCCAATTACTTTCTTGGGGTCATTGCAGATACTGGTGCACTGGCTTGACCAGTTATTGGTGTTTACACACAGTAGTTTATGTTCTGAATGTAATGTCATGTCTCTGGCCTTCTCATCTTTATAACATATTTTCATCTGCCAAGTAATCTTCATTACAAGGAAAAACATAAGTGTAATTAATATTTCATTTGATGTTATTATTTGTTCTACAGAAGAAAATATTGAGCATTATATTGGTTAAGTTCTTTTCACTAGACAACTATTTGGATGTTTAAAATGCCCAGTGGGAGCAATGATCACAGAGCAGTTATCTCAGCTGAGCAATACATCAGTCTCTTTTGAGAATCAATTGCCAGACAAAGCCAGAGTGTCAGATACCATTTTATTTTGAAGTCTGTGTGGGAAGCACACTACACAGATTGTTTGCGTGGCTCTCTCTGCAGCACCGTGGCACAATGCCTTCTTTCACCGATTTTTAGCACCCTCCAAGCCACAATAATCACCCAGATTGTGGTCAGCAGTCTTCATATACCCAGTGTCTTCAGCTAAACACTGCTGTGTACTCTGCCATAAAGGTGGCTGTACACATACCAATAATGTAGAAAATATGCATCGTGCATATAGTCCTGCCGAGACTGACCATGTATTACTGATATTGGTCAGATTGGAAATTCTGCCAATGCACCATGTCAGCAATTTAATTGTGCCCCAGCTCCTTTTCACCTGCTGCCATTGCTCCTCTTCACTTTTTACCTTTGTAATTGTTCTTGCAGCATACTTTGTGTGGGCCCCCCTTGTACACTCTCTGTCCAATCAGCTTTTGTACTGATCAGGAGGACAGGGTACATGGTTGGTCCATGTATGGCCACCTAATTGCTCACCAGAGCTAGCTAGCTACATCAGATATGGCCAATGGCCTTGTGTCTAATATTGCAATCAGTATTAGACATGAGGAAATTAGAAGTGACAATTTCCTATGTTTCTTCTTACCTCCTAAAACAAAATCTGGTTTCTAATATCTAGCATGTAACAGCTATATAGGTATAACACATATTCTATAACATGCATGAGGCAGGGGTAAATGCCATACATACAACAAAATGTATTTTGAGCACCTACTCTACGCAGAGTGTGCAGCAGTGCTGTTAACAACTTGCACACCTAGATCTTGACATAACATAATTGATTGTATTATGTCAATTAACATGACTGATCTTTGAAATATAATCACAAAAAACACATAACTAAAGTCAGTTGATAATGTTACTGTTAGCTAAATTATGCACTTCATAATTGTCATGTAAAAACGTAAATCCATACAAAAAATCTCTTGTGGTTCATAAATTCCATAGATCGGCCTACTTTCAATTTCACAGCTTTTTGTTTTTGTCACAGGAGCGTCTGAGTATAATTACTATATAGTAGGTGATTATTAATACTGCATAGAGTGACTACAATTATCTGACTGGCAAATGAGGGGAATATATATATATATATATATATATATATATATATATATATAATTTTTATTGGGTTTGGAATGGTTAGATGATTGCCATCAAATAATGTAGTTTAAAGTAATTATATACCTCATTTATAAGCGAGGTAACTTTTACTACATTTCTCTACACAGTTCAGTGGTAGCTTTTACTACATTTCTCTACACATTCAGTGAAATAGATGTGAAAATGTATTCTGCACATACAGTGTATTGCATAATTATCTGCATATTCACATATAAGTGGCAATGCTATACTCCTTGATAAAAGGATATACGGTAATCAATGATATGGTGCCCCCAGCGGCAAAGCAGTGGCAGCAAGTTGGCACAGCTTACACAATCATTTTGAATTAATGCTTTCTAAGAAACAATATTATAATATTTTACTCAGCAACAAAAGCCTGAATAACTTGTATAGTTGTAAGAAAATGTTACTGTGCAGCATCAACAGAGATTATAATAAATCATAAAAAACATAATATAGAAGCAATTTAGAATTTTGAATTTGTATAGTAATGCAGATGAGAAGACTCACCAAAAGGACATATTTAGGAAGAAAGCAAAGACAGAGTTTATAGTTCATGTGGAATGTTTGGAAACCTACAGAGAAATTTTGTCAGATAAGATGAAGGTCTTCCCGAAGACGGCCTCAGTTGGAGCGCCGAAACGTTGAGCAAGAATAAACTTTCACTTGGCTTTTGAGACACGAAGTCCTTGGAGTGCGGTTTGTTTGTTTTCTATATATATCTATATATATATATATAGATATATATAGATATATATAGATATATAGATATATAAAACAGCATTATAGATAGCCGTGCAGCAAATCTTGCACTTATATTTGAGCTAAATAAGTAGCCATTTAAAAAGGCAATATGAAGAGATAGTGTCAGTTTTCCACGGGCAGTTAAATATTGGATTTATTCAGATAAAATAACTCCAGTACTGTAATTTTATATCTGCCATTCCCAGGCCCATAAATAATATTCAGAGAAAGAGTTTTGCAGGCACGGCGAAAGAGAAAGATGTGTGTGAATGTGGCTGTCGGTATCTAGCCAGTCATCCATCTGTGCTGTAAGGCAGTGAAAGAGACCCTAGGGGTGGCCAGTGGGGTTAGAGGTCACCAATACTTTGATGTTAGGAATACCTAATAAGTTGCTATTGCCAGTAAGAAAGGAGTACATTGCACATAGTCGACGTAACCTGCACAAACTGATTTTGTGGAGCAGCTTAGGAAAATGGGAAGTAATAATCAAGGTGTTTGAACTCCATAAGCAATGGGCATAAGGCCCCTCTGGCAGGGAAATCATCTAATATCTCTGTCATTTTTATCTTATAATTTACCAGATATATACATTACAAGTACTGACAATTTTAGTTCAGTAAACCTGTGCTACCATGTATTTATTAATAACTGTGGTTTCACACACAGAAATCTGTAGGAGTACGCATACTGCTAGGATAACTATTAATATATTAATATTAATTTAAAGATAGTTCAGCAAACCCTGTGAATGCAGGGGGACCCAGGAGTGTAGAGAGCCAAGTAAGAATGTAATTAATGAGCAATTTCTTTTCAATGGTTTTTATTTACAGTTTTAAAACTTCAAGGTGGATATCACAGTAAGAAATATGTATTATTATATTCCAGCAATCAATTTGCAGAGCAATTTTAATAAATCGTAATAAACAGGTGAACTTACTGATGTTTTGGGGCCCTAAATTGAATTTGCTATGGGACCAAGTAACATCAGTTACACCAGAGATAATCACCCATTTTTATTTAGTAATAACCCAATAAACAAAAAGCAGGATTAAAGAATTGGCAGCAAGACTAGGGCTCCCATTTGTAAGGGAGAAGCAGTTAAATAAATAATTCAATTCCCAGTATGCATACTGGACTAAAGGCAAAAATGCCTATATTTACAAAACATAAAAGGTTTATGGTTGAAGCTACAGTGGTGCTGATGTTGTGGCCATATCTAGGTCCTTGGACATAAGGTGACATAAAGCTGCTAATTCACAGGGGCATGTGGGATATAGTTGGATAGAAGTAATGGGATTGGTGATTTTTGGTGACTGTGTGAAATAAAGAGGTGACCTTGTGCCAAATCTTGCAGTGATACTAATGCATGCCAGGCAAGAAGGAAAAACAAGCTTAGTTGCTATGAATAGGTGTAGTAGGGATTTGATTTTTTTTTATTTGAGATCTTCCTCTATACAAAACAAACAGGATTATGTGGTGTTATAGTTTCAGAATTCCTCATCCCCACGTTGAGAACTTGCCAGCTGTGTCAATATCCACTGCCATATTTGGAATGGGAATATAGATGGAGGATAGGGTCGTGAGGAAAAGAATGAACTATGTGCATCTTTCTTCCTTTGTACTATGAGTCTCCAGCTTCTGACCATTATTGTTGAGCCACAGGGGGTACATTGAAAGCTGGGAATGTTTTAGAAAGAAATACTTAAAACCATTAAGTCTGTGCTGTGGCTTGTTTTTTGATTGTTTTTGTGTGTGATCAGTTGTCTTATTTTACAGCTCCTAGAAAAGCGGTCAGTCAGGCCACATGTGACCAAAATTGTGATCAAGATACTTGGCAGTATC
This sequence comes from Xenopus petersii, assembly GCA_038501925.1. Taxonomy (NCBI): domain Eukaryota; kingdom Metazoa; phylum Chordata; class Amphibia; order Anura; family Pipidae; genus Xenopus; species Xenopus petersii. The sequence goes on from CM076673.1 coordinate 106,141,217, forward strand.
AGTTTTACTTATAGTTAGCCATTATTTATAAAAGACCAATTAGTGCAGAGATTATTCAAAAGATTCCCTGCCCCAGTGGAGCTTACAGTCAAATATCCATAATACATTCACACAACACATTAATTAGGGTAAGATTCTCAGAAGCCTATCAAACTATGTTTATGTTTTGATGTCTGGTGAAAAAAGCATGAGGAAAACCTAGAAACCCCATGCAGATAGTGCCAAAAATGAACCATGGAAACCAGTGCACTGCAACACCATGCTCATACTCCACTTTAGTACTCTTTAATTATGACACTAACAACACAGCAGAAGAAGGCAGTCACCCAAGAGTGATTTGTAAATGTGAACAGCCAAACCCAGGCCAGTGCTCCCTGTTATCAGGGGTCTTAGGCCACGTGATCATAAATTGTATACTTATTTATCCTTATTCAGTTTCAACAGATCAACTTTGATGCAAACATTCACATAACAATCTGTATAATTGGACTCCCACAGTGTTATACATGCTTCAACACTTTTTAGCATTCAGACTTTAATAAATTACCCCCAAAAAGTATGTTAACGGGTTGGATGTATGAACCCTATCATACAGCATCTTTTTTAAACATATTCTTATTAAGATTTCTCTTCCATTGAGCTGTTAGCATTGCTGACATTTGAACGATTAAGGTACTAAAGCTGGCCACACACAGGGAGATCCGCTCGTTTTGGCGATGTCCCCAAACGAGTGGATCTCTCCCTGATATGCCCACATTGAGGTGGGCTGAGGTGGGCTGATTCAATTGTGGGCCCTAGGGCTCAACGATCGGATCACAATGCAGTCCATACGGGCGGACAGATCGTGGGACTGCAGCAACTGACAGATGCAGCCGCGATCTGACGGGATTTTTTAACCTGGCCAGATATCGATTGGGGAAACCTGTAGGAGTGCCCCACACACAGGGGCCAATAAGCTGCTGCTGTCGGTAGCTTTTATTGGCCCGTGTATGGGGGCCTTAATGCTCTGATTGCTTAAAGATAATTTAGCTCTGTGACTTAATGCTCTTAATGGCAACTTTGATTCTAGCTATGTTCAAGTAAAAGTTACCTCCACGTTGTCAAGCAGCAAAAAAGAGACTGCAATAGATACACCCATTGCAAAAAAGCAGCCTCTGGTATGCATTAGTTTGTTGTATACAACTGTCTACTTGTTCACACAAGCTTGCTAGTCAGTATAAATAGATGCACATAGGTTTGCGTGTTGCAAAACAATTATTTCAAGCAAAACACTAGCACAGGACCCATTGTGTATCTTTAGTATAAATATATGTGGACTGATATCATGTTTATATTTAATATGTATTGGGATTACCAATATTAGTTTCTGCAGAAATCATATAATCTCACTACTGTTTTGTGTCCCCCACAGAGTGAACAACTGCGTGGGACCTGGATTTCATATAAAACAGCAACTCTGCTACAAGATCAAGAAAGCAACATGGTATCAGGCATTGTAAAGAATACATTTATGTAAAGCTATGGCAGGATTTATTTAACAGTGACAACGGATATAGAGAGAGAAGTAATTGGAGGGGTTTTTGATACTAAGCCTTCCCTGTGGAGTCATTTAGGGGAGGAGTATGAACCAACTGGAAGCAGCTTCTGTTAATGCAACAGGTAGAGTGGGCCTCAGGGGTAAGCGAATTAGTTATAGAAAAAGACTATATGAATGCAGGACATTTGGAAGATTTAAAGAGAAATACGTTGAAGCAAAAACATGAGCTTTACAAAGGTTATATAGAACAATATTATATATTATAATATAAGGAATTAGTAAGGTTATAGCTACTGAAAAAAATTTGTAGAGAGAGGATCATAGAGACTAATTTTATGGAGCAATTGGGGCAATTATAGAGAAGGAGAACATAATGGTGGAGTTACAGTATATACTGTAAAACTAAAGTTAAATCAGTGTTTCTTAAACTCTTATATCTTGTCATCCATGATATTTTTGGAAATCTGTCCAAAAATCTGGCAACCCACGCACTGGTTACAGGCAAGGGCAAGGAAAATGATTTCAGGAGGAAGAGGTTCATTTTTTTGGAGCAGAAAGTTTAAAAACTAAAAAAAAAATTGCATGCCAAAAGTTGCAGAAGCAGTTGCATAAGAACCATTCTCTGAAGACATATGATAGTGAATGTATTTAGTATTCAACCCCCTCATGGAATGACCAACTTTTCCTAGTCATTGTAATCCATCATGGACCTCCTACTATATGAATGTTCATCTCTACCCAGTTCTTCGGAAAAGAACCACAGCTTACAAGTGATTTCATGATTTTAAGGGGTCTAAGACAAGGATAATAGCCTGCTATCAATTCTTCTTGGTCTGAGATATTAATAAAAATATCAGAGTTAATTGCTTAGTTACGCTAATCTATTACTGTTATGCATATATTCGTTCCTATAGATGCTATGGTGTTATAGGTTTCTAGGCCACAAGGATTGAAACACCAAAGTAAGAGAATGTACAATATGGTGTCAAGTAGCTAAGTGTTTTGGAACATCCATAAATCTGTAAAGAGAGCCATAAACCCAATAGGAGTTTTGGTATACACAAGCTAAGCATCAGCAGGGGAGCATCTGCTCTAATGACAGGGGTAGGAGCTGATTCATTAAAGTAATTGTCATTGTTTACAGCCATGTTGCTATTCTGAGTAACTTCTTAAAATAAAAGTCTAAATTAAAATAACAATCTAAACCAAGTAACTGACATTGTTAGCTTTTGTTTCCCTACAAGAGGAAAACAAAGAAACCAAAGCTTCTTGTGATAAAGGTAAAAAGGACAAGTGGGAGAAAGGATCAATTCACACACGTACTTCCTTAGATTTTTAATGAATGAGGAATTGATTTTGTGCGGAATGCCCTGTGCATCTTGAGGAACTTGCACAGAAAATAGCATTAACATATAATGGTAAATAGAGGTTATATTCAGATTAACTTAGTTTTGTAATAGTGTTGAGCAAAATAGTCAAAATGGTAATATAAAAGTTATTTGTTTATGTGTTTTAAATAAGTGTAAGCTATCGCTTAAATGGTTGGTTCTAGGGTTGCCACCTGGCCGGTATTTTACCAGCCTGGCCAGTAAAAATGATAGCTGATCCCAATGACTATGAAGATTTTCATTCATCCAGGTCATAGTATATCTAGTATAGGTCAATCTAAAAAAACAACTGGACTTGCTGAGTAATCAATGAAGACGTTTCACTACTCATCCGAGCAGCTTCTTCAGTTCAACTGACTGGTGTGGGAACTTCTCGGCATATAAACTCTTCCACTAATCCATTTACAATGGCACATTGTAACTCTTCAAAGAGGTGACAACTGAAGAAACTCACAGAGGTGTTGATTCTGTGTAGTTGTGATAGGATTATCCAATGTGTCATGCAACTCCTAGATTCAGGTGTTACTTGTGAGAGTTGCATGAATGGATGTGTGAAGTGTTCTGAATCCGCCGGGGTACAGATGTTAGAACAGCATTGTAGGAGCCCCACTAAGACCCATTGTCAGCAGCATAAATTCAGTGACATACAGCATTGCAAAATTCTTGGCTACCATCTTAGCCCCGTTGGTAGGCAATACAGTGCATCATATCCAGAATGCCAAAGAGTTTGTAACCAAGATTCACGGCGTTACACTAGAGGCAGAAGAAACAATGGTATCATATGATGTCACTTCTTTGTTCACATGTATACCTACTACAGAGGCGATTGAGACTGTAAGAAATCGACTGCAACATGATAACACCCTCAGCAGCAGAACGAAGCTCAGTCCCAACCAAGTTTGTTTGTTGCTAAATTTGTGCCTTAACACCACATACTTCAAGTACAAGAACCTTTTTTATAGACAGAAACATGGCTGTGCAATGGGTTCTCCAGTCTCTCCCATTGTAGCAAACTTGTACATGGAGGAAGTGGAAAGGAGGGCCTTACTTACTTTCCAGGGAACTACACCGACCCACTGGTTCAGGTATGTGGATGATACTTGGGTTAAAATCAGATCCAATGAAGTGGCGGCCTTCACAGAACACATTAACTCAGTGGACAATAACATCAAGTTCACAAGGGAAGATGTCCATGAGAACAAACTTGCTTTTTTGGACTGTTTGATATGTATCCAAGAGGGGGGTAACTTGAAGACGGAAGTATACAGGAAACCCACTCATACGGATCAATATCTGTTGTTTGATTCCCACCATCCACTGGAACACAAACTGGGTGTCATTCGAACCCTGCACCATCGGGCGGAATGTGTGGCAACTGATACAGAGTCCAAAGACAAAGAGCAAAAACATCTAGAGGAGCTTTGAAAGCGTGTGGCTACCCAGACTGGGCCTTTGTCAAAACAGCAGCAACCAAGCCCAACAGGAACACCAATAGAAATAACCGCCCGGAGACACATAGTAGGCGAAACATAGTCATCCCATATGTAGCTGGAGTGTCAGAGAAACTCAGGAGGATTTTCAACAAACACCATGTCCCTGTGTTTTTCAAACCTAGCAACACACTGAGACAAAAACTGGTACACCCAAAGGATCAAACACCAAAAGAAAAACAAAGCAATGTGGTATACGGAGTCCAGTGTAGCGAGGATTGCACAGATCTATACATCGGGGAGACAAAACAACTGCTCTCCAAACGAATGGCTCAGCACAGGAGGGAGAACTCTACAGGGCAAAACTCAGCTGTCTTTCTACACTTAAAAGACAAGGGACACTCCTTTGAAGACAGCAAGGTCCAAATCTTGGATAAAGAAGACCGCTGGTTTGAACGAGGCGTGAAAGAGGCGATTCATGTCAAGGTGGAGAGACCATCTCTGAACAGAGGTGGGGGCCTTCGACACCACCTGTCTGCTACATACAATGCTGTTCTAACATCTGTACCCCGGCGGATTCAGAACACTTCACACATCCATTCATGCAACTCTCACAAGTAACACCTGAATCTAGGAGTTGCATGACACATTGGATAATCCTATCACAACTACACAGAATCAACACCTCTGTGAGTTTCTTCAGATGTCACCTCTTTGAAGAGTTACAATGGGCCATTGTAAATGGATTAGTGGAAGAGTTTATATGACAAGAACTTCCCACACCAGTCAGTTGAACTGAAGAAGCTGCTCGGATGAGTAGTGAAACGTCTTCATTGATTACTCAGCAAGTCCAGTTGTTTTTTTAGATTGACCTATACTAGATAGCTGATCCCAATGTTATTAATAGGGAAAAAAGATAAAATATATATGAAGGCCGGTATTTTTTTCCAGAAAAGGTGGCAACCCTAGATGGTTCACATTCAAGTTAACTTTTAGTAATAAAATGGCTACTTCTAAGCAACTTTGCAACTGTTCTTCATTTATTTTCTATAGTTTTTTATTGCCTTCTTTTTCTGACTTTCAAATGGGGATCACTGACCCCATCTAAAAAAAAACAAATGCCCTGTAGAGCTACTATTTATTGTTATTGCTACTTTTTACTATTTATCTCTCTATTTAGGCCCTCTACTTTTCATATCCCAGTCTCTTATTCCTATCAATGCATGGTTGCTAGGGTAATTTGGACCCTAGCAACCGGATTGCCAAAATCAGAGAGCTGCTGAATAAAAAACTCAAAAACTACAAATAATAGAAAATAAAATTGCAAATGGTCTCAGAATTTCACTCTCTTACTAAAAGTTAACTTAAAGGTGAATAACCCCTTTAAGAGAATGTGAGGTATAAGGGAATATTAATACTCCATGAGCCTACATGGGAGGGTTGTTGGCGAATAATGGGTTAAATGAAGTCAGCAGATGTAGCTGGGAACAGAACTGTGGTACGGTACAGATATTCTCGCCAAAGGATATTGCTGGGATGATGATGCATGGGACAACGTGGTTGTCTGTAAGGGTATAAAAAGGAGTGCTCAGTGGAGTACCAGTTATCCGGCAGGTAAGCAAAGAAGTGTTCGCTATCCCTACCCAAAATTTTTCATTTTAATGAAAAAAAAAAAGTTTTATTGTCACAGCAGTGAGAAGTATATTTAGAAGTGAAAACAAGGCTTCTGGCTTGGAATTAATTAAGGCAGAGCCTTGGAGTTGTTATAGAAGTTATCAAATAAACAATAGGCAGCCTTAAAAGTACTGGTTTAAAGTAATGGCTAGGTGTTTACCAGTCATGTGTATTATTGCCATGCTTTGCTGAAAAGATTGGAAGTTACAAAATAAAAGCTGCGGCCTTTCTCAAACAAAAGCTCATGTTGTGCGATCTCTTTATTAAAAGTCCAACATACCACAATTGTCTCCACCATTGCCAGTAAGCATGTACCTCCTGCTGTGCATTCCCACTACTGTTGCTTCATTAAGGTACAGTGTAGCCAGTTCCAGCATTAAAGGCCACACAGGCATTTCTTTACCCTAATGTACCTGCAGACCGAGTAACATGTACAAGTTACAAGTTACATGTGAATGACACAAATGAAATGGAGGATTTCCTGAACCCATACATTGCTAGCATTGTATGCATTGACTCTGTAAAGATCTGCATGGGTACCTGGCATTAGTGACTTATAGTACTACAAATGTCAGGAATTTGGGGAATTTTAGAGATTTTCTTCATATAAAAGACATGCAGAACGTACATATTTTGTTTTTCTTACAGTTACTTAAATGTAAATGAAAGCCACAATGAGCCATAGACAAGTTTCCCCAGGAAGTAAGTTTGTTGGCTCATGCCAAGCACAAAGGACTGGTGACACAAGACTGTCACTGTCTGGGTCACTTTGTCATGCTAAGCACTGTAGCCTAATTAGACCCCTCTTTAGTCACTTATCTTTTGTGACCCCAAGTGTTAAACACACTGGATCAGACTGGAATCCAAATGGGAGTATAAACAGATGCTGAGGGTCTCATTGGAACTCATTAGTATTCATCAAAATGTGAGAGCGGTCACCAGTCCCCCTCCTGCTCTGTGCAGGACTGAGGGAATGTGGAGGGGGCAATGTGTGTATTTATGGAACTGGGAATATATTGGGGCAGCAAGTATATAATGTTTTTTTTATTGAAAATCTTGAAACATGATGGTTCATGTGTGGTTATATTTTATTTAATAAAAACATTTTAAAACTGTCGCTGTCACCTGTCTTTAAATGACTTGTCTGTCTCTGTGCCCCTTTTACTCAGAGGAAGGAAAAGGACGCTTGCAAGCCCGCCTTATGTAGTAAATGTTACATGGGCTTATGTTTTTCCTATGGCCTGTTTCTTATTTCTGTATCCCTAAAGGATCTCACGCTTCCCTCCGTTGAAGCTGTCTCTATGTGCTTCAGCTCACTGCTCTATATTTGTCATTTCCAGCCTGTCTCCGGTTGTCTCTTCTATGTACTCTCTGTCTCAGCCTGTCTTCCAGTCAATCTTTTTCTCTCTCCCCCCTGTGCCTTCCACACTCATCTATGCATTTATTTCATACCCTCTGTCATTCCCCATTCTCTGGTCTAATCTCTCCCCCGCCTCCCTCATTTGCAGGCGCCTCTTGCTGTGCACCTGCCCTCCCTCCATTCTACTCACCCCCCCCACCCCTTCAGGAGCCTGAGAACAGGCAGGGCATTCGGCTCCCAGCACCTTTTAGATTTACTAGAGAAAGGGACTGTCCCTAAGGAGTGAGGTCTGCATCCTGCCGTCGCCTGGGACATCATATTCATGTACCCAAACACCATAGAGGGAGCAAATGAGAGTGTGAATATTTATTAGCACATTTATTATCACATGGGACACTTTACAAATGATAGTTGTATGGGAAAAAGTCTTCCAAGGATCTTTGTATTGGTCATTTTCCTCTGTTCTACAAAATTAGTTAAATGTGTCACTCATACATGCCAACATTTGCCTTTAAATACAGAGACATATGAAAAGTAAATGGAGACGCCTTATACTGAAATCTGTATAACTCCCACCCATTAGGCTAATTTCATAATGCTCCCTATTTAAAACTGATTGTTGCCACAAATGTATCTTCCCTTGTATGTTTATGCAGAACTAATTGGTGTAGTGTAAAATAAAATAAATACACAGAGAAAATGTTTAACTATAAAGGTAAGATTCAGATTTTTATTTTGCAGTCATGTTTATTGGCTTTTTAAAGTGAACAATATTATTAGAATTGACAATAAAATAACTTGTATCAAAGTATGTAGCAAAGGCTATTAATGACTTGTGCACAGATAAACTGGTAGCACAATAATTCAGTTTTCACAGTGAGAAGGTAACAAATAAAAAAACAAACAAATACAAAAAGTATTGTAGAAGCAGGTACATTTCCCTGCAACAGCAACAGATGTGAAACCTGCAAATACATCCTGTGCAAAGATCAAGTTGCCATTCCGAGTACACAAAAAGTCTACACCATTCTGGACTGCTATTCATGTGCTTCATCCAATGTGGTATACATGATTACATGTACTAGGTGCTCTACAGGAGGCATATACATTGGTGAAAGAGGACGAAAATTGCGCACAAGGATGAACCATCAGAGACATAAAATCAACACCAAATCAAGTGATACACCAATGGGGCAACACTTCAGGACATGCAGGTCTTAATTCTAAAGGGAACTTTAAAACTAAATGGGAAAGGAAGACTTATGAATCCAAATGTATGGAGTTATTTAACACATTAAGACAAGGCCTTCATTTAGGGTCAGGTTTCATGTCACACTATGTGACCTGACTGAATCCAGACTCCTGGACTATTTACAACCCATTGTATTATCTCTACAATTAATCTCTTTCTATCTGTAACTTTCTAATTTATTGCCCATGAATACCTTTCACTGATCTAACAGTATATATGCTGTGCCTTTCTAGCTTTCATTTGTATTTTGCCTGACGAAGGGGCCTTGGTGCTCTGAAAGCTTGCAATGTATTTTTATTGTTAGCCAATATAGGTATCACTTCTACGATACTTTTTGTATTTGTTTTTTTATGTTATTTTTGCTACTGGCTAACACGGTACCACAGTTTTTGTTTTGTGCTTAACACAGTGAGAAGGGAATTTGACTGGCACCTAGTGGCACTAACTATAACTACACCACTGTGATTTACACAAAACCATATAAATGATGCGTACGTGGTAGATTACAGTATCAAAATATGTTTTATGATATATAATCCATTGATCTCAGATATTGTTTTAGGCAGCAAGCTTTATTTTTTGAATGTTGTTAAAGGGAAACATACACTTACTTTGGCACACTGTGTTTATACCCATTCTTATGACCATAATAGAAAAGGGAAGCAAATATTTTGTATCTCTAACTAAGTTCACCACCCTATAATCACAACAAGCTAAAGCTCAAAGACGTCAACCAGCCCCATGCCATAAGGGAGATAATGATATACTCCTTGCTTTCTGGAGACCTTAAATTTATGTTATCATTTAGAGTAAATAGGAATTCAGCCCTAAAAACAGGACTGGATTATAATCTCCTTTATGACATTGGGGTTGGTTGACATCTCTAAAAGTCACTGTTGTGGAAATGCAGAAACCAGAGATTACTTGATGTAGAAAGAGGACCATCAGGAGTGAGAATACAAAACAAAAGTTTGGGAGGGGTTTTATACCCTTTTACAAAAGCATGTTATACCAAAGCTATGCAAAGGGAGTGACAGGAGTGAACTGGAGGGGTTCGAGCGAAGATTTGAGAACAGACTGGGAGTTACTTGGGGGAGCACTTACAGATAGGGCTCCACAGCAATACAATAGTACACAGTAACTCATAAGAACCGCTCTGGAGGTGTAACACCAGTGCTACAGGAATGAAAGGTAACATGAAATAGCTTCCTGAAGTCCTTCATGGGCAACTTGACATTGCACTGACCACTAAAGGGGAGGTATGAAACTGCAGGTGAAGTCTGTCGATACATATTCAGCCTGTACACTAACCATGCACTAAGCAAAATAGTTGGCCACATTTGTTTTCTAAGACTGAAAATCTGGTTAACTAATCCTGCTCGTTGGCACATAGGAGGATGTCCACGGCCTATCTGTTGTTCTACACATTTCTCATCCTATGTTTTATTATTCCTTCTAATTTCTCTCCTTTATTTGTCTTGCTTTTCTCATTATACTTACTTTTTCCCCAATTTTCTTGATCATCCTATCCACCTCCATGTCATCTTCTGCACTGCAATATAACTTTCTTTCTCCCCCCTTTACGCTACCTGTTTCCTTTTTCCTATTTCTTCCCTTTCTTTCCTTTTAATCTCAATATGTTTTCTCGGTCAACTTCCTTTTCTGCTCTTGCGCACCATTTCTCTCATTTTGTTATGCATCCGTTCCCTTCTCTGTTATGCCTACCACTTTCATTTATTTGGTTTAGCTTATGCACTCTCCTTGTTCTATTTTTAATGTGCCAAAACATAGAAGCATAAAAGGGAAAAAATAAAATGGTAGATGTTGTTGATTGATTCCACAAGTAATGCAGGCTGTGAAGGTGCACCTCAATGCAGCCCATACATAGTAACATAGTAAGTTAACATAGTAAGTTAGGTTGACAAAAGACACATATCCATCAAGGTAAACCTTTTAAGTCTATATTTGACCTGCCTAACTACTAGTTGATCCAGAGGAAGGCAATAACCCAATTTGAAGCCTCTCCAATTTGCCTCAGAGAAACAGAAAATCCTTCCTGACTCCAAGATGGACCAGTGCCTGGATCAACTTGTATTATGAGCTATCTTACATAACCCTGTATTCCCTCACTTGCTAAAAAGCCATCCAACCCCTTCTTAAAGCTATCTAATGTATCAGCCTGTACAACTGATTCAGGGAGAGAATTCCACATCTTCACAGCTCTCACTGTACAAAACCCTTCCAAATATTTAGGCGGAACCTCATTTCTTCTAATCGGAATGGATACCCTCTTGTTAGCTGGAAGGACCTACTGGTAAATAAATCATTCTATTATTATATGATCCTTTTATATATTTATACATAGTTATCATATTACCCCTTAAGCGCCTCTTCTCCAACATGAACATCCCCAATTTGGCCAGTCTTTCCTCATAGCTTGATCAGTCTTTTCCTTATAGAGATGTTCCATACTTTTTCATTACCTTTGTACCAGTTTAGTTGCCCTTCTCTGGACCTTCTCTAATTCAGATTATAAGGAGGGACCTCCTTCCTCTTGATTTCTTGACACTCAATCTTTACTGTAATTTGTATTTATTATTGTAATGATCCCTGTTTGTTCCATTCATTTACTGTTTTGCTGTACAGTGCTGCATACATAAGTAGCGCCATATAAATAAATGCTTTTTCTGAACACTGCATCTCCCCTCCACTTCAAAGAACAACCAGGACACCTTCCAATTAGATTCTAAGTTGGAGTATGCGCAGTAGAGATTGAAGTACACCGGTAGTTTCCCGGACTGTAACTGTGGTGTAACTTTTTTACCTGACAAATGCAGTTTTAGTATACATTTGTAAGTGCAATATAAATTATTTCTTAAAGTTTTTAAATCTTTTTTTGCACATGCAGCTCTTTTATTGCCCTTAAAGGAATAGAAGAAACTGCAAAGGAGCTATCAATGCAAATGGGAGTTACTATATGCTATCAATCTAGTTTAATTCTGTGAGGATAATGGGACACTAAAGCTGAAGCAAAGTTTGTAGTGGGTTAGTCCTTCTCTCCATAACCTAAATCCATCTCTCTTTATAATCACTCCATCCTCCATCTCTCTTTATAATCACTCCATACACTTTGAGTGTGTAGCACATATAAAGTATAATTCCCTGTTTTGGGCATCTTTGGTCGGACTAAGATTCCCTAGTTTGACACTGTGTAAAAGTGTTTTGTCACTGTGGCTCATTTATAAACACAAAATCTGCTCCTGAGCAGTAACCCATGGCAACCAATCAAATGTTCAAGCTGATTGGTTGCTATTGGTTACTGCGCACAGGTACATTTGCCCAGCGTTTATAAACGAGTTCCCCGTGTGGGGTTTTTAAGCACGCTAATTATTTTTATTTTGTTTTGTTTTCCCGTGAGGTTCGTGTTTTTGAGCTCTTCCAGCAGCAGGATACTGCACAAAAACCAAGTCTTGTTAGCGAGCTCCTGTATGAATGATGTGGCTTATGTCACAATTTCTGTACCTTATATCTAGGGTTACCATTACTTCTATTTAATAGACCAGTCACTAAAAATGTCAAGTGACGCCCGCCAATAGCAAAGTCAGCTTTAGATACAGGTGGGCTCATAGTGCCCTGACAAAGAACTACATTCCCCATCAAGCATCGCGTAGAACCCGGATGCACGGAAATGTAAATAAAAAAAGCCTCCTCCTTAGCTTGTCAAAGCGTACCAGATCATTGGCTGTAGCCTTGTCAATCAACTAAGAGCTGCACTTCGATTAGTCAAAGTATAGGAGCCGCTATTGACTGCCTTAAAGGGACAGCGCAGTGTCCTTCCTGCAGCTGTTCAGTAGGAATCACATGGCTGGGGAGATTTAATTCACTCTTTCAGAGCTGGACTGAGTTTGACAGTAATCATGGTGAGTAAGAGCTGAACATAAAGTAGTAACAAAATTGTGGGTGTCTGCATACCCAGCATTAGAGGTAAAAATCTTTTCTATGCACAACGATATCTAAATGTACTAACTTTGTGAAGGGAGAAAAGGAAAGGCAATGCCATTTACTTTGCAGTGAGACAATTCACAAGCTCATTTCAGCCCCAATGAAAACGTCCACTTGTTTAATCTCCAATATTTCATGGGTTAACCATAAGAACATTTAGGTTGCCAACCTAGTCTGTGTGTGCAATGAAAAGGGGAAAAAAAGCAAGCGGTAGGACCCCAAAAACGTTTGTGTTCCCACAATAGTAATTCAAATAAATTCCATAATTCATTCTAAACCAATTCTTGGGTCATAAAGGCAGGTTAAAGGTTAAGAACACTGCTATACATACTTACATATATAGTGAATAAAGTACCCCCTCTTGTAAAATATAAGGATATTATAAGTTACCGAGGAGTTTCATGGAACTCCAAGGTAACTTCTAATATCCTCATATTTTGCAACAGGGGGTACTTTATTTATTATAATACACAAATTTCAGTGAGTCATGTGACAGAAATTACATCACTACTTACCGTTTATAAGGATATAATTTACAAGATATTCATGGCTTTTGTGTATTATAATACGATCATATAAGCACTCATCACTTTAATTAACTGATGAGTAAGTGAAAATAAAGATGGCAACATATTCAGGAACTAAAACAAGACCAAAAATTGTATGCTGAATTGCTAATGTATTGCATTTGTTTTCTTTATAGTATGCCCTTTGTGAAACTTGCTTTTAAGATTGCATTGGTAGCCCTCTGTTCTTTCCTTGGTGGCTGCCTCACATTTCCTGGTTTGCGACTGGCTCAGACTTACTTGGATACTATAAAAATGGCAGCTGACCGGCCAATGCTCCAGTAAGAACACCTACAGACATTGGGATAAATTGACTAGCTGTTTTCGTTAATTCGGGCTTACACCATCTTTTTTTTCTTTTCATAGTTGTTGCTGGTAATCTGTTAATTTATTGTTAATGGGCTCATGACTGGTGCTTTACTGTTAGGCGCGTGAGAGTTGTATCTCAATTTGTTTGCAGTTCTGCTTGGGTTAAGTAGCACTGTGTAACTGATAGGTGGCACATGGGCATCCTCTGGAACTTCCCTAGCTTGAGTGTCAGTCTGAATGTGCAAGTTGGGGAAGCTGAACTTAATGCCAGTTTATGTTTCCCTGATGCCTGTATGAACTGTGCTCTGCACCCAATTTTTAGTTTGGCACAAGGTGCAGGATGTAGCTTGAACCTGGTACAAGTGATCTGTCTGCGCACAGCAAGTTCTATACTCCTAAATGAGCCCTATTGTCATAAGGAGAAAAAAATGGTGGGGCTGGAACTAGGGGTAGGCAGTAGTACATACCAAGAGTGCAATGGTGAGGGGGTGCTCTAGGCAAATAGCTTTTCTGCCTGGTTCTCTAAAGTTCCAGCCCTTCTATTTTGTGATCATGTCCTATTAGAACAGTGTTAATATCATATATATTGTTTTTATCATTGTATCTTTTAACAGCCTTGATGGCTCACAGTATGTTTTACTAACATGCATAAGAAAGGCCCTTTGGCATTATTATGTCATTCACCAGTAGTGATTCAGACTAACTTCAATTAAAAAAAAGTATGCTTGGACAAAGTGCATGTGTAACAAAGCATACTGTTACAAAACATACGTTACATTTTTTTTTCACATTCAATTAAACTGCACATATCTTTTTCCCTGCAGGCTCCTGTTATTGTAGTGGTGCTGTGGATCCGGGCAATCATCAGAGACTTACTGCTAAACACACCAATGGGAAAAGACTCTGTAGAGTTGTAAGTGTCAATTACAGTTCTTTTGACTCTAGTTCTGTAACTGAATCGTGGAACACATGTAATGGTACATCTTTTTTGGCTATGCTTGTTTGATGGAACTAGCAGATAGGCAAAGGAGCGTATGATTGCCTATTTGGATTTGGTATACATGGATGGCTAAATCAGGCTGATCTAATCATTTGGCCCTCAGGCCAATCATCAGATCTTAATAGAGCCCTCAGCAAAGGACAGCGTCAAAGCACTGATGTGGTCATTATATCATGATTGTGTTCATTTGCCTAATAGATATATAATAGCTTTTTAGCCAGAGAAGCTGCTGACTCAATTTTAAGGGTCTGGATCAGCAGCTTAAATCAGCTCCAGTAGAGCAGGAACTTGTGTATAATCTCTGTAAACCGCTATATAACTTGTTAAAAGGATTGTGCATGGTCATAGCAGATTCTGTGAGCCATTTTAAAAAACTCTGGGGCTGCTATATCTTCAGATTTACAGCACAAATTAAGATGGGTCTGAATATTACAACTACAGTTAGGTTTGTAAATATTTGGACAGACAACTTTTTTCTAACTGTGGTTCTGTACATCACCACAAAGAATTTTAAATGAAACAACTCTGATGCAGTTGCACTGCAGACTTTCACCTTTAATTCAGTGGGTTGAACAAAAAGATTCCATAAAAAAGTGCAGAACTTAATTTCAGTGGGTTGAACAAAAAGATTCCATAAAAAAGTGCAGAACTAAAGCCTTTTTATAACACAATCACTTCATTTCAGGGACTCAAAGGTATTTGGACAAATTAAAAAACAAAGTAAAATATTAATTTCTAATACTTGGTTGAAAACCCTTTGCTGACAATGACAGGCTGAAGTCTTGAACTCACCAGATTCTGGGTTTCCTCCTTTTTAATGCTCTGCCAGGCCTTTACTGCAGTGGCTTTCAGTTGATGTTTGTTTGTGGGCCTTTCTGTCCGAAGTTTTCTTGTCTTCAACAAGTGAAATGTATGCTCAATTGCGTTCAGATCAGGTGACTGACTTGGCCATTCAAGAATATTCCACTTCTTTGCTTTAATAAACTCCTGGGTTGCTTTGGCTTTATGTTTTGGGTCATTGTCCAACTGTATTATGAAACACCTCCCAATCAATTTGACTGCATTTAGCTGGATTTGAGCAGACAGTGTCTCTGAACACCTCAGAATTCATTCGGCTGCTTCTGTCCTGTGTCACATCATGGATAAACACTAGTGTCCCAGTGCCACTGGCAGCCATGCACGTCCAAGCCATCACACTGCCTCCGCCATGTTTTATAGATATGTGGTATGCTTTGGTTCATTAGCTGTTCCAAGCCTTCTCCATACTTTTTTCTTGCCATCATTCTGGTAGAGGTTGATCTTGGTTTCATGTGTTCAAAGAATGTTTTTCCAGAACTGTGCTGTTTTTTTTTTTTTTTTTTAAGCAAAGTCCAATTCTTGATACTTATGAGTGGCTTGCACCTTGCAGTGTATTTACTTATATTTACTCTGTATTTACTTTCACACAGTCTTCTCTTTATGGTAGACTTGGATATCAATACACCTACCTCCTGGAGAGTGCTGTTTACTTGTTTGGCTGTTGTGAAGGGGTTTCTCTTCACCATGGAAATGATACTGAAATCATCCACCACTGTTGTCTTCCGTGGACGTCCAGGTCTTTTTGCGTTGCTGAGTTCACCAGTGTTCTCTTTCTTTCTCGGGATGTACCAAACTGTAGATTTTGCCACATATTGTAGCAATTTCTTGGAAGGGTTTTTTTTCTGTTTTTGCAGCTTAAGGAAGGCTTGTTTCACCTACATGGAGAGCTCCTTTGACCGCATGTTGTCTGATCACAGCAAAATCTTCCACATACAAGCACCCCCCCCCTCAAATCAACTCCAGGGCTTATATCTGCTTCATTGATAATGATATAATGAAGGAATTGCCCACACCTGCCCATGAAATAGCCTTTGAGTCAATTGTCCAATTGCCTTTGAGCCCCTGAAATGAGGCTTTAGTTCCTCACATTTTTATTTATCTTTTTGTTCAACCCACTGAATTAAAGCTGAAAGTCTGCAGTTCAACTGCATCTGAGTTGTTTCATTTAAAATTCATTGTGGTGATGTACAGAACCAAAATTAGAAAAAATGTCTCTGTTCAAAGATCTATGGACCTAACTTTACATTATAAATGTTTTATAGGAGTGTTAAACTTCCTGTAATCAAGTACTGAGTAAAACGGATGAAACGATTTTAGTTAAGGTTGCTTGTTGGTGCATCTGCTAATAGAATTCGGCTCCCTGCAGCTACATAAACTGAAGCTCTTCTAGCAACAGCTGTATTGTTTATAAGAGTCCTTATTTTCAGTCTAAGCAATCAGCTGTTGGAAAGTGGTTTGTTGGTACATCTGTTCCAAGCAAACAGCCATGTGGCAGTGTAAAACATCTTAGCAGAGGTTGCATTCTAGCTGTGGCCTTGAGAAAATAATTACCAATTTAAACTTGCCCTGCAGGAGTTTGTCGGTTCATACAGGGCTGAAAAAAAGCACTTGCTGGAAGTTGTTGTGGAAAACAGAACGCATCAACTAACAGGGTATATAGGGTCAGACTGGTGTCAGTGGAGCACCTACAACAGAATGTGCAAAACACTTCCAGCTTATTTCAATGACAGTTTATTACATTTCAGAAGAGTATGTGCTACCTGAGCTCTGAAAAGTGAATTCAGTTTCTGACCCGCAAAATGTTTCGAAGCAGAAACAATGTCTCCTGAATTGCAAAGCTTTGTTCCTTCTACAATGTTGAGGTATTATGTCTGCTGAGCCAGTGATAATATAGGCAGCTGGTCCTACCTACAGTCATATCTCTTCACCAACAAATACCCCTAATTCTTCTTTCTGTGAATTATGTTTAGAAATGTATGTTTAGTGCAACCAGTTCCCAGTGCTTTTCTGGAACAAGCAGGGTTTTTGTGCCAGCAGGTTTTTATATGTACAGTATGTGCAGACCTTGGTGCCTGTGAGCAGGCTTCATGTACACTGGGAATTTGTCACTGATTTCCTCTATAATCCCTCCTCCTGTCTAGTACTTGGCACAGGCTAGTATTTCGTCGCTTTTCACTACAGCCACTTCTGCACCAGTCTGTCTACCTACATACAGTGGAACCTCCATTTGACGTTTTTCAGGGGACCAGAAAAAAATGGTGTCAAATCCAGGAAAATGTAAAATCAGGGAAATGTATTATGTATAATAAATAGGTGGGACCACAAAACAACAATGTAAAATGAGGGAAAACTTAAAATCAGGGGATGTAAAATTGAGGTTCCACTGTATTTAGAAACAAGCCACTTGACCTTTGATCTGTAAATAGACTGTACATTCTACTTTTTACTTTGTTCCCATCTGGCCATGTACACTTCAAGTCCTTGGTTCTCTGTTGCTTTGCCTGTCTGCTTGCTTGCAGTGAGTAGGTTCCTAGGTGTTGCCATGGCCCCCAAAAGAAGTTATTAAATACTACCACTTATGCATTGCTTTAGACTACAGTAGATGTGCCCTCTATTCTATTTGATGTACCCTTTATTCAAGAGGTAGTTGGGTGGGTGCTAAAGCAGGCAGGAGAGTTAAGTGGGTGCTGAGCAGTCATCACCAGTACTTCCTTTCCCTCAGGAGTCTCACAGTTGCGGGGTCGTTCTAGTTTTCTAGTTCCACCATCTATTGGGGAAATCTATGAGTTGAAAGGCTCTGTGGGTCCATAAAATGGCTTGCAGCCTCACTCCCTACAGGCCTCCGGTTGCGCAGCACCGCTATATTGATTGCACAGAAATTCTCCCAGGCTTATATTATTTGCTGTAAGCTTTTCATGTCATTGCACAGCTGGCAGGACTATAATGTAAATGTTCTCATATTTCTCATTTCCTCCTATGCCTTTTTCATTTAGGATGTCTAACTCTGCCTACAATACCTTCCGTCTTTGGATGATTGTGGTTCTCTGCCTTCTACGCTTCTGCTTGACCCGCTTCCATTTGCAGGCGTACTTGTGCCTTGCTGACCGCTGGGTGGAACAAATGAAGCGAGAAGCGGGGCGCATTTCCATGCTTGAGATACAGAGCAAGGTGAGGCTAATGTTAGAGGGCCTACAGATGGATAAATACAAATGTGCATCCCCACACACTGAATGTCTAACCATGCAACATCTGAGAGAATTTGATTGAAGCAGTAATCTTAGGGAGAAGCACTGTGATCAAAACACCTGAATTTGCCGGCATCTGCTTTCCTTTGTACTGAATGTGAATTGCTCCTATGGCACATCTTAGCAAGTGGGAATTTAGAGTACTTTTCTCATACTACTTACAGTGCTCTGTAGGCAGTATGACTACCACTAGTTTTGCTATCAAGACACTATAAATTGCCTTGTACGCAACTGACCATCTTTCTGAAACAAACTGTGGGGCTCATTTACTAACGGTGGGCTAATTCACTCAAGTCTAGTAACCCATAACCAACCCACCACCCAAAGATTAGCTTTTTTTTTTTTAAAAAAATTAGATTAAATGAAGCTTTTGCCTACAGTCAGGGGCCGATTCACTAACTTCGAGTGAAGGATTCGAAGTAAAAAACTTCGAATTTCGAAGTGTTTTTTGGGCTACTTCAACCATCGAATGGGCTACTTCGACCTTCAACTACGACTACAACTCGAAGGATTCAAACTAAAAATCGTTCGACTATTCGACCATTCAATAGTCAAAGTACTGTCTCTTTAAGAAAAAACTTCGACCCCCTAGTTCGCCATCTAAAAGCTACCGAACTCAATGTCAGCCTATGGGGCTTTCCTAAGTTTTTTTGATCGAAGGATATTCCTTCGATCGTTGGATTTAAATCCTTCGAATCGTTCGTTTTGAAGGATTTAATCGTTTGATCGAAGAAATAATCCTTCGATCACACGAGCAAACTATTTGCGCTAAAATCCTTCGACTTCGATATTCGAAGTTGAGGATTTCAATTCCCAGTCGCAATTAATTAATTAACCCTCAATATTTGACCCTTGGTGAATCAGCCCTTTAGTGCATGACCCCCACAGATTTTAAAGTGACATCTAAACCCCAGCACTGAAATCCTGGAGGGAGAGAGAAAAAGATATATCATACCGACAGCCTTAAGGCCCCCATACATATCATGTTCTGGGTATATCCTACTGTTAGGACTATCCATTTGGTCACGTAAGGCAAATTTGAATAATTTCACCCATCATCTCAGTCATACTAAACAGAACTTGTCATTGTATCTTTTTATGATATTGTATCTTTAGATAATTACTATAGGCAGAACTCCAGCTGTTACTGAACTCCTCTTAGTACATCCCTCCCATCTCATCTGCTGGAGAAATGAGAACTGCTAGCTTGCCTAAGGCTGCCATATGTTCAGGGCCAGTAGAAGTATATAAAATGCCCACCATATTCAAGTATGTATGCATCGACTTATGCTACATGTTGCCACACTACACACCAGGCGTGGTGAGATCAAAGGTACCCGACAGCAAAGGGGTATTGACCTTTTCTCATGACTGATCTGTTTCATGTTCATCAATGAGTGTGCTGTATTCTGGCTAAAAATTAAATAGTGGGCAAAGATGTGAATTGGGCTCTATCCAGATAATATGGAATAGATCCAGAAGCGTGAATGTCTCGGCAATGTTGTACTTTCATTGTTGTAGTAAAGACAGGGAAAATAATAGCTCATTCTTTTAAGCAATTATATATTCTTTATGAAATTATAGCTGTTGTTTTAGTGCTTCAATTAGTTTCACTTTTAAAGAACTAATGCACAAGGCTACTCTCCACCCAAGAACGAATGCTTACCTATTTTATATATCGCAAACTGGATTTTATTGGTTTATTTTACTTATACTTTTTTTTTCATATTGGAAAAAATATGTAGTGGAGCATTTGAGAATCTAGAAGTTGGTTATTTATCTTACAAGCCATCATCAGCATGTTTTTGTTATATCCTCAACAAACCCCTCATGTGCTTTGCATTGTGCTTTGAGGTAATTACAAACTCCTTTACTTGTATTGAAATACATTCTGTGTTTTCTAGGTGACTATTCTTGGGGACTGTACCCAGAACCCTCTGGTTTTACTCCAGTAGTAGATTCTTCCCCTCTGCAATCGCACTCACCTAGTTCAGAAGAAGAGGAAGAAGCAGAAGAAGTCCAAGCTGCTGTGGAGCAGATTATAGGAGCTCTGATTTCTTTACGAGGCCTATTCTCTCCTTTGTTTTTCCGTGGCCTCTTTTCATTTTTAACATGGTGGGTCTCAGTCTGCCAGATCGTAACCAGCTTGTTTGGTCTGTACTTTCATCAGTACCTTGGTGCTTCATAGAGACAAAATGGGGACAGGTGGTGAATTTACTCTGAATTAACAATGGCAACAATCTTCTGGAAACACTATTAAGAGCAGATACAATCAAATACTTTTATTATATAACAGGAGAGACCTCATGACCTCCACCATACTCAACAATGACCACCATAATTGGAATATTTACAGAATTAAATTACCAGTATAGTAAAGGACAGATCATGTTGGAAACAGCTACTGGTTGACAATGATGGGTACTTACATCTAGCAAATCCTAATAAACCTACCTTGAATTTATAGACCAGCTATATTGTATCAGGTATTGATAGCTATGAATTTTTCCTAAAAATTAGAATGACTGCTTCCGTGTAATGCATCGCAATTCAATCAAATGTACAGAGGCAATATGATGGTATCATTATAAATACATGAGTTATATAAAAATATATAACTAAAACGTCATTTTTGGCCAGAACAGACAGTTCATCATTTAGGAATAGGCATATCGGCCTGCTACCTTTTTATAGATTTCTGTGAGCCTTTTCTGCCTTTTTGCACATGGAAAACATACAGTATATACACAAGAAATACAGATTTGTTGCTGTTGATAATAAGGCACAAGCCATCTTTCATAAGAAAGCAATTAGAAGAAATTCAAGAATACTGCTACCTGGAATAACTATGTACAGAATTTGTACAACAATTTTGTATTGTATTTGATACCTGGTACATGGAGGCAAGAACAAGCTATGGTTTTGATTAGCCAGTCCTCTGTTAATCACAGGAGCCTATTCTCTTCATTGACTTGGGTGCAGTTGTGATTGAGAGTCATCTGTCCATCAAGTCTAATCAGAGTCACAGGCTGTAAGAATGGTCTATCACTCTGTAGTGAAAAACATTTTCCGTTTGTGACAAAATAGTTATAGGCGCTGCAGTGTTGACCTGACCTGAGCACTTGGACTGACAGGTACTTTCATCTTAGAGCTGCATCTGATTTTTCCCAAGCAGCTAGCAAGACTAATGTTCATACTTCCAGCATCTGCCCAGCTCATTCAGATCACAGTACGGAGAATGAATCAAGCTAGTGTTTCCGGAGACTCATTCTAATGTGCCTTACAAAAGGCTGTTTTGCTATGCAATTGTAACTGCAAGGAAACCAAAATAGCTGACACGCGTAATTTCCACCCATGTGTATTCTTAAACTCCATTTGTGGGGTGTCTAAGACACGCCCTTTGGAAATAAAACTTTTTATCAAAACGGTGTTCTTTCTTCCCTTTTATTGTAATAGGTATGATATATATCAAGAAGTTAAAAATTACAAATCAAATCACTATACATGTATTGGACTTATTATCCAGAATGCTCAGGAACTGGGGTTTTCCGGATAACGGCCTTTCCGTAATTTGGATCTTCATCCCTTAAGTCCAATAGAAAATCATGTAAATATTAAATAACCACAAGCAGGGTCGGACTGGGCCGGTGGGGCACCAAGAAAGAACCAGGTGGGCCCGCCGCTCCAGACCCGCTCCCTCCCTGGCTCTGTCGCTATCCCGACATTCCTCCCTGGCCCCGGTCGCAGCCACACGAAGGAATAGGTAAGCGACAAAGGGGGGTTGCGTCTGGGATGGGGGAGCCAGAGGGGGGTTGTGTCTTGGGTGGGCAGTGAGTGCTTGCAGCTGTCCCCAGTCCGACACTGACCCGACACTGCTATCAATAAGGATTAATTACTGTATATCTTAGTTAGGAAGTTTCCTCACAAGGAAACTTCAGTAATCAAAGCACCGCGAGTGCATTGCCGCAGGCGATTTTTCATTTTAGCAGGCGGAAGTCAGTTCGGGGAGATTGTCGCCCCGAAGAAGAGGCGATTAGACGCCAGGCGACTAAATCTCCCCGAATCTGCCAATGAGCTAAAGCCCTAACTGTAGATTTTACATAGGCAGCCACTGTTGACATCATTGGTTGACATTATCTCTGTGTTGACCCAAAACAATGAGATCCATGATCAAGATCTGACATTGCCACTGACTGAGAACCAAATAAGGGCATCGATGGATGGCCAGTGGGTCTGCAAGTGCCCCATGTCACCCAATCACTGGTCCAAATAATAATATCAGTGTGCTTTGAGCCAGCACAATGGTGACCAAAATAAGCATAAAATAAATCATAGGCAATCATGTGTATTGTCAGTTTAATCTTAGATCAACTATATATCTAAAAGGAGAACTATTGCGAAAATGAAAATTTAATATAAGCTTCATCATACTGAAATATGAATCTTTCTAAATACAATCAATTAAAAATACAGTGCTGTATTTTTAATCGAGTTTATCTGCACTATCCTTCTCTCAGCATCTGTTTCTCCTCATTCAGTCTTCATTCAGGAGTTGGGTGTCAGATGAAAGATCCAATATATCTTATGGGGAGGCTCCTTTTGCCTAGAAGATGTATTAGAGTTCACTTTATTAAATTCACCAGAAATCCTATTTCTGTACATGCAGAATTTGTGCAAAAGGCAGTTATTTTGTTTCTACTGGAATTAGTTATTTGTGTGAGCTCTAATTCATCTGCTAGAAAAGGAAGCCCCCCTATAAGACATATTGGATCTTGCTGTCAATGATTATCTGACAACCAACTGCTGCACGAAGAGAGAATGAAGAAAAACAGATACTGATAGAAGGATAGTGAACATAATTGTGATTATTTCAGAAATGGTGCAGAATTTTGTATTTAGAAAGTTTATTTTTACAGTATAAAGACGCTCATATTAAATTACCATTTTCACTATAGTTTCCCTTTAAACAAATAGTGGTAAACATTATTTTAGGACTATAACTTATATCACATCTATAGTGTTATCTTCACAGCCTCTCATTTCATTGAAGCTGGGTGAAGGGCACAATTGTGGCTGTAGTGACAATGACAGATCAGTTGCAGAATATTTCAGGTGGTAATGTATGCAGATCTGCAGTGTGGCTGCTCCCAGGGGCTGTCACCCAGACATGACCCCCTGTACTTGGACAGAGCATGTAGGACTCGGCTCAGTCATGTTCTCACACATTCTTAATGGGAGCTGCATAATTGGGGAGATTCCACTAGTGCTAGATTTGCCCTTTTGCAGGCTTGGGAGCCGAATGTCTCACCTACAGATTGATTGTGCCTTGTGTATGAAATGTCTCGGGTCACAGGCCATCATGGCCATTGGGGAAATAGCTATTTTAACCCCTTCATTTCTTATTATAACAGTATGCAGTGGTAATTATACAAGATAAAATTGTATATGACATAAGATCAGTGGTGCTTCTTAAAATTACTGGTCCCCACAGCAAAATCAGTTTAGGGCCCACAGCCCCCTTAATTTTTTTGGGAGTAAGAATGTAATTATTCTGCTTATCAGTGCCCCACTGGACTACAAGCAATCTCAGGATCTGCTTCCTCTATAGTTACACCCTATTAAAAAAAATACTTTTGATTGCCTACAACAGTAGTCATTATACTTTAAAGGTAATATTTTTAACAAGATCACATTAACTCCCTGGCAGTGGTTCTTCAAACGTCTGGTTTTAGGTCAATCTCTACTAATTTCTTTTCCACTCCCTGTTGTGCTTTAGGCAAATAAAAGCACCAGTATGTTAGTGGGAGCAAATTAACTTAGAAAGGCTGCGAGATGTTTGCGAATATAATTTACTCGTTTTGCTCATTACTACATTTACTCACAATACCTGATATTTGCCTCTAGTTACTGTTTAGTGGTGATTTAGAAAAAATAAATATATAAAACAGAGACAGCACTATAGCAGCACCCTCTAGTGGTCTTAAAATATAATAAAAAAGAATCTCACAAATGTACCTTGCTGAGAATAACATTCACTTTCATAAGCAACATTTTATACTTTTATACAGTGCTATATAGCCTACAATGATGTAATACATGTAACCTCCTAATGCATTATAAAACAAATGTTCCTTCTTAAACAGAGGGAACATTGCCTGTAATACATTCCTACATATTATAAGGACATGCTGTACATTTTCCCAACATTATGGGACTGGGATATGGAAATTCCCTTTAATCCTGCTCTTGACATGCAAGAGGTGATGTTGGTTCAGAAATATTGCAGCTCTTACCATAAGCAAACTAGCTAATTAAAAAAAAGATATTGCACAGATGAGTTAATTTTTTTATTAAATATACATTTTTGGCACTTATATTTAAAATATAGTTTTATATTATACAAACATACAGTGCTGCCACTGCAACATAACTGAACACTGGACAGAAAGCATATAGTTTTGGCTTATTTTGTTTAAAATAAACAAAAAAACCTTTACTCTTTCAGCAACAGAGTAGTCTATAATTCAGTGTGTAGTAGTGTACTCGTGATGCACTGTATCCGTTTGATGCAAATTTAGTATAAACGAAGGAAGGCTGAGACCCCTCTGAAACGATGTTCGTTTACTGTAGCAAACCTAGCAGATAAAATTCATGGAATAAACCACTAGGAGCAGCAATTGGTGTGGAGTTGGGCTTCATTCTAGTAATTATCTTATTTATAATGAGTTTCTATGCCTGTCTCTCCCCTATAACCTAGGGATTTGTCAGTATGACTGAATTGTTCTAAACTATATGAAGAAATGTTTATTTGAGGTCCCAATGGAAGGAAGCTCTCAACGCTTTATACCCAAAAGATCTAAGTGATAAGGAGATAATACACTTGCCATTCTTTTGGGATAAAGACAGCAAACTTCAGTCTGACAAAACAGAATACTAGGGTCATTTATAAACAGTGGGCACATTTGCACCTGGGCAATAACCCATAGTAACCAATCAAATGTTTGCTTTCTTTGTTCTACCTGCAGCTGGCTGAACAATGGTAATTATTGATTAGTTGCTTTGGTTGATGTCCAGGTGCAAATCTGTTCAGTGCTTTTGTAAATGATACCCTTAGGATACAGCAGGACATGATGGAGCTCATGGGGGGCAGAATGTTTTGCACAGTGAATATATTTGCCCTGCGCATGGTTATATTTATAAAGCTGGATAAGGGTGGTGTATTTAATGGGCAAACAGAATTGCTTTTTAATATGGCAAAAAATTGGCAGTTGCAAATATTTATGCAATATTTTAGAATTAAAGGAGAATTCAACCCAAAAGTTAAGAAACCCCTACCCCCCATAGACCCCCTCCCTCCCAGCCCCAGGCAAATGCCCCTTTTTACTTACCCCTCCATGCAGATTCTGTCCAGCAGAGCTCATAGCAGCCAACTTCAGCCGCTGTACGGAGGGGTGAGTAAAGAGTTAGAAAGTTTTGCCCGGGGTATCAGCTAGGCTGGGGGGGGGGGTCTATGTATGGTAGGAGGCTAGGTTTTTTTTTTAACTTTTGAGTTTAGTTCTCCTTTACTGAAAAAAAACATGGGCAATACAACCATTTGCGAATATATATGAGCTGCAAGAACTTTTATCATCTTTATAAATGACTCCCCGATGTGTGGACAAACTAAGGGGCAGATTTATCAAGGGTCGAATTGAAAATTTGAAATTCAAATTTATTCATGGTCAAAACTGTCAAATTCGACTAGAGAGTTATTCAAATTCGATTTGCTGGTAATGCTATTTTAGCCTTGCACAGTGGCTGCACTCACGCAAACACCACTCTTATTTACGAAACATTTGCGAAAATTTTTGTGAATTTGCAAAAACAGAAAAATGGGCACAGCAGTGCAATATTTTATCAATAAAGGAGAATTCAACCCAAAAGTTGAGAAACCCCTACCCCCCACCCTACATAGACCCCCTCCCTCCTCCCCCCAGCTTAAAAAATTAGATTTCATAATAACTTCCGGTTGGTCGAATTTGAATTTATGGGAGTTTAGGGGAGTTTTCAAAAACTCACATGAATTTGAAATTCGACGGTTGATAAATGTACCTCACCGTCTTACTGTAAATTTCAATGCGTGTTCATAGCTTTTACTGCTTTTGTAACACCATAGGGTGAGGTCCTTCTTTGCTTCTGAATGTATTTGCTTCTCTGTTCCTGAATGGCAGATATCTTTTCTCTCCTGGATAAAAACAAAATCTCACAGGGTAATGTATATTCGTATTTGGCCCCAAAATAGCTAAAATTTGAAAGTAAGCTTTCAACTAAAATATCAGTATTTCTAAAAATGCAGCAGTATTTTCAGTTGTGCATATAAACTATGTATACATACATATATTGTGTTCTAATATCTTGGGGTTACTGGTTATTTAAATACTTATTCTAGAGGGGCACCATACGGAAGATATTCCTTGCAGTGGTATATAGATGTCCATAGAACATGCAAGCACTTGTGTAAAGTGTGCACCAATATGTTTTGTACAGGCATATGTACGTACACTAGTGTTACTACACACGATTATGTGGGCAAGCTATGCACCGCAACATCTCTGCTGCTGCAAGAAAATAGTTTTGTTCTTAAAGGCAAAGAGCAATTACACACATTTCAAGTGCAAAAAACTGCAAATTTCAGGCTCATTGGCATAAAGCTGAAGTAGTAGCTTAAAAATCAAACAGCAGAAAACTGCTGTTAGTTTGGCTTGTTCTATTCCACGTAATCTCCCAGGTAATAAGTGCAGAATACGACTATGTCACAGTCTCACTGGAAGAAAAAGGAGTTATTGCAATATTTTTTAGGAAAAAAATAATAACAATTAGCAGTATTTCTGTAGTAAACAACATTAGCAGGCAAGAAAGAGATTTTTCTCATTTGGCACTTCTGGAAAAGAGTAGCAAAGTAGCTTGGAGAGCTCTCTTTTATGCGAGCAACTAACTAACCAGTTCAGGACCAAATAAAAATTTTGCTGGAGACCTTGTTGCATTGCAATGTATACTTACTCTACATGCGAGCAGCACTCTGCATTGTGCTTAATAAGGAGCATACCTATAAAAAAAGTTATCCTTTCTTTTAGTCATCACTTTGATTACTGGCTTTTCATGGAAGCCATTTTAAAAGTATTAGTAACACCATTTGGTATCTTGATAAAGAGGGCATGTTTTAGCAATCAGGTTAGTGGGTGATGATTTTGTTTAATTGTGATGATGCCCTGCAAGAAGGGAAGAGGTTGAAGGTCTGTCCTTTCTCCTCATTCATCTACCTTTGGATATGAGAGATTTGCTGCAACTTTTTCAGGAGGATTTGTGTTAAATCAAAGGTAGTGAAGCTTATTCCCACTGCCACCGGTCCTTTCACCCAGTTCATGCTAAGCCCTTTGTAGAGACCACGGATAAAACCTTCTTCTGCCACTATCTCCTGCATTGTGCCAATGATTGATCCATACGTGTGTCCTGTCACTCCTGCAGTCTGCATTCGCCTCCTCACCACATCCAATGGGTATGAAGAGGACTGTCCAAAGAGACCTGCACATGCCCCGAATAGCAATCTCTCAAAGGTATATGGTTGTGTCCTGCCACTGTGTTCTGCATGAGGACAGAAATTGATTACAGTAGGAATATTGAGCTTAAAACGTCGCACATTGTATAAAAGTGTTAGAAATTGCAGTTGTGTTTTTTTCAAAAACACGAATTACTTGTCCTAGGAAGCTGCTGTCCTTCCTGAGCCCAGTAAAGCGACAATGCATCCAGGAGGGCATCCAGTACAGGGACACTCCCAAGCAGAGAGAGGTCTCTTGCACATGAAATTACCGTATATACTCGAGTATAAGCCGACCAGAGTATAAGTCGAGGTACCTAATTTTACCTACGAAAACTGGGAAAACTTATTGACTCTAGTATAAGCCTAGACACAACTACAGCCCTGTCTCCCAGCAGCGCACATTCTGCCAAAGCGACCCCCCCAGCGATCAACCAGACTTCTTTGCAAAGTTGATGGTGACAGAGAATTGCCAAACGGATTACTGTGTGCATTGTCCCACTGTCCCACTACCATGTGCAGAGGGTGCTGTTTGATATTGCCATCACTGTTAATCTTTCGTATAACCAACAGAGGGCGCTGTGTGATATTGCAGTCACTGTTATTCTTTCATATAAACAACAGAGGGCACTGTGTGATATTGCAGTCACTGTTATTTTTTCATATAACCAACAGATGGTGCTGTGTGATTTTGCAGTCACTGTTATTCTTTCATATAACCAACAGAGGGCGCACTGTTATTCTTTCATACAACCAACAGATGGCGCTGTGTGATTTTGCAGTCACTGTTATTCTTTCATATAACCAACAGAGGGCGCACTGTTATTCTTTCATATAACCAACAGAGGGTGCTGTGTGATATTGCAGTCACTGTTAATCTTTCATATAACCAACAGAGGGCGCACTGTTATTCTTTCATACAACCAACAGATGGCGCTGTGTGATTTTGCAGTCACTGTTATTCTTTCATATAACCAACAGATGGTGCTGTGTGATATTGCAGTCAGTTATTCTTTCATATAACCAACAGAGGGCGCACTGTTATTCTTTCATATAACCAACAGAGGGCATTGTGGGATATTGCAGTCTCTCCCCAAGTGAACTGTTGGTATAGGAATGATTAAGAGTGACTGCAATCTCAGCTACTTGGGTCAGGTACCGCTGACCCGAGTATAAGCTGAGGTAGACTTTTTCAGCACTTTTTGGATGCTGAGAAACTCGGGTAGCTGAAATGGCCATTTAGAGTGGGATTTATTTCCTTCTAATAAGATTGTCTTAAACTTAGTTACTTTACTTACCTTGCCCGTTATATATATATATATATATCATCGGCACCACCAGATTTCTCTGGACTTATGCCTGCGTGTATTCCTGAACTTGTTCTCTATTCCTCTAAAAACAATGTTCTTCTGACACCACTGCCTTTGCCTCTAAATTTACATGAATTATATCTCATAGTGTCTTTGGCAAAACTTGTCACCTTTTGAAGCACAAATATTGTCCTTTAAATTAACTTTTAGTATAATGCAGACCATAATATTCTGAGACAATTTGTAACTGGTCTTCATTTTTAATTTCTTTCTTTCTTTTTTTCAGATATTTAGCTTTTGCTCAGCAGCTCTGCAGTTTGGTATTTCAGCAGTTATCTGGTTGTCAGGGTTTTATTTTCCCTAGCAACCAGGCAATGGTTTGAAGGAGAGACTGAAATAAGAAATAGAAGAGAGAACAAACAGGTAGTTAAGAAAATGTAACTGTAACAATAAAACTGTAGCATCACAGGGCAATAGTTTTTGGCTGCCAAGGTCAGTGAGCACCATCTGAAAGCTGGAATGTAAATAACTCAAATTCTAAAAAATAATGAAGACCAATTACAAAGTTGCTAGGAAATGGCATAGCATACTATAAATTGAAATATACTGTACCTTAAAAGTGAATCAGTCTTTTACATGTATAATAAGCACATTTCAAATAAGTGATGCCATTCAATAAGCCAGGGGTGTCCAAACTACGGCCCGCAATCCATTTTTAATTGGCCCGCAGCAGGTAATGATGAGCTGCTCCTGGGTGAGGAGGCCAAGAAACCAGATCTCCACATCCGCAGCTCAAATTCCTGCTGAGTCTCCCCGAGCACCGCCGGGATGTGCCACTCCTCACTGAGCTCATGGAGGTGGTGACTATGAATAGTCAGCAGCACGGGGCACGGGGGTCGGGTCGGCCAGTGTGTTGGGGGAGGCAGTGGGGATCGGGGAGGCAGGGGGGAGCGAGGGACCGGGCCTGTGAGAGATCTGCACTGCCTCCCCCAACACACTGTCTTTTGGGCCTGATGCTGCTGGGGAGCTCCCATTACTCAGCACTTGGGCCCCTCTGTCTTTAGCCCAGACCAACTCTCCTCCTCCTTGTTCTTCTGTCACTGAGCTCCCAGCATCCCCTGCGCTCTGGATGATTATGACATGAGCCATTGGGCTCCCGGCAGGGGGTGCTGGGAGTTGTAGTGTCTGATCTCAGCTGCTGCAGAAACTCTTCTCTGATGGGAATGAAGTATAATATCTGTGCAGCGCTAGGGAATATGTCAGAGCTATAGAAACAAAGGATAATAATACAGAAGAAATGTCATGTGACTCCAAATAGATAGGGCCTAAACGCTAGTTAGCTACCTCGGAAGGGATATCAGTGTCAGGCTGAATGTCAAGCAGAATGGTCGGCCCCCGCACATTTTCACCTCATCAAATCTGGCCCTCGTTGCAAAAAGTTTGGACACCCTTGAAATAGGCTTGCATACATTCTTTATAGGAGTCTTCCTATTTCCCACACTGTCTTTAAGCTGTATTTATAGTCAGTCTTGACTAAACCACTTAAGGACAGCTTGTTCCTTGGCCACTTTGTTTGTCTGCATAATTCAGGATCAGGATCGTGGCATGCAAACAGCTGATTTTCCATGTGAGTGTAGACAGCAGCAGTTTTCTGGCAGAACATTTGACACTTGGCACATTTTCTTCCTTTTGTGCTATTAAGCATATGCTAACAGTGAAAGACTTTTAGACACTACACTGTATATACATTTGTTTTCAGAATAATAGCAGTGAACTAAAAAATAATAAAGCTCAAAATCCTTTTAATAGCTTTATTTCCATACATGCAAAATGTATCATACATGTGTTATACCTTTATTGAAAGTAAAGAAAAGTGAATATTAGGCTGTTCCAAAAATAGCAGTGTCTGCATTCTTTACAAACTCAAACATTCACTGTATAAACTGAAATATGTTTCAAGATTTTGCTTTCCTTTGAATCACTGAACTAATATTTAGTTGTATAATCAGTGTTTCTGAGAACTGCTGCACATCTGTGTTACATGGAGTCCATCAACTTCTGGCACCTGTTACATTCCACAATTCTTCTGCATTTCTTAGTTTTGTCTCAGAAGCAGCATTTTTAATGTTATCCCACAAGTTTTCTATTGGCTTAAGACCCAGGGATTGGGCTGGCCACTCCATAACATCAATCTTGTTGGTCTGTAACCAAGATGTTTACTGGTGTGTTTGGGTTTGTTGTCTTGATGAAACACCCATTTCAAGAGCATTTTCTCCTCGGCAAAAGGCAACAGTACCTTAAAGTATTTTGATGTATTTAATCGATCCATGATCCCTGGTATGCAATAAATAGGCTCAAAACCATAGTATGAGAAACATCCCTATATCATGATGCCTGTGTCACCATGCTTCACGGTCTTCACAGTGTACTGACTTGAATTCAGTGTTTGGGGGTCATCTGACAAACTGTCTGTGGCCCCTAGATTCTAAAAGTACAATCTTGCTTTCATCAGGCCACAAATTGTTGCACCATTTCTCTTTAGGCCAGTCAATGTGTACTTTGGCAAATTCTAACCTCTTCAGCATGTCTTTTTTTTACAACAATGGGACTTTGCAGGGGGCTTCTTGCAAATAGCTTGGCTTCATATAGGAGTCTTCTAATTGTAACAGTACTCACAGGTAACTTTATACTTCCCTTCATCTTCCTGGAGCTGATCATTGGCGGAGTCTTTGCCATTGTGGCTATTCAAATGGTAGTTTTCCATTTTCTTCTACATCTTTCAGGTTTTGGTCGCAATTTTAAAACATTTTAGCGGAGCAGCCTTTGCCATCTTGTCTTTTCTTTTATCTACTTGAATGGTAGTTTTTCATTTTCTTCCACGTCTTTCAGGTTTTGGTTGCCATTTTAAAGCATTTGAGATTTTAGTTGAGTAGCCTATCATTTTCTGCATTTCTTTATATGTTTTCTCCTCTCTAATCAACTTTTTAATCAAAGTACGCTGTTCTGAACAATGTCTGAAATGAGCCATTTTTCAGAGAGAAGTGCCCTATAAACAGCATGTACAATATTTGCTGCCTTCCTTCCTTAAATAAGGGCCATCATTTTGTCACAGAATTAATGACCTCACTAATTAAATGCCGCACTGCTATTATTTGGAACAAGCGGCTATTATTTTGAATACTGATATTATTTGGAACAGGTCTCAATTAACGATAAATTACACCGAATCAGCAGCATGCATGTCATGAATGTTGGGTCTGTTGGTTTCCTATAACTCTACTACACCTACTAGTAATTTATTTGAAATGTAAAAATATAATATATATATATATATATATATATATATATATATATATATATATATATATATATATATATATATATATATATATATATATATACCAAATAGAATGCACAACCAGGAGTCCTTAACACAGCCCGGGTGCCAGAAGTGTATAACTATAAAAGTGTCCCAAATGTAGACAGCACACCACACAATAAACCTTGTTTTTTGTTGGATTTATTGATTCTCTCAAAGTTTTCCTTGGTGCTGTCAACATTTATATTTATCTATGTAGATTGTAGTTCCTAAAATATGAGCTTTAGTGGGAAAATGGGTTAATAATAGCCCCATCACACAGAAACATTGCAAAGAACTGTACTGTATGAAAATATTTTAGGGGTTTACTCACCTGCATGTAGCTTTTTAAGTGTTTCATATGTGAAAAAGCTGATCCCTGCATATGGGATGACACCAAGCACTGTAGGAGTGAATCCTCTGTAAAGTGACTTAAGACCCTCCTCTCTTGACATACGCATAAACACGTGAATGATATTACTATACCTTTTATTAGGGAAAATAGTAGAGTTAGTTCCATCAGTTTATAGTCCATCCACTCTGAACAAGAATAACTTCCCAGGCAAAACCACAATATAATTTAGTTATATGTAAGGAACATTCCTTTGTGAATTTCAAAATGCAATAGATTCAGTAACATTCTAATATGTTGGTTTAACGCTTCCCTCATTTCAGCCACCAGTACATTCCTTGGAAGTGAGATTCTCCAGTATAGAATTTCTTAAACATTTAAAAAAAAAACATTATAAATGCAATTGTTAAACCTATTCTATTCATAAATATTACCCAGTCCATTTATTTAGTGGGCATTTATTTGTTGACTGAAATACCTAATGTCATTCTGAAATAGAAGACAACATTTACTAATCAATGCAAAGTTTATATATAAATTATGCAAAAGAAAGGATTCAACAGGTAATAGCTGTAAGTGACAAACACCCATCTCCAACCCACACCTGCCTGGGCCACATAACTATAATTTCCAAGGCCCACTCATGTCTGACCCACCTGCTATGGTAATGCCAGAGGTGAAAGGGGAAACATACCTCATCTAATATAAGTAGCACTGAGCTTGATCCCTGTCTGGGCAGTATAAATAAAGCAAAAACACCTACTGCATTATGCATTATCTTCATTTTACACAGATTTAGAAGGTATTAAAAGGAGTAAAGTAAGAGAGGGTTCTTCCCCTTTACACAGCACTGGTAATGCTTCATCTGGAAAATGCTGTGCATTTATGGTGTCCAGTGCTCAAAAGGAATGTTATAGAACAGAGGAAGACCAACGAAGAGCAATAGGTGGTATGCAAGGTGTCAGTTATGAAGAAAGACTGGCCAAGCGGAGATTGTTTACACTGGAGAAGAGGCGTTATAGGGGTTGTTCACTTTCCAAATGCTTTTTCAGTTCAGCTGTTTTCAGATTGTTCACCAGAAATTTTTCAATTACTTTCCATGTTTTATTTTTTAAGTTTAAATTTTATTGTTCCTGCCTTTGGTGTTTCAGTCTGGCAGCTCAGTGATCCAGGAGCATTCTGAACTGTTACAATTTACTACATTTAGTGGATACATTTCTCAGCAGTATCTGTGGAATACAGTATAAGCAACTATTGTATCAATTATAACTGCTGCTATTAATGAAGCTGTGGGATTCTGCTCAGCAGGGCTAAAGATAACAAATGTATCAACTAAATCTATCAATTTAAAATAGTTAAAAAGTCGGCATCCCCCCCCCCCCGAGCTGCTTTAGAAGGTGAAAAGTGAAACTTAACACTTCAATATTAGAAAAAAAAGGTCACAAATAGAAAATCATTTCAAAAAGTCTTTATTTCTGGTGAACTATCTAAAAACAACGTAACTGTAAAAAGTGTTTGAAGGTGAACAACCCTTTAAGTGGGCATAAGATGACTATGAATATATAAGGGGACATAACACATATTAGAGTGAACTCAGATGGGGTTTTTCAGCATACGCTGGGATCCACAGTAATACAGGTTACATTTTGACAAAAATAACTCAATGGATATTTTTTCAGCATAAATTACTTTTACTATTAGATGTGAAATCTTTTAACAGGCATGCTGTAATGATAGACAGATGGAAAGATAAACAGATAAATAGTAACTCACATTTCCTTTTGTGTAACTGCCATGCGTGCACGCACCAGATCCAAGGGATATGTCAATAAAGTAGCTGTTGTACCAGCTAGCGCTCCTGCAAGAAGTCGTGGAATAGGTGTCAAAGCACTGGTGGGAGAAAGATAAGAACAAAAATGCACTATTAAACAGTTACAGATTTGTTGGTGAGATAATGCACACGAACCATATAATATATAATATATATAATAATATATATAATATTCTACCATTTCTCTTCACCAAGTGGCACAATTTGTTTGGCATTTAGATAATCAGAACTTCATTATGCAGGAGAAAAAAACTGTGCACTGTGAATCTAATTACCTGGCAAACAAGGTAGAGCATCAATTTTCATATTTATTTTAGTTAAAAAAATAAACAAAAAAATATTGCTTGTGATTAAAACAAAAGTATGTAGACGTTTGCATCAACTGGAAATGTTCTAAATTAGCAAAGACACATGATTTCTCAAGAAAGTCATATGACTTCATTGTTCTAGTTCTTGACAAACAGAATACTTTTTTTGGCACAATTGTGGCTGTACACATACCTTCCCTGGAAGCCATAATAACTGCCTAGCAGTTTCTTGTATTGTTCATGAGCACAAAATTGTATGGCTGCATAGGGAATCACACGCACCATTGTGGCAGAGTTACCTCTCCACAAACTTAAGAAACCATCATTCATATAAGTGCGGTAAATGAGTCTGTAGGCTTCCTGTAAAAGGGAAAGTACAAAGATTGTTCATAACAAGAAAGCACTGATAGATTTTCACAAGATAAAACAAAAATATATTTTTCTAAACTTGATCCTTTTTTTGATGACTAAAATGTAATCCCAAAACAATCACCTTAAAGGAAAACTATACCCCCTGTGTAAAACCCTGTTTTGTGTAAACTATTTTCATAATAATATACTTTTATAGTAGTATGTGCCACTGGGTAATCATAAATAGAAAATCGACATTTTAAAAAATAAGGACCGCCCCCTGGGATACTAGGATTCACGGTGCACACAAACAAACCATACTTGCTAGGTCACATGAACCAATTAAAGGACCAGTAACATCAAAAATATTTTTTAAAAATTTGTTAGTATACATCGAAAAAAAAAACACCAAGACAAATTAAACTTTAAAATCGCAAAGTCTTTATTAACAAATAACTTACTGAAACTCTGCTTGTGATCCGACCACTCGTATCGTCTCCATTCTGATCCGATCATTGGGCTCTAGGGCCCACAATCTGATCAGCTTGATATCTGATCATCTTAATATGGGCATATCGGGGAGAGATACGCTCGTTTGTCGAGATACATCACCAAATGAGCGGATCTCCCTGTGTATGCCCACCTTTAGAGCTGTAGTATTTCTGGTCAGGTGATCTCTGAGACAGCACAGAGACCATCACGAAAAGTTGGTTCAAGGCAAGAGATGTAAAGGGGCAATATTTACTTAAATATATATATATATAACAGTTTGGTAAGATTCTTTAATATGCCACTTTATTTGATATAAACTAAATTTTGCATTCAGTCCAATGATTTTAAATCATTGGACTGGATTAAGTTGAACTATACGCTAATCATTTGGTGAATCCAAATCATTGGACTGGATTTTGTTGAGCTTTATGCTAATCATTTGGTGAATCCAAAACCTACAAACTACTGAATTCCATACTGGATTAAGCCAAACCTTAATTGCTTTAAGAAAAACTAGATAATATATGACAGTGAAGTGCAAATAAACCCTATGGAGTTATATGCAGCTGTTTTTCTAGGGGGAGATGGCCAGCTGGAAAAAAATATTATGAAGAAAAATATAGAACCAGTCCCAGTATAGCAATTGTGGTGTATTAAATGACTCAGGGGAGATAAGAAGAATAGGAATATATTAATCTAACACACAAGCAGAAGATATAAAACTTAAATCATTATAAATTTTAATAACTTTTTGTCATTTTACTTTGTCTTACCTTAGCAGAAAATCTGTTTGAAGACACTGAAAAAGATGGATATGCAAAGACTGAGAAGACAATGTGTAGAATATGAACACAAAATACAATTTATCTCAGCAAAAAAAAATTGTTATGTGGTCTTCATAAAAATATCACTATCACAATCTGGAAAGTGAAGTAAAATAGGATACTGTGCACATACTGTAAGGTTAAAAGGAAAAAAAATACTGTTAAATTTCTCTAACTGCTTAAGCACTGCAGTTTGCATTTTTTCAAAGCTTTTAAAGGAAAACTATACCCCCCAAACAATGTAGGTCTCTATTAAAAGATACTGAGTAAAACAGCTCATGTGTAAAACCCTGCTTCATGTAAATGAACCATTATCATAATAATATACTTTTTTAGTAGTATGTGCCATTGGGTAATCATAAATAGAAAATTGCCATTTTAAAAAATAAGGGCCGCCCCCTGGGATCGTAAGATTCACTGTGCACACATACAAACCACATGTAAGGTCACATGAGCCAATTAACAGACAGAGTTCTGCCTTTTGCTTCCTCACTTCTTCCTGTTACAGTTAGTGTTGTAGTATTTCTGGTCAGGTGATCTCTGAGGCAGCACAGATAGAGTCACGAAATGGTGGTTCAAGGCAAGAGATGTAAAAGGGCAATATTTATGTAAATATATATTCCCGTTTGGTACGATTCTTGAATATGTAATTCAATTTGATATCAACTATCTGTTGCTTAAGTATTCATTTTGGGGATATAGTTTTCCTTTAAGCTGTTTTTAAACTAATAATGATTTTTTGTAACAGTGCCACCTGCTGGTCAGTTTTTCAACTGTCCAAGTTAAAAGGCTGTCACCTGAAAAACTGTCCCCCACGTGAGGTGCAGGCTAATCCGCACTTAGTTTGGGGAAAACAATAGTGCCACAGCTTTCCACAGTTCTGAGCATGGGTATGATGTCACACAGTCTGACATCACTAACCTGATCAAGCACTGTTTTTGGTCGTAATGTTTTTTCTACATGGCAAATAATTTAATAGTAGGTGTAGTAGAGTAATAGAAAAACAACATACACAACAATCCTGACATGCATGCTGCTGATTCAGTTTAACTGAATCATTAATTAAGGCTTGTTCCAAATAATAATAACTTGTTCCAAATAATAGCAGTGTGGAGTTCAACTAGTGGAGGTTATAGTACATTTCTAGTGCATTTCACTCTTCACTCTGAATATCTGAGTAAAATGGAACGTCCCAGACATTGTTTTGATGAACAGTGTACTTTGATTAAAAAGTTTATTGTACAGTGAATGTTTGAGTTTGTAAAGAATAATGCAGACTGCTATTTTTGGAACAGCCTGATATTCCTTTATAGAAAGTGAAAAAAAAAAAGAATAACACAAATTTGAAATTTGATTTTTCTTCATGTTTTGATTTGGAATAGAATGTGCAGTGTTCCCAATGCATTTGTGTGTATGGAGATAAACGCTATTAAAAGGATTTTGAGCTTTATTCACTTTTTTAAACAAACTGCTGTTAATCTGGATACAAATATGTGCATAATGACGAACCAATAAGGAGCCTATGATTAAGTGTTTGGGACACGAAACGGGTCAGGCTGTGGACACAATAAACTTTTTCACTTTGAATATTTGCCTGGTGGAAGTCTGCCTTCATTTGAGTGCCTGCTCCATATTGGTTCGTCGGTTTGTCCGCCCCCCTGTGCTGAGGGCTCAGGGCGGTGCACCTGGGCCACTTCCTTAGTGTGGTGAGTAACCATTATGCTGTCAAGAGACCCTAACACCACAGATGTATTTTTGTATGTGCATAATGAGCATGCATAGAGCTGCTTATTATGTGCATGCACATCTTTAAACATGGCTGCCCGCACCTGGAACTCCCTCCTTGTGTGGCAGCAGCCTGCACCTATAGAGGGGGAAACAATATTCAGGTGATAGATGCCATTTAACAAAGAGAACTGTTCTGATGTTGCTCCGTTTAGGAAAGAGATCAATAATGTCAGGTGACAAGTAGCAAAAGAAAGAACATTTGATAGCATTACCTCTAAGGCCAATGCCAGACAGGGCTGAAAATGCAGGCTGATAATCAACCCCTACACTGGCATTCGCAGCCTGTCCTAACTGCACCCGGAAATATTGTGTCAGCCCGGGTGCAGGCACATGCTGCTGATTTCAGAGCAGGAATGCAAACTCTCATGTATCTTCACTGAAATCAGCTGTGTGTGTCTGCTCCTTTGCCAACAAAATTGTTCTGGGTGCAGGCAGGAGGTTAATGCCAGTGAAGGGGCTAATTCTTGACCTACAAATATTTGTAGGCCGATTTCAGCCCTGTCTGACATTAGCCTTAGTTTACAGAAAATCTTGACTAGTCAGTTGTGTAACCCCATAACCTCTGATGTCAATCAAGTAAATAATGGCCCAGTATTAGCATAATGGCCAGTACCTTATGTGTTTAAATCTAATCTATTTAAGACTTTAGTGTTTGATAAAGTCATAGGACATTGTATAGTTAATATATTTATTTTGTCTTAATATCTTTTTAAAGATTTTTCACTATATAGAATATTTGCTACCACATTCTACACAGACATAGGATGATTCACATAATCTTCACTGCAATTTTCCAATGCAAAGTTTAACAGGAATGATTATTTCATGGACTATTTATGCTGCACTACAAGGAAGCCATATTGGTTCTGTAATTATGGTACTCCCACTTGTAAATGTTAACTCAACATTAATTAGCTGCATAAAGGTGGCCATACAAGGGCAGATAAAGCTGCCGATATCTGTCGTTTAGACCAGTGCTGTCTAATTTATGTGGTACCGAGGGCCAAAATTTTACTGGCCTATGTGGTGGAGGGCCGATAATGGAAGTCAGTGTTGGCCACTCCCCCTTCTAAACCACACCCACTGTAAACCACACCCATGTTATCACAAGAACTTTTAAGATCATATCCACATTAACGGTGGTAGCACACCAAATAACCAGATGGTTGGTGCTCACTGCAGGGAAATCCCTCATCACTCATATGTTAAAACATACCCTTAAATCCATATGCCTCATCCTCCCCTGTGGATAATACAGCAATCCCCCAACACATTATTAAACACCTTAGGGGCCCTTAATAACAATTTCCAAATGCTAACAAAGCTCAAGAACAGGCTTATATCCCACAGGATGTGTGCCAAGCAGCGAATGGCACACACAAGCAGCACTGGGCAAGCAGCGAATGGCACACACAAGCAGCACTGGGCAAGCAGCGAATGGCACACACAAGCAGCACTGGGCAAGCAGAGAATGGCACACACAAGCAGCACTGGGCAAGCAGAGAATGGCACAAACAGGGAGGGAAGGCAGAACAGAGCAGGAGACAAGTAAAGCTATCAGTCTAATATGTACTACATACAGTGACACAGTTCTGGTGGGCCATTAGCATTTTGAATAAGGTGTGAACAGGTGAACAATGTTTCAGCCTGGGTCTCAGGTGTGAACAGTACAGGACTTTAGGGATGTGAACAATAGAGGTGTCACAAGTGTGAACAATGTAGGGGGGATTGCATGTGTGAACAATACAGGGGATTACAGTCTGAATTTAATGTTTAAACAATGCAGGGCCACTTACTCTCTGTAGTGATACCTATTAAAGTTTATATATGGTAAGCAGACACAGCATGTGGGGGCCACAGAAGGGGGGGGGTCGCGGGCCACCAGTTGGACAGCCCTGTTTAGAACAATTTGACAGCTAATTTCCCCGTGTATGGAGGCTTCCGATGGGTCTTTCCGATGGATATCTGGACACGATATCGATCGGGAAGGGGTTTTTTTTTTATCTTAAAATATAACAAACAAAATAGACTTTTAGCATACTGTTTTAATAATCAAAAATCTAACTTATGTTAAACTGTAAGCAGCACACTTTATATATTACCAGACAGGTTTGATAATGCTGGTTGTTTTAATACCTACTTGGTGCTATGTGTTTGTTTTTGTAGTCACAAGATTTATCCTCTGCATAGAAGTGCAAGCAATTCAGAGAATTGAGGTTTGGAAAGTAAACACTCATAAAAGCACTGCAACAATGTTGTGGGCACAGCAAATTATGGATTTAAATCTTACCTTGGAATATGATTTTGGTTCTGTCCAGTGGAGCAACAGCTGTTTTAGCTACAGCACCAGCTAGAGCCCCAGATGTCAAAGAGTTGAGGACACTTTTGTGATTTTTATGCCCCTTAAATGAAAAACATTTAAATGTGTTACTCAGGCTGCAGACCACAGTGAAATTAACTGGGGATTGACGACTGAACAGATCGAATGTACGTGTATGTACAGTACTTATATATATTTTATATGTTGTGTCTTTTAAACATTAAGACTTCCACTTACCTCGGACACCAGAGGTGTGGGTAGGATAGCAAGGGCGCCATTCTTGTTCAGACCCACTGGACTCTCCTTAATACCATTCTCCATACCACACTTATTCAGATAGCTGAGGTAAAAAGTTTACTCCTAATGAAACAGAAAATACTAATTAAAAACAGAAAAGAAAACAAACTTCCTTTGGTCCTTTCATTACCAGGAACACCAATGTAGCCACACAATTTACAAATCTTGGCTAAACAGAAGGAACCTGAAATCACAGTCCTATTCCCTTGAAGTTTGGCAGCCATTCTGATTTATTTTTACCAGTGTTAAATGTCACAGTTTACACATGGTTACAAAGGTAAAGAAGAACTACAATAAAATAATTAGGGCTAGGTTTAAAAGTAAATAGGAGTACAGAATGCAATTTTAAACCAACATTACATTTAGAAACCAGTCTGATAAATACCAAGTTCAATGAGCTATAATTAACTCTTTGCTAATTCCAGAGGGGCAAGCTGAACCTCAGTGAGAAATATGTTAAGCGGACTTTAACATCTAAAAATAGCAAGTGAACAAGGACTTTTAGCACTTCCTAAGATGTGAACATGTCCCAAAGTTTCAGAATTCCTCTTTGTAACCTCAACCTTGCAAAAATAAATGCATTGAGTGTATTTAATATTTTCCTGTTCCTTTAACTAATAATTTAACAATAATTCTAATAAGAATAGGCCATAAGACCTACATAAATACTACATACTTTAAAAAATATTCTGTGGGCCCCATTTTTTTTAACTTATAGGGGGGCCCTGGTCACAATTATTTTTTTTAACTTGTAGGGGGGCCCTGACCACCAATTTTTTAAAAACTTTTAAGGGGGCCCTGGCACCACAGTTAT
Source organism: Xenopus petersii (assembly GCA_038501925.1). Classification (NCBI taxonomy): domain Eukaryota; kingdom Metazoa; phylum Chordata; class Amphibia; order Anura; family Pipidae; genus Xenopus; species Xenopus petersii. The sequence continues at coordinate 106,183,457 of CM076673.1, forward strand.
AAGGGGCCCTGACCATCAATAGCTTTTTATAACTTGTGTGTGGGGGGGGTTACCTTTTTAAGAACTGATGTCTGTGTGGTCTTTTAACTGTTGTGTGGAGTGGGCGGGATCTGGGGTGGGGCTTGGGGGCTGGGGCCCAGGTGGCCCCGATAATTTTGTTGTACAGGGCCCTGTGATTTCTAATGGCTGCCCTGCTCAAGGGCACTATTTACACTGAGTTTATATATTCTGCCAGGGTTTTGTGGCTTTCCTTTAGTTTCCTCCCACACTCCAAAATCAAATACCAAAGACTTTATACTGTAAGCCCCACTGTGACAAGGATGACAAGATATGTTGTAGAAGAATAATAACAACAACCCATCTATAAAACAGCTGGGACTAATGGTTCACACTTACACATCCATCAGTGTTACTTGGACTTAATGATCAATGCCTTCCACTGTTTAGCTGGCAGACCAGACAGTTCAGTCCCGCCCCCCAAGGAGTCCATGTTAAAAAGATGTGGCTGAGCAGTTTCATATGCACAATTGCAAGCAACATTTCTAGTCAGATGGCCATACCTCCTGTTTTCTGCGGGACAGACCGATTTGGACAACTCAGCCCGCAGTCCCGGGTTTCTTAATGAACTGTCTCTTTGATCTCCTGCACTGACACCAGAAAAAGATACAATTAAATGAAACAATTAAAATAAGAGTTTTTTTTGGCAAAAAGCCCAGAACACTCAGTACCTGCACTTAAGATATATAGATACTGTTATAACACATAAAACATTGCCCTAAAACTGAGAAATGTGTACAAACTTTCATAACCTACCATATTTTGTAAAATGGATGTGGTAATTGTGGGTGTGGCCATTTAATGGGCATGGTCAAACCATTTTAACCATGCTACACTCCACACCCATTCCACCTCTCTTTATAGACCCGTCTATAAATTTAGGCGCCATAAAGAAAGAACTTTTTTCTAATTTTGGTTCTGTACATTACCACAATACATTTTAATGTATTGTGAAATGTAGGGATTGTGTTAAAAAAAAAAGGCTTTAGTTCCTCACATTTTTATGAAATATTTTTGTTCAACCCACTGAATTAAAGCTGAAAGTCTGCAGTTCAACTGCATCTCGGTTGTTTCATTTAAAATTCATTGCGGTAATCTACAGAGCCAAAATTAGAAAAAGAAGTTGTCTGTCCAGATATTTATGGCCCTAACTGTAGTTACCTATTGGCTTATTTGGTGAAAGAAACGAATTAAAAAAAAACCCAAGTGTAGTTGTGATTGTTAAAAGAATTGACCTACAGAGAACCTCACTGAGTAAAGGTTTCCTTCTGTCTTTTGTGACTAAGACTAAACATAAAAGGAAATCAGTGTTTTGGTAGTAAATGATAGGGCAAGTTAGAAGAGAATGTCTAAACTGAAAATAAAAAGCATGAGAGCTATTTTTCCTCATTCGCATATTGGTATGGCACTATAAAAATGAATTTCCTTGTCTAACTTCTCGTAGAAAGCTCTTTGTTGGATAACATAGCGCTAGGTTAAGAATGTTTAACAAACTCCAGTCGGTCAGGTTAACAAGGCATAATGGTTTATAAGATTATACATGTGTTCATAGAGTAAACAAATACAACCATTATTTACAGAACTATGTAACAGCAATTAAAATAAAAACCTAATGTTCTTGTCTATGATGTACACTGTGCAAGAATAAACAGCACCAAAAAAGTTGTTTTTACATAATGAAAGTTTAATTCCAAGCAACATTTCAGCAATTTCTGCTGGAGGGGCACTAACCCATGAATATTTAGGTTGTAAAATCCATTATACATTTTTCCCAAATTAAGAAACTGCAGTTCTAGGCAACTTTTTAACATGTATCAAAAAAATGTTGTAAATGTAATTTCTATTGAAAGCAATATCTGTCTGTCCCTTGCACTTCTGGTTTTGATTACAGGTACCATTTGATGCAAGGTTCCAAATGCCACAATACCTTCATGTCCTGTTATTAAACACTGGAGAAGGAGGAGGTGTGCAATGCATTGTGCAATTGGACTGAAGGAGTGTAGGTTACACAACATCACTTCAATGGTACATGTAGTCAAAACTAGCGGTGCAGAGAAAACCAAGGAACAGGCATGTGGTATGCATGCACAGTAGAGTGCAAAGCCAGCCACTTTCGGGGGTTGGTCATAACATTTGACACCCCCTAGAAATTATATCTTTCTAGCACTCCAGCTGCTGCCAAGCCATTTCTAAGATGATTAGCACTGTTAATCACCAAAACATTTTTAATATCATTTCTCATTCTATTGAATTTTTTACAGCACTATGCAAAATGCTATAAGGATAGTCAAAGTACAGTTGTTGTGGTTTCTAGAAGTCCTAGTCATTGCTAAATTTTGGTCGCACAAGTGCAATAACAAGCACCTACATGCATTTTCATTAACATATTATGTAGTATAGGTTGCACTTTGTTTTGCAGATCATAAGCCTATGACAGTGACTGGAAAGCAGGCTTTCTGGATTTAGAAGTTGTGTACTGTTGCACTAAATAGGGAGTGGGAACTCAATTGTTTTGTGGATTGAATTATTTATTAAGTTACATCATCACCTATGATAATCTGTATAGGATAATTTGTATGGGTTAACTATATTATCAATTGTTTATATTTATATTTATTTTTGTATTTATGTGTACTTGTTTATTTATCAGGTTTTTAATATTCAATATGTAATATCTATCTATTTACCTTCCCGTTACATTAACAAGTGTTTCATGTATTATTGATTTTGCTTGCCTGCACATGCTCCTCTGAATTGACATCTAATTTGTTACAATGAATATGTTAGTTATTTCTAATTTACAATGGATTGTAACTATATTATTTATATATTAACACTGTGTCTTATCAGGTAGTTTCCTTTTGTTGCACATTTTATTCTGTGATGTTACCATTCCTGTTAGACCAATTTAATTGCTCGACATACCCTCTACACACACATCCTTTATATTAAATTATATACAGTAAGATCAAGCCAATACGCATTTATTGTGACGTTTTAATTGGTGCGTCCATTCTTTTATTGGTGGTGGTTCGAGGGGAGGTGCTTAAGCTTCTGATGAAGTGACATATTGGTCACGAAACGCGTCAAGCTACAGTCTACCTGCCCGCTTGTATTTACCGATTTAGCATGGATCAATAAAGTTGAACTTTTAATTTACTCTTGGTTCCACTGCTGATGATATTTATCCGGCTGCCATCCCCTACGTGAAGTGCATGTGATGTCTGTACAAAAAATTACCTTACAGTTTATGGTTCTAAAAATATGGTTCTAATAAAATAGATGACACAGGTTAATCTGCATTTACAATCAGCAGAATTCTATTGTGTGGAGTTGCCATACTACCAGCCATACATAGCGCTGTTTGTTGTACAATTCCAATGATCCGCCAAGAATGGACGATTCTTACATTGATATCTGCAGTGAGACCGAAGGCCAAGATTTCATTTTGTCTTGCAAAGGAAAACATCAACCATACAACCAAATAAACAGTGACCCTGTGGACATATTATTGTTAGCCAGGAATGCCCTTGGCTTGGCAGTTATCCAAAACAATAATAGGTCACTAAAGTTATATCCCTTTAAGAAAACAAAATACTTGAAGGAAGCTACTCAGGAAATGATGTGCCCCATGGGATAGTAGCACAAACATGCACATCTCCACATAGAGAGAGAGAAAACAAGTACTGGGTGGGGGGGAACATATAAATGCGAGTACATAATTCTAAGCAGTTGTCAGGAGTAATCACAGAAACAGAAAGCATAGTCAATGACACTTCTTCGGATTAATGACAGCAACTAGTTAGAGAGCAGAAGGTGACACACTCACCTCTACTTGCTGGCCCGTTACCCGCTCCACACCGCCTTTACTCCAGGCCACCGTACTGCTGAACACATTCTCTCCCACCAAGTACCCGACCTAGCGTTGCTTGGCAGCTCGGCATCATGTATTGGCTGGTCAATGCTGAATGAATCTCATCTTATCCAATCAGAAAAGCGAAAACGTGGGCTTCCCTGCTATCTTATTAGGGCTGGCATGTTCTCACTGATTGACATTGACAAGGGCCAGCCAAAGCAAAGAGGCGGTTCACGCTGTCCCATGTGTCTGTGTTACTGTTTTGAGGGGGATGGGATGGAAAGTGGTGTTGGTGACCGGGGGAAAGGTGACAGGTGGGGATGGACAATTAATATAACCTACGCAGTGGCGTAACTGAGGCCCCCGCAATGCCCCCCCCCCAGGGGCCCTGGGGTCACCCCCGCATTGCAGGGTCACCGGGTGCCTTCATTACGCCACTAATAAGCAAGTTGAGCCGCTTGCATCATCACAGCAGCGGATACAGAGCCCGAGTAAGCACCACTGGCCCAGCCGTTCATATGAGCAATATTACCGGGACGCCCAATCAGCTGTACAGGTATAAACAGTAACCAATCACAGACGGAACCCAGAATGTCAGCGTCAAGGAGAAAAAGGGTGTGTGTGCTCTGCTCCTATCACAGTGAAGACAATAACACGCTCGTCCAATCAATGGGTCAGTCTGATTGTAAGGTGGGGTTTAGAGTAAAGTTAGCCAAACAAATAATGTACCAGACGAGCATGCTAATAAGAAGTAGCATTAAACCGAAGTTATTGTCTATAGCATGATTAAAGACAGTTGACCATTTTGTTGATTGGGTATAACCCTTTGTACGCTTAAAGCATCAGTCCACCTTCCCCTATTGGCGCATGCTATTGTAATTTTGTATACTGCGCTCTCTTTTCTCTCTTAAACTGGCCATAGATGCAACGATCCGATCGTCCGAATCCTTGAACGATCAGACTTCCCCATCTCCCGACCTGCCACTAACCAGTCAGATCAAATAAAGTATAAAAGAACAGATCAGCTGATGTTCTGCCCCTGACAGCAATCGAAAGTTATGTTGAAGTGGGCAATATCGGGCTGATCCAATCGTGGGCCCTAGGGCCCAACGATCGGATCCTAATGAATGGAAACGGGCGGTCGGATCGCGGGACCACATAAACAAACAGATGCGGCCGCGATCCAACGGGATTTTTAAGGTGGCCATACACTGAGAGATCCGCTCGTTTGGCCATACTGGCCATGCCTCTGCAGTAGGCTTATGATGTATCTTACATGCCAAATGTGTATTTCATTCTTACCCTGTAGAAAGATCTGTCACATTAAAGGGGGCCATAGACGTAGAGATCCGTTCGTTTGGCGGTCGCCAAAATGAGCCGATCTCTCCCCGATATGCCCGGTGGGCAATATCAGGCTGATCCGTTCGTGGGCCCTAGGGCCCAACGATCAGATCCTAACGCATGGGAAACGGGGGTCGGATTGCGGGACCGCATCAACGAATTGATGCGGCTGCGATCCAACGGGATTTTTCGTCCCATCCGATCGAGATCTGCCCGACTTTCGGCCAGATCTCGATCAGTGAAACCCGTCGGGGGGCCACATACACGGGCCAATAAGCTGCCAACTCGGTCTGTCCGATCGACCGATCTCTGCCGGGCAAAAAATGTCGGGATTCTCCAAATACGGTCCGAAAATCGCACGAATCCTCGATTCGTACGATCGGATATTTGCGTCTATGGCCAGCTTTAGTCCCCCCACATATACCCTCCTCCCTGCTCAATTCCATTCTTGCTTGCCCCAGCAAGGCAAGAGTTAAAGCCCAGACAGGAAGGGGCGGGTCGTGTTCATGTGGAGTCGGGTGCCATAGAAGAAGTGTTGTCAGGAGAGCTCAGTCATACAGCACCGGTGGGCGTGGCAATTGTTAACAGTTCTAGCGATACGAATACTGTAATTTTTTCTTTCCTGCTGAAGTTAAATATATGTAAAAAGTTGGCTACACACCGCTAGCCTGCTTCCTGCTTCTAATTTGCACTGCCCTTGTAAGGATTCTGGGAGATGTAGTTCAGCAAACTCTAGGGTTGCCACATTAAACCCCGTCATTCCAGATACAAATAGCATGCACATACGGAACGCATTTTAGCCCGCCGGGAGTTTGGACCAGTCCAACACTGAATTTGTTTTTCCTTTATCTAATTTATTTTTCCATATATTCCATATATGTTATATTCCATATAATTTAATATTGGCATTGGCACTAATTAATATAAATCGAGAGGGCACAGAAAGTTGTTCGCCAGGGGGGCCTCGGAAAGTTCCTCTGCAGGGGGGGCCCACAAACTCTAGTTATGCCACTGGAAGTCCTCACTTTATTGGAAGGAAACACAAGATACAAGATAATGGGAAGATATGGAATATATCATGAATGAGTTTCAGGCGGTTTTCTCTGCGGCTCTCCTGTATCTATAATATAATGTATCTAGCATAATCCGTTGCTTCGACTGTGTTTGAACAAGCAGGATCCCAACTATCAGGCAACGATGGCCATGGATGGAATGGAGGTGAGGAGGGGGCACTCTTATATGCTGCAGGATGATTCCATTAAACACAGGTTGGAACACTGAGCTGCCTGCTTAGTTACTTTTTTGGCAGCCCGGTGGTGCATACTGACTATTTGCTCCGGCAGTCTGGTTTGTCTCATTGAATTACATTATGGTGTGAGGGACTGTGTAGGTCGGGGTAAACCCTTAGGGCATTATCTATTCTTGCCAGTGTAAATTATATTTATTTTTATTCTTTTTTCAGGCTGTAATCTTGGATGTATGAGTACTTTGTACTTCAGTAGCAAGAAAACCACTGTGCTTGTGTCAACAGCATTGCCTGGGCACCACATTCATCTTTCCACTGTACCGCAGGTGAGCTTCTTACTTGGGCTTTACTGCAATACATTACCCAAGTGTACATTTGGGTGTGTCATTTCACCTTGTAGCACCTTGTAGCACACACACACAGGCCTGGAATTTTGCACACCTGTAATGTAAATGGGTATTATAGGTATTTTATATGCCACTAAAAAATATTCAGTATCAATTAGGTATAGCCATGAACTGGCCAGTGTCTTGTAAGTTATGTGATATCCAATCAGACTTCAGTAGTATCCTGACTAACAGAAATGTACAGAAATGTACTTGTTTCCTTTGCAGCAGATGATCATCAGGCCCTGTCATTGATGCTTTTAACTGTCCTTCTGAGTCTTAACCAATGATCTGCTTGGGGCTCCTAGTGGGCGGGACTGTTACCGTTGGCAACCCCAGCATTTCACTGTGAGCAGTGATAGTTTGCAGATTTGGAGAGACAGAGCAGCTAGTGATTTAGAGAGAGAGTTTGCAGTTGGAGAGTGGGGGAGTGGAGAGTAGGGAGAGGAATGTGGAGAGTAGGGGGTTCAGTGTAGAGTAGGTGAGTGTAGAGTAGGGAGTGGAGTGTGGAGAGTAGGGAGTTGAGATGGCCCTCCATAAGGTGGACAGGGTAGAGGACATGGAGGTGGATGTTGTGGATGAGGTAGAGGACATGGAGGTGGATGTACTGGATGAGGTGGAGGACATGAAGGTGAATGTAGTGGATGAGGTGGAAGACATGGAGATGGATGTAGTGGAAGAGGTGGAGGACATGGAAGTGGATGTAGTGGATGAGGTGGAGGACATGGAGGTGGATGTAGTGGATGAGGTGGAGGACATGGAGGTGGATATAGTGGATGAGGTGGAGGACATGGAGGTGGATGAGGTGGAGGACATGGAGATGGATGAGGTGGTGGACATGGAGGTGGATGTAGTGGGTGAGGTGGAGTACATGGAGGTGGATGAGGTGGAGGACATGGAGGTGGATGTAGTGGATGAGGTGGAGGACATGGAGGTGAATGTAGTGGATGAGGTGGAAGACATGGAGGTGGATGTAATGGATGAGGTGGAGGACATGGATGTGGATCTAGTGGATGAGGTGGAGGAAATGGAGGTGGATGTAGTGGATGATGTGGAGGTGGATGTCGTGGATGAGGTGGAGGACATGGAGGTGGATGTAGTGGATGTGATGGAGGAAATGGAGGTGGATGTAGTGGATGAGTTGGAGGACATGGAGGTGGATGTAGTGGATGAGGTTGAGGACATGGAGGTGGATGTAGTGGATGAGGTGGAGGACATAGAGGTGGAGAACATGGAGGTGGATGTAGTGGATGAGGTGGAGGACATGGAGGTGGATGTAGTGGATGAGGTGGAGGACATGGAGGTGGATGTAGTGGATGAGGTGGAGGTGGATATCGTGGATGAGGTGGAGGACATGGAGGTGGATGTAGTGGATGAGGTGGAGGACATGGAGGTGGATGTATGAGGTGGAGGTGGATATCGTGGATGAGGTGGAGGACATGGAGGTGGATGAGGTGGAGGACATGGAGGTGGATGTAGTGGATGAGGTGGAGGACATGGAGGTGGATATAGTGGATGAGGTAGAGGACACGGAGGTGAATGAGGTGGTGGACATGGAGGTGGATGTAGTGGATGAGGTGGAGGACATGTAGGTGGAAGTGGTGGATGAGGTGGAGGACATGGAGGTGGATGAGGTGGAGGACATGGAGGTGGATGTAGTGGACTCTCACCATCCTCCCCTGACCTCCCCACCCCTTACCCTCACTCTCACACCTTCTCTCTCCCCGTACCTCTTTCCCTTGCTCTTACCCCCACCTCTAACCCCCCCCCCCTTAGCCTGGCTCTCATCTCCCTCCTCCCACCTAACCCGCACTCTCACCACCCTCCTCTCAACCCCACCCCTTACCCTTGCTCTCACCCCTCCTCTCACCCTCACCTCTTATCCTTGCTTTCACCCCCCTTTTTACACCACCCCTTACCTTGACTCTTACCATCCTGCTCTGACCTCCCCATCCCTTACCCTCCCTCTCACACCTTCTCTCAACCCTGTACCTCTTTCCAGTGCTCTCAACCCCTCCTCTACACTGTACCTTCGCTCTCCCCCCCGCTTAGCCTGCCTCTCATCTCCCTCCTCTCACATCCCCCACCGCTTACCCTCACTCTCACCCACTCCTCTCATCCCTCCACTTCTTACCCTCGCTTTCACCCACCTCTTCTCACCTTTATTATTGCCCCCCTTCTCTCACCCCCCAGCCCTTACCCTCGCTTTCAGCCACCTCTTCTCACCTTTATTATTGCCCCCCTTCTCTCACCCCCCAGCCCTTACCCTCGCTTTCACCCACCTCTTCTCACCTTTATTATTGCCCCCCTTCTCTCACCCCCCACCCCTTACCCTCGCTTTCAACCACCCTATTCTAACCCCCCACCCGTTACCTTCGCTTTCACCCCCTTCTCTCACCCCCTCCCCATACTCTCTCTTTCACCCCCACCCCTTAACCTCGCTTCAACCCCCTCCTCTCTCCCCAACCTCTTACCCTCACTTTCACCCCCTCCTCTCACCCCCACCCCTTACCCTCGCTTTCGCCCAACCTATTCTTACCCCCCACCACTTACCCTTGCTTTCACCATCCTCCTGTCATCCCCCCACCCCTAATTCTCGCTTCACCCTCCTCCTCACACCCCCACCCCTTATCCTTGCTTTCACTCCCCTCCTTTTACCCCCCACCCCTTGCCCTCACTTTCACCCCCTCCTCTCACCCTTCACCCCTTGCCCTTGCTTTCACCTCCTCTTCTCATCCCACACCCCTTACCCTCGCTTTCAACCACCTCCTCTCACCCCGAACATCTTACCCTCACTTTCACCCCCCTCCTCTCAACCCCCATCCATTACCCGCACTTTCACCCACCCTATTCTTAACCCCCCACCCCTTACCCTCGCTTTCACCCCTCCTCTCACCCCCACCCATTACCCTCGCTTATACCCACCCTTTTCTTACCTCCCACCCCTTGCCCTCACTTTCACCCCCTCCTCTCACCCCCACCCATTACCAGTGCTTTCACCCACCCTCTTCTTACCCCACACCCTTACCCTCGCTTTCACCTCCCTCCTCTCACCCCCACCCATTACCCTTGCTTTCACCCACCCTCTTCTTACCCCCACCATTTCCCTTGCTTTCACCCCCCTCCTCTCACCCCCACCCCTTACCCTCGCTTTCACCCACCCTATTCTTACCCCCCACCACTTACCCTTGCTTTCACCATCCTCCTTTCCTCCCCCACCCCTTATTCTCGCTTCACCCCCCCTCACACTCCCCACCCCTAATCCTTGCTTTCAATCCCCTCCTTTACCCCCCACCCCTTGCCCTCACTTTCACCCCCTCTTCTCATCCCACACCCCTTACCTTCACTTTCAACCACCTCCTCTCACCCCCAACATCTTACCCTCACTTTCACCCCCTCCTCTCACCCCCCCACCCATTACCCTCACTTTCACCCACCCTATTCTTACCCTCCCACCCCTTACCCTCGCTTTCACCCCTCCTCTCACCCCCACCCATTACCCTCACTTTCACCCACCCTTTTCTTACCTCCCACCCCTTACCCTCACCTTCACCCCCTCCTCTCACCCCCACCCACCCTCTTCTTACCCCTACCCTTTCCTTTGCTTTCACCCCCCCTCCTCTCACCTCCCCCACTCATTACTGTTGCTTTCACCAACCCTCTTCTTACCCCCATCCCTTTCCCTTGCTTTCACCCCCCATCCTCTTACCCCACCACCCCTTACCCTTGCTTTAACCCCCTCCTCTCACCCCCACCCTTAATGTCGCTTTAACCCATCTACTCTCACCCCCCACCCCTTACCGTCGCTTTAACCCCCCTCCTCTCTCCTCTCACCCCCCACCCCTTACCCTTGTTTCACCCCCCCTCCTCTCCCCCCCACCCCTTAACCTCACTTTATCCCATTTCCTCTCACCCCCCACCCCTTACCGTCACTTTAACCCCCCCTCCTCTCACCTCTCACCCCTTACCCTTGCTTTCACCCCCCTACTCTCACCCCCACCCCTTACCCTTGCTTTAACCCCCCTCTTCTCACCCCTTACCCTCACTTTAACCCCGTCCGCTCACCATTCAACCCTTACCCTCTTTCTAACGCACCCTCCTCTCACCCCCACCCCTTACCCTTGCTTTAACCCCCCTCCTCTCACCCTCACTTTCACCCACCCCTTACCCTTGTTTTAACCCCCCTCCTTTAACCCCCCACCCCTTTCCCTCGCTTTCACCCACCCTCTTCTTACCCCACACCCTTACCCTCGCTTTAACCTCCCTCCTCACCCCCTTTACCCTCACTTTCACCCACCCTCTTCTTACCCCCCACCCATTACTTCCGCTTTCGCTTTTTTTTTTAGAATAGGTACTGCTCTGGGAATTCATTGGTAAAATATGAACATCATTGGGCTGAAATACACGTGGTCAATATTTGTGCAGGGTGTTGTTAGAATGGGTAATGATATGAATTTCCTTTGTTAATAATTACGTGATGCGGCTCATAGACACAGGGTCTATGTCTTTTGAGGGTTTCTATGCAATATAATAGAAGGGGTGATGTTCACTTCTTTCTGTGCCAACCCCAGAGCCCTGGGCATGACTGTACCACGAAAGTCACAGGACAAGCTCATGTTATCTATTATAGTGAAAGGTCCATCCTAAAGCTTGACGTCGGTAAGAAAGCGCAGGATGAAAAAACCAACCAAAATTTATCCATATATATGAAGTTACCCTTAAAGCTTTACTTATACTAAATATCTGATTTAGTAGATGTGATAGTGGATATTTTCCAGGCAGCTTCTCTCCAATTGTTGTTTGACTACCACTCCCAGCATCCCCAGACACATAGCTAAAGGGCTGCACAATGGATATCACTGCTATACCTGCAATAGAGGCAGAGGCATAAAAAAAGAACTGGTTGGGTAGTTACAGGGCGTTGAGTCCTCCACTGGGTTGGGTACTGGCTGAATAGCCACAAATCATTCAGGTTTTGTGTTGAAAGTCCCCCAATTCCCTAATTATGAGGTCAGTCTGTGGGTACCAAGCTTGAACGCAGGGTCTCATCCCCCAAGTACAAGGAGCCTAGTGGATCTGGTTTGGAAAAGCAAAAGGACACTGATTTCCAAATCAGGTGTGATACTGGAGGAAGACCTGTAACAAATGCTGTAATAGCCCATGAAAATGATGATTTATCTCTAAGTACAGGTATTACATCTGTGATCCAGTATCTGGAAACCTATTATCCAGAAAGCTCTGAATGACAGAAAGGCCATCTCCCATAGACTCCACTTTATCTAAATAATTTTCGAAACGTTCCTTTTTCTCTGTAATAATAAAACCATACCTTGCACTTGATCCCAACTAAGATATAATTAATCCTTATTGGAAGCAAAACCAGCCTATTGGCTTTATTTCATGTTTACATGATTTTCTAGTAGACTTAAGGTATGAAGAGCTAAATTATGGAAAGATCCCTTATCCAATAAAACCCCAGGTCCCAAACATTCTGGATAACAGGTCCCATACCTGTATTTCCATTGGGTAACCACAAAGGATAAAGAGAGGCATTAAATGAGAAAACATTCAGTTTCAGTGGAGCCCAATATTAATAATTATAAGCCCCTCCCCTATTTATTGTTCAGAAAGGACCCAAATAGCCTGGGAAATGAAAAGATCAAGGGTTTGTATGATTCAGATTTGTTGAAAAACACCGGCATTATAATGGAGTAGGGGCGCCCTCTAGTGTGTGGTGAAAATGGCTACATCTCAGAGCACACAACAGACAAACAGATTATGGGCTCTTTTTATAGATACTACCAATGTCTTACAGTGTCCCTGCAAAAGAGTGGGTCACCTTTAAGTATGTTATACAATGCCTAATTCTAAGACAACTTTTCAATTGGTTGTCATTTCTTTTTTTTATAGCTTTTGAAATATTCTCTTTCCAGCTTTCAAATTGGGTTCACTGACTCCATCTAAAAAAAAAAAAGCTCCTTAACGTTACACATGTATTGTTAAAACTCATTTTTATAACTCTTCTCTCTATTTAGGCCTCTCCTATTCATATTCCAGTGTCTTATTGAAATCAGTGCACGTATAGTTTGGAGGGTTTTGGAAGAGGGTTCCTGAAGGCACAGGCCAGCCAAGGCTATGGGATAATGGAGCGGCACTGAGCTGAGGCTTGTACTGGAATGAGCCCTGCCCCCTGCTGATCCTGAGATTCACTCACGAGTTGCCTGCTGCACATAATGGAATAAAAAAAGAGGATGAGTTGAGGCTAATCTATTATAAGGCATAATGTCCTCCCTACTGAAAATGATAAGGATATTAGAAGTCATTGAGGGGTTTTGTGACCATATAAAGACACAAGGCTGCAGGCTGAGCTATACAGGGAACTCTGAATATCACTCATGTATTATAAGGGATAATATACCCCCTACTGTAAAGGATAACCATATAAGCTGTCACTCAGGGGTTCTATGACCTCAAAACTGCCCCCCTTACCTGGTCCAGCGGTATGTATTGGTGTTTCGGTACCATGTCCCCTTGTGTAGTGGCTTTGCGGAGGCTGCATTTGGAATGGCATCCTGTAAAAGGGAGATGGAGAGAGATTAAAACATGAACTCACTGGTGAAACAATAAGTCTCCACTTGTTACTTTAATACTGAAACACAGATCCCAGCATCCTCAGCCAACCAGCCCCTAAACATGATATACATTAACTTTTATTCACATTGGCCTATGGATTAAATACCAGAAGAACAGAAAATACTGGGAGTTGTAGTTCAGTAGTAACTGGAGATGCTAGCGACCAGATGCCAGCAATACACTTGCCACAATACTCACTACTGGGGTCGGTACATATTCTGGAAAGGGGGCATGTTGCCACTTTGCTCAAACATGACAGCCTGAACGTGTCCTCTGTTGTTATCCACATTCTGGTAGCCGGGCCATAGAGCAGCATGGCCATTAGTGTCACCTTGAACAGGGGGCCGCGTGACATGCACAGGTGGCTGGAGGTATGCTTGAGGTCTGTAATGGTGCTAAGGTGGATAGGGAGGCTGCAGCATCACTTATTTGTCCTTCCTCCTCTGTTTGCATTTTGACCTCATCTGGCGTTGCCTTGGGCTCTCCCTCCAGAAGAGGGGACATAAGCCTTGGGTTGGAGGGGGGGCTTGGGGGGCAGGCCAGGCCGCCATCAGAAATCCCAGGGTACGAAAAAATTTCCTGGGCCCCCTGGGCTGCGCCCACCACAAGCCTCACCTACAGGTCCGCCCTCCCCACCCACAGGTCCACCCCCACCACACACACTAAAAAAAAAAAACATTGGTGGCTAAAGTTCCCACATGTTAATAAAAAAATATTGGTGGTCAGGGAGCCCCATTGAAATATACATTTGTGGACAGGGCCCCCCCATTAAAAAAAATGTTTGTGGTCAGGGCCCCCCATTAAAAAATATTGGTGGCTAGGACCCCACATGGGGAAAATAAATTGGTGGCCAGGGCCCCCCCCCACACACACACACGTTATAAGAAAATTGGTGGCCAGGGCTCCCCTTAAACATCCAGGTAAAAAAACTTGCACCCCCAGAAGTTTAAAAAAAATATGGTGCCCAGGGCCCCACCACACAACGGGGACCACAAAGGGTTACCTATAGGGGGGCTCTGCCATGTTACACTTACTTCATTAGTGTGGCCCACCTGCTGTCAGTGAGCTGCCAACTACAGAAGGGAAGAGGGGAGCACAGGTGGCTGCATCTTCTTCCAGTAACAGCATTTTCTTCCCTTATTCGTCACAGAATTTAAAGTCCTGGTAAAGCTGCATGGTGATTAGATGAGCTGGAGGAGAAGTTCAAACCTCAGCTATCCAATCCCTGAGCAGCTCAACTGGGACTTAAACTCAGTGACCAAAAGGGGAAATAATGGACAGAAGATATCTCCCCTTGTGCTCCCGCCCTGCCTTCCCGAAGTCAGCAGCTCTCAGAGAGCAGGGGGGTCTGGCTATTCAAGAAAGTGTGACATGGCAGGGCCCCCCTTACCCTCGGGCCCCCTACAACTCTCCCCCCTGTCCCCCCCTGATGGCTGCCCTGCTTGGGGCACAGGAGAATGACAGACATGCCCGTTCATCTGCAGGGTGCGCATGGGAGGAGCCTTGGGTTTGGGATTCCCCTGGTGACAAAGCTGCAAATACAACACAAATGCAATGATTAGCAACTCTAATAGGTTATATTAGCTTTGCCAGAATTTCTGGACTCTGATTGGCTGCAAGTTGATCTAGCTCTATTGCTCTAATTGAAAGTAGATATGAATAGAGAATGGGTCAGGCACAGGTAATACCTACCTTACTCTCCTGGAACAGCCATATGCGTTCTATCCACAGCCTGGGGGTTAGTAAATATTTCCCCCATTCATTGTTCCAGGTGCCCCAGGAGGTGGATAGGGTGTGGGCCCTAGAGGTGAGGGGTAGGCAGAGCTTGGAGGATCAGCAAGGGGTGAAAGTCTCTGCATGGCTACCATCCCCGGACTGTCCATTGTGGAGTTTACAGCTGAGCCAAACGTATGAGTCCGGTGGTCTCACCATGTGAGGGTCCATAGGTGGTGCAAAATTTTGGGGCCTTGGAGGATGGCTGCCCAAATTTAAATGGGGAAGAGACAGTTTCTGGAGGGGTAACCCTACCATCTGGGAGACCAGGTCTCATCTGGGGCATGTACCCCATGAGGTGTTGTCCTTGGGGGTACAGATACCCAGCTTCCTGCGATGGGGTGCTAGTTCTGGCAAAGTGGGGTGGGATATGGGGACCCCGGGAATGTCTGAAATTGGCTGGGTTACTGTTCGCTGCTTCAGTAACATCAGGAGAGGCCTGAAATGAGACAGCACCAGGGATGGTAAGTGGGGCATCTTAATCTCAGCTCTCCAACCATATAACAAAAACCTCTGTATAGTAAAGAGGAGGCTCTCCGTTCTGCTTTACCTGAGTTCTGTAGCTTTGGGTTTGCTGTACAGGATCTCCAAGTTGCAGTTCTGGAAATCGAAATGCTCTGTAACCGAGACCAGGCTACGAACTCCTCAGAGGCACATGCATCGCTCGGGCCGACCCTACCCTACCCTACTTTTGCTCGATTGCCTTTTCCTCCCACTATACTCTCTGCTTTTCCACCAGCACCTTTGTGCGCCTCCCCAGACTCTTCCACTTTGCAGCCCTCTCTACTTTTATGTGAATACTGGTTTCTCTGTCAGATTCCCCCTCATCCTCAGGAATTTGCTTGAGCATGTCCTTCTTAAAGCAGAGCTCCTGTTTTTCCGCCATCTTGGTGTATTCTGTAATGAGTAATATGTATAGGGAACCTCAATATGTACTGTGTCTAAGGGAAACAATATGACAGTTCCAAGAGAAGGAATGCTATGGACACACAATAAGATAATCCTAGCAATTACTCACCACTGTCCTGGCAGTTGTACTTGGCACAGTTCCTGAATATGGTTTTCATTTCATTGACAAACTGCTCCTTGGTGAGATAATACCCGGAACATAGCCTCTGCTCCACCCTGGTCAGATTTGTTGGGCACTGCATTGGGAGGAAAAGCAAAGGTTTGCATTAAATATACAATTGGACGCAGGCCCGGATTTGTGGAAAGGCCAACAAGGCCCGGGCCTAGGGCGGCAGGATTTTAGGGGGGCAGCATGAAGCCCAATAACACCCACACTGATTCAGAAACACTGGGGATACACAGGAGATGCAAAATTATATTTAATTTCCTTTGCACAAATCCCCATTGCACCAGTCCCGATGAAAATTTGCTTGAAAAAAAAGGGGGGGGCGGACAGGGGCTATGAACAGCGGTGGGCCTAGGGGCGTCTGCTATGTAAATCCTGCCCTGATTGGACGTTGGTTGCTATGCCTTACAAAAGGTTGCAGCTTGGCAATTATAAAACCCAGACATTGGGAAGTGCTCAGCGCTATATTTCTAATCTAATTGTAATAGACGTTACCGTAATGATATAGTAATTTGGAGCATAGAATCCATCAACTGGTTCCAAGAAAGCCCATGAATCCTTGTGTAGGGGGGAACAGGTAATATTCAGAAACAGAACAGAGCAGACAACAGGGGCCACTACAGAGTCAGATTTTAATTATTGGTGGAATATTTAGGGTGGTTTAGATTTAAAGGGCATACAAGAAGTGAAAAGAGCAGTGATTTTATTGGCTGTTTCTATGCATATGCATATACATCTTATCACAGGTCTCTCCAGGCAGCATTGTTGTAAATGTGGTTTCTAGAGAGAGGGCAAGGGGATCTGCATTGTGTCTTTAGGCTAGAATGCCTACCATAAAGCACAGTGGTACTGCTGTTTTAGCCATAAATGAAGGAAAAGAAAGCCATAGCAAATGTAATAATATGGGAGCCTCACCTTTATCCATTGATGTGTAATGATCATCCAGCTCAAAGCCAAATCTGAAAGGGGGGGGGAGAGAGAAAGGCTTTTACAATACTCACAGGTCTCCAGTTTCATAGTCCGTTCCCAGAGGGGACCTGGGTTCTGGTGGGAGCTGTTTGTCCTGGGACAGAGGTGAAGCTTCCTCATGGGAGAAAAAAATTGTATGAATCCCTAATTTCCCCCTGGAACAACACTCAGATGTAAATAGAGCTGGGGAGCAACACAAGCATGAAACAAGTTCCGAGGGGGCCAAATAAGGGCTGTGGTTGGCTATTTGATGGCACCTATGTGGACTCGTATGCCTATAGGAGGCTCTGTTTGGTAGTACATCTGGTTTTTATGCAACTAAAACTTGCCTCCAGGCCTGGAATTCAAAAATAAGCACCTGCTTTGAGACCACTGGGAGCAACATCCAAGGGGTTGGGGAGCAACATGTTGCTCATCAAGCTACTGGTTGGGGATCACTGCTCTAGGCCAAAGATATTTTCCTCTTATCCTTCAGCATAAGCTCTTGTTCCTTCCTCTGCACAGCCAGCAGGAGGCACCTCTTCTCATCTGCTTTATGACCTCCCAGAGAATTGTGCACCTTAAAGGGGAACTAACGCAAAAATGAAAATGTAATATAAGCTTCCTCATGCTGAAATAAGAAACTTTTTAAATACAATCAATTAAACATTCTTTACTGTTTCTGAAATAATCAGGTTTATATTCATCATCCCTCTCTCAGCATCTGTTTTCTTATCGTCCTCCAGGCAGCACAAACACTTGGGAATACTCCGATCCAACTCCTGGTAGGACAGAAAAAGGCACAGCCAATAAAAACATGCCTATAAGAACCCCCCCCCTCCTGACTCCCAGCAGTGTTTTTTTCTGTCCTGTTCCAGTAGGAAGATCAACTGGACCGGTGGTCCGAAGATCCAGACTAGTATTAGGTCTGATGGCCGTATGAGAAACCACCCGAGGGTGAGTCTCTCAGGGGGATTGGACGGGTCCCTTAGGCATACCTGACATAGTGAACGCAGCCCCTGTATCCCCTGTGTGGATAGAGTCGGCTCGCCTGTATCCGAAGGCTTGTCAGGTCCGCAGCTTCCTCACAAGCGTGTGGCGCTTCGTGGGTTGACGCGCATTGATGACGTCACCAGCAGGCGCTCGTAGACAGCAGCGCTCGTGGAAAATTCGGGTCCTGTAAAAAAACCGGCTTGGTGAGTAAAGGAGCCCTTTATAGGTTTTTTTGGGAAATTAGCAGTCTGTATACAGCTATTTATACCCAAAGGAGGAGCCCTTCTGGCTGCCGACTCCATTGATCCTGCATTCGGAGCTGCCAGGCTGCAGGTTCTGATAAGGCTGCATAAGGTACTTGTTAGTAGCCTAGTCCAGCCAGGTCATGTAAAAATGCTACAGTATTGACATATACTAAATTGTCATTATTATCCTTTATTCTAGATGTCTGATACACCTAGATTGGGGAAGAGGAGGAGAAAAGCAAAGCACAATGTGTGTGCTCAATGTAATCAGCCATTGCCAGAAAGTTGCAGGCACTCTACATGTGAGGCATGTTTAGACCCAGCTGCAAAGGATACTATTTCAAAACAGGAGTTTGTTGCGTGGTTTAAAAGTTTTCTTTCTGAAACAATGACTGAAATAAAATCCTCAACACCTACAACTTCGGTGGAGGCTCCTGAAGTCTATCAGTCCTCTGATTCTGAGGTGGAATCTAATAAAGTAGATGATTCAGATTCGTCCTCATCATCATCTAAAACAGATAAAAAAGATGAACTTTTTCTTTTTCCAGTTGAGAAAATCTCAAAACTGATAAAGGAAGTTAGGAAGGTAGTGGGTCAAAAAGAGACATCGACTACTTCCTCTACAGTAAAAAATCAACTTCCTTTCTTTACGGAAAAGAAGCATGTTTCATTTCCTATACATGACTCAATTAAGAAACTGTTAGAGCAAGAATGGCAGTGTCCGGGGAAAAAAACTGATGTGCCCAAAAGATTTAAATTGATGTTCCCCTTTGACACAGAGGATATCGGGACTTGGGAAAATCCCCCTAAAGTAGATATTCCTGTTGCTAGGTTAGCAAAAAGAACAACAATTCCTGTAGAAGATTCAGGGATAAAAGACCAGATGGATCGAAGGGCTGAATGTTCTCTTAGAAGAGCTTATGTGACTGGTTCCAGTACATGTAAACCAGCTATTGCAGCCGTTTCCGTGTCAAGGTCTTTAAAATACTGGCTTAATTCTCTAGAAGAAGAGATTGATGCGGGGACTTCAAGAGATGATATTCTTGATATGTTGTATCCTATTAAGATGGCGTCTGACTTCTTGTGTGATATGGCAGTGGATGTGTTAAAACTGGGGGCAAGAACCATGGCGATGGCTACAGCTGGTAGAAGAGCCCTTTGGCTGAAAGCTTGGGCAGCGGATTCAGCTTCAAAAAACAGGCTCATATCCATGCCATTTGAACCAGGTAGACTCTTTGGGAGTTCCTTGGATAAATTGTTGGAGAATTTAGTGACAGGAAAAGGAAAAAACCTGCCACAAGATAGACCTCAAAACCAAAGAAATAATTTTTTTCGTTCCTCTTCGAGAAGATCTCCAACTAGATCATCTTCTTTCAGAAGACCCTTCAGAGATGGAGACAGAAGAAGAAATTCTGGGTTTAGAAACAGATACTTTAAACCCAGAAGTGTACCAAAAGATTCCTTTCAAAAGAAAGTTGATAATCAAAAGAAGGGGTCAAACTTCTGACGCCAGAGGTCAAGAAGAAGTAGGCGGAAGACTGACCTATTTTCTTACGACATGGGAAAAGACCACATCGGACCTGTGGGTTCGCTCAATAATAAGAGAAGGATATTACATAGCTTTCCAATCACTTCCAAAACCAAAATTTTGTGTCAATCACATAAAAAGAAATGTCACAAAACAGGAAGCGTTAGAAAAAGCGATAACAGATTTCATTTCAATGAAGGTGTTGGAACCAGTGCCTCCTTTGGAGTTTCAAGAGGGCATTTACTCTCATGTATTTCTAGTACAAAAACCAGGAGGAAAATTCAGACTAGTAATAGATCTAAAGTACCTAAATCAATTTATCAGGAAAGAAAAATTCAGGATGGAGACTATCAAGTCAGCGATCAATGTTCTTCAGGAGGGAGATGTCATGATCTCAATCGATCTAAAAGATGCGTATCTCCACATTCCGATTCATCCATCCAGCAGGAAATTTCTTCGGATTGCTGTATATCTAAAGTCAGCACTACATCATCTGCAGTTCAAAGTTCTTCCATTTGGGATTACTTCGGCCCCGAGGGTATTCACAAAGGTGGTGGTGGTACTGGCCGCAGCCCTCAGAAAACAAGGGATATATGTAATCCCTTATTTGGACGACTGGCTAGTAAAAGCAGCTTCCGAAAAGGAACTTCTTCTACATCGAGATCTAACTTTAACAATGCTAAAAGAACATGGTTGGATTTTAAACATCAAAAAATCAAATTTGCAACCAAGTACCTTAACAAAGTTCTTAGGTCTGTTGATAGACACCATAGAAATGAAACTGTTTCTTCCTGCAGACAAGGTGAATTCCCTGTATGCGTCGATACAGGAACTCAGACGTTCTCATATAGTCTCCTTCCGGAAAGCGATGAGAGTTCTGGGTCTGATGACAGCTGCCATAGTTGCGATTCCCTGGGCGAAAGCGCATATTCGCCCCCTTCAACAAGAAATTCTTCGGAAATGGGATCACTCGATAGTTTCCCTGGACAAGAACTTCAAGGTCTCTGTCGGCCTGAAGAAGGAACTGCTCTGGTGGTGCGACAGAAAGAGACTGTCCCAAGGGAAATCCTTCAGGAATCCGAAGTATCTATCATTGACAACGGATGCATCAGCCTCAGGATGGGGTGCTCATTTAGAAAAGAAAATGATACAGAAGAAATGGTCACCATGGGAAAAGACACGTTCGTCAAATTTCAGGGAGTTGAGGGCTGTCAAGTTAGCGTTAGAGAAATTCAGAAAACAGATCAAGGACAAGCATGTCCTAATTCACTCAGACAATCAAGTGACTGTGTCATATATCAACAGACAAGGAGTGATGGTATTTTTAGTAATACCATTTTGACCTCGTGTAAGACAAAACTCAGTAAAGGAAAACCTTTAGTAATAGTCAGGCAATTTATTCTTACATAATACAACATAACAGTTTTGTCTGGGTAAGCTGTTGGAGTAACACACAGAATGTCAGCCAAGGACTTACCAAAGACCCACCTCTTGGTCCAGGCATTATATAGCTATCAGAAGGCTTTTACAATAAGTGTGACAAGGGTTTCACGGAAATACCATACATAGTCTGTCTCCTCCTTGTACAATTAATGTCTAAATGATTTACTTAGTCTTACATGTTATCAAAGGAATGTTGTAACATACTGTGCCTAGCTCCAACGGTCCACAGCCTCGCAATCAGCTATCGGCTAACCAAGGCCATTGTGGTATTTCCAGTAATCTGAGCAGCACTTCAGTAGAAAGGGGCCCCAACAGACACTCTGGAATTTAAGTAACAGAGTGATGATCTTTTGTTTGTATGGCCTAGTATAAGCTATATGAGTGACCATTGTCCACAGTAGACCCTTAGTCCATCCTGCCTTGGGCCTTATAGCGTTATGGCGTCATAGAGGGTGGGGGTGACAAATATCAACCCTCTGACACTAGCCATTCGTCCGTCATAGGAATTGGACCGTTCCAGATATATATTATATAAACATTCCTCTCTTGAAACATTAAATATGTTTCACATTAATAATTACAGGCACAGGGAGAGTGCTGAGAGGACCCCCAAGAACAAGGGAGGTCTATTATAAATGGGACAGTGGTGTGCACTACTGTGAGTTACAGTTCAACTGTCGTGGCAGCACCAATACAGAAGTGCAGCTGAAAAGCTGAAATGAAAACAAGGAAAACAGGGAGCTAGGGGGCTAGAGGTATTTCCTGTTTTTGAGGAACTAACGTGACTACGAACCGCTGGAACCGCACAGTGAAACAAGAGCTGTCTGAATATAACATGTAGCCTAAGATTTAAGCAAATATATGATTATAGTGAAGTTAGGTTTCAAAATAAAGCAAAATAAAGCATTACAGAGAGATAATAAAAAGAAATCATTGCATAGAGATAATGAGACATAGTAATAATCATCCTAAGTAAGCTAAAAATGTAAAAATGAAGATTAGTAAAAATGAAAAATACTAAAATGAAGCTAAAAATGAAAAATACTGAAATGAGGCTAAAAATGCTAAATTCAAACTTTTTTTTCTTTTCTCTATTATCTAACGTAACCCTTCTGCTATCAACTTTTCTTGTTCCTCTCTTTCTAGCTTCCTTTGATTCTCAGGCCCTTTCCTGACTTTCTAGGGCACATACTTGACCTTTTACCTCTTTTGCTGCCTCTCTCTTTCTCTTAGCTATTACGGGAAAACAACTCATCATAGAGTGGGGAGGCTGACGGCTCTATGTATGCCTTATGAGTTAATCTGTGTGTTTTTAGTCAGACGCACTTCTGCAGCATCCCCCGTCGCCCCCCTTTTCTCAACTTGGTATTGTACGGGCGGGGTAGAGCTTAGCTGTGGGGCTGGGGACAGCCTGCTCATCTGTATCTGAGCTATAACTTTCAGAGAACTTATCTCTGAGCTGTTTTTCTTTTTTTTTTTTCTTGTCAAACCTCCCCCATAAGGCTGAGAAAAGTTTTATCTTATAGATGTAAATCAAATGTGAGCAGAAGTTGGAAAGTACTTATAGCACAAATTCTAACAGAGAAATATAGAGCAAGTATTAATGCTAGGATGACATGGATAGACTTAATGAAACTTCCAATGGAGTTGTTTAACCAGCTATAAAATTTTACCTAATCATTTGGAATAACTGAACTGTTCTATAAAAACATAACACTTATTGTTGCAGCTCTAAAACTTTGACTATATGACATTCAACAAACATTTCAGAAACAATATGAGTACAACCTTCTTTTTCCTATCAAAACACATGATAATCTAAAATCATACTATTTTGGTCAGCTACTCTATTTTTTTTTTTTATAGATTTTACATTATGGGCAGGACTGGTCTTGGAATCTAGACTCTATTCAGTTCTAACATTAGCACATGACAGAGTTCTATTATTATGGTGTTTGTCATTTTGTTTATGTCAGTGCCGTTTACACACAACCAGCTACATAGAGAGCTGAGGACCTTGGGTAATAATACAATAATGAGTAATTACAGAAAACTTTCCTTCTAAAACCTTTTTAAACAGATACAATTTTTACCTTTGTTGTTTTCATAACTAATCTAAAACTAAACATATAGAGAAAATGTTACATTATCACATTCCCATTGTTCTCATAAATTGCACACAATTTAACTATATCACATTCAATACTGCATGAATCTAAAACTTAAATTTAACCCATTTCAATATCAGTCCATCAGTTCATTATAGGGGAAAGTCCAATCAGAGAGACATCATGGCGGTGGATAGACATATGAAGAAATATTCAACAGTCACTTGTATTCAGTCAATGCAGCAGTCTCTGTAAAGTTCTTAAGAGTTCATAATCAGTCCATAGATTCGATATTAGGATAGGCAAAAATGTAGAGGCATCACAGATAAGAATGGCAAACTTTGAAATGGCTCTTTGTATGTATGTATGCAGAGTTTCTTTCAATGAGTGGTGTGATCAATGATAGCTGTTCTATTTAGAATGGATTGGAATCATCTCAACAGCTACTGATGGAATTTTGCTCAGATCACCAACCTGGAAACAAAGAGACAATGTGACAATATCTGGTGTTCTGGTAATACTGACTTGTCTAATGTACTAGCTAAAGAACTCTAATGAAACTACTGTATGAACTGTCAGTAATGAGAAGTGGTTGTACATTTATGATATGAGTGAAGGACGTTTGTTTTCTTGTGGTAAATTCAAATGGAGAAAGTCCACAACACCTGATAGGATTGTTGCAGAGAATTGATAGGACAGCTGGGAGTAAATCCAACCAAATGCTGCCAGTAATTGTGTTGTTGGAAGTGGGATGGTACAAAGACACAATTTCACTTAATATCAGTGTTATTTGCAAATTTGTAATAGAATCGAAAATTGAATTGTTTAAACTATCAAATACAACCTGTACTGTTTCCTTCTTATAACAAAATAATATTGATTAATCATAACCAGGAAAAACATTTAACAAGTTCTCTATTGTACCTTTATATATATTTATATATATATTTATATTTTTAGCCTAAATGAGAATGACATAGACCCATTTTAGTAGCATAATTTATTTCTACCAATTTGATAGTGAAATTACTGATTATCAGACAAAATCAACAATAAATTTAAGTCACTTCTGCATTTTCTTACACTTGCAGACGTGTGATACAAGATACACAAGTGCAGAGGTTACGGAAGAATTTTTTCTTTAGCAGCGGCACAAGCACATAAGCTGCATTTTTATGAACTGAAACTTATTTAATTAGAAAATAGTAACAACAACATAACCCACAATATAATACTCCTCTCTTGTTGTACTGCAAATGCAGTACGATAATATGAAATAATAGATTCACATCTGTCTAGAGAATAATGAAAATAATTTAACCTGTACCAATGAGTGAATCGGGTATGGATCCAAACTGCATCAAGTTTACCTTCATGTTGGTGAAAAAGATCCAGATGCAGGAGAGACAAAAAAAAATACAGATGAGTATGAAATGGTAAAGTTAAAATTATTTGCTGTGGTTAAAAGTTCCTGAGCCAGCTGCCTGACAAAAAAGGAAGTTACAAAACAGTGAGAGAAGTTAAGCATCTGAAACATTGTGCAACAGAGGATTCTGGGAAATGTAGTTTTTATGACAGTACCAGCAAATAGAATCCTTCTTGAACTATGAACTAGATTTCCTCTTAAAGGGTGCTGTAAATCTAATGCACCAGTAAGTATTTCAGTGTGAAACAACTGACCATGATTTATGTGGTCGTCAGGACATTTGTCTTCAGAATATTCAGGGGAAGTACTACTGTGAATAAGCTTAAAACATTCTGAACCATTAGCTCAATAAGAATCTCCATTACTGGGGGCTGCACCGTCTGTGAAACCAAAAGTTCTGAGATTGTGTAACCCTGTATCACTCTAAAATTGCCAATAGGCACATTCAAAATAGCATTTAATTGCTCCTGAGTATCCATATAAAGGACTGGATCTAAGTTTGATGAACAAGGAGCAGAGAATAGGTGTAATGTCTCAGCTGAAGTATATGTGAGAAATATCACTTTCTATTGGTTGGCTTAAGCCTGCTAGATCTAATGGCATGCAATTTGTATAGTAAAATATTTTCTCTTTCACATATCCTTTATCTGTCACAGTATAATTTCAAGTTATGAGGGAAGAAAACTATCGCCTTCTGGCCAGGAAAACGCAGTCTTGTCCCCTCCACTGTGACACTTAACAAAGGCTTTGAAACTTAAAATGTTTTGGGCACTCAACTAGCATATCTAGGAGGATTGTTAGATATTCTAAACTGATGGAACATGTTTTTTTTTTTTTTTCCAGATCACAAGTAAAACATAATACACTTAGAAAAGAGTTATCAATCTGACACATAAAGACAAAAAAGAGAAGTAAGGTTTGTTTGAGACAAAAAAACTTCAACAAAGAACATTTAAAGAGACAACACTAATATTTCTGTTAAAATAGAAAGACAAGTGGAGTGAATTAACCTTATTCACGAGTAACCCATTCACAAACAGAAATACACAAGAGAACTAATGTTACTATGAGAATAATAACAAAGAAGACAATGTTAGGATAAGATAAGAATAGAGAAATGATAGTCAAAGACAAAATGACAATATTTTAATGACAGACACATAGAACAAATATTATATTACAAGAGGTACCTATGAAAACATATAAACATTAAAGAGAACCAAAAACAGTAAGGCAAACATATTCATTACAGACACATCAAAGTCATATAACCGTCAAGTCAAGTCAAGTCCTTTTCTTTCTAACATACAAACAAGTATTACATTCAAAATATGCTCTAACAGACCTGTAGGATGCAAAAAAGCTTAGCAGCAAGCAATTAACATTGGTTTATAAAACAAACAGGGCAAACAAACAGACATATAAACTGGAGTCACCTGCAGGAAAAATGATGTTATACTTTTCTCTGTAATTTAGAACAGGCTTACAATTGAGTGTAAAGGGAGAAAACAGGTTTGAAGTTGCAGATGGACAACACCTAAATGTTTGTAGGGCTCTCGTTTTTCATCTGACAATTCAAATGGACAGGAAAGTGATTCACACTTCACACTCCATATTTCTGGCCTGCTAGGTCGCCCCATAAACAGGAACCGCAGAAAAACTAAACAACAAGCAGACTCTGAGATAGAGCCACAAATTCTCTCATACACCATCATACACATGACAGTTACACTATTGTTATGCACTCACTCAGCTAGGCAAACATTCAACATTCATGGATCCTTTTGCATACATCAAACAACATACACGTGTAATTTCTATTTCAAGATGTTTTAGACTACACTTCATGATAAGAAATGAGACATACAAAATACAAAAACAGGAAGGAAACTGCGGATTCCTATCATGAATGGCAGATAATGTCAGCTGATTAACACAACAATTAACAAAACAATAGGCAAAAAGAAGAAGCTAGAAAAACATATATACCCCACCCAGGGGTACTTACGCGCGCGAATCAATCATCCGTTAAAGTAAAGCTTTACGGGGAAACCGTCCTGGAAAAGAAAATATCCACGGGTAAACTATCGACATCCGAGAACATCCTCGGGTACACTCCAGTAGCCAGACTGGAGCCCTCCATTGCCTGAAAAAATGACTGGAAAAAAAACTGGATCACAGTCGGCGGGTCACCATATGATGGTATTTTTAGTAATACCATTTTGACCTCGTGTAAGACAAAACTCAGTAAAGGAAAACCTTTAGTAATAGTCAGGCAATTTATTCTTACATAATACAACATAACAGTTTTGTCTGGGTAAGCTGTTGGAGTAACACACAGAATGTCAGCCAAGGACTTACCAAAGACCCACCTCTTGGTCCAGGCATTATATAGCTATCAGAAGGCTTTTACAATAAGTGTGACAAGGGTTTCACGGAAATACCATACATAGTCTGTCTCCTCCTTGTACAATTAATGTCTAAATGATTTACTTAGTCTTACATGTTATCAAAGGAATGTTGTAACATACTGTGCCTAGCTCCAACGGTCCACAGCCTCGCAATCAGCTATCGGCTAACCAAGGCCATTGTGGTATTTCCAGTAATCTGAGCAGCACTTCAGTAGAAAGGGGCCCCAACAGACACTCTGGAATTTAAGTAACAGAGTGATGATCTTTTGTTTGTATGGCCTAGTATAAGCTATATGAGTGACCATTGTCCACAGTAGACCCTTAGTCCATCCTGCCTTGGGCCTTATAGCGTTATGGCGTCATAGAGGGTGGGGGTGACAAATATCAACCCTCTGACACTAGCCATTCGTCCGTCATAGGAATTGGACCGTTCCAGATATATATTATATAAACATTAGGGACCAGGATTCCCTTATTAATGAAAGAATGCCGGAAGATCATGAGCTGGGCAGAATGGAACCTACAATCCATCAAAGCGGTACATATAAAAGGAGTGGACAACTTGTTAGCGGATTCACTCAGCAGAGTACCCATGAGACAAGGAGAATGGGAGTTGAACAACAAAGTTTTTCAGCAGTTAGTGGAGAAATGGGGGTTGCCTCAAATAGACCTGATGGCATCGAGAAAGAACAGAAAACTTCATCAGTTTTGTTCATTGACAAAGGCGGACAACCCAACTTGTGTGGATGCAATGTCGATGCCATGGTTGTTCAATCTAGCTTACATTTTTCCACCGCTACCTATGATACAGAGAGTCCTGCAGAAGATCAGACAAGATCAAGCATCAGTGATCATGATCGCTCCCTTTTGGCCCAGGAGGATTTGGTTTTCAGAGCTAATGTTCCTATCCAAGGGGGAATTCTGGAAAATTCCATGGAAGGAGGATCTTCTTTTTCAGAACAGAATAAAGCATCCGGATCCAGCCAGATGGAATTTAGCGGCATGGAGATTGAGAGGGAATTATTGAGTGATAAAGGTCTTTCCCAAGAGGTCGTAGATACCTTAATCCTTTCTAGAAAACCCTCTACAACAAGAGTCTATAGAAGGGTTTGGAAAGTATTTTCCTCATGGTGCTCAAAAAATAGTTTGGCAGAAAAAAGTTGTCCTATATCCGGAATTTTGCAGTTCCTTCAAGATGGTTTTTCAAAAGGGCTAAAACCCAATACATTAAAAGTACAAGTTTCAGCGCTTTCATATTTCTTGTCAAAAAATGTGGCGATAGATCCACTAGTCAAACGTTTTTTGAAGGCAGTCTCAAAGATTAGGCCAAGAATTCGCTCAGTGGTGCCCCCATGGGATCTAAATTTAGTTTTGTCTTTATTATCGGAAAGTCCATTTGAACCATTACAATCTGCATCGTTAAAACATCTGTCATGGAAAACGGCTTTTCTGGTGGCTATTACATCAGCAAGGAGGATAGGCGAGCTACAAGCATTAGCGGCAGATCCCCCATATACTATATTTTTCCAAGACAAAGTAGTTCTAAGGACTCTACCATACTTTACTCCAAAAGTTGGTTCTTCAGCAAACATAAATGCTCAAATAATTTTGCCTGCCTTTGATCATCAGAAGGAAGATTCAAAACAGAAAAAGCTGGGTACTCTAGATGTACACAGATGTCTGTCAGAATATATCAACAAAACAAAACCATTCAGATCTTCAGACCATTTATTTGTTCTATTCTCACAAAAAAGAAAAGGAGAAAAAGCTGCAAAGTCCACCATTGCTTCATGGGTAAAGGATACGATATCTTTGGCATACTGTACAGCAGGAAAAGAGCCTCCTGCTCAGCTAAAGGCCCATTCTACGAGGGCTGTTTCCACGTCTTGGGCAGAGAAATCATCTGTAGATATAAATGAGATCTGCAGAGCAGCATCCTGGAGCAATGTCCATACTTTTGTCAAACATTATCGGCTAGACATCGCAGCCTCTCAGGATACAGCCTTTGGCAGCAGAGTGTTGGAAGGGGCTCTTCAGTTATAGTTTAATGTCCCTCCCATAGAAGCTTGCTAAATCCCAAGTGTTTGTGCTGCCTGGAGGACGATAAGAAAACTGAAAATTTGTCTTACCTGAAATTTTCTTTTTCTTGAGTCCGTAAGGCAGCACAATAATCCCTCCCTATTAAAGAGAAATCTTGCATTAAACTGTTTGTGTAGTTTTTTATTTCTTCCATGTAGCTTGATAATTAACACTGCTGGGAGTCAGGAGGGGGGGGGGTTCTTATAGGCATGTTTTTATTGGCTGTGCCTTTTTCTGTCCTACCAGGAGTTGGATCGGAGTATTCCCAAGTGTTTGTGCTGCCTTACGGACTCAAGAAAAAGAAAATTTCAGGTAAGACAAATTTTCAGTTTCTCTTCATTCTGTCTTCATGCAGCAGTTGGGTGTCAGATGAATGATACAATATATTTTATAGTGGGGGCTTCCTTTCCTAACAGATGTATTAGAGCTCAAATAACTGATTCCAGTACTAACAAAATATATCAAAATAACAGTCAGGATTTCTGGTGATTTTAATAGCGTGAGCTCTAATACATCTGTTGCCATTCTGCTTAAGGGTGGTGGCACACATGGCGATTCCGTGGAGATAAGTCACCCAGAGACAAATCTCCCACTTTTCGGGAGACTAATCTCCCCAAAATTCAGGCATGAATATGAATGACCAGTGGGATGGCACACGATCGATTTGGTTTTCCTAGTGAGGCAACTTTGGAAAAAGAAGCGATCTGAATACTATCCTGGCGCATAGTATCTTCCCCTCGCTAAGAAAATGGTATTCAGTATAAACATGTTTGCACCTTTGATGGCAAACCGGGTTCATTGCGAGAGCTATTGCACCTTGATTGTCTTTAAAAAATGTTACTGGCTCATATTTACATTCACTATCTATTTCTTTGAGTAAGTGCATAAGGTATAAACTCTCCTGTGTGGTAGCATCCAGTGCTATATATTCAACCTCACAGGTTGTTTCTTTGACTTATAGACTAAAACAATATCCTCTTGTGCTTCTTCTGTCATTTAGGTCTGAGGCCCAACTAGCATCACTATATGCCTCAAGCTTTACGTTTTCCTTACATTTTCTGTAGCTTAACTCAAAAGCAATAGTAAGTATCTCATCACATGTTTTACTTTGTATGTTTCAGATCCATCTGCATTGCTTTTTATTGCACAGACCCATCTGCCCCCCATTGCATTTTTACCTTCTGGTAGAGTGGTCAGTGTGAACGTATCATTCTCTTTTAGCGAATCTATTTTATCTTTCATTGCATTAAGCCATATTTGTGACTGGGGTGAATTTATGCTTCTCTAAATGTTTGTGGTACATCATGTGCTCTGTAACAGTAGCCAATGTTTGTCAGTATCTGATCATTACAATCTGACTTTTGTACAGTAATCTAAGTATTGAGGGCTTTTTCTGTCCCTTTAGAGGTATCTTGTACAATGGCTGTCCTGTGTTTGGCCATTATCATTGCCCTCTGCACTCTCAACTTAAGATACTGGGACCTCCTCTGGATTTTTAGTTTAATATAGGGCGTACAAACCTTTCCCTATAAATGTTATCATCAACATCTAACAAAATCAGTTTTAGTTTGTCTCTCAGTCACACTCTTTGTAATGAACTTTATTAGACTGTGTTTACACCAGGTATGAGGGACTATTTTTGTCATATCCTACAAAAAATTTATTTTTTCCCTTTGAGTCTAGTTTCTTTCCGTCATACTGGTATGCAAAGCATTCTGACCCAAATGTTTTCATCTTTGATGGATTAGGCTTCTCTGTATCACTCTTATTTTTCAGAAAGTGCACAAATACTGCACCAGAGTAATCATCAGTAAATGTTATGGCATATCTAAAACCATCTTTTGCAATTGGCTCTATGGGGCCTGCTAAATCAGTGGGTACTAGTTCAAGTGATTGTTCGGCACAGGTGTCAGACTTCCTGTTTCTGTTCTGAACAAATTTTCCCTGCGTACAAATTTCTCAATTTAGGTTACACTTAGCAACCTTACCCTTAATCTTCATTCCATCAACCACACTTTGTAGTTTTAAAAGATCATCATAATTACAGTCCCAAAGCGGGGAAAAGACCAGAAGCCACCAAAATAGCCGAAGTCCTGAACGGCGAAAAGACCCAAAGTCACGAATGGAGGCGAAGTTGAAGTCTTGAAGCCATGAGTTCAATTCTATCTGAACACCAATTTGTGTTTTTTATCCTCTGGCCACTAATGTATTATTTTAATATTCTATAGGCCCAGTCACTGTAAGGGGGGCCCTGCCACCAATGTTTTTTTAAAAAATATTTTTTTGGCCCCAATTTGTTTTAACTTGTAAGGGGGGCCCTGGTGCCAATGTTTTTTTTTTAAAAAATATGCTTTGGGGCCCTAATTTTTTTTTTTAACTTGTAAGGGGGGCCCTGGCTCCAATGTTTTTAAAAAAAATATTCTCTGCGGGCCCAATTTTTTTAAAATTAATTGAAATACATTTTTAACTTATTTAATTTATTGATCCTTCTTTGTGTTTTCCAGGTTAATATTCTCAGTTATATTTATTTGGCCACAGCTGCACTTCCTTACCTGGCACAATCAAAAGAGTCAGTTATTGTACTTTGTTCACTCGAATCTGGATGTTACCAACCCTAGAATAATTAAATAATAGGTCCAAAGCTTGCACCATGTCTAGTATGCCTTAGAATCAATCCACAGGTAGCCTCTACTTATCGCCTGAATGTCTGATTATTGCTATGGTTTATTAGTATTGAAACAGCCTCTGCATCTGTTGCTTTTGGGTTGGTTTGTATATGTCATTTCAGCTCTATATATATATCTCTCTGCAACAGGGGTACTCAAAAAAGTCAAAAAGCCGCTGGTAACTTTGAGAGGCACATTTCAGGTTATTTAACCAGAAATTCAGCTCCTGTAACGCAGAGTGCTGTTTGCACTACCATTGTGGTCCCACTTGTCTCCTTCTGACACTGGAAAGATAAACTTGGGGGTAAAGTGAAAGCCACCTCAGGGCAGCAAGGTGCAAAATCTCCCCCGCACACAGTACGCAACAGGAAGGCTGTCTGGGACTGGGGCTGCTTTCAGAAACAGTAAAGCAAGAAGTGATTTAGGCCCAGTACCCAGTGGTGTAACTAGTGTTAGGTCAGGGTGCAGGATGTGTATCCAGGCCCCCCAGTAGTTATGGCACTGTTAGTACCTGTATGCAGACAGAGATCACAGCAGGCAGCACAGAAAATCAGTACATAGTGGAAGAGAATCTGCATATAAGCACATTGCAGCTAATCTTATATATGAGAGGCACCTATACATTTTCTTATTAGCTTTGTTCCCCTTCAGCTTTATTGGTAAATGATTGTTGTGTTTTTTTTTTAGTAAAAGAAATGGCATGTATTCTTAATAGAATACCTCTCTATCATTTTCAGCTAAAATCCCATCCCGTATATAACATCTCACGCTGCTTGAAAGATTGCCTTGGATGTTTTTTTCAAGACATTATTATTATTATTATTATTATTAACATGTATTTATATAGTGCCAACATATTGCGTAGCACTGTAAAGTAAATGTGATTATACAACTACATCACATGAATTACATACATAGAATATATGGAGTAACAAACATCACAATCAATACAGGTACAAAAAGGTGGACTTCCGGTTTGGCGCCCGTAGTCAATGGAGGCTTGGTAACTAAACTCCGTTGTCAAGCAACAGTAACCTGCAATTATAGTCGGCAATTGCTTTAAAAAACTTATTGGGGAGTGAAAGCTAACTCGGTAAAACTTACCGTGACAGCTTGGGGCCATGTATTCTGTCCATGTGAGCAGTCAGTGAGGTGAACGGTAAAAGAAGGAGAATACCCGAAATGGCTGCCGTTTTTTGAGGTAGCAAATTAAATGTAGAGGCACTGCCTGGAGGAGGGTGTGTAAAGACCTTTGGGGTGTCTCACTGGTCCAGTGGTAATAAGCAGCTTCAATCTTGAAGTTCCGTGTCAGAGCTTGCTTGGCCGTTTGACATTTTCTGGAGGCTTATGTGAAGTGATCCAGGCGCCATCTTGTGGTCGAATTAGGAACTTCAGTCAGTAAAAAATACATAATCTTTCCTGCCATTATTCTACGTTTCTTTCAAGGATACTAATTAATTCTACTATCCAGTGGCTGGAAATATACCCCTCTCAACTGAAGAATATATCATTCTAACAAAGTATTCGTTCACTGTTCTTCATTTTGTGACTTTTAATGGCTGGTGTCTCTCCTCACAAACAAAATCTTCCAACAGAAAGCTTACTCACATGAGGTGGGAATAGGCATCAAATACATCACTACAAGTTTAATAAAAGAAAAAAAAAGGAGGGGGGAAAAAAAAAAAAAAAAAAAAAAAAAAATCATTAACCAAAAAAAAAAAAAAATGGCTGCTAAGTTTAACTGTAAAACTTATGAAAAAGCCCACAAAAAAAACACTAAAAGTCTGGATTCAGAATCCTCTTCTGCAGGGCTCTCTGAAATGCCTTCTCCACACAAGCCAGTCTCTGGAGAAAATTATTCTTTGATAGCCAAGGAGGTGGCAAGATTAATAAACCCAGTTATTGAACTGTCTATCAACAAAGCAGTCGACAAATTACAACTGGAAATAAGTAAAATTTCCCAGCAATTGGGACATCACGATAAGAGATTCTCAGAGTTGGAATCTTCAGTCTCCTCCATCCATGATGACTCCTTCAAAATTCAAAAGAAAGCTGACCATTTGGAAAAAAAAGTGCATGAACTGTTCTTGAAAGTCGACGACATAGAGAATAGATCACGTCGTAATAACCTTAGGTTTGTGGGTATTTCAGAATCACACAAAATAGATTCTTTATCCAAGCTTGTCTCAAAAAATATTCCTCAAATCCTGGGCATTTCTCTGGAGTCCGAAATGAAAATTGAAAGAATACATAGGATTGGACCTTTCAAAGAAAACCATCTTACAAAACCAAGAGTGGTCATAGCAAAATTCCTTGACTACTCTGAAAAGAACAGACTTTTCCAAGCATATAAAAAATCCAAAGGCTTGCATCTAGAGGGTAATAAAATCCTAATTTTTCAGGACTATTCATTGTATCTTTCTCAAAAAAGGAAAGAATTTTCCAGAGCTTGCCAGTCACTGTTGAAGCTGAACATCAATTTCTCCTTACTATACCCTGCTAAGCTGAGGATTAATCTGCCCACAGGGATACGTATCTTCAGTGATTCTAAAGAGGCAACTTATTTTGCCCATCATCTGGAGAATAAGTCTCTGAACCAGCCTAATTCTACTCAGCTACACTCTAACTCTCCAGAACTAAGCTCCCTCGCTCATAGGGACCAAAGAGATCGAATGCATGAAAGGCCCCGCCAACAAGCTAGCTGTCCTTCTAAGGAACCTAGAAAGGACCTGCCGGGTACCCGGGGGTCAAGATCTAGATCCAGATCACCAATTTCATCCAAAAAACTTTCCCCACCGCTCTCCAGTAAAGATGACATGGTGTTTGAATCCTAAATAGTCATGAAATGTTGCAGGTCAACTGGAGGTTTCCAATAACTTCTCTTTAAAAGAGGGTTGTCTGTCCTCTATTTCTAGGGAAAAAAGGAAGTCTGTATACTTCTACCTTTTTTTTCCTGAACATGTTTCTATTCGTTTTTCATGTTTTTCAAGTTTTAATTAATGTTTTAGTCTATGCTTTGACAGGTAAACTTACAGTTACACATGTTATCTATGTTACTTTTATTACTTGCTTTATATGCTCAGTAATTGCATCCTTTGTAATAATTATTTCAGATTCTGCACTTGTACTCCTCTTTAGGGAACTCAATTTTAAGAAATAATATGACACTTAATATTATTTCTTGGAACATTAATGGCTTGAACCATTACATTAAAAGGAAAAAAATTCTTCAACACCTTAACAAACTAAAATGTGACATAGCGCTCCTTCAAGAGACCCATCTAAATGATCCAGATAATGCATCCTTGTACAGAGAATGGGTTGGAGAGATAGCTTTCTCCCCAGCAATAAAAAAGAAAGGAGGTGTAGCTATCTTGTTTCATCGTAAATTAAACGTCCAAATTTTATCAGTTCATAAAGACGAGTATGGTAGATTTGTTTATGCTGAGGTTCTAATTAATGATAGAAAGTGGCACTTTGCTTCAATTTACGCTCCTAACCATACAAAAGAAAACTTTTTTGTTGACCTTAACCACAGATTCTCAGTTCTCCCCCAATCCAATGTTATAATAGGAGGTGATTTTAATGAAACTCATTTTAATTTTTTGGACAGAACGGATTCTAATGTGAACTCCCCAGTTAAAAAATCAAAATGGTTAAATGAAATTTTAACTACATTTAACTTAACGGATATTTGGAGAATACTACACCCTACCGAAAAAGAGTTTACCCACTTTTCCCCCTATCATAAGGTAGGAACTAGAATCGATTACATCCTAGTTTCCAATAATCTGGTGGATAAAACCATAAAGGCAGAAATTGGATCCATTGATCATTCCGACCATGCCCCAGTTTTAATTTCAGTAGCCAGTCCCACTAGTAATAGAGATTTTGTGTCTTGGTCTTTCCCTTTATCATTGGCTGACCAGCCTGAATTCTCCAAAATGCTTTCTGACAGATGGGATTTATTCTTACTGGATAATTCCCAACACAAAGACAATCTACCCCTCTTGTGGGAAACGTGGAAATCAGTCATCCGAGGTGAAATTTCAGCATATAGGGCTCGCTTTCACCGCAAAGTAAATGAAAATTTTCTATTACTAAGTATTCAACAAAGAAAATGTTATTTAAAATTCAAATATTCCCCCTCTCCTGAGAATATTCAAGAGTATAAAGAGGTAACTAACTCCTTGAAAACATGGATAACTCTAAGAGATTCCCTTTTTGCCTCCTATTCCAAAGCAAAACTAGCTAACTACTGTAATAAAGCAAACAATGTCCTGGTAAATCTTTATAAGAGCTGGAACAAAAATTCAAAGCTTATCAAAGTGAGAGATAAATGTGGGTCCCTAACTAACAACCCTTCAAAATTGGTTAACATATTCAAAGAATATTACGAAAACCTATACTCTTCCCCAGAATACAATTCAGAAAATAGCACCAGATTCTTTAAAAATATTCAATTTCCTTTGATCTCACAGGATCAACTTTCCATCCTGAATAGTCCAGTATCAATAGAAGAGATCTCAAACGTTATAAAAAACCTGATAAAGAAGAAATCGGGCGGGCCTGATGGACTTCCTCCAGTTTTTTACAAACTATTGAACACTAAAATCTCTCCATTCCTAACAAATCTATTT
The DNA here is from genome assembly GCA_038501925.1 of Xenopus petersii. Lineage (NCBI taxonomy): Eukaryota > Metazoa > Chordata > Amphibia > Anura > Pipidae > Xenopus > Xenopus petersii. The sequence continues at coordinate 106,220,311 of CM076673.1, forward strand.
AACGAAATTCTTTTATCAGGTAATAAACTTCCTACCAGTTCTCGATCAAATCTGATAATCCTCCCAAAGGAAGGTAAAGACCCCTCTTTGCCTTCTTCTTATAGACCTATCTCATTAATAAACCAAGATATTAAACTGCTTTCTAAAGTTTTAGCTGACAGGCTTTCCTTAATCCTACCTACAATTATCTCAGAAGCTCAAAATGGCTTCCTAAAAAATCGTTCAGGCATAAAGAATATAAGAGCAGTTTTTTCAGCAATATCATTTGCCAGAAAATCCAAAATCCCATGTACCATTGTAAGTCTGGATGCTGAAAAAGCATTTGACAATGTTGTCTGGGATCATCTTTTTAAATGCCTTGAGCACTTTGGAATAACAGGTCCTTTCTCCAGCTTTGTCAAATACCTATACACTTCTCCTGAATCCCAAGTATCAATTGCAGGAGCGAAATCATCCCCTTTCAAAATCTTTAAAGGAACTAGACAAGGGTGTCCCTTATCTCCTTTACTCTTTAATATCTGCCTTGAACCCTTGATTAAAGCCCTGGATAATTTGGTCTCATTCCATGGTATAAAAATTAACAAAATTAATTTGAAAACCCTTGCATTTGCAGATGATCTGTTACTGCTAACTCAAAATGCTAATGAGTCACTGGTAGAGATTTTCAAATTACTTAACGATTTTGGCTCTTTTTCGGGTTATAAGATAAATGTAAATAAATCCGAGTTAATGAATATTAATGTATGTATACCTGACTCTCGTTTAAGAAACTTGAACCTTAAACATCCTAAATCATACATAACATATTTAGGTCTTAAAATCCCAACGGATTTGAGAAAACTTTATGCATTGAATTTTACCCCAGCATTCAATAAAGTGTTTCTGCTTTGTCAGAAATGGAAAAATGCTCCACTAAATCTAAAAGGGAAAATAGCATTTTTTAAAATGCTAATTTTTCCCAAGATAATCTACCTTATATTACATTTACCACTGTTAATAAAGCACTCAGATATCAAAAAGCTTGATTCCTCTCTGACTAACTTTATCTGGGGGAATAAGAAACCTAAAATTTCCCTTTCCAAATTACGTTGCCCCTATGATTTGGGGGGTTAGGAGTTCCGAACTTCAGGGTATTTAATCTAGCTTCTATAACCAGGTATCTAGTAGAATGGGTGTCCGGTGGAGATAGATATATAAACCCTAAATTAGAAATAACTCAAGAAAATCATTCCAATATAGTGAATATTCTTCATTACAAATGGAATGAGATTCCTTCAGATTTCAAAAAAGACCCTCTATTTAGAGACTCGCTATTCACGTGGAAATTTCTCTTCTCAAGTCATGGCTTTAATCATATGCAAACCCCATTTATGCCTTTAGAACTTCTTTGGAAAAAATCCAGATCGGGATATCCTTGGTTCCTCCCATTCAGAAGGAAATATCCACCTTTTATGATCAAAGATGTAGTGGACCCCACAAATGGCAATCTAATTAGTTGGAGTGATTTTAAGAGTCAAAATAACCTGAAGTCATGTGATCACTTCATATATATGTTTATCAAGAGTGGTTTGCTGGGATTTCCAAATAGAGAGTCACTTGCCTTCCAGAAACACTGGCTAGCTGACTCAATAAATAAATTCATAGAGAAATTCTATCCTTTGAACATACATTTTATTTCTCAAAAACTATGGCCATCATCAGGTAAACAAAATCACCCTCTTGCTAAAGTGGCAGATAAATGGTCGGGTTATTTTCAAACAGAAATATCACCAAACCAACTTTCTCAATCCATTCAAAAGTATAACTTGAACTTTGCATCTGAAAATTGGAGAGTTCAACATTTTAAAATGGTCCATTTGGGCTATGGGAAATTGTTCAAAAAGTTTTCAGGTTCAAGCTCCCAATCCTTTTGTCCTAAATGTACTCAAATAAATGTTGACTTGTTTCACTACTTGTGGAGCTGCCCTGAAATCCATAAAGTCTGGCTTGCCCTGGAAAAATTTCTGAGTCACAAACTTAACCTCCATATCAAACTAACCCCAGTTTGGGCATTACTACACCTGAATTACCCTGTTTCCTCTTTGAAGCCACACCCAAAATCTTTATTCAATAATCTTAATAACGTTATTACATTGTTGACAGCAGCTACAAAGAAATTGTTATTCTTAAATTGGTTGTCTGTATCTACACCTTCAATAAAGGATATCTTGTCCCTCTTAAATCACTTATGCTGGCAAGAAGCGATAAGGATTAAGACGGCTGATCCTCACCTTAAGCAAGATTTTATTAACAATTGGTCATTATATTGGGACTTTTTTGACTCTTCATTCAAACTCCGTTCACTTGGACTGCTGCATTTATAATTGTAGTTTGTAACTCATTTCAAAATATTTATTTTCATTTGTGATGTGTTTGTAGTCACTTACATGTTCCGGCATTTCCTTAATATCTTTCTTATTCTACTTTCAAAATTAGCTGAGCATTATTACGTTAATATGTTTTGTTTTACTTTTGTTGGTTTTTTTTTTTTTTTTTTTACTTAGCTCTAATATCAGCTTAGGTGTATTCTCCATCATCAAATTCTTCTAGGACACCTAACTCCCTAAGCTGTATAAGATTGTGTTATAGTCCTTCAATGGACCAATGTTATATCTTGCTTGCTTTTGTAAAACCCAATAAAACTTTTTAAAACAAAAAAGGTGAGGAAGGCCCTATGCATAGGCATACAGTCTAAAGGGAAGGGAGTAATACACAAGGTGTGGGAGTGGGCAAGATTGAATTAAGTGGGTGAGAAATGTGGTACTGTATGTGGTGTTGTGTTTGGTAGTTAAGCAGAGTGAGGGTAGGCTTCTCGAAAGAAGTGCGTTTTCAGATATTTCTTGAAAGCAGAAAGGTTGGGAGAAAGTCGGACAGACAGTGGGAGAGAATTCCAGAGGAGGGGTGCAGCCCTTGCAAAGTCTTGAATGCGAGCATGTGAGGAGGTAATGAGAGAAGAGTTGAGTAGTAGGTCAGTAGAGGAGCGTAGTAAGCGAGTGGGTGAGTATATAGAGATGAGTTCAGAGATGTAGGGTGGGGCAGAGTTATGAAGTGCTTTGAAAGTCAGTGTCATTAATTTGAATTTGATTCTGAAAGGTAATGGAAGCCAGTGCAGGGATTGACAGAATGGCGAGGCAGAGGAGGAGCAGTTGCTGAGGTGTATGAGCCTCGCAGCAGTGTTCATTATGGACTGGAGAGGTGACAGTCTCTGGAGGGGGAGGCCAATTAAAAGAGAGTTACAGTAGTCTAGACGCGATTTGATGAGAGAGTGAATAAGAATTTTGGCAGCGTCTTGGGTGATAAATGATCGTAATTTTAATGATTGCAATTTTAAAGGGTTGGTCACTTTCACAAAAAAAAAATACGGATTGTTGTTTATTGTTATTGTTAGTTTTTATTAGTTATCTTTCTATTCAACCCTCTCCTATTCATATCCCAGTGTCTTAATCAAACCACTGCCTGGTTGCTAGGATAAATTGGATCATAGAAACCAGATTGCTGCTTGTGAGCTGAACAAAATGAAAAATCATTCAAAAATAGTGATGGGCGAATTTGTGCAGTTTCGCTTCGCTGAAAAATTCGCGAATTTCGCGCGAAATTCACGAAACGGTGAAAAATTCGCGAAACGGTGCCGGCGACTCGTTTTTGACGCCTGCGCCTGTTTTTGGCGCCGGCGTCCGTTTTTTCGAAAAAAATTTTTGACGCCGGCGAATTTTTTCCGCGAATTTTCGCGGGCGTTTCGTGAGTTTATTCGGTGACGGCGAATCACGCAAATTCGCCGCGAATTCGCGCCTGGCGAATAAATTCGCCCATCACTATTCAAAAATGTCAAAAAATAAAAATGTTGAATGTGAGCAACCTATTGCTATTGCTCATAATTGTAATTATGTCCATTGTTAGAGTCCTTTACCTATTTAAGTACCTTCAGCCATTTAGGCTGTGCTTGGTTGTCTAGTGCAGGGTCGGAAAAAACCCAGTGGGCCCGGCTCTTGTGCACCCAGATCTGTAGGATTCTTCCTGCCGCGAATTTGTGCCAGAAAGAAAGGAACTGTAAAGAAGAGCTAATGAGGTCGCACAGCCTTGTAAATAAATATAATTAGATTGTGTGTGCAACTTGGAAACCATAAAAGGAATAATAAATGCCTTAAAAATTTGGTTATTTCCAAACTTCAGGAACAATACAAGGCTCCCCAGGGGGAATGGTTAAGATACCAGCAGATCGTGCACTTTATAAAAAAGGGGGTACTACTTTCCCCCGTCCGACTGCTTTTGAAAGTCTTTGCCTGCATCTCGTCTCCACCAAAGGAGCATTGTCTTACATATATGATCACCTGATCCATATCAGTGATATCACCCCTATAAAATCATTGAAGTTCGTCCAATATTGGGAGAGGGATCTCAGGCAATGTTTGGATGACAATACTTGGTCTGACATTTTTACAAATACCATTAAGTGCTCTGTTAACGTTCTATTACAGGAGACCTCCCAGAAAGTGCTGCACCAATGGTACCTGGTTCCAGAGAAGGTTGCCCGATGGTATCCTGCTTCCTCCACTCTTTGCTTCAGAGCTTGTAACCAGTCCGGCTCTTTCCTTCACACGTGGTGGAACTGCGGCAGTCCGATTTTGGATTCGGGTCTATACTCTTATTACTAGTGTCACGGGACTCACTCTCCCTAAAAACCCGGCTGAAGCTCTGCTAAACAAACGTGTCCCTGGAGGCAATAAATACTCCAGGCGCATGACCACATATATCTTCTCTGCAGCTAAGCAGACGATAGCGAAAGCCTGGAAAACCAGCACCTTGGACATACGTGAGGTGAAAAAGCGGCTCGACAATTTGCTGATAATGGAAAGGCTTACAAGCATCGAATCAGGCCAATCCAAGGCCTTTAACAAAACCTGGTCCCTCTGGCTCTCCTACCGACAAATCTCTCAAGGGTTGTTAACCTAGTCAAACTATTGCTGGGAGTGTAGTTGAGCTCAACAATCCTACCCAACAGCTCTTTTGCTATAATGTGCCTAACTTGCATTCATGTTCCCCCTTTTTTTTTTTTTTTTTTTTAATTCCCTTTCCCTTTTGGTTGACAATTTGCTGGATATGTTTTCTTGTTTACCTTATGTATGCATCAGCACTATCTATGCCTATGATAACTGTGTCCCGGGGTGTTCCCGGTTTGCACACGTGTATGATGTCAACTTTTCATTTGAAAATAAAAATACATAAATATAAAAATTTGGTTATTTAACCTATTGTGTTCATGTCTAAACTTTTGGTGTTTCTTTAACACAAGACATGGAGAATAGGCCATACCTACTTAGGTGCCTCTGAGAGGACAAAGTGTCAGTTTACTCTCCTTGCACACCATTTTGGAATTAACACTTGTGCGATACTTCAAGGTCCAGCATACAAGGCGTTGGTTTGTCTGTTGTTTATCCCACAATGGCAGCCACCTAATTTCTCTTACTATAGACACCCTCCTGCTCCCCACCCCAACTCATACTATTAGAGGGCATATAGGCTGATGTAATGATCTAGGTGGGACCAGTATTTTCATTACTCAGATATACTGCAATCCTTACAACTGTGAAACCAGGGATACATAAATAATTTTAAGTGTTTTTATATTTCATTAATTCCCTCTTTTGATTTTAAATGAACTATTAAATGTTATGTTTTATTGAGTGATTCCTTCTTCTACAGACTAGTGGAATTGGAACTGTTGCTTACGTAATTAGCACTCCTTACACTATTGCACTTTATTAACTCCTAATTGTTTATCACAAGATATAATCATGACAACACATCAAAGTGTGGACACAATGAATTGATTTTGAATGAATTGATTTGCACTCATCAAAAAAAAAAATGTAAGGCATTAATTATTCCTTTTATGGTTTCCAAGTTGCAAACATCTAATTATATTTATTAACAAGGCTGTGCGACCTCGTTAGCTCTTCTTTGCTGTTCCTTTCTTTCTGGCACAAATTCATGTTAATTTCTAAGAGCTGTCAGCACGCCTAAGATTAAGGGACTTCTAAACAGTGGTGATGGGTTTTTTAAATTTCCCGTGCACCAATCCCCATTGCTCTGGTCCAGATGATGAAAATTTGCACAAATAAAGGGGAGAGGACAGGGGCAATAAACGGCAGTGGGCCTTGGGGCACCCACTATGTAAATCCAGCCCTGATTGAACTGTTTCAGTTAGAGAATTACCAGCAGGTGATTGCTCTTAATTTTTTATTCCTGTGACCCACATTCATCCCAGTCATATGTAAAAAGAGTTTGCAGAGCAACACAAGCATGGGCACCCTGGGGGTGGTAAATAAGGGCAGTGATTGACTATTTAGTAGCCCCTGTGTGGACTGGCAGCCTACAGGGGGCTCTGGTTTTTATGCAATCAAAACTTGCCCATAAGACAGGATTTTTAAAAATTAGAACCTACTTTGAGGCCACTGGAAACAATAACCAAGGGGTTGGTGGGCAACATGTTTCTTAAGAGCCACTGGCTGGGGATCACTGATGTACAGTGTGTGATCTTGGAAGGCTTTAGGCTCAATAGACTTCCTGCGTCTGCAGTTATCTTTACTATATTAGGTAGATTTCGGAGAAGTTTTGTATATTTAGCAATTAAGTGATGAAGGAATCAGGTGGTGCCATTTAATTGTAAATATTTCATTGTAATTTCATATATTACAGATTAGAAAATTAATTTGCTACTCTAATTCATGTTGCAGGGATAAAATCACCATGCCTGCATATCCTACAAATGATGCTGCCTTTACTGTTGTATCGGTTGGCGCAGGCCGACAGCGGGAAATGTACTATCCCTAGTATGTATGACCACTTTGCTTTTTTTTTAAAACTGGTTCCCACAGTACAGGGATTGGGTAATCCAGATTATATACCACCACAGCTCCCAGGAGGAAAAGGAAATTCCCTGAACCAAGCACTAACTTCTGGAAACCACTCACATCAAATGCGCACCCACTTATTGGGCTATAATAAATTAACAGGGTATATTCAAAACACAGTGTATATGGTTATACAGGACAAGTCCAAAGTAGAAAGCAAAAACACAATGCAATATGTCATGCTTGATAGAGACAATGCTTGAGCTCTATTCCTATCTTCATCTGTCAGTAACTAAAATACACTGGGCTTATTGTTAGCATGTTAATAGTACAATTGTCTACAACTGCATTAACTTCCAATAGGAGTGCCACTTCTAGAAGAACAGTTGCATCTACCCTGGACATCCATGATTCTTTTTTTTTCCATCTGTAAAACAAAATCTGCTCCTATAATGTATTACATGATGTTAAAGATACACTAGCCTGGTATGGCAAATAAAATGTAATTGCATTAGTACTATTTTCATAGCTGCTGTGATAGTACACTTTACAGGATATTTACTGTAAATAAATATATAAATAGCTTAGATTATATATGAGTTCATATGGGGTTAAAGATTCAGCAAATACACGTGCATAAATTTGTATGGCTGACTCTGCTCAACAGTAATTGTATTGCAGAGGAGAATAAAACAAAATAAAGTAGGTCAATTTCACTGTTTACTTTAATTGCTGCTACTTGTAGAAGTGATTAAAATGCCAACTAATTGATATTTTCCCATTGAAATAAATGTAAAGCCCCCTCCAGATGCCCAAGAGAAATGGATATCTGTCAAAAATCTGTGTACAAGTTTTAAGGTAATAGTTAGAAATGAAGGGAAACTTGTGTTAATTCCCATAATTGTCATTGGAAAAAAATGTGCAGTAACAAAGAGGAAATGTGTTTGTATCCTTTTATACTTGTAATACACCAGGAACTACATACATTTTTACAATAAAGATGTTTCAGTGACTCACTCAACACATTCAACATCATTATGCATTGGTTATAACTGATCACTAAGCACTCATTATATGAGATCACTAAGGCCTCACTAAGGCCGACTAAATACTGACTTTCTATGGTACCTTATAGAAGCTCCTCTGGCATTGCCAGAACCTACAGATTGCCAGTCCGGGCCTGATGATAATCAGCTGTGTAACATAGAACCTGCAAGCATTCCTTTCACCTACAGCTGACGTCCCCATTACCGCACAACCATCACTAGATGGAATTGTAGGGGGGTTAGGAACAGGACTGCAGAACCTGAGAAGGTGCAAGACCATCAGCAATGGCTAATAACATTAAAGGTAATGTGTACAACTGTATGTGTTTTGTGCTTCCATTACACTTAACCATACAAATTTCATGCTTCCACTACACTTATCATAGTCGATGAGTCTACGAGTAAGTGCGAAGTAAGGATGAAACGTGTAGTGCTGGACACCTTAAATATGTGTCAATAAAATATATATTTGTTTTAAATTTCACCTGACTACACAGGACTCTTTACATGCCTGCTCTTGTACCTTTGTTCCTTATGTATCATGATGTATTATTTTATAATGTATTTTTATGTATGAGAAATGTGCATGTTCTTACCACCATTCAAAATCTCAAACTATATGTCTGTGGTGTAGATAAGACAGGGTCCACCAGGATACTGCCAGGAACAACAATTGGTGCTCCTTTCTTCCTTCATCCAAGACAGCAGCACCCATGGCCAACACATGGGATGAAGCGTTAATGGAGTGATGTCATTGCATTGGTGCTTGAAGTCATCTCAATCTGGTTTGGCGTCCATTCGATACAAAAGGATGCCAATGACATGAGTTCAATGCCTGATATAGAACTTTTCTTGAAAGTACCAGGGTGCATTCTAAATTGATTATATTGTTTGATCTACTGGTTCCTGGACTTCTGACTACTGTGATTGCTGCGTGCCCTGACCCTGGAATTCAACTGAGATATTTTTACCCCTTTGGATACAACTTATTGGAATAATTTTCTTGCCTGAACTCAGCTTCCTCCTCGGTTCTGATTTCAACCCCATTAAGGGTTAACAGTGTTCATTAATGTAACAAACACAAAGTAGTGCTACACACACACTCTCACCGCTCTTTGCAGTGTCGGGTGCCGTCTGTGACTCTGTCTGCCCAGGTCTGATTCACGTACAAGAAAATACTTCAGCAACAAAAAATTGTTTGTTTTTTTTTACCATAATCGGAGTGCTGCTGAAGTATTTTCTTGTAAGTGTTCATTAATGTATCAATGTTTGCAGATTACATAAAACTATGCAACCCAATTAATTCCATCCAGGATCTTGACAAACTGGCAATCTGGGCAGATGAGATTGAATGTTGATAATTATAAAGTCATGCACCTGGGATGTAAGAATATCCAAGCCCTTCAAGATACTAAACTTGGCTGTAGCAATGAATTAAAAGGGACATAGATTTGTGAGAGGAGGGGGTATTCTTCCACTGCACTGGTAAGGCCCCATGTAGAATATGCCGTGCAGTTTAGGACATTATTGAACTAGAGGACATATTGAATTAGAGAGGATGCAGAGAAGGGCAACTAAGCTGGTAAAATGTTTGGAAAATCTTAGCTAAGAAGAAAGACTGAACAAGTTGGGGATGTTCACGCTGGAGAAGAGGCGCTTAAGGGGTTATATGATAACTATGTATAAATATATAAGAAGATCATATAATAATCTCTCTAATGCTTTATTTACCAGAAGGTCTTTCCAGCTGACAACAGGGCATCCATTTTGATTAGAAGAAAGGAGTTCTGTCTAAATATCCGGAAGGGTTTTTTTTACAGTGAGAGCTGTGAAGATGTGGAATTCTCTCCCTGAATCAGATGTACTGGCTGATACATTAGATAGCTTTAAGAAGGGGTTGGATGGCTTTTAAGCAAGTGAGTGAATACAGGGTTATGGAAAATAGCTCATAGTACAAGTTAATCCAGGGACTAGTCTGATCTTGGAGTCAGGGTGGAATTTTTCTGATTTGGAGAGGCTTCATATGGGGTTTTTGCCTTCCTCTGGATCAACTAGCAGTTAGGCAAGTTTTATATAGACTTAAAAGGTTGAACTTGATGGAGTTGGAGTTTTTTCAACCTAACTTGCTATGTTACTTGAGTAGATATATATTTATGTAGAGGAAAAGAGTGCAGATCCTCTCTAACGATATGCTAATAATTTGCACTCAATAACTAGATACAGTTTCTATGTGCACACTGGAGCAATTGTTTAAGATGTAACATTTATTAGTTGACCTTAAAAAGGTAAATTCTAAACAGTTGCCCTGGTATGCCAATAGAAACTGAGTCTATTTTCTCATCTATTGATTTTAATTACACATAGTCGCAACTGGGACTTGCATCTGTGCACAAAGCATACCGTAGAGGATTACTAATCATTAATACTTGATCTGGGGCATTAGATTCTAATTTTAGATATCGGAGTGATTGATAAATGTACGGTTGCACTCTCCTTTGCCACATGCTAAAATGGCATTTATATTCATTTACATTAGACCATGAACTGAAAAATATAAATGACCCGTGAAAAATGTCGCGACTCTCCACACACGTTTCCGAAAATCGTACGAATCCTCAATTCGTATGATCAGATCTTTGCTTCTATGGCCAGCTTTGCATTAAGCTGGCCATAGATGCAAAGATCTGATCGTACGAATCGAGGATTCGTACGATTTTCGGACCGTGTGTGGAGAGTCCTGACATTTTTCGTCCGGCGGAGATCGGTCGTTTGGTCGATCGGACAGGTTAGAAAATTTCTGTCGGCTGCCGATAATATCTCTGCATGTATTGCCGATCGTACGATTTTCAGTGGGAGACTGTCACTAGCTATGGTTGGACATAGATATCGTACGATTGCTGTCAGGGGCAGAATATTGCTGATCTGTTCTTTAACTAATCTGACTGGTAAGACTTTGATCTGAATGGTTAGTGGCGGGTCGGGAGATGGGAAAGTCCGATCCTACGATGATTCGTACGATTGGATTTTTGCATCTATGGCCAGCTTTAATCAGAGTTCCCCTTCTAAATCCCTTATTTTACAGTTTAAAATTGCACTGCTAAATAGAACTGCAAAATAAATAATTTAGGAGAACTCAAGTAAGTGACCCTATATAGGAGTCACATAATCAGTTTGTGTAGTGGATTTCATAGTAATGTCTGATTAGTACTTTTAACTGTTACCCTGAAAATATCTTGTGAATATCTAAATATACCCGGGAATTGACTTACGTATTGTTTGCGTTTGTATATAGTACAGGTATGGGATCTGTTATTTGGAAACCTGTTATCCAGAAAGCTCAGAATTGTGGAATGCCTGTCTCCCTTAGGGGCAAATTTACTAAAGGGCGAACTGACTAACGCTGGCGAAAATTCGCCAGTGTGACGTAATTTCATTTACTAACGGGCGCAGGTGTAGCTTCGCTAGCGAAAGAGACTGACACTTCGCACTCAATCGCCAGGCAAAGTTGCGCTCTGGTAAAGGGACATAACTGTGCAAATTCACTAAGATATGGATTTTAATGAACGTTTCCTCTTGTGCCAGACTTGCCTTTGCCACCTTGCAAGACTTACTTGCAAGACAATGTCAGAACTGATAGTGTAATAAAATCATCTCTGGTTTTACCTCAGTGAGGGCCAAACCTCTGTGAAGAGCAGTCCTACTTCCCAGCTGCTTGAATCTTACAAATGAAGATAACATTTAAAGCCTTATATGAAAGAAACATTAAAAATAACTATTTTAGTATAAAAGGTGAAACAGTAATATTGAATAGTGTAATGTGTTAATTGTGAATTAAGGGGGAATAGACAGTGGCCTTTACAAAAAGGTATTTGCAAAATGCAACTAAAGACCTACAGGACTTTGAAGGATGCAGGCTAAGGACAGATGGCTGTTGATACAAAGTATACACAGTAGTCGGTCAGCTCAGCAAAATAGTCAGACAGATCAGCAGGAGAGCAAGGGGCTAGACGTAGGGAATTGTTCCAAACCATTAAAAATAATGAAAAGTCTGCACTGCATATTTTATAATTGGTGTACTGTATATTGCAAAGTTGCTTGAAATTATGTTGACTTTTCAAAAAGCTCAAGTTATGTTTTTGTGGAGTTCCCCTTTAGGCAATTTAGCTATAAAATGAAATTGCAATTAAAAGTAGTTTCAGTGGCAGGCTGATCTTGGCTATTACCTTCTAAATTTGCCAGATTACATGAACAATGTATCAGAAAATCCCCTCCAACCTAGCTTCTAGTTCCCACAAAACCTTGCCTGTGTCTATTATTATTATTTTTTTTACAGAACCTTTCATGGTAATATAGGAAACTTAGTCCTGTGTGGAGGAAAGTTGAGTGCCAGTGGCATACAGTAACGGTAGAGGCAGCAAACCCCAAAACCAAAGAGGTCTCAATGCAGGACACGTTATCTAGAAACCCGTTATCCTGAAAGCCCTGAATTACAGGATGCCCACCTCCCATAGACTTCATTTTACCAAATAATACAAATTTTTCAAAATCATTTTTTCGTTCTCTGTAATAATAAAACAATAACTTGTACTTGATCCAGACTAAGATATAATTAATCCTTATTGGAAGCAAAACCAGCCTATTAGGTTTATTTAATGTTTACATGATTTTCTAGTAGACTAAGGGGCCCATCCACTAAGTTCGAGTGAAGGAATAGAAGGAAAAATGCTCGAATTTCAAGTAGTTTTTTGTGCTCCTCAACTGTCGAATTGGCGTAAATTTGCCTGAGTATAATGATTCGAATAGATTGAGCGCAAAACCGCTGCGACTATTCGCCCATTCGATAGTCTAAGTACTGTCTCTTTTAAAAATACTTTGACTGCCTACTTCGCCACCTAAAACCTACCGAATTGCTTTAAAAGCCTATGGGAAAGTCCCATAGGCTTGTTTTCTATGTTTTTGATAGAATAAAAAGGCATTCGATTGATCATTCGATCGAATGAAAATCCTTCGATCGAATATTCAATCGTGCGACTATTTGCCGGGGCGAATATTCGCCCATTCGACTATTCGCCGGCGCGTAAATTCTCCCGAATTGCCTATTCGATTCTATTCCCCAGTCGAATTTCAAGGGATTTAACCCCTTGAAATTCAACCCTTAATACATCTGCCCCTTAATCTATGGAGATCCAAATTATGGAAAGGGTGTTATCCAGAAAGCCCCAGGTCCCGAGCATTCTGGATAACAAATCCCATACCTGTACCTTCAAAACAGGTCAGGTTTTGGCCAGAAGTTCCCTGCACAGGGATCTAATCACCCCACTTCCTCTTGAGGAAAAATAATTTTCCTGGCTGACCCACCTCCTAGAGTGATAGCACTTCAGGTCCATAGCAACTTCACTTCCAGTTTGCACAATTACCTGGTCATTGTAATATTGCCCCTGCAGATTAACTTTTAACACATCAAACACCAATGTATATTACAATTTAGAATTCAAACAGATGCAGTGAGTTAAGAATTATGTTTTTATTCTTTCGTAAACAGCAGGTCTTCTCAACACCTTGATATTCTGCATGGAATACACCTTTAACAGGGATGTGCAGCTTGGGCGAGGTATGTAGAAGCTGTGATGAAGAAAAAGAGCTTAACCACATGGCACAGTCGTATCCAAACCTAAGCATGGAGCAACGTGTGGCTCACCTCGCTCATAACTCTCATAACTCTTTTTTTTTTTAAAGATATCAGGATATGTTTCTCTAACCTTCTATAACACTGACCTGTCCAGACTTCTAGTTTGCTGTCTTCAATACATCCTATATTTCTTGTTTATAAATAGATTTCCTTTATGTTAAAATTATGTCATTCAGTCCACACTCCCTGATTTGGGCATAGAGAAACGAATGTGGAAAATGGCACGTTTGCACTTTATGCATTTTCTTCAGATGCAGAGCGGCATCGCTAACTGGGAAGAAACTGCAATGTGCTTGATCTTTTCTATTACAGAGTATGATACTCTGTCCATGTCTGTGTAGCTTTCTCCCATTACTTTTTAAGAGCATAAGATGGTAGAAAATGAAGCCATCTGCTTCTAGTGGTACCTATGAGTGGGAGTGACTTTACTGCATGTTTAACTTGGCTAAGGCCTAAAAGAGAGCAATATTAAAAGCAGCTCTTTTTGGCAGTAGGGTTGCTCTTATTTTGCTGGCTATGCATTGGCTCAAACATACATTGGCTCATACATACATTATGGCAGTTCCCACTCATGTACAAATGTCACTATGGAGATAAAAATGATCTGTAAACACAATGTGTCTCTATTTATGGAATGTAACAGAACCTATTTACTACATACAAATATATTTTCCATTTTGTAGAAAGATCTTTTGTACAGTATGGCAATATTTTATGTTGCCATCTGTAATATAACCCCTTCCCTGGGAGAAGAGTAGGGTGATAATATTGGGGCCCTGCTTACTAAGAAGACATAAGGTTCACCTGTAGAGAGATCATGCCTCTCTGTAGTTATGTAGATGTCTCGTTATGGGGTAACTCTCATGGTGTAAATGTTACGTAGAGTCTCTGAACAATATAATTCTATGCACTTGTATATTCCAGAGACTGTACACACATTAGGAGGATATGCAGCCATGACACCTAAGTAACCCTACACATGGCATGGCCCAGGGAGAAAGACTCTAGGTATAATCAACCTAATTATATGGTAAAGGAATGGGGGGAAGGTAAATCAATTCCATAAACCCACTTCATTCCTCTTTGTGCTTCATAAAGGCTTTTTTTTCACATCTGAACAAGGAATGTTTGAAGTATAAAAATGGTATTTACAAGTGACCACAGATGCAAAGAGCCTATTATATCTGGGTTGGCTGCCACTTCTAAGACAAAAGCATTTGGTGGCATTAATTCTCTGAACCTTGGTCTCTATGATGTAGTTTTAGCTCAGGGCTGGCTGCAAATACAGCAGTCATCTTTGGGTGCCAGCCCGTACAATATATTCTCCACAGTTCCCCTTGCTGATATTATTTTTCAAGTTATTATTATGTAAGCATGAGTGAATCAATGGCACGTTCAATACCTATGGCCTTTACAGTTTTACTAGATTTACTACTATTATGGGAGCTTGCGTGATCCCAGTTGACTTCTTACTCTAGGCAGCATGTTACTGTTATATGAAAGAGCACAGGGCTTAAAGATATATCTGTAAAATGTATGGAAAGCTTGAAGAGTGATTAATGTGACTGCAAGGGAAACCTATTAGATTGTAAGCTCTATTGAGAACCTTTTCGATTTTAAGCTTTATTGAGAAGCATTATGCCTTTTATCAGTTGTATTTTTGTATGTAATCTCTATGTTTGGTATGTAACCCTCTTCTATTATAAGAATATTTTAGCACTTTATAAATACATGTTAATAATTAATAACGTGAATATCTACCCCCAGTACAAGCTCTTTCATTTAACATTATAAAATGTATAATTAAAGTTCTTATGCACTGATTTTTTTTAAATAAATCCTTTGGACACCCTTAAAGGCAAAGTTTAAATAGAAAACTATAGCTAACCAGCATTCCTCTAAATCATGGGTTTCTCAGATTGTGATGGATGCACCCCCATTGGTGTGGAGGGGAACTAGACAACTGAATAGGGGGGCAGTCTGAAGGTCAGTTAGGATCACAAGATGAAATTGGGGTAGAACACTTACTTGCAGTCCAGTTTGAACTACAAAATAATGCAGCTCAATAATCAGTTGAGGTGACTGGAGGAGCAGCCAAGTACTGACACACTAAAGGGCTAATTTTCCATGTTTTCTTGTAGGGGTGCACAAAATCCAGGATTCGGTAGGGGATTCAGCAAGCTTTAGATTCAGCTAAATCTATGTGCCTGGCTAACTCAAATAATCACATGACTATTCTATACTGCATGTTCTTTGTAACCCTTCTTTGCCCTAAGTAGCTTATGCAAATTAGGGTTCGGATTTGGCATGGGGTATGGCTGAAACCTTCATGAAAGATTTGGCACCATAAACTAAATGACTAAACTGCACAGGAATTTGGCCCTTGTGAATTACCTCTCTCTATGCTGATTAGTGGCAGTTTTTATCAAATGTGATTAGATGGGGACGTATTAGAAAACAGTTGAACGGCTAACAATTTTTCAGTGTGCTTTTTCATTGTAAATGGGCAGTATACCACTCCAGCATGAGCGCAATGAAGTGAGCTGGTGCTAAAATTATTTTTGCCTATTGTTTTTATCAGGAAAAACATATGGGGGCAAATTCACTAAGCGCTGAACGCTAGCGTTACTTCGCTAGCGTTACTTCGCTAGCGTTTGGCGTTTTCGTCACTGTGCAAATTCACTAACGAACGCTGGCGTAGTTTCGCTAGTGTTACTTCGCACCCTTATGCCTGGCGAAGTTTCGCTAGCGACGTAACTACGCAAATTCACTAACGCGCGCATTGTACTGAACGCTACCTTTTACGCTAGACTTCCTTCGCCACCTCAGACCAGGCGAAGCGCAATAGAGTAGACAGGGATTGCTTCAAAAAAAGTCAAAATTTTTTCTAAGTCCCAAAAAACGCTGGTATGTTTTCTACATTATGGGTGATAGGCTGAAAAAGATCGAAACATTTTTTGGGGCTCCCCTCCTTCCCCCCTACATTTCCTGACTCATGGCAACTTACCTAGACAGTGGGCACATGTGTAGGGCAAAATAAAATTTTTATTTGATGTTTTGAAGCTTTTCTAGGCATTTGTAGTGCTGATACGTATTCCTCCATTGAAATTTGAATTTGGCGCCGTATGCAAATTAGCCTTCGCTAGCGTAGCTTCGCTTTACTTAGCGAAGCAATGGTAGCACAACTTCGCAACCTTACGCTACCCCTGAGCGCAACTTCGGATTTTAGTGAATTTGCGGAGCGCTGGCGAAACTACACCTGGCGAAGTGCGGCGAAGTTACACCTGGCGCAACTACGAATCTTAGTGAATTTGCCCCATGGTTTTTGTTATTTCCTTGACATGACAGGTCAAACAGTGAGATTAATGCTGCTCCAAGGTTGGTCCTTGTAAGGTCGATAATTAGACTTCCAGTGAACAGATAACAGATCCTGTATAATGGATTCCTGTTTACAAACCAGTCACTACAAAATGAAGGTGAAGGTAGGTGGGTTGTATACTGATAATCTAATTACCTTTCTTGCAAGAAAGACGTGGATTAGCTTTAGTTTACCCAGTTTGTCCTTTTTAACTCATGAAATTAAAAACATAAGTATAAGAGAGTATGTTCAACACAAGCCCGCTATACTGAACTCAAGTTAAAGAGGCATACTACCCTTTAACAGATTAGAATGCTCTGTTCCCACTTTCAAATATCTTCTTGTTTTGTTTTTTAAATTTTCACAAGTGCTATAACACATGTAGTTATATCGGTAAAAGAGCAGCTGGTACCATAACTATAGTTTCCCTTTAAAGGTTAGCATTTTTTTAAAATTTGGTCTCCCCTAATACATTTTTTTTACTTGTGCTACATGTATGTATGAAAATACTAAGACAAATCTCTGGGCCATTCAAACTATGGTAACTGCCAATAAAAATCAGATTGAATTTAACAGGAAAATCAGCTAACCTTATTTAAAAGGAGAAACTTCACACTGCATGTCTATGCCACAGATATCAACATTCTCCTTCCAATAAAATATCCCCAGATATCTATATTTTTCCCAGATATTAAACTTCCTTTTCTTCAACCTTGCCCTAATACTGTATGTATGCCATTTGAAAGGAAGGGGAAGCACATACTAAAGGTTATAAAAAAGGAGAGCAGCATATGGAAAGATACTCAGTACTCTTATGCAGTGCAGCACATTTCTGCTTCATGCAGGCGCAGGCAGCTTCTTTGTGATATGAAGTATCTGGACCCTCAAGTTAGTGAGTGACAAGAGACCCTTTAACCTGTTAATTAGCCCAAGAAAGAGAGAAAGAGAGGCATAATACTCTGTGTGGAGGTGATGGAGATATGACCAGCAGATCCAGCGTCACCCTGCAGATTCTCCCAGCTAAGCAACACTGGTTAAGTTAACTCTTTCCTGGCTAGGAATGTTGCGGATCAAGGTTGGGAGCGGATTACATAGTCCAGCCCTTTTTCTGTGAAGGCCAGGGCAGGGTATGAGCAGCAGAGCATGCTGTTTGGCCCTGAAATGGGGAAAAGGGTCTTTGTAAACATGACCTTTGAACTCTGCTCTCCTCCGTTCCTGTTCACCCAGAACACCCTGTCCTCCGCAAACAGAAAATCGAAACGAGACAAAAATATAAAGATGCTATAACCCCACCACCTCACCTTCCAATCCCTTCAGGCAGCAGAAAGGGGTGTGTAGGGGTTAACTAAGCCTCCCCAATAAATAAATATGTTCATATAAATAATAAACAGATAGTTCTTCGCACTGCAAATCTGTAGCCATGTTGATGTGGGGGGGAGGTGGGTTGCCACTCCAAGTGTCTCTTTCATGAGGAATGCCCAGTACCTCCCCCCTTTGGTCGCTTTGAAGGGGGGTCATTGGGTGCTAGTTCATTTCATAAATAGCAATGACCCCAGGGCATTCAGCAGACAGACATAGAACACTCACAAGATACACCCTTGGTGTTTAGGTAGCTTGGTCCTTTCTGCTCACCCCACTGCCACATTTTGGTCCATGGGGGTAGGTGGGGGCAAAGATCAAGAGGCTTGAGGGTGAATGGGAGGGTTTAGTAGTTAAAAGTCTTGTTTCCCATAATCCTCTAGGGACGGATTCAGGGGTCAAAGGTCCTTTGTGTACCTAGAGAGGCAAAGGAACAACAACAAAATACATAAGAAGCAAAAGCTATTTAATGTCCAACAGCCTTACAAAATAGAGTTGGGCACACTTACATATATAAAGTGACTTTTTTAGAGCACGTAAGAAATGCATGGTCCTGATCTAACTACTTAGGAATATATTCCCTCAGCTCCTTGGCTTCCTAATACTCTGATTAGATAATGCAAAGTAGATATTGGTATTTCTTATCCTGCTTAAACCTCTTCCCAGGGTTATCCCTCTGCAGGAACTGAGGGTCCTCCTTCCCCTCAAATTTTTCTTCCTATTGGGGCTCCCTTACCACAGTATGGGTAACAATAAGAACTGCAATAATGCTTGGATTAAAGCACTCAAGAACATGTGCCATTAACCCTACTTAAATAGATATTTTTCAGAATACAATTATAGGCTAATCAACAATAACCAAGAAAATCTGTTATATATGTGCAGTTTATGTTGGTATTCATGGATAACTAAACAATGCCAGAGATGTTTTAATAAATAAATGTTTTTAAATGTGATAGAAACAATCTTTACTGTAAAATAGAGTTTATTAGAATATGGCAGTACATTTTTGCAGTACTCCAAGGAGCAACCCCCCTCTAAAATTAAAGCATACCTGTATGACTGGATTGGGCCCCTTGGACCCATGGGATGCTGGTGGTCAGTATGGCTGGGTTGTGTCCTTAGGCCTCTTTAGCTGGACTTTCAGCCTCTTCATCCCTATCTGGAAGCCATTCATGGCTTGAATGGCTGTTTGAGCACTGGATGGATTATCAAAACTGACAAAACCTAAGGGGAATAATTAAAAGGAGATGACACTAAGACAATCTCAATGAGAAAGGCGAGAGTTCAAAGCAAGAGGGAGATTATATGAAATGTCAAATAAATGTTAAAAGATAATTAGCACATTCTGGGCAAATGGAAAATACTCAGGTGGCCAGACCTTACCCTTAAACAGGAACAATTAACTTGCAGAGATAAACTGAATATGATTACATCCCTGAGGCTCTTATTTTATTTGTGTCCCAAGATAAAATGGGTGACCTTGTCAGCCTAGCAAAATGCAGAGTTATCTCAGTCTGTCAATCTGCAGAAGGAAATCAGTCTTTGGGTCATGGGACTATACTACTTTAGGTGTTCTATTCCTGTTACTTTGCGATCCAACATGCCTCATTGTGAAGGAGGTGGCTCGGCCCACTTCCTATTGACAACAATGGGAGGTACCATAGTTAGCCCTGGACCAGTGATTATCACTGCCTGTGTTTTCTGTTTTTTTCTGTTTCAACACTTCCCTATGCAACAGTTAAGAGTCTCTTAGCTTGTGTTACCCTTAAATATGTTATAAAGGCTTTAAATATGATTTGCTTTTAAGCAAGATTTGAATTTAATGAATTTTCCTTTTTTAAACTGACAAAATAACAGGGGGCATAATTTACTATATGCAAAATCTAATATAAATAACATAGATTTTCTCTATACTGTCTCATTTTTTTCCAATTTGTGTTCACTAGCAGGCAAAATGGGTAAATCCAAAATCCTTTAACTCATCTTCAATGGATATAGGTCTCAGGGACTTACCAAAACACTTGCTCTGGTTTGTTGCCCGGTCCATAAACACTTTGGAGGAGATTATATTTCCAAAAGGCAGGAACATTTGAGTCAGCTCATTGTCCCCAAACTCCTGGGGCAGGTGATAAATGAACAAGTTACAGCCCTCTGGCCCTGTGGGATGAGAAAAGTCCACCAGAGGGATGTGCTACATTAAACATTATCGGTATTAATTTTGATCTGCTCCTAATCAAACCCTATCAATTCCTATTACACAAAAAACTCATAAGGGTTCAAGCACACGGGCAGATTAGGGAGATTTAGTCACCTGGCAACTAATCGCCTCTTCTTTGGGGCGACAATCTCCCGAACTGCCTTTCTCTTGCCTGCCACCTGCTAAAATGAAAAAACACCTGTGGCAATGCACTTGCGCCGCTTCGATTTCAGAAGTCGTCTGAAGTTTCCTCGTGAGGCAACTTCGGGCGACCGGAAATTGTAGCTCCCCAAATCTGCCCGTGTGCTTAAGGTCACACAGATAATATGAGTGGCCATATTTTTGAGAACTATCTATCTGGCTTTCATGCTACCTTAATAAACCAAATATTAGTGCTTTTATTGTCTGCAAGATCAGAAGGTCAACATTGTCCTTAAGCGTATTGTCCTTAAGCTACAGCTGAAATCACATTTCCAATTAGGCTGAGGTTTTTTTCTGATATAGCTCTTCAGTAGCTATGAGGCTGTAGCAATGCTATATCTAGTGGTTTCTTTATAATTCTCACCTTCCCGTTGCTGCAGGATGGGAGGTGGTTGTGGAGTGCTATGTGTCACTGGAGTGAGGGCTGCAGTTGGATAAATTGCTGGTAGAAAAAAAAAGAAAATTCTGTTGTGGGTCACTGCAATACAATCTTTTGAACTTGCATTACGTTGCCTGTTTTAGAATGTCCATTTCCAGACCTAGGACCTAATTAAGGGCTCAGTTGCCCTGGAGCTGAACATTAAAATAGGCCTCTCACAATTCTGACCTAAAAATATTAAGGGAGAATACACAAATCTTTAAACCAAATATTGGGCTGAATATTATACATGACAATAAATAAAGCTGTTCATTCATTTCTGTAAAACCAGATAAAGTTATGTACTTTATAATTTACACCACTCTGCTAATAAGACTCAGCAGCAGAAACTCTTATACATGACACCAGCTATAACTCTGTACATCATGATACCAGATAAAGCTCTGCATATGAACACGACACCGAGCTTTACTTATATACTGTACATGCATTTAACTTGAATAGCTAACAGGTATGGCATGAAAGCAGGCATACCCAGTGTCAGACACCAAGTACCCACCAGGCAGAGCTCTAAAACATATTATTTTTGTTGAAAACACTGGTAACCCCATGTTCAAGAGATGCATTGTTCAAATGTATGAGATTAATAACCCAGATAGATGTGTTCTTTGTGCAAGTTCACTGAAGTCTAAAGGAAATATTTTATACAAATAGATATCACAGCAGCTATGATCTTTTCCATGTTTTATTTGTTGTATCATTGCCAGTACAAGCTGTATAAGTGTACCAAGTGAGAGACCAGGGCAGTGGATACAGACAGACTATCACAATAGCACAGACAGAACTTCTCTATCCCTGTGCTTCTTTCTATGAAACTTCCCCTGCCAGCTCTGTATAATTAACAGCCTCCCTGGATTCTTCTGCTTTTCTGTGCAATACATTTGTCATTTCTGACCCCATTCCAGACTACTAAAGTACCACTTTCTTATTTTTCTTCTGGCAATGAATGAACTCACAAATAAAACCTGGAAAAGGCAGATAGAAATCAATGCCCTGCCCAGAAAGGGCCCACCAGGGAAACTAATGGTATCCCAGCGATCCAGTCTGAGATCAGGTATAGCACCACACAAACATACCATATACTTGCCACATAAACACAAGACATAAACATGCATAAATGAAACTAGATGGAGTCCTGCATATTATATTGGCAACAAAGTTCTGCTCATAATGAAATCCTTCAGATCAATCTCTGCATACTGCAAGTTAAATCAAGTAAAACTTTACATTTTGGATTTGCTCAAGACCAAGGCACCTCAAGATCAAGGATCTGGCACCTAAAAAGAACTGTTCATATAATATAGGTCACTGGCTCTCATGTTGGTAACATCTCTCCACCCGATGTCCCCTCTTCACATTTCCTATCCATGCCTACCCATGCTTTGTTCTCTAACTCTCCTTTCACCTGTCCAACACCAGGTTCTAGTTGCTTCACAGACTGCAGCTTCTACTTTTTTACCACCACAAACAAAACATTCCATTGTGCTCATTGTTTACTAAAAAGCTAATTTTTGTACCTTCTGTTAGGGTAGAGACACACGGGAAGATTTGTTGGCGCGTTTTTTAAAAGTAAGTCTCGGCGACAAATTGTTTGTTTGTTGAGGCATAGAAAACCCAGCAAATCACCAGGTACCACACACACACAATGCTATTTGAAAGCGCCAGTAGCCTGAAAACGCACAGAGACCCATTTCGGAGCAATAAATCAGAAGTAGCATGTCTATATACAAGTCCATTTTCCAAGAACCACAAGGACAAGCTGAGAAAACATGCCGAGATATTTCCTCTTTATATCCCATGATGCATTGCAGTACACCCTATGGGCGGAGATAGTACTGCAATGCACAATGGGATATAAATCACTCGGAAGGCGAAATTGCCTGGAATCTTCCAGTCGAATCTTGTCGCAGAGACTTGCTTTTTTAAAAGCCCGGGCGACAAATCTTCCCGTGTGTCTCTACCCTAAATTTTGCACAGTAGACCCAGGTGAACAGAAACTTAATGGTGTGCCCTGCAGCCACCTCAATATACTTTGTGGAAGTACAGCAAAATTAGACTTTTATTTAGGCATGCCATTGTAATAAAAGGTGTAACATTTGCTACTGGACATTCTCGCATCTTAAAAAGGGTTGTTTACCTTTAAATTAACTTTTAGTATGATGAAGAGAGTGATATTCTCAGACAATGTGCAATTGGTTTTCATTTTTTATAATTATTTGTGGGTTTTGAGTTATTTAGGTTTTTATTCAGCAGCTCTCCAGTTTGCAATTTATAGTTACTAGGGACCAAAATATTTTCAGCAACCATGTACTTATTTGAATAATATTTGAAATATGAATTGGAGAGGACATGAATAGGAAAATGAGTAATAAACAGTAGCAATAACAATACATTTGTTGCTTTACAGAGGCTTTGGTGGGGTCAGTGACCCAATCTAAAAGCTGGAAAGAGTCAGATAAAAGCAGCAAACAATTAAAAAACTATAAAAAATAAATAATGGAGACCAATTGAAAAGTTGCTTAGCATTGGTCATTCTATAACATACTAACATTAAGTAAACTTAAAGGTGAACCACCCCTTTATTACACATATTTCCTATGCTAGTGCTGGAGAGAGTTGTATATGACGCTAAATGGAATTACCTTAATACATGGAATTGCCAAAATTCCTTTCATATTTAATAGTATTTTAGTACTTTTGCATTATTATAATTATTCCATAGTTTAGTTTAGTTTACCTTTATATCTCCTTTACAAATCAACAAACTCCACTCTCGTTCTTATTTAGAAATGAAAACATATCCTGTCCTGGTAGGCCTTGAGCAAATGCCCATTTATTGAGACAGTTAAGATTAGGGTTAATATGGTACTTGAAGTGTGTAAAAAGAGGGCCTGGGGTTTCATCTCTAGTAAGCCCTCAAATAAATCTGACTTTGTCCAGGCAAGCCAATTCAGATTTATTCCTAGGGTTTAATATTGTTTCACTGGATTCTCTATAATCAACAAGAAACAATTTTACAAGCTTTTTTTTTTATAGTTCTAAGAAGCTGTACACTGCCAGTCAGCCAAGGTGGAACTATATATCACTTAGATATAGATTTATATGCAATTACAGCCAGCCTTAAAAAGATTATTTTAGGGCAAAATTGCCTTACTTAAAAAGTTGTGTTACCACTGCCACATATGTTCCCAAGGTTTTCATAAATAAAAGGAAAGTGATAATGGGCATGTTCTATTCATCTGAGCTGCACTGTTTTTAAGCTCAATGCTTTGAAGCATGCAGAATGTCTGTGTGCATTCATCCTAATACCTAATTATTTCAAAGACTATTACTTGTACCATATAATCAACATTTTTGCCTAAACAAGTTGCAGGTAGCTTTTCTTTTAGGAAGCTGTCTTTGCCACAACTGCTTTATTATTGCTCCTGTATAGCTTTTTTTTAATGTATTTGAAAGCCCAAAAATGCATGTTACAAACAATGCATTTATGGCCTGCATGACATCACACATGGCTCATTTTATTAACTGCATGACTGTATATACATACATTTAATCTGCTGATGGACATTGCTGTGACAGGAACAGAGGAAGGAACAAATGATGCATTGTACACACAATAAAATAAGCAGCATGGTACGCCTGGGGAAATACAAATTGCTCTAGTATGTAATCTCATGGTATATTAACAGAAGCATACTGTGAGTATTTGTTAGATAGAAGAACAGCAGATAATCACAAAGGACCTTTCTGTGACCTTGTTAAAGAAAGAGAAATATTCAGAACAATAGACCTTACAAAGAACCTTGGCTTTTCTTGCAGGCAAGCAATGGCCTTGAATAAGGCAATGAATATCTCAGCAAGTATACTTATTTTAAGTAATCCCAATTCAGGGAAATTCTATCAGGGTTATTTTTATTAACATGTATTTATATAGCATATAGCGCCAACATATTTCGCATAAAACGATACACTTTTTGTTTTGTATAGCTGCACATCCCTGGATCACTTTATTTTCAAGATGCATAGTTTGCATAGATAGTACAAGATTCATGTGCAGCAAAAAAAACACTTCTAACTATAGGAACACAACACCCAAGAGATCAGAGCCAAGAACTATAAAACATCATTTCCCAGGTACATTTAGAACAATCAATTCGATATGCGCTTCCGTTTAAAAATAAATACACCAACTTTTAGTGTCCCCCAAATGTCTCAAAGGTCCCCTGTATCCCACCGGGGTCCGGAGCCGAAGGAGGTAACCCAAATACCACTTCCACAGCTGGCGATCGCTCCTAAGCTTTAAAACAGAGAAGAGACAAAGACCGCACCAATGTGAAATACTTTCAAAGCCGGTATCAGGGCCCTGCTTGGTTATTACTTACAGGATTTCCCGGACACGGCGTGCACACAAGAACAAATCTGCAGTGCGGTAAGACTCAGCGTGTCTCTCTCAGCGATGTCACCGGTGTACTCCACGATCTTTTGCGCTCGCTATCTCTGCGATTCTGCCCCTGGGCGGTATAGTTGCTCCGTGTCCCACAGTCTTGGCGTCCTCTCATACACTTCCTGTATCTGGGTTTCCCACAGAACAGAAGCAGTGACAAATACTGGGGGTGAATAGGGTTGCCACCTGGCTGCACAAGGCACTCCCTATCCTCTTACCAACTTGCGAGTACCTGACCCTGACTGACCTAGGAAGTGTATGAGAGGACGCCAAGACTGTGGGACACGGAGCAACTATACCGCCCAGGGGCAGAATCGCAGAGATAGCGAGCGCAAAAGATCGTGGAGTACACCGGCGACATCGCTGAGAGAGACACGCTGAGTCTTACCGCACTGCAGATTTGTTCTTGTGTGCACGCCGTGTCCGGGAAATCCTGTAAGTAATAACCAAGCAGGGCCCTGATACCGGCTTTGAAAGTATTTCACATTGGTGCGGTCTTTGTCTCTTCTCTGTTTTAAAGCTTAGGAGCGATCGCCAGCTGTGGAAGTGGTATTTGGGTTACCTCCTTCGGCTCCGGACCCCGGTGGGATACAGGGGACCTTTGAGACATTTGGGGGACACTAAAAGTTGGTGTATTTATTTTTAAACGGAAGCGCATATCGAATTGATTGTTCTAATTGTATTTTGGGGTGGAATCCCTTTGTATTTTGCGCATCCGGAGTTCACTATATTTTTTGCGCAAGATTTACACTATTATCTATTTCCCAGGTACATGTTCAGTCCTGTCTCTCAGCCACAAGTAGGGTTGCCACCTTGTCTGGAAAAAAATACTGTCCTTCCTATATATTTATCTTTTTTCCTATTAATAACATTGGGATCAACCATCAGTTTTACCGGCCAGGCTGGTATAATACCGGCCAGATTGGAAACCTAGCCAAAAGTAAACAGCCATTTATCAGATCATTGACCCCCTGATCCAGGTTTCATAATTAGTCCATCTGTGTTGTCCACTCCCTATTTAAGCAGGAGCAGGGGCGCTGCACCAATGAGGCGAGTTGAAAACTCGTCTCAGACAGCAGCACACCACGAGGTACCAGGCGGCAAAAATGCCGCTCCTGGTACTTTTAGATCCAAATTTCTGGTTTTCAAACTGGAAATGTGGCTCTTCTAGTGCAGAGAGCACAATTATGCTCTCTGCGCTAGCGTCCTGGACCTCTCCACTGCCCTCGTGGACCCCCCAGACCCTCTCCGGCACAAAAAGGTGAGTGCACGGGGAAAAGGAGGTTACAAGAAACTGCAATCTGCCTCAGGCGGCAGAGGGGCCAGGATCGCCCCTGAGCAGGAGTATAAGAGCTTTGTAGATCTATATTATAAATTAATATGTCATCAATAGGAGCACAGTTAAAGAGGAGGCAATTTATCATATAGAAGAATAATATTAAACCAGTACAATTATATGTCATGATCCCAAGAGACCCCCATTAAATCTAAAGGTCAATGAATCTCTTAGGTCCTAGTTATAATATTGATTACAAGTTAATTAGTAAGACGAATATAACAGGAACATAACAGAGGGATACATAACTTACAGCCGATACTAAATTACATTTTCCAAAGACTAGAAGAAATTAGATAAAGCAGGGGTTGTAGTTTAACTACAAAGACATTTAGTGAATCCTATATAGACTGGAATCTATGCCAACTGGAAACAGTCCTTTGCCTGGGCCCAGTGAAGTACCACTAGAGGAGTGCAAAGGTTATTCAAATTGAGACTTGTTATTTTTTTAAAGGTCCACTTTGCTCTTAAACCATCCAGGTGCAGTGCTTTTCACTTTGTCAGAGGAACACAGGAATCCTCTGGAATGCCTCTAAGAAGCCGAGTTGCATGTTGCTGGGAAGTCCTGTGCCATATTTTCAGTCCAGTGCAAGTTGCAAAATGACAATGGTCCAGGTGCAAGTGCTCCATGTATGGGCCCTAAGGGGTGCTATTGTGGGTCCCTTAGCACTCCAGAACTGGCAATTTTTCCATTGGTAAATTGGGACAACTGGAAGGTTCGACATTTGAGTTCTCTAAGGGTTAATCTTCCAAGACATAATAAATCGTTATTAGATATGTATTATTTTTTCTGATATATAATTACAAAATAGCATTACTGAAAAAAAATCTTGTGTTCATTTACACTGTCACTCAATAAAACGCCAATACACAGAAGTACTTATACACTAATGTAGAAGAGGGAAAAAAAACATTGGAGCATTGGCCAGTGACTGTGTCATGAATGGCGCCTCTTCCATACTGAGACAAAAAGACACAGAAAAGTTACAATACAAAATATTACTTCAAATGTCTGAAAACAAAACAGGGACACAAAATGATTTGCCATGTAAGCTGCTGTTGCCAAGCAAGGAGCAACTGGAATTTGAGAGCCAAACACAATTAGCAACGCACTGAAGGAAAGCAGTAGTGAACCCTACATTAATATTTACTAACATGATGTTAATATTGTTGCTTCATTTACTTCTCTGCAGGCTGTGAAATGAATATGCCCATCAAGCCAGCACATAATGATGGTATTACTATGAAATGCTCTAATGTTCTAGGTAACTGTAATTTCCATATCGCAACGTACAAAGAAGAAAGTAGAATGCTGAAAATTTTGCATTTCCAAAAACTGCTATTCTCCTTATAAATGCTGATATATGTAACAAATACACCCTTGGGTCTCACTGACATTATTGATTTTACTAAAAAAAATACCATAGCAGTGATTCAGTTAATGCAGTTAATGTATATGCAAACAAATACTGGTTTCCTTGCAAAAGATGTAGTATTGAGTAACAACATTCATGCACTGAAACCCTATTTATGAAACTGCCATTAGGGTGAAAGTAGAGACAGTAGTTTCCTATCATAAATGATGAGACAGACATTAGCAGACTAAGGAATTGCCTTTACTGCTGTAATGCATGAGCAACAACCCCTGCATGATATGAAACACTTTTAATAAGCCAACACTCCAGCTTTCTTACATACATCTAATGAACCAATAGGAATGTATCCTCTGTGTCCCATGCATCTAATAAACTAGTAATGGCCTCAGTTCTGTCTCCTAAATATTTAATGGATCAATAGTAACGATTCCTTCGTGTACCATATTTCTAAAGAAACAATAACCCTGATTTTGTTTCTGTTTGCCATACACATAATGAATCAGTTGTAACTCCTGCTCTGTCCCATATATTTAGTGAACCGATAATAATTTCTGCAGCTTTGTCTCCCATACCTCAAATGAACCATTAGTACCTCATGCTCTGTGTCTCATACATCTAATGAACCAGTAATGTAGTAGCCGTAGTAATGTATCTGCCTTGTCGTTCTTCTATACATGTAATGAACCAATTTTATTGTCTCAAAGGGCTACTTGTCTAATATAGCTAGTAAACAAATAGCAATTTGCACTCTGTGTCAAATACATTTAATATACCAGCAATAATTACTTGACTCTTTTCATACATTTGACCAGTAGTAACAAGTGAACCACATCTCACAAGGAATGTATAGGGCTAAACTGCACATGGAAACAGCCCTTGTGATAGCAGCATTATGAAGAAATCATTTCTATTCAAATAAATTGAACCAACATTAAAGTCTACATTAAACCCCAAAAATGTAACGGCATTGGCGCAAATTCACTAAGCGCCGAAGCGCCGAACGGTAGCGTTAATTCGCTAGCGTTTGGCATTTTTCATTACTGCGCAAATTCACTAACGAACGCTGGCGTAATTTCGCTAGTGTTACTTCGCACCCTTACGCCAGGCGAATTTTCGCTAGCGACGTAACTACGCAAATTCACTAACTTGCGCAGTGTACTGAACGCTACCTTTTACGCTAGACTTCCTTCGCCACCTCAGACCTGGCAAAGCGCAATAGAGTAGATAGGGATTGTTTCAAAAAAAGTCAAAATTTTTTATAAGTCCCAAAAAACGCTGCCGTGTTTTCTACATGAGGGGTGATAGGCTGAAAAAGATCGAAAATATTTTTGGGGCTCCCCTCCTTCCCCCCTACATTTCCTGACTCATGGCAACTTACCTAGACAGTGGGCACATATGTAGGGCAAAATAAAATTTTTATTTGCTGATTTGAAAGTTTTCTAGGCATTTGAATTGGTGATACGTGTTCCTCCATTGAAATTTGAATTTCGCGCCGTATGCAAATGAACCATCGCTAGCGAAACTTCGCTTCGTTTGGCGAATTAACGCTAGCGCAACTTTGAAAACTTACGCTACCCCTGTGCGCAACTTCGGATTTTAGTGAATTTGCGGAGCGCTGGCGAAAATACGCCTGGCGAAGTGTGGCGAAGTGCTGCGAAGTTGCGCCTGCATTTTAGTGAATTTGCCCCTTAGTTTCTTGCCTGAAATTGAACTATGCCAACTATCATCAAAATGTCAGCTCAGGAAACAAATTAATTTTTATTCCAACTGAAATTCAAATCCAAAAGTAATTCTTTGAGATGATCAGTTCCTTGCCTGCACTCTTATATACTGAAGTTAAAAAAGACAAAGGGAAACAGTCCAAACAGTCCACAGTCCAAACCCAGCTAGGATCACTTGGCTTTCTTGCATCTTATGGGGGATATCAGAAACAAGTTGTAGTAATGTTTTGAAATACCAGTCCTAACCTGAGCAGATGTTTTACCAGCTAGGCCGGTATAATACCAGGAGGGTGGTAGCCCTATCTTGAACCTGTGGTGGCATATGGCAGGCATGTGGACTCCCTGTGGGTTTATACCTTTTGGATAATTCAACATTCAAATCAACATTATCACATATTTAATGGCTGCTCAGGTAGGTTAATTTGGAGCTGGTTGTAAAAGAGACAAATACTATTTCGGTGAGGTATAATTTCACACTTAGATATGCCCTTATATTTATTACATTAATTATTCTTAGCCACTGATTTTTATTTATTTTTGATTTATTGACCTCCTCTTCTGTTTCTTTTCTAAGTCTAGTAAGGTATGCAGCTATAATGTTTACTTCATTTATAACTTAATCCGGGCCCCACTCAAAGAAGTTGGCTGGTAATGTTCACTTTTTTGATGATTAAAGAGTAATGAAAGCCCCTGTGTTTAAAACAGATTTGCTGACAAAATATATGATGATTAATAATACATTGTGGCAGGGAAAACACACTGGTTGTTTTCTTGTGCATTTTTGGCCAGATCGGTAGCACTTTCAGAATACCCTATAATTAAATTCAGCTTTTGGCCAGTGTTTGCTTCTTACAAACATATTCCTGTCTCAAACAGCAAAATCCACACGGTGGCAAACTGCGGCACTAGTAAAATATCTTAATTTAAGATGTGCCATGGAGCATATGACTGCTGATGTTCAGTTTTCTTTGTAAGTAAATGGGGTAGGAAAAGCTAAAGTTCTAACAGAAAACTGTTCAGAGATACAGTAAATGCAATGCACAGCTATGAGCTGTTATATAATGTAAATCATGGATGTCCAACCAGCAGCTCTTTGCTGTAGATCAGTTATAATTCTCTGCACCTGTGCCTATAGTAGTTTTGTAATGGTGTAAAGGGCCCTATAACTCCCCCTTCCCAACACACACCAAGCTATATATTCAGACAGTGGTCTTTGTTTTCCCAGATCCCAAAACCTCAAGCTCACAATTTCAAACACAAAGTGTGCACTGAACCTCCTGTTTTACAAATCATCGTTTGGCATAATGTTTGTAGTCCTACTGTGCCATGCAGAGATTTATAAATAAAGCAGAATAATACACTCCCAGCCTGTTATTACTTGCATGACATTACATGCGCCTTCCCCTATTATCTGCTTGACATTAAAACAGCAGCCTTTAGCATCAGCGTGGCATTGCATCCCCCTTCATTTATAACTGTTACAAAATAACCCCAACCTTCACAGCTCACACAGCCTGTGTCTGCATTTACAGTTCAATATCCATGTTCTCTCATTAACTATAAATGCATTACTCTTATGGCACAATGCAATTCCAATTATGACACTCTTCTTTACTTCTGACTTGGTTTCTGCATTTGAAATGCCTACATGCCTCACTGGACTAACATTATTGCCAGGGTCGATCCTGGCCCCTCCGCCACCTGAGGCAGCAGCAGTTTCTGCTGCCCCCTCTCCCCTGGAAATTCGCTCTTAAAGTACCAGGAGCAAAATTTTTGGTTTTTGGTACCTAGTGGGGTGCTGCCTCCTGAGACGACAGCCTCAACTTGCTTCATTGGCGAAGCACCCCTGATTATTGCCTTTCAGAGGCAATACTGTTATTGCCTGTGTCTTGCCAGGCTGCTGGTTATTCCCCTCTGTCCTTCTGCCCCCATGCTTAGCTAATTGCCTGCTTTTGATGCCTCGTATTCCATGCTCCTGGATCTATTCAGGTTCATCAACCGGCACCTCCATCTACCCATTGGCTGGAAAGATGCAGACTAGGTATTTTTGCCAATGGGATAAATATAATAATTTGGGAGGCAAATGTTTTTAATACAGAGTAATTCAAAATGGTACAGTCCATGTGTCTTATGAACCAAGTCCTGCCACAACATACTTGTCAACTGTCCCTAAATTTAATGGACAGTCCCCAGTTTTCAATGCCTACTCTTTTTTATTGCTTACTTTATTGGCATAAAATGATTAGAAATGTTTCTGGAATATTTGTATATTTACTGCAATTTCAGCCAAATTACTTTAGGCAAGGATGAGCAGCTGGTTATTATTTCGTGATGCCATCACAAAGGTAGAATTAATCATATTCCATGATGTAATTCTGCCTACAGAACAGCACATCCATTCAGTGCTGCAACTGAAGAAGCATGCTTCTAGAACTTAAGAAGGAAGTTACCTGAATACTGCTGTACCCCTGTAAATGATGGATGCAAGCTCTCCACCGTCAAAGGACTCTGGGCTGCAAGAAAATATATAATTTTGAAGACTAAGCATTACACTGAATACACCATCCCATTGCTTTTTAATACGTGCATTATGACTTTACTCACCAGGATAGGGTACAATACTGTTAGTATATATAGTATCCAGAGCAGGGTGGCTGCTGGGAAAAGGTACAAGGCCAGGAAAACCATTGGTTAATGGGGCAACAAGGCCTGGAACAGCTGCAGTTCCAATGACAGGGGGAGAATGTAGTCCTTTGGTGAAAGAGAAAATAAAAAGTCAAAATAAGAGTAATTAGTATAACATTATCAAGCAACAGCTGCTCATAGTTTCTAAGCAACCATCTATATGGCTACCTACCAACTCAACTCCTCCCAGTTACAAAAAAAACTCAATGCATGTTCATGTTACTAATCGACTTCAGTGTTGCTTAGCAACACTACTCCTCCCAGTTACTAAGCAACTCTATGCAATATTATTATGCAACCATGTTATTAAATATCTCCCCTAGTGTTCCTCAGTCACTCAGCAGCTCCCAATCTTACAAAGTAAATGAACATGTTGCTAAGCAACTGAACACCTCCTACTTACCAAGAAAGTAACTTGTGTTTGGCAGGCTGATAGCAGCAGGTGCAATCATGAAATAATGGTCTAGTTGTTTAGGCCAGTTCAACTGACATGACAAAATAGCTCACCTGATGCTGGAGTGATGGGTGCAGCTGGGAGCCCATTCAAATTGACTGCTCCAATCTGCTGAATGTGGCAAGATGGAAATGCCACACTGGGACTCAAGTAGCTCCCATGCGAGGTGGACAGTACTGTAGTCTGTTGTTGCATGAGCTGGCCAAAGTAAAGAAAATGAAGGTATTAACTGGCAGAAATGAAAAGCAAAACTGTATATTATTTATATGCATATTTAATGATGCCAGCAATTATTTTGGGCTTCAAAGCATGCTTTTCTTGGTAATAAAGAAAATAGAATGGTCCACTATACATAGCATGTAAAAAATCAGGTGAATTTTGTTGCCTAGAGGAAGATTCACAGCAATCCTCGCCTGGGGGAGCTGCAGTTGAACGACGTGCTGCTATAAGAGGATTGTCTCATAGATGAGCCCACAGGACTTTATTGCTGACAGTCTAACTAGTATAATTGGATTCTTGCCAAACATTCAGTGTGATAATTTGCCTCTGATGATTAGGGATGTAGCGAACGTCGGAAAAAAAGTTCGCGAACATATTCGCGAACTTGCGTCAAAAATGTGAACGGTTCGCGAACGTCGCGAACCCCATAGACTTCAATGGGAAGGCGAATTTTAAAAGCTAGAAAAGACATTTCTGGCCAGAAAAATGATTTTAAAGTTGTTTAAAGGGTGCAACGACCTGGACAGTGGCATGCCAGAGGGGGATCAAGGGCAAAAATGTATCTGAAAAATACATTGTTGACACAGCGCTGCGTTTTGTGCTGTAAAGGGCAGAAATCACACTAAGTCACTCAGGTGATGTTTCTGGACACGGAATGTGAAAAAGCTCACACAGCTAGGTGGCACTTGGTTAAAGACTGGGCAAACAATGCCTGCAAGGGCAACGTATACAGTAGTGGATACGGAATATATTATTGCTGCTTGAACAATGTCACTCAGGTGGTGTTTCTGGAGACGGTATTATTATTGATATTTAGACAGAATGTGAACAAGCTCACACAGCTAGGTGGCAGTTGTTTGAAGAACACACTGGGCAAATAATGCCTGCAAGTGCACTACTATTGGTGCACTACTATGAAGAACAGCAAACAGCACTGGACACGTTAAAGAACAGTAAGATAAGTAAAATTAAAAAAAATATATATGTATATTAAAAAAAAAAAATTACTCTGGTTGGTGCTGAACTACTAGGAGCAGCACAGTAGCACACCAGTCCCACTCCCCAACACAGCTAGGCTAATAGCACTGGGCTCTTATAGTAGCAAAGTAAAAAAACAAAAAAGAAAATAAAAGCAGTCCTTACAAGGACTATTGGGTTATTACAGCAGTCAGCAGATGAGATCAGAAGAGATCAGTGCCCACAGCAGCTACATACAGAGCACTGCAGTAGAAGGTAGATTACTAGCCAGCAAAGCTACCTAACCTAAAATGTCCCTCAAATCCCTGCAGAGTTCTGTCCCTACAATAGAGAGCAGTATCAAGTAGATTACTAGCCAGCAAAGTTACTTATCAACTGTCCCTCAAATCACTAAACAGCTCTCTCCCTACACTAGCTCTTCCAAGCACACACAGGCAGAATGAAAAAACGCTGCAGGGCTTCAGTTTATATATGGAAGGGGAGTGGTCCAGGGGGTGTGGGGTGGTCCAGGAGGGAGAGCTTCCTGATTGGCTGCCATGTATCTGCTGGTCTGGGGGAGAAATGGCAAAAAAAAGCGCCAGCTAAGGCGAACCCAAATTGGCGAACGTCGCGCGACGTTCGCGAACATTCGGCGAACGCGAACAGTCGTTGTTCGCGCGAACAAGTTCGCAGGCGAACAGTCCGCGACATCCCTACTGATGATCCATAAACATTAAGGCAAAATAGCTGCCAACATTTTCCCAAACAGCACATGCAATCATACTCATTTTGACTTGTGTGTCTCTCCAAATGGGGTTGTTGTTCTTAGTTTGGACAATTGTCCTGATTAAGCTCTAAAAGTTCCGGTCTGAACCATAACCTTAGCCAAATGGAAGCGAGACATAGAATAAACTGAAACATGCAAATGAAAAGGAGAGCTAGAGGAATTCAATTATGTTTAGAAAACCAATTAAGTCATAAACCAAAAATGAAAAGCTGAATATAATAAGCCCACTTTAATTAGTGACTGTAAAGATATGCATAGTCTCCCCTCTATGAGAAAATCTATCTATATATCATCTATATATATCCATTCATCCAGTCTGTCTTTCTAGTTATTTATGTCTTTCTATATATCAATATTTTTTTACATTGCCTAGCCTTAAATCCATTAATATACAATCTTCTTCTGGACTGTACAGATGATCCTATAAATGATGGTAAAAAATGCACAAGGGGGCAGCAAACACAAACATACCCATAGCACTAGTGGTTCTTTATCTGCCTGGAGGAACTAGTTTTTGAACATGCTCCTTTTTTTCTTGTGGTCACTTGTTATTACTCTTAGCTTCTATACATTCTCCTTCCCTTTACTTAATTCCTTGAAAACAGTGGACTGTGTCCCACATTCCTAATTCAAACATAACTGTACAAACTTCATAGGCTCTTCTAAAAGCAGTGCCATATCCCATCTACATATTTCCCATTTGCTTTTGTGTCCTTTTAGCTCCAATTTCCCTCTTAGGGTCAGGGCACACAGGCAAGATTCAGGGAGATTAGTCGCCCGGCGACAAATCTCCTCTTCTTTGGGGCAACTAATCTCCCCGAACTGCCTCCCCTGCCTTCCTTTTGGCTAAAATGCAAATCGCCAGCGGGATGGCACTCGGCGAGATTCGTTTTCCGAAGTTGACTACACCCATTTTATGAACACACCCCCTAATTTCCATGTCTATTATACAAAAATTGTAAACAAATTGTTACAGATGTATCTAAGTAATGGTGCTGAATGTTCTAGGCTCTCTGCCAAAAAGCCTCTTATTTTAATTTTAATTAAGATTTAGAAACGTTGTATCCTTTTCTGGCATCAGTGCAGGAGATCAAAGAGAAACAAGCAGAGGAGGGGCGTGGCCAGCAAGCAATGTGAGCGGACGTGTGATAGCTGAGCTCCGTCTGAAACCCACGCTAATCCGGTAAAAATCCTGACTGAACAGGGGAAAAACTCCCCTGCAATTGAGTCTGCCAACCACTGACCGTCTGCCGATGGGCAAAAAGAAGCACTACGTGGCAGAGGCTTCTGATATCCGAGCTCACCTGAGAAACGCGGGAAGGCCTACTAAAATGCCCGACACGCGTAGGCCGGAAGCGCCCAAGGAACAGCGCAGTAGGGCAGTTACGCCACCTGAGCTGCTACAACCTGCAACTGTGAGTACACCGCCTGCTCCTGCTGTACCCTCCGATCCTGTCCTCTCCCCTTCCCCACCAACTTTAGCCCTCCGCACAGACTCTCCAACTTCTGAACAGGATGAACCTACCTTAACTGAGGTCGTGGCGGTCCTTCAGAACACCATACAAACATGCCATGCAGCTACCATGGCCAAGGTGGAGGAATTGCGCATAGATTTTGCCATCCTGCGACAAGATCTACAGAAGCTGCGGGACCGCACGACGGAGGTAGAGCGGAGGGTGGGGGAGTTGGACGATCTTTGCCAACCGATACCGGATCGTTTGGCCCACATTCAACGCCGTCTGGAGATGGCGGAGGCGAAGTCGGATGATCTGGAAAATCGCCTACGTCGCAATAATGTGCGAATAATTGGGTTTCCTGAAAGAGCTGAAGGTGCAGACACCACTAAATTCCTGGAGCAATGACTTACAACCACGTGTGGGGCCCAGACCTTCTCCGCTATGTTTATCATTGAGCGTGCTCACCGCATCCCAGCTAGGCCTCCGCCGCCTGGAGCGCCCTCTCGACCCATTATTGCCCGTTTTCTCAATTTCAGGGATAGGGATGCAGCTTTGGCGACTGCTCGACGTTTGGGAGAATTGAAATTCGAAAATTCGCTAATTTCACTCTATCCGGACTTCTCCAATGATCTTAGGAAACAGAGGCAGCAATTCACCACTGTTAAGAAGCGTCTTCGCGAAGTTGGATTACAATACTCCATGTTATATCCCGCCAAACTCCGGGTGTCGGCGGATGGAAAGGTGCAATTTTTTACTTCACCCTCGGAGGTATCGCAATGGCTGGACCGCCGACCTGCGTGAATTGGCTCTACGCCTGCTTTGTTGATGTTTTGTATACTTGGATGGGCCTTACCTGGCTCGGCTTTGTGTTCCCGAGTTATACTACCCGCCTGCCTGATTGGGCGCTTTATCTAGCGGATACCTCTCCACAATGAATACGCAGAGGGGGCTATACCCTGGCTCAGCTCACTGCCTCTCCTGCTAGTGGGACCATGGAGTCAGCTAACAAGCTGATATTAGTAGAACGTTATCTACTCATTATTTTGATATTTGAGTTATGCAACACGACTCTTATGATATTGTTTTGATGCCTTGTTTCTAATTTGCTATTGGTGCGTCCGCTTGGTTCTGGTACGCTCCCAGCTACTTTAGAATGTTTAGGGATCGACACTTCCCCACTATTGTGGGAAGTAGGGTGGGACATGGTGGGATTTGCCTCTTTTCCTTTTCTTTCCTTTTCCTCTTTCCCCTTCTTTTCCTCTCTTTCTGTCCTTCTTTGCTCTATAGGGAGAGTCAATATATGGATTTAATGTCATCCAATGGCAGCTGAGATAACGGCCATTTCATGGAATGTGAGGGGTCTCAATGCCCCCCTCAAAAGATCTCTGGTCTTTAATTTTCTGAGGAAATATAACCCCCAAATTGTTTGTCTCCAAGAGACTCATATTTGCAAGTCAACCAACCCTAATCCAATTAAAAAGATATGGATAGCTAAGGCGTTTCATTCAGTGTACTCCAATTATGCTAGAGGCACCTCGATCCTCATACACAGGTCGCTACCCTTTCAACTCCTTGACCTCCAAAATGACACAGAAGGCAAGTTTTACCCTGATCCATGCATCCTTAGCTGGCTATCCATATATAATCGTAAATGTGTATATACCCCCACCTTTCAATGATTCTCTACTCTATGATATACTTTCACGCTTGGCAACTCTGCCGTTAATTCCAACGCTGATATTGGGGGATTTTAACGATGTTATGGATATGAGTATGGACCGCCTAACCCTCTCTACTTCAGGGAGGCCAGGCACGAAAGGGCTGAAAGCGTGGGCAGACACTGCTGGCTTGGTTGATGTATGGAGAAGTTGTAATCCCTCTAAACGTATGTTTTCCTGTTACTCTCGGGGTTCTATGTCACGGATTGACCTTGCCTTCGCCTCAGTAGACATGTCCACCAAAATTGTTAGAGCCGACTTCTTGCCAAGAGGGGTATCAGATCATGCCCCTTTACTGATCTCTTGGAAACTCCACTCACACCCGGCCAATAAAACCTGGAGATTAAACCCCTTCTGGATTACTCATCCAGCCCTACAAGAAAAAATGAAACGCTCCATCACTGATTTCTTACAGGTTAATGTTAATACTGCTCCCCTACCTTCAGTATGGGATGCGCTAAAAGCTTATGTCAGGGGGGAGTATATCTCCGGAATAGCTCATACTAGAAAATTGGCAGCCCATACGATGACTACTGCAGAGGACATGCTCAAAGAGGCGGAGGAGGGGTACATCCGGGATCCTTGTGACTCCACCCAACTTGATTATGTAATTGCACAACGACGATATGCTCAGGCTCAGTGGAAGTGTGCTCATAAAAGTCAGCTGTACCACAAATTTGCACTTTATGAAAAAGGGGACAAGAATGGCAAATTGTTAGCACTCTTGGCCAGAGATGAATGTAGTCGTCCAGCCATTCATGCGATACGTAAAAATGACACAGAACTAGTTACTGATCCAACAGAAATTAACTCCAACCTAGCAGACTATTATCAGTCTTTATATTCATCTAAACTGACGAAAACACCCTCGGAAATAGCTAGCTACTTACGTAGCCTAGATCTACCCACTCTCTCCCTTGAGCATAGATCCCTCCTGGACTCTCCCATCCAAGAACAGGAGACTTTGGATGCTATCGCGTCCCTACCCCTGGGGAAAACCCCAGGTCCTGATGGTATTCCGAATCAATGGTATCTAACCCATGCACCCCTCCTAGCCCCACTCCTAACTGATATGTTTAATCTGTCACTCACTTCAAGGGCCCTACCTCCCTCTTTCAGCGAAGCAACTATTATTCTTATACTTAAGCCAGGCAAGGATCCCCACTCCCAATCCTCCTACCGACCCATCTCCTTAATTAACTCTGACTCCAAAATATTAGCCAAGATCCTAGCCAAACGTTTAAATTGTGTTATAACATCGTTGGTGGCTCCTGACCAAGTGGGCTTCATCCCCCACAAAGCGGCCGAGTTGAATCTCAGATGCCTTTTTACTAATCTCTCTATTCCCCACTCCAACCCGGGTTCCAGAGTCATTGCCTCCTTGGACAATGAGAAGGCATTCGATTCAGTCGAATGGCACTACCTTTGGGAAACTCTAAAAACCATGGGCTTTCGGGAAAATTTCCTACTTTGGATACAAACATTGTATTCTAAACCCACAGCTAGAATTCTCTCTAACCTGGAACTCTCAGCCCCAATTAACCTGTTTAGGGGAACGCGCCAAGGATGCCCCTTGTCACCGGCCCTTTTTGCTCTTGCCATGGAGCCCCTGGCGTGTTTAATTCGAGCAACAAAGGGGATTAGGGGATTCGAAATTGGGAACATTGAGGAAAAAATCTCGCTCTTTGCTGATGACACTTTGCTCTACTTGAATGATCCCGGCCCCGCCCTCCAATTGGCTCTTCGGATAATTAATACTCACACTACCTTCTCAGGACTTAAGATCAATTGGGCCAAATCTTCACTGCTGTATTTGGACCCTTGCGATAAGGACGGCAATGACTCTGAACCCCCACTGGCCAGAGTGGACACGATTAAATATCTAGGCATCCACATTCACCCACAAATAAGCAAATTCGTAGAACTGAACCTTGACCCACTAATGTTACAATTACTCAAGTCCATCGATAGATGGCTTAAGCTCCCACTTTCCCTAATTGGCAGGATAAACTTATTCAAAATGAAATTCCTCCCGAAATTTTTATATCTTTTCCGGCAATCCCCAACTTGGATCTCGACTAAATTTTTTAAACTCCTCCAGAGCCACCTCACCCGCCTTTATTGGTCCCCGGGCCCGACGAGGGTTAAGTATAATGTGTTGACTATGCCTACATCATTAGGGGGCTTGGCTGCTCCGGATATGGGAGCTTATTTTCTTGCATCCCAGTTGACCACCGTACAAAGGTGGCTTGACCCTCTCCCGGAGGACCCTATCACTATGCTAGAAGCCCACTTGGCAGGGTCCATGGAAGGCCTGAGGAACTTGATATACAGAAAACCACCTTCCATGACCACTATCACCCCAATGATGGTAAACACACTTAAAGCTTGGCGGATGGGATCCGCACGGTCGGGGAAACTGGGAAAGGTACTGTCACCGCATGTACCACTTTGGCATAACCCGGACCTGCACAGTTTGACCACGGTGCCGGAACCACAATTGTGGGCCACTTATAATGTAAAATATCTTGGGGATATTTATCAGAATAATATTCTGCTCTCTTTCCAACAAGTTAAGGATAACTTTAATGTACCTAACAAGCTACTATTCCGTTACCTGCAACTCCGACATGCCATTCATCACCAATTCCGTTCTGGCCCTCCTACTGTAGAGGTACCCCCTCTTGAAAAACTGCTTAGGAAGGAAAAACTAGTTAAACCCCTCTCAGCTATATATCGCCAGGTTGGAACGTGTACTCTGATTCCCAATGGAGACCTTTACAAGAGATGGCTTGCAAATATTCCTGACCTCACGGTCGACCAATGGGAAATTATCCTTGCCGAATCCATTCAACCCCTCATTAGGTCTAGGGATAGACTTATACAATTCAAGTATCTCCATAGAGCATACTATACGCCTCATATTTTGCATAGAATCAACCCCTCATTTCCTGATGTGTGTAGCAAGTGTAAGGGTGATCATGCTGACTTCTTCCATTTAGCCTGGAGCTGTCCCGTTATACGAAATTTCTGGTCTGATGTAGCTGCGTGCATCTCTCAGTTAATGGCATTACCGGTAGAAATACACCCGTCAGTCTTATTACTTAACTACCTCGATGACACTGCTACTTCACGAACGGAAAAAACACTGCTCACTTTTCTGCTATTTTTTGCTAAAAAGGCAATTGCCATGAAATGGAAGGACGATCTCCCACCCACAACCACCCTCTGGAAAATATTGGTTGAGCAAACTCTACCGACCTTGGAACAAATCTACGCAGCTCGTGGATGTCCCACGAAGTTCTCTAAAATCTGGACTCTCTGGATACTGCAATATGAATCCTATACTAACAGGGCACAGTCCCCCCCTCCACCTGTCCTGGACTGGCTTAATGACCCAGACTTAATTTGAAGTGGCTTGTGTAGAGCTTCTACCTTCACTGACTGGGAGGCCAGTCCCCTCCTTAGCAGCTAATTATGCTCTGAAGCTATATGGTCGATACTGTCTTGCTCTTAGTATTTATGTGTGGGGTGGGGCTCCTACCTCCTGGGTCGGGGATATCCCTCCCTTCACTCCTTGATCTCCCATTGCCTCACCTTGATCTCTTCCTTCTCTCTCTATCTCTTCTTTTCTTTCTTGTTTCTCCCCTCTCTTGCTGTTTTCCCCGGGGGTTTAAAGTTAAAATGTCCAGCACAATGTGACACTGAATACCTTGAATGCATATTACTTTACTGTACAACTCTGTGCTGGTAATAAATAAACGTTTTAAAAAAAAAAAAGAGAAACAAGCAGAGATTGCGAGCTGAGCTGTCAAAAACGGAACAGTTGGGAGGTATGCTATAACTAACATTTATGTCATCTCTGCCCAAGTAATTAGCCTTGCATATATCAATACTGAACTCTCATTTGCAATTTGCTGTCCAGTTTTCATTTTATTAAAATCTCTCTACAAAGTAGCAGCATCCTGCATGGAATTAATAGTTTTGCAAAATGTAGCATCATCAGCAATACAGAGAATATATTTGTAATGTCAACCTTCAGGTTATTAATAAACAGGTTAAAATGACCAAGGACAGACTTTTGTGGTTCTCCACTAACAACACTAGTCCAGTTAAAAAAAATGTTCATTTTACCACCACTTGTGATAATCTATCCTTCAGCCAGTTCTTTTATCATGTAACTTTTATTGTGGTACTACATCAAATGCTTTAGCAAAATCTAAATAGAGCACATCAACTGTCAATCCAATGCCAATGTTTCTACTCAACGCCTCATAGAAGGAAAATAAAATTATCTGGTAAACATTTATTGCATGTAAAACCATACTGGCGCAAACTTATTAGTATTGTGATTAGAATTACATTCTTCTATGTTATCCCTTACCCCCCTCTGAAAGATTTTCTAACAGTGATGTCAGGCCTATAGTTCCTGGGTTAGAACCTTTCTGAATAATGGCATTTGCCAATCTCTCAGCACCAAGATAAACACCAAATCCTGAAAAATTAAGTGGTTTGGCAAACACAGTGTTTTGAGCGGTTATAGTTAGGGCCACATTTACCATATAAGCACCCAAAGGCCCATGTCTAGGGCAGCAACGTTAGGTGGGGTGCCTATACGCTAAATAGGAAAAAGTGCAAAGAAAAAAAGCCAGCTAAATCTGGCAGCAGATCTGAGGGTGGTGAGAAACCTCGATCAGGCCCACACTGGCAATCTATGTGTTCTGGCAAATGCCAGAGGGGCTGCTGTAAGTTGCCATAGCCCGTCACTATTTATTGGGCTGGTGGGGGCTGTTTGGGCCTATGGGTACCTGAAATGCCAGGGCCTATTTTGAATCTCAGTCCAGACCTGACCTAGATATTCTGTATTTGGCACATAAGCAGAACAGCAAGACCATCTTTTCATATGCCGGGAAGGGGGTGGCCTGTGTCAAGTGCCTAGGGCAGCAACAGAACTAAACACATCCCTGCTTGTAGTAACCTGATGTGAATATTATCATCTCCTGGAGATTTGTTAATTTTCATGTGTTCTAGTCCGTTTGAACTTCCTCCTGAAGTTTGGCTTTGGATTGCATTAGGGCACAACTTCAAGAAGTGTGAGAAGAAATATGGAACTAGTATAACAATGAGCCATTCAGATTATGTTGTTATTCTTGTGCTGACCAGAGTGACCACCGTGCCCAGCTATTTTCCTTCATTGACTGTATTCCATCTTTACTTATCTACTTTGCCAAAAGCTTAACCCCCCCTCCCCATGCCATGACAAGATAACCACAAGCCAACTGGAGCTTTGTCAGAATAGATTATTAATATTATTAGAGGGGGTGTTCAGGTGAGAATCAATTGTGTAAAGCACATATGGATTCAAAGAGAATGATTTCAATCACCATGGATATAGTAGTAATGATTTTGTGAAGGTGCTGGCTAGATTTGATTACTAATATGATAGATATGTTCAGGTAGAGGCAATTCCATGAATAGCATACAGGACTTAAAATGAATGGTTTTATGTGCCATGGAGGGACATAGTACTGCTGTGAAATTGTGCATCATTATTAATATTGATATTACAGTTATTTAGATTTGGATACTAAAACAGCAATAAATCACAATTAAGATTTTCTGCAATTGACCTCTCCCTTTACCAAAAATTACCCTAGGTAGGTTGCCTCTGCTGCTACTGCTTGTTCCCACTCTGCAGTATACCTCCATCTCCATTACATTTAGACCCATCTTTTTCTGTTTTCAAGTCCACCATGCTCCATCCCCAATGTAGTCTGTCTTTACTGAGTTTATGTTAGTTTAATTTCCTGTTTCCTATGCTACCTAGAAAATTATTTCCTGTTTTCACCCTCTATCTTTGTATCGTCTTAACTGTAGCTGTCCCCATTATCTATTCCATCACTCTTAATTCCAAGGTATGTGCAATAGAGCTCTTAGCTCAGTCATTCAGCTTTCTCAGCTTCTTCAATATTCTCAGCAAATTCTTCTTTAAAGGATGTCTCTTCACTCAAATCCCCATTTTACACAGGCTCTTTTTTCCTTTGATGATTTCCACGTCCAGATACATTTTTTTCATACCCAACTTGGTATTCTTGTTATATACAATTCTTCTTCGCCTCTTTCTATCTCCTTTTATTCCATTTTTCTACCTACCTTCATAGATTTAAGGGAGATTTTGGAATTAAATGTCTTCTCAAAAATGGAAGGTCTATAACACATAATA
The DNA here is from genome assembly GCA_038501925.1 of Xenopus petersii. Taxonomy (NCBI): domain Eukaryota; kingdom Metazoa; phylum Chordata; class Amphibia; order Anura; family Pipidae; genus Xenopus; species Xenopus petersii. The sequence continues at coordinate 106,264,870 of CM076673.1, forward strand.
GTCTACCTGGCATAATTTCAGTTACTGAACGCTGCGCTGCATCTAGCTGTCTCCTTTTTAATGTGGAATTTAGTAGGCAAGTTTACTCACCGCTTGTGCATATGCACTGTATGGGCTAATGGGAAGTGCCAAGGAGGGTGTGAAGATTCCCAGCTGACCAACCATTTGTTGCATACGCCGCAGTGTTCTTTCCTTGTCTGTGTCAGCAAACTTGACAACCAGGCTGGATGAGGCCCCCTTTGGTAGAGAAGAAGATGATGCAAAAACCCAGGATTTATAGTTTGTAAGCTATAAGTCTATAAACTTACGTTACATATATTTGATAATAAACTTAAAGACATAAAAACAGTAAAAGCGCCACACTCACAGGCATAGTCTGACTACCATGAAGTGCTTGTATTGCTGCTTGTGCCTCTGCATGGGATGAGAATTTGACAAAAGCACACCCTAAAAGAGAGAAAGTACATAGACGGTACAGCAGTGAGTCAAAAACATATTGTGCAAAAGTGACTTGTCCATCCCCTTAATAACTACCTGAGAGTATTTTATCTCGGAGTCAGGAGATAAGCAAATAGGAGACCAGCAACTTTGGCAACCCAGGTCCTGCAGAACCCCAGCAAAAAATGTTAAAGATTGGCAAAAGTCTATTGTTCTATGTATTTTTTATTGCAGTATTTCAACTGTTTAACCAACTTGCTTAAAGCACCTGGAAAGATCTTTAAATAAATTTATGTTGGTGACCTTCTCACAGCATTAAAGTTCAGTACCTAGTATTGTTATCTTTCTAACAGATATTTACATAAGATGTGCAAATTGCTGAGGTTGTTTCTTTGCCTCACCCTTGCTGCTCCCATCAGGACCTCGTAGTACAGAACATTCCTCGATTGACCCGAAAGCCTGGAACATGCTGGTCACCTCCTCTTCAGACTGCTGTTTGCTAAGCATCCCCACAAATAGCTTGCGATCACCTGTGACCCAAGTAGGAGGTAAGATCAACTCTGCATATCACTTAATTTTATCACATTCTAGGAGCTTAGAAGGGCTCCACACTACAGAATGTGTATAATTCACAACACCAGAACTGAGTTTCACAGGGTTGCCTATTAGCTAATACATACATGTGAATAGTCCATGATTAATTAAACCATGGCAAATTAACATCTGAATTCTAAATTCAGCAGTGTGCTAGCTCTGTAAAATACTCCATCAAGATGAGGCCAGGTGAGCAGCTTACTTTAAAAAGACCAGTGACTTCATGTACACCTCCACCTTTAATGAACTTTTATCTGTACCCTCTTGAACACTTTTTTTCTTCATTGAATTCTTTATTGAATTAATGTTTTTAAAAATTGACCTTTGCTACTTTAGGATTTTATTATTATTATTATTATTTATATTGTTTTATTTAATTTTTATACTCTCATGCACACATCTTATTTTAAAAGGCATTTACCCGTGCCCTCATGTACACCTTTAATCCATACAACCTTGCACACTTCCATGGGACCTATTCCTTGCCATATCATGACACATAGCTATTCACAATCTACACACACTTAAGACAAACATATTAACTTAAAGGGATACTGTCATGGGAAAAAAACATTTTTTCAAAATGAATCAGTTAATAGTGCTACTCCAGCTGAATTCTGCACTGAAATCCATTCTCAAAAGAGCAAATAGATTTTTTTTATATTCAATTTTGAAATCTGACATGGGGCTAGACATTTTGTCAATTTCCCAGCTGCCCCTGGTCATGTGACTCGTGCCTACACTTTAGGAGAGAAATGCTGTCTGGCAGGCTGCTGTTTTTCCTTCTCAATGTAACTGAATGTGTCTCAGTGAGACATGGGTTTTTACTATTGAGTGTTGTTCTTAGATCAACCAGGCAGCTGTTATCTTGTATTAGGGAGCTGTTATCTGGTTACCTTCCCATTGTTCTTTTTGTTAGGCTGCTGGGGGAAAAGGGAGGGGGTGATATCACTCCGACTTGCAGTACAGCAGTAAAGAGTGTTTGAAGGTTATCAGAGCACAAGTCACATGACTTGGGGCAGCTGGGTAATTGACAAAATGTCTAGCCCCATGTCAGATTTCAAAATTGAATATAAAAAAATCTGTTTGCTCTTTTGAGAAATGGATTTCAGTGCAGAATTCTGCTGGAGCAGCACTATTAACTGATTCATTTTGAAAAATTTTTTTTTCCCATGACAGTATCCCTTTAAGTACAAGTATACCTTTTAAATATTTCTTTAACGCGAAAGCAACCTATAAAGACAGCTTATTGCATGTATAAAATTATACAATACTGTGTTGCCATATTGTGTCTTTCTGTTGTGTCTTTCTGCTATGCTAATGGTGCTCTTGCAGGTGCTGTTCTATGGAGATTGTGATAGGGGAAATACAGTATATCAGTTTATACACATATGCATAAAATGCATGTAAATTAGAACTCCACAGCATAATCATAATTTTTGCTCTCCTTAGTCCAGCCATTCAGCTGTCTAGAGTCCCAAATATGCATTTACACCAAGATATTAACTGAAATGGCTTTCAGTCTAGGCTTCCTGCAGTATCTGAGAGAGCAAATAGACTTCTGCATAAATCTACCCTAACTGGCCTTCAGGCTAGGCTACCTAAGCCAATGCTCTGGACTGGGGGATTCAACTTCGACTTTGGGAAACACTGCCTTTGTCTTGCGGGACAAGCATATACAGTATAGAGCTGCTTGTTTGACTGTATCACCAAACAAGTTGATTTCTCACCAGTGTGTCCACTAATGTGACCTATTGACTGAATGTTATTCCTTTGGGTTACAAGAGGAGCTATAAAATGATGCTGGCTATGGATCCCATGAGATTTTTTTCCGCAGTCCATTTAATATCTGATCATGATTGATCGAATATTGAACTTGAAAGCACAATTGTTTTGGAACTTTGCACTTGTTGGTCATATGTAATTTTGTTCAGGATATCTGCCAATAAATAGGCAACTTTGCTACACTTAAGCCAGAGCTTGTTGCTGTTTTTTTTGCTATGAGTTACTACTACTCCAAAGCAAAATTTTGTTTGATGAATTCAACCTGGTGCATATTACACTTTAAAGAAAAATCACGTTTGCTCTGATTTAAGCTACCGATTTGGCCCCTTCAGACTGAGCCTGTAGCCTGTTGTCTGGCCAAATATGGAACCCTCCCTAACCAACATCTGGCTGAAAATAGGCTAAAATGCGGGCTGTCTCTCATTGAAGTAGTAGTACATAGCAACCAATCAGCAAATAGCTTGCTGCTAAACAAATAACAATAACAAGAAACATTTTAATTGGTTGGTATTATTTATTACTGCACAGTAAAATGTATACCGGTTTGCAATTCATTATTTTTAGTGCACCATTCAGAGCTCTTTTTTTAAGTATACCAATTTAAATGAGAATTTTAAAAGGCACTGGAAAAGGTTTATTGAAAAAAAGCATGCACTCTGAAATAAGGTACACACTATGCACACAGTGCTATAAATGGCAAATGTGACGCACATTTAAATATTAAAAGACATGGCCCTTACATTCATAGATATTGTAGCATGTGGGACTAATATGCATGCTTTGTACGTGTGCAATGATACACACGCATAGAACAGAATGGAGTTATACAGGGAAGACATGCATGTGTAAACACCCAAAGTGACAGACAAATGCAATTAAAAACATGTCAGTGACCCTCTAAGCATTCCATTATAATGCACTGACACACTGCACACAGCTGATGACGCCCCACACCCTGCATAGAGCAGCCCCCCCTCCCTCCCATCTTGCACGCTCTGTTGCACACTCCCCATCTCCCCCTGCAACAGCTTCTTTCTCTTCACCCTCTGGCAATTTAACATGCCGGCAAGCAACCATGAACATTGAGTCTGAAGCTGGAAGCTGCATCTGGTTTCCATGGATGCAGACTGTGCCGACACGCGGTGTGCCATGGCAATAGGAAGGATACCGCAGGGAGGGTTTTTGGGAAAACTGCTGCCAAAATTGTAAGGGAGTGCTAAACAAGGCAATTCAGGGACAATGGATATTGATTAGGAATATACTGGCATGGAATTCCATGCTGCACAGTTATACTATGTGTTCTACAGAGAATAAACACTATAACATGCACATTCACTGTGGATAATAATACTGTCAAGTGACTAGCCACAATAAAAAATAATGGGCCCAGAAGGACAAGGCCAGGGATACACCTTTCTAAAAAATGCATTTTGCAATCCTATAATTTGTTCTTTTTCACCTGTATTCCCAAGGAATATAGGAAAATAGTTTATGGTGCCTGCTTTGATATTATCTTATCTATATCTACATATATAATAGAACCCCCATTTTAAGTTTTTTAGGGGACCAGAAAAAATGGTGTAAAATCCAGGAAAATGTAATATTAGCTTAATATAGTATGCAGAATATATAGGTGGGATCAAAAAACAACAATGGAAATTTAAAAATGGAAAACTTAAAATCAGGAGACAGTAGTTGTTCGAAACCTCTGATTTTTTCTGTATAAGTATTCCCGTTGAGTGCGGTACTATGTTACTTTATTTACCTTATTTACCAGCACCCGGGCAAGTTACTAAACAAGTTTAGGGTGTGCTCCTCCATGTTTATATATATATATATACTCACAGCGCACAGACCAACGGGACACATCCTAAATAAAATCTGCTAGAAAAAATGATTGTGTATATATTTTTATTGAGTGCTCCTAATTTTACATGGCGACATAGGCAGATTTTTTCGGGCACACTGAATCCATACCCCATAGAATTTACAAGCATATTTTTGGTGCCTGAGGTGCTGCACAGATTGCATTCTCTGTTCAAAACAAAACAGTGCTTCCTGAATTAATTTTTTTCTGCATCAAAAATCTCCCCCATGTATTTTAATTGGTTTGTTCTGAGCCTTGAGCCTTATTGCATTTATGTCATCTCTCTTTCAAGCCTGGAGCAAAAAGGGTGGAAACTTCCTCAAGCTAGCAGGGGAGGCATTGTATGTAGCCTATCATATCATTGTCTCAGACCACCACCGAATACTTTTTTTTTTGAAAAACATCTTGCAGGGGTACCCCCTTTTAAGTGAACACTTAATACATATACATTGTTAATAAAAGTAGTATGAATGAGTATCTATTTCAAAATAATAAGCTTACCCAAAAACATTCTACAGTTTAATTATAAAAGTGCTATCACATTTCATAATGTTGTACATTTGTCAAAACAAATACAAACACACAGATACACATCAGTATAATGGGTTGGCGTGCCTAGTAACAAAAGCTTGCAATCTAACCAGGTGATCATATATGGATGAATAACGAATGCACACTATTATGGGTCCAGTCAACTGATGAAGCAAATTTCTGTACTATACAATGTACATCCATATAATGAACACAGCTGCTGGGTAATGATGCTGAGTATCAGTAGACCAAAAGCACACACTTGGCATGTGCAAAAAAAACAGCTAATGGTTGCCCATTAACCCATTAACATCAGAATGATACATACCACAATGCACAGTACAATTACACCAAGCATTTAGCAAGGATGCACCAAATGGGATTTGGTCAGGTATTTGGATCCAATGAAAACGGAACTCCTGATTTTCAAGAAATGGACACTTACAGGAAATCTGTGATGTGTGTAATATAATTTTAGAACATCAATATTTTTAAATTACTGTATATTTATTTGAAGAATATTTTTGGAAACTTGGTGCAATGTTGCCTTTGAGACTCTAAGACAAGACAGGGTGTAGTGATAGCATTAATGAACATGCTTTGTAGTATAAGGATGATGAGTATCTTTACACCAATCAGGAATACACTGTACTGTAAATGATGAGTACCCCCTAACAACGAATGTATTTCAAGCACAAGGAAAACACAGACACCATATAATGAAAATGTATATGTAGATGGTGGATATACTATAATTATATGAAATGGAAAATGCTAACGCAGCCTTTCTCCACTTTGCAGTGAGGAGAGCAAAAGGCCGTAGCACTTAAACACAGTATACAGTGAGGCTGGGCAGATGTACAGGATACATACCCCCTCGGCTCTCGCTGTCTGCCGGCTTCACCTGGATGGGACGTGCCATCTAAAAACCAGAGAACATGGTGGATGAATTTCTCTCATCCAGCCCTTGAACCATGATCCCTATGCACAGACATGTTTATTTGTACAGTACCACATTGAAACAGAGAAACATTATGTTAATTATGCCTAGGAAAGTTTGCAATATAAAGTAGATAAATAGTTCAGAACTCCAAGATCATAGATAAACACATGCCATACAGTATCTATATAGTCTGTTGTCAATAAACCTTTCTAGTCTGCTGTATATAGGGTTGCCACCTTTTCTGGAAAAAAAAATACCGGCCTTCCTATATATTTATCTTTTTTCCCTATTAATAACATTGGGATCAGCCATCATTTTAACTGGCCAGGCCATCAGGTCTATCAGTATCTAGCAGAGAGTGATGGGAGTTGTACATGCCTGTGCATGAGATCCCTTATGCACAAAACCATTACTCCTTTTACTTCCTTTTCACAGTGCATCACCAATTCTTTATCCTTGCCTGCTTAGCATTTGGGTTTTGTTATTTTTATCAGTAATTTTACTAACACAGATCCCAATTGAAGAAAAACATTAAACTATTGTGTCAAGTGTTCCATATCCCAAACCTGCTGTAATTATAACAGTTAGACATTCTGGGTGTAAATGATGAATACAATGCATCCAGTATATGTGCATAGAGTGCCTCTGTAATATTTCATACTGAAACCACTCAAGGCCTCAGTGGGCCTCTGCACTCCTGGAACTTCAGGCACTACAGGGGTCTTCCTTCCCCATTGTTATAGTTACATCTCTGGTTGAACACAAAACAAACTGGAAATATTGATGTAGGTAGGAAATTCATTTTTGACTGGAGAGAGAGAGAGACAGATATATATATATATATATATATATATATATATATATATATACAGTATATATTTAAGGAACAAGCTTCTAGCTCTTTCTAATTTCTCTTAGATCTATCAGTCTTTATCTCCCTGCCCTAGGCTCTGTGTCTTCCTCTCTGTCATCCATCTTTCTCCTTCTTGCTTATCTCTCCCTTTCAGTGAGTCTCTCAGTGGGCGATACATATCAGAATTGTAGCAACTTGTGACAAGAAAGTAGCCAGAAGTTCCCCCTGGAAGCAGCAACTAGGTGTATCCCATGAATCCTGAGACTGTTGCTTAATGTATGTGAAGCAAGCATGGAAGACTATTAAAAATCTAACCCCAAAACAAAACTTGCCTTCAGCTGTTGCTGAAACTGCATCTACCAGAATCCTCAGCAAAGGAGCTGCATGTGGGAAATGCTAGAACCCTACACATATACTGTATTTATTATTCAGGAAGTTGTTAGTGTATCTGACAACTGTGCAAATCATTTGCATTTTACATCTAGAGCACTCAGTCATCAGGTTCCTAATTAGGATATAAAGGTCATAAAAACTAAATGAGGAATTACCCAGTGTTCCCAGTTTCACAGTAGACCCTGTGACAGAAAATGCTCTTTTATATATTATTTTACATGTAATTACATAACACAGAAAGCCATTTGCACAGCCTTTCCTGAATTTGGAGCCCAGTCTTTCTGCATTGCTTTGAGCCATTTTCTGTAATCTGGTTCTATATTTTACTGCTTCTTGGGACATTTTTGCCATCAATCTCAGCATCTCTGTATCTCAGAAACATGCTTGGTATATGTGTGTAGATCTCTGCCTCCGGCTTACTAAATTTCTGTGTCACTGGCTCAGGACTTGCCCCTGTGTAACTGCATTCTGTGTCTGGCTGCCTTCTCTTTCCAATTTTACTGAGCTTCTCTAACCTCTCTGTTGGTTCTTGAGATTTTCCTTCCTGCCTAGCCTGGGCTCCTCTAATATATATATATATATATATATATATATATATATATATATACCTTTGCTTCCACAACTTACGGTGGCAAACACAGGCAGATTAAAGCTGCCGATATTGGTCCTTTAGACTGATTTGGCAGTTTATCTGCGTGTGTGGGATTGTCCTACGGGTCTTCACGGTTTGATTTTTCCCCGTGAATACATCGGCTTGTTTGGCCTCAGGACCAATGGTTTAGATTGACCCGATATTGCCCTGCCGTTGGTGGGCATATTGGGGAAAGATCTGCTTGTTTGGCGAGGCCGCATATGGCCACCTTTAATTCTCAGTTCTCTTACCTATTCCTAGTTTTATGATCTGTTTTCAAGTTCATCTGCTTAAGGTCAGTACTATCACAAGTTATTGGGGCAGCCACAGAGGGTTTACCAATGAGATCTTTGCCTTGTAAAGAGATTGATATAAAGACAGATAGACTGACAGACAGATAGAATGTATATAAGAAAAAAGAGTGAGATAGGAGAAAGATATAAAGACAGATAAATTGAAACTGTAGAGATAACACAGATGAATGCATATTTAAACAAGAGAAAGTTATGAGTTCAATAAAAGAAGCAATATATGCCCAGGATTGCTGAAAACATTATCTGTCTTCCTGGCACCATGGGCTATAACTATCTATAGCACCAACAGTTATGTATTTCTGTAGCACACAGGATAAACTATTAAAACATACCTCCCAACATTTTGGAAGTAAAAAGAGGGCCAAAAAATTTTTTCAGCACACAGCGCAGCAATTTTTTGACCACACCCCTTTCTGTGGCCACACCCCCTAATTACCCTGTTTGTTTTAAAAATTTGGCAGGTTATGAAAGTTTGAAAATATTTCTCCTTATCTAAACTGTGTTTTTGTGTCTCAAAATTATTACAAAGTATCTTATTTGCACCTGTTAGCTGTTCTGGGCTCTCTGCTAAAAGCCAATTAAGTGAGAAACTTTGTTTCTTTTTCTGGCTGTTCAGTGCATAGAAAAGAGGGACTTTCCAGTACAAATGAGGGACTGCGGGTTGAGCTGTCAAAAGAGGGACTGTCCCTCCGAAAAAGGGACAGTTGGGAAGTATGATTAAAATACAGCATCCATTGCACTTCCTTTTTAAAACCCACTCATCACAGGTTAATGGATTAGTCATGAAAGAATACATTTCTACAGTGCACAGAATAGTATGACGCCTGAAGCATAGCTACAGTATGCAGATGTGTTGTACCATGCAGACAAGGATTCTTTAAAATCCTGGAAACTCTTTATTTCTGAATGACAAGAAGTTGCACCTGTCTACAGTAGGGGAGATGATGTAGTAGCAGTCTACATATATGAAACTCAGCAGCACTTGCTTATACAATGCTAGTGATGGGTACCTTTAAAGGAAAGCTTCATATCTGTAATACAAACATCAATATATATGTCTGCAGCACCCAGAGCAATGTCTGTCTATACTAAAGAGTAGCACATATATGCTCAGACAGACATGAAACCTCCAGCCCTTCCCCTCCCCCCCACCTCTTCCCTCCCCCAGACCTGTCACTCCAGCTATAACAGCACCTCTCTGAAAAGGATGGGGTTACCATGGAAACGACTATTCACCGCACGGAACCTGACATTTGCTGTCGCTGTGGCAACCAGTGCTTAGAGGCACAGGCCACTTGTACCTCATTCACTTCATGTGTGTATATATTTTAGTACAGCGTGTGTGTGTGTGTGTTTATAATAATGTGCTTTTGTGTGTGAGACAAGTTATGGAGGGGCTAGGGATTATTGCCAAAGAATTACTAGAAGTATAAAAGCAATGTTGTCCTTAAATTACTGCTTATGCATGGCTTCCTACATAAACATTAAAACCAACTGGTGAGCAGCATGACAGCCTGAAGTTCAGTTTCACTCATGGGAGACACATGAATAAATCTGCTTTATTGCGCACCTTAAAAACAGTGTTTTTAAACAGTACTGATCTGAGTGCTTGATAAATAGCAGGTGTTGGGCGCTAGATAGCAAGGAGGAGAGCTCCAGACTTCAGTTCTAAAAACCGCGATTGTCAAAACTCACTGTTCAGAATAAAAAGACAACATGGCCCTCCACATGTCAGGGAAATTGGCCCCTAATTTAACCAAACTGAATATGTGCAACTGAGCTGCAAGCTGATACAGAAAAACAAGTTGCTCTTCAACATTAAAATATAGTCTCAATAATGTACATGACAAAGCAGCTTAAAGGGGCTCTAACCCCAAAATATTAATTAATTTAGAGTGCATCCCTAAGCACTTTTTAGCAGTTTCGGAGACATAAGCATTTTAAACTGCTAATAACGGGATTTTCTCTCTTCAAAATATATTTTTTACATCATGCACCTTATTTCATCTAATGGGTTCCACTATTGCCACACTCCATTTCATTTTCCAGGGTGAAGTGCAAGTTCAGAGCGCTGCCCTGGAATACAGGGTTCTAGTGCACATGCACTTAGCACTGCACATGGAGAAGAAGAGAAACTTCATCTTATCTCCCAGAAAGTATGTTAAGGTTGCACAATATGCATATAATGAAGGCTTTAGGGTATTTGTTGCTCTGTAAATGGCAAACTAAAAACTTACAGAACAAAAACAGTTCACTTTAAATTGACAAATTAACAAGAATCCAAATTATCAAGAATTGGCAATGGGAATTTCAAAAGCTGTATAACATTTTTTTAGAAACTCTTGACAGCTTTAGGATGCTGGTGAATGCTGATAAGGTGAAGTTTCCTTTTATCTAGTTAAGAGTAGTATGAGAGCATAAATTGCTGCAAGCTTTTCTTCATTTAAGCAGTTATTGCTTGCACATGCACAAGTATTTCAATCTGACACCAACACAAAAGAACATTTAGTGGCCATATATAGATGATGTTAGTGCAGTTATTGTCTACAGAGAATACTTCAGCAGTGACAAGCATCGTGGAAGCTTATTTTCAAATGTATGTAAATATGCAAAGAAGGAATATTCTGCCAATGTAAAGGAAAACAAATATAAAATAATCCCTACTAACAAACTGGATATCACTGTAAGGAAATTTGAGAAATGAATACAAGCAATTAGATAAATACCTTATTACAGGGGTCCCCAACCTTTTTTACTCGTGAGCAACACTGAGATTTAAAAAGAGTTGGGGAGCAACACAAGAATGAAAAATGTTCCTGGGTGGTGCCAAATAAGGGTTGTGATTGGCTATTGGTAGCCCCTATGTGGACTGGCAGCCTACAGGTGGGTCTGTTTGGCAGTACATCTGGTTTTTAAGCAACCAAAACTTGCCTCCAAGCCTGGAATTCAAAAATAACACCTTCTTTAAGGCCACTGGGAGCAACACCCAGGGGGTTGGAGAGCAACATGCTGAGCTACTGCTTGGGGATCACTGCCTTATTATGATGCAGTGGACAGAAATCTTACATTTTCATTCACTTTGCATTATACTACAGGGTCATAACAGGGCATTCCCAATAACTGAGGCACATGTATTTAATTAGCTTGAAATATTATTAATTCAAGAGAAATATGCGTAAATGAAAGGACGTTTACTCATTAGTGTCTGACTGGTGAGTAATCTCAGACATGGAAAAATGCCAATACTTTTTAGTATTCAATAGCAGTAACTATCAGAGCCTTATGAGTATAAGAGAGGACTAATTGTAAAGCAGAATAGATTATTTTAGGGCAGCCTCATTCTGTGTGGAGCTATCTCTCTCGGGGAATATTAATAACTAACAGCACAATCACATCAATGGAAGACAGGATCAAAAAATATAAAGACATTTACTCACTGCATGATATGCTCAGTCATACGTTATACATTATAGCATTTTACCTATTGCTGTTTCATTAGAAGCAAGGCCAATACCTCACTTATTGGGGAAAACCTACCAATACCCTCACCCCCATTAATTAAAAGGTTTAAGTATTTTTTGCTTCTAGGATGAAATTTCTCATACATTTTAATACTTCATTCAGTTTCTGCCTGACAGTAACACAATCTGGTAGGACAGTTACATTAACTGAAAAGGAATCAAATCCTTTTTGATTCTGACATGTTAGCTAGAAATGCTCTTACTGGCTGGACAATTTTACTTGTGCTTGACAGGAAGACTCAGTCGAATGACAGTCTTATGCAGTAGCATAACAGTTACACACTTTAAAATGCATCCTTACTGAGAGGGAACGGAACAGAATCACTCCCTGGATTGGCTATTCCATTGATATGGTGAATATATCCAACAGCTTCTCACTTTTTAAGAGAAACTTAAGTCTCACTTATTCATCTACAATATGTATTCCTAGTGCAAATCTTACTTGGGGGATGGTGAATACTTCTGTTAAAGGAGCAGTAACACCAAAAAAAGTGTTTTAAATGAGAAGGAAAGGCTAAAATTAAGTAAGCTTTATTATAAAGGTCTATGTAAATACACCAGTAAACCCTCAAAGTAATGCTGCTCTGAGTCCTCTGTCAAAAGAAACACTTCATTTCTCTCCTTCTATTGTGTACTCATGGGCTTCTGTATCAGACTTCCTGTTTTCAGCATAAACCTCCAGGGTTAGGGCTTGATCATGCTCTGTTTGCTCTTCTCTCCCTCCCTCCTCCCCTCCCTGCTGTAATCTGAGCCCAGAGAGATGAGCAAATGGGGAGAGAAGTGATGTCACACCAAGCTAATATGGCAGCTGCTATCCTAAACAAACAGAGAGAGTTTCTAGAGTTGTTTACTCAGGTATGGTAAATCATTCTACAGAATAAATATGGTGTTACAGCTTTCCTTCTCCTTTAAAGGAAGGACAATATCATGTACTGTTGCCCTGCACTGGTAAAACTGGTGTGTTTGCTTCAGAAACTTTACTATAGTTTATATAAACAAGCTGCTGTGTAACCATAGGGGCAGCCATTTGAGGCTGAAAAAGGAGAAAAAGCACAGGATACACAGCAGATAACAGATAAGATATGTAGTATACAATGGGATTCTTCAGAATGTATCTGTTATTTACAGTGTATCCTGTGCTTGAATGGCTGCCCCATGGCTACACAGCAGCTTGTTTATATAAACTATAGTAGAGTTTCTGAAGCAGTATTACCAGGGCAGTGCAATATATTGTAATTCCTTGAAAACACTTTCACTTGTTGGTGTTACTGTTCCTTTAACAAAGCCGATCTCTTAATGGGATGCAAATGAAAAGCCTTTTAATGAGAGGTAAATTGACTCACTGAGGTGTTTAGCTAGAGAAGGGTCAGGGTTTTTACCTGCACTTGGGTTCCACAACTTCAGAAAGCCACAATTAAACAGAAATATTATCCAAGCAAGGTGCTGCCAATGTATTGGTTTTGGTCTGAACACATGGTACAGGACCCATTATCTGGAAACCCATTTCCCAAAAAGCTCCAAATTACTGGAAGATCATGTCCCATAGACTCCATTTTAATAAAAAAAATTACATTTTTAAAAATGATTTCCTTTTGGGTTTATAGTAGAACCCCCATTTTACGAAAAAATTGGTGTAAAATAGACTGAAGGCATGGATATCCAAATTATGGAAAACCCCAGGTCGCGAGCATTCTAGATTAAAGGACCCATACACGTATTACCCATAATCTAGGTTCATGAGTCTCAACAACTGAGACTGAAATCATTGTTTTGATGCAAAGAAAGGAATGCAAGTAACTGTTAACAGAGTCATATATTTTTAAGACACTTTTAAGAAAGAAGTTCCACCTAAATATCAATATATTCTTTATCAATAAAAATGACTTTTGTCAGTTAAAATATAGGATGATCAGTGGGATGCAGTGTCGGTCTGAGTGCAGAATAATACCGAGCAATAACATCATGGTAAAGGTGTCTTACAGAGTAAAATACATCACTAGCTGTCAATTAGACAACACACTAGTATTAACAATCCTTCATGCCACAGAAAGACACCATCACTCATCTGGTGGGTTGTTTCACTTGAAAAAAGACAGACAAGAATTGTTGGCTAAATGGACACTTAGGTTAAAAAAGAGCAAGACGTTTTCTTTCATTAGGAGGCAGATTTAAGAGGGTAACAATCTAATTGTAGGGGCTATTGGACAGAGTGCAGTCTATATAATTTCTTGTTAACAAGGACTTTATTATAGTAATGGTCTGGACGTAATGTTCTATGCTTACACACGATTTAGAACTTGTAAAGTGCCCTTTCAACTACATTATAATATAATATTCAAAAAGTGCACAAAAAGTTTTTTAACCTATTTTTGAAGGGTCTGGTTTACCTATTGCTGTGAGAGGTTCTATTCAGTTTCTATGTGTATGTTTTACTATGATCTGCTTTCTAGTCCAGAGGAGCAGTCTTATGTTATTGCCTATGCAGTCTCATCTATGTGAGTGATGGCCATCAAGTCTAACTTTTTATTACTGGGCAGCCACTATAAAGAGAGACTTTATTTGTGCCTCACAATTAAACCCATTTCCTGCAACACAAAAAAATCTAATACAAATATACATTTAGGTCACTTGTGCTTTAACATCATTAAATGCACAAACTAACATAATTAATACTAACACATTTTATTACCTCAACCCAAATGTCACTGCCTAATCACCGATTTCTGTGATTTGAACTTCATTGTTTTCACTGAGAGGATTACATGGAATGAGATCGACTGACATGTTACAACTATTTTTGTTGTCACTCTTCTAGCATAGACAAATGTGTGATAGAAGGTAAAGCAGATTCGGACATTGACTAATCTGCCTGATGTTGCTGGAAGTTTATGTCCTTACTGTGATGGGGGAAGCCATGAGAAGGTACAAGAGAGTTGCTGCTTGGAATAGATCTGGACTTAGAAGAACAGAGATGTAACAATAGTAGAATAATAAAAAGGTGGGTAGGGGGGTGTAATTGTAAGATAAGTTGAACTGAATAGAGAGGACCTTAAATGAGAATGAATACATGATTAGACATAGAGGGAGGCAATAAGTGATTAAAGAAGCTGACAAGTGCTCATAGAAAAACATCTGAGATGGACTGACACATAGATGAAAGAAGTTCTAAGCCATGCAAAAGGACATTAGCAATATGAACAATTATGTAACATCAGGGGGGCCCCCAGCTAAATATTTTTTAGATCCTCCAGCCCTGATATGCGTATACTTTCATATGACTCCTTCCCGTCACCACCAAGACCCCTGTTCCCTGCAGTTACATGGTCTGCTCACCTTATTATAGATCTGCACAAGAAAAATACAGGGATGATTACATCAGAGAAGAACACAAATATTTATAGCAATGAAGGGAATCTGCTCAAAGAGGACCCTTTGGTTAGACGATGTATGTGATAGGTGTCAAAACTATAACATTTAGTATTTATGGCATACATTGCTGTGAACCTCCAGGAGGAGGCTTGTAAATATAATGCAGTGCCTTGCTCTTTTATCCTATCCAGCCAAAATAAAGTAAAATTGTAAAAAGTTAAAGGGGTCGTTCACCTTTAATGCAGAGAGTGATATCCTGAGACATTTTGCCAGTGGTTTTCATTTGTTATTATTTGTGGTTTTTGTGTTATTTAGCTATTTATTCAGCAGCTCTCCAGTTTGTAATTTCAGCAATCTGGTTGCTTGTGTACCAATCTCCCTAGCAAATATGCATTGATTTGAATAAGATAATGGAATGTGAGCAGGAGAGAACCTGAAAAGAAAGATGAGTACTAAAAAGTAGTAATAACAATACATTTGAAGCCTTACAGTGCATGTGTTTTTAAGATGGGGCCAGTGACAATATCTGAAGAACCAGAAGATGAAGGGAAATAATTTAAAAAAAATGAATAAATGAAAACCGGTTTAAAAATTGCTGAGAATTAGCCATCCTATAACATACTAAAAGTTAACTGAAAGGTGAACCACCCCTTTAAGGACTGAATCATTGCCAGTGTGAGTCCAGAGGGTAAAATATAGCCATAGAACTAGCCAGGGGTACCACCTAGGTAATAAAATATGGCTATGATATAGATTGATTTTTTTCAAATTCCTTCATTTTATAATACATATATAATTGACTTTAGTCTTGTTTTTATAGATGCTTATTGTGAGTTAGATTACTCATTTTGTGAAAATAGGACATACACAACAATGCAGCTAATTGTTTTGTGAGGAGCCACTGACACACAACCAACAAACCAACCAACCTAGTCTTTGGTTTCCCCTCAAAGTTCAGGTAGAATTTAGGACACATACTGGTCTTCATCAATTTAACCCTAAGACCAAGCAAAGCAGAGCAGAAGTACTGCATGTGGAGCTTGCTAGTTGTTTTGTGTGCCGCTGCACAGAAGTATTAATGGTTAAATTAAGGAAAATTGGCCAGGAAAAATAGTATTTGTACTTGGATAGAAAACGTGAACATTTTCTAATTGGACCAGTGTTGTTAGTGGAGTAACACAGGGGTCTGTCCTAGGTCCTTTGCTTTTTAAATTATTTATTAAAGGAACAATAAAACCAAAAAGTTAAAGTGTTTAAAGTAAAGGAAATATCATGTAGTGTTTTCCTGCACTGGTAAAACTGATCTGTTTGCTTCAGAAACACTACTATTGTTCATAAACAAGCTGCTATGTAGCAATAGTGGAAATTGAAAAAAAGCTATTTGGCACAGGTTAAATAGGGGATAACAGATAACACCATTATGTTCTACAGAACTTATCTGCTGTGTAACCTGAGCCTTTTCTCCTGTAAATGACTGCCCCCATTGCTACAAAGCAGCTTATTTATATAAACAAAAGTAGTATTTCTGAAGCAAACACACCAGTTTTACCAGTGGAGGGCAAAACTGCATTATATTTTTATTACTTCAAAACACTTTTATTTTTTGATGTTACTGTTCCTTTAATGAATTGTAGATGGACATTGAAAGTACTGTTTCTATTTTGCCGAAGATACTAAATTGTGCAGAACTATAAATTCCATACAGGATGCTGCCACCTTGCAGAAAGATTTGACTCGATTGGAAAACTGGGCAGCAAACTGGAAAATGAGTTTCAGTGTTGATAAGTGCAAAGTTATGCATTTTGGTGGAAATGATATAAATGTAAGTTATACATTAAATGGCAATGTGTCTGGGGATTTTTGTAAATAACCAAAATGTTGCTTGTTTACTGGTGTGTTTCGGTTCGTTGCCTTCTAATTGTTCCAGTACTCATGGGTAACTTTAGACCTTCTTTGATCTTCCTGGAGCTGATCATTGGCTCTTTGCCATTTTGGCTATTCATTCAAACGGTAGTTTTCCTGCTTCTTCCACGTCTTTGAAGATGTTGATCTTTGAGATGATTTTAGCTGAGCATCCTATCATTTTCTGCACTTCTTTATTTGTTTTCCTCTCTCAAATCAACTATCAACAATGTCTGGAACGATCCATTTTACTCAGATTTTCCGAGAGACATGCATAGGGTTGCCACCTGCCCAGTTTTGACCCGGACAGCCCGGTATTTTGAAGGGCTGGACGGGTCTATACTTCCTGCCCGGTTTTCCAAATAAGGAAAACCGGACGGTATTCCCTTGATTGACACGGCGATCGACCAATCACTGATCGCTGTGTCATAGCCCCACCCACTGACATCACGGTTCCGCCCACTGACGTCATAGCCACACCCACTGACATCACAGACGCGCTCACTGACGTCACAGACACGCCTGCTGACGTCACGGACCTGCCCCCGCCCCCGGTCTCAGCCAGACATAAAGGTGGCAACCCTAGACGTGCACTATAACCAGCATGCACAATATTTGCTGCGTAACTTCCTTAAATAAGGGCCATAATTGACACCTGTTTTTTTCACAGAATGAACGACCTCACTAATTGAACTTCACACTGCTATTGTTTGGAATAAGCTATTATTATTTTGCAAACTCCTTTTATTTTGAACAAGCCTCAAAGATTTATTTACACAATAACCACAGCATGCTTGTCATGTTGATTTTCTATTACTCTACTACACCGACTAGTAAATTATCTGTCACATAGAAATACAATTTCTACCAAAAACAGTGATTGATCAGGTTAGTAATGTCGGACTGATATTATTCTGAACACAACTGTATGTTATTTGTAGTTTTTGAGTTATTTAGCAGTTTGCAATTTCAGCAATCTGGTTGCTATGTTCCAAATTACCCCAGCAAGCATGCATTGATTTGAATGAGAGACTGGAATACTGTATGTATAGAAAATTTGTATGTATGTATATATATATATATATATATATATATACATACACGTTTTCGTCCCTTTTATAAAATGTATAATGAAGCAATAGAATTATTAATGAATCAGATGAAAATTGAGCATAGGACTGGCCAGATATGGGATGACTTTGACGTAGTTGGCCATCTTAAATATATTGCAATATATGGACAAACAATCCCTGTTTTGTTTAAAGGGTAAGGCATTTTTCAGTAGCAGTATGCACAAAATGTCTCTGTCGTAAATATATTGATAATGGGTTGAGTGCTGAGGACTCTTGTAAGTGTCTATATGTATTTTGTGGTCACAGCCTCGTTTCAACCCCGCCTAATGGTTTTAAAAACTAGTGGTGAGCACAACTTTCCCTTGTTTGTTATAGTTCTTCAGGAGCAGTGACCAGCTCCATGTTGTAGCTCCCACCCTCTCCAACTATAGTCAGGTGATCCCACTGGTGTCTAATAAAAGGGCAGCCAAGTTTGGGAGTTTTACTTTGAAAGCAGCTAGTAAGTTGCAGGTAAAACGTTTTCGTCCCTTTTATAAAATGTATAATGAAGCAATAGAATTCTTAATGAATCAGATAAAATTGAGCATAGGACTGGCCAGATATGGGATGACTTTGACGTAGTTGGCCAGCTTAAATATATTGCAATATATGGACAAACAATCCCTGTTTTGTTTAAAGGGTAAGGCATTTTTCAGTAGCAGTATGCACAAAATGTCTCTGTCTTAAATATATTGATAATGGGTTGAATGCTGAGGACTCTTGTAATTGTCTATATATATAAGCAAATATAATAAGGCAAATAATTCAAAAACTATGAAAAAGAAAAAAAGAAAAAATGAAAGACAACTGAAAAGTTGCTTTGACTTACCAATTCTATAACATATTAAAAGTTAACTTAAAGGTGAACATAGTGGGAAGGAGGGTATACTAAGTTTACAATCTAAGTTGGTTGATAACATACATAAATAGTAGGGCAAATGAGTACATACATTTAGGCATTGGTCTCTAAGTGCCAAAGACCAGACCAAATTATCTAGTGCTCAAAAGGTAGGATCTGATTTTCTTTTTGAAGAGGTTGAGAGAGTGTTCTCTACAGAGGAAGGAGGGGATTCCAGATGTTAGGAACAACATGATAAAGATTTTACCAGGTGAGGAACAGGTTCCTTTTTAGGAGACAGCAAGTAGCAGACTTTGACTACAGAGGAGAGAGGTTAGCAAGAGGTTGCAATAGTTAGATGCTATAGTAACACGTGTTTTTTTTCTCAGGCTGTGTATAAACACAGGCTAAGAAACAGACAAATCACTCACCTCAGTCTACTTTAGCCTATAACAGATACTACATTGGCCCTGTAAGCAGGCCTCGTAACAATAATGTGTGACAGCAGGAGAGGATACCCTAGTTCCTCTTCCTCTGGTTCCCTAACTGGGTGAGTACCACCAGCATACTGGTCCCTCATTTTCTCCTCATTGGAGCCTCATCTGCTCATCTCTATACCCTGCCACTAGCTCCAACAACTCTCCTCTACCACTATGTCACCTTACTACTCTTAGCCATTTCCATTTCCAAATTAGGAAAACTGGGCAGGACTCTCTTAGATTAAAGCAGCAATCAGCCAATCGCTAGTCACTATGCAATAGTCTCACCCCCATAATGCTTTATTTACCAGTAGGTCTTTCCAGCGGACACAAGGTCACCCATTCCGATTAGAAGAAAAGAGGTTCCGCCTAAATATTCAGATGTGTTTTTTTACAGTGAGAGCTGTGAAGATGTGGAATTCTCTCCCTGAATCAGTTGTACTGGATGATACATTAGATAGCTTTAAGAAGGGGTTGGATGGCTTTTTAGCAAGTGAGGGAATACAGGGTTATGGAAGATAGCTCATAGTACAAGTATATACAGGGACTAGTCCGATTGCCATTTTAGAGTCAGGAAGGAATTTTTTCCCCCCTCTGAGGCAAATTGGAGAGGCTTCAGATGGGTTTTTTGCCTTCCTCTGGATCAACTAGCAGGCAGATTTAAAACAAAACCTAAAAGGTTGAACTTGATGGACGTGTGTCTTTTTTCAACCTTACTTACTATGTCCCACTGTCTCATCATTGTGATATCATGGTCCTGTCCCGTTAAAGCAACAGAGAAGACTAAATGAAGGAGAATTAGATTACATTAGATGATTTAACTCCCTCACAAGCTATGCGGACTATGCTACTGAGATTAGAAATCTCAACCCTACACCTAGATCCAATGTGTCATATCACTTCACCATAGTTCTACACTTTGAAGAGGTAAATTATGAGTGGAAACTACTTCTGGCTCTTTCCTGTCACATACATTTTACATGATGCCTGTTGTAAGCAGCAACATTTCTTTTGCACTTGAGAACATGAAGCCTATATAAATGGATGGATTGGACATGAGACACTTTTTTTGTCAAATCATCACCAAAACAAGCCCTCTTGGAACAATTAATTAACATGCTATGGATATCCTATATCACCAGTGCAAGAAGGGTATTTCGACCTATCACTACCTAAGGATTTATTAAGAATTTTCATTTGCTTTTTTATGTGCCATGAGCACAGCAGAATGTCAAGGCATTTGCCTGATCACCTGTGGGTAATTGTTCCTCAAGCATTTCACTGGATGAGTTGGTGCTTCAGTTACTGTTGTAAAGAACCATTAGGCAGGATATTCAGCAGCGGCCTTGTGCACATTTTATAGCTATGACATAACTCACACTGACATTTGCACAACATGACAACCAAGAATCATGATCACCTGAAATGTCTATACCATGGTACACTCTCATAAATAATCTTTCTTTTCATGTCAGGACAAACAGTAACTCGAAACCACTTTGCTTTTTAAAGTCCTATACAATGAAATAGGTATTGCAAAATTTCATAGAAAGTACTGTATATGAAGGTAAATCTGCTTTGTGATCCACCCAAAGGCACATCTGACCACCCATCATGCAATGGTTTTATGAATGCCATTTCTGTGCAGTGTCACGTTTACAAATAAAACACTGAAAGAAGTGTTTCTTTCAGCCCTTCATATCCAAGTAGTACCAATAGTAAAAGAACTGTATAATGGGAGGCCTTAGTTAGAAAATGATAAAGAGCTAATGGTGCAGATAATGAAAGACCACCGTGCAGACTGAAAAAAATAGAATTGATAGCAAATGGAATGAAGCCACATCCAAAGATATTCTTTTTGCTCATCCTCTGATAAAGAGAATATAACTGCTATCAGACTACACTATCGAATGCCCATGATTCCCTGTAGCCCAAAAGTAACCCAAGTAACCCACATCCAAAGATATTCTTTTGCTCATCCTCTGATAAAGAGAATATAACTATCAGACTACACTTTCGTAATGCCCATGATTCCCTGTAGCCCAAAAGTGTGAAAGCTTTGCGCATTGAGTCACAGATAATTATTGCCAGTATGTGAATGACTAATTTGAATAACATTTGTATGATATACTCTTCTTTCATTTACTGGGTCCCAAAATAATTCCTGCTTCACTTTTTACTTGTAAGGGGGGCCCTGGCGCCAATGTTTTTTTTTTTTTTTAAATATTCTTTGGGGCCCCAATTTTTTTTAACTTGTAAGGGGGCCCTGGCGCACTTCAATTCCCTAGCTGTAAGTATTGCTAAATTAGCAATAAGGGGAGGCTCTATTTTGAGAGGCTCGCACAATTTTTTTGTGTGATTAAATACTACATTCCCTGTGACTGGGGTTATCTGTGACAAGTTGTCTGTCTAAACAGAGTTAAGTAGGCCATTTTTTTTCTCTTTCATTTTTGATTGGGAGCAGTACATACACCATAACATTTTTCTTCAGTGCAATATTGCATCCCATAGTGATCGTGTGCTCTTCTGAGTGCAATCAGGAATAATGCACTTTTTAGGTAAATATACTGAGGGACGTATCACTAAATCAGTTAGTAGTCCACTTTCTCATGGTGCCCTTATTAAAAGCTCACTGGTCACCTGCGCCACGGGTGGTGGGCCCTGCCAACAAGTAAAATAAGGCCCCAATGGAGAAAAACCCTCTCATGCACAGCCACACCATTGTTGTCAAGACAATGGCCATGATCCACCAAACTTGGCCTACTCCCTCACAAGTCCAGCCCCTTTTGTAATCTCAAAATTCGGCCCCTGACTACTGTACCCACTGATGGCATCCCTGAACCAACCTATTAAATTTACCATGGAGTATGTCCTATTTTAAAAAATTCTAAATGCAGCTTAGAAACTGTGGAGTGCTCAAGTAATAATACAAAGAATGGATTGGAAACACTACTTTAGTATTCTTCAAATACTTAAGTTATTCTTTTTCCTCATTCTTACTTTCATCATTTCAGACATGTTCCTGATCTTTTACCCTGCTTTCTAAGTCTAAAATATATAAGGCCTGAAGATAGACAATTCACTTGGAGTGAAATAATGCAGATGCCTGCTAGGTCTCTACAGCCTTCCCATATGCTCTTAATTGCGTTTTTTTTTTCTTTATAATACTATGGTCTCAGGTTGCCCTACAGCAAGAAGTGGGTAGGTTTACCATCCAGTTTTGCAGCCTGGGCCTTACTTATTTTGTGGCTTCCATAGTAACATCTCACCATGAATGGCAAGCTTGTCTGGTAAATGGTAAAATTGTTATGAGAGGATGCTACTGTACACGATTTTGTCATATATATATATATATATATATATATACTGTATATATATATAAATCAGGGGCATTTTCTATAAAAGAGCTGACCATGAGAGTGCTGGGGACCTGCACCTTGTACTGGCAGGCAAAAGGTGCAAAGTCTCAGGCTGGGCACCTCTCAGTTCTTTTGTCCATCTCTGGCATGTTTACCTCTTTTCAGCCACCAGAATTTGTTTAATCATAGGCATAGGCTTACTAATGAGATGCCCCCATCGGCTGAAATCAGGGGTCAATTTTCCGTGTGTCGTGGGTCATCTGCAAGCTCCCCTACAGAGGAAGCAGATCTGGGCCTGGGGTCTACTTGCTCTGTAGTTACACCTTTGAGAAAACAAGAGGTCGCAAACCCAAAAGGTCCTAAAATACCACCCACAAGCATTCTACCTGGAGGTTAGTTGCTGAGTAGAATTCAACTCACAACAGAGGTTCAGGAGGCAGTCTAGAAGCTGCTAAGCATTTGCAAAACACTTAAAGGGACCCCACCTAAAAGATGTTTTTTTTTGGATAATAAAATAAAATATAACTCAAGGGAGCTTTCTAATATACATTGATTAAACATTTACAGTGGTTTTAAAGCTATTTCTTAATGTAATTGCAGCTGAAAGCCTTGCTCGTTTCATGGTTGTTTAAAAGCATCTTAAATGGATAGGTCCAATTTATTGCATTTTACCAGTATAAAATGTTTTGCACCAGTTGTTTGTTGTACTTATCATACCAAAATTACACCCCCTTCAATAAAACTTAGGAGCCAGAACTTTGTTTCAGTCACCAAAATAAAAAAATCCTAATTTAATTTCTACTGTAATGAAAAAAAAAGTAATGGTAAATGCAATTCCATAAATTATAGTTAAACTGTTTCCCCAACTGGAGTCATGGGCCTGCACGCCTACTATTTTGGCCAGAAAATAGCACTAGTGAGAGTTATGCCACTCACACCAGGGTTGGGGGGAATCATCCAGTGTGTAAAGCCATGTTTGTTAACACAATGCATAGGGGCAAATTCACTAACCTCCGGAAATTCAACAGTGACGGCTTCGCTCACATGCGAAGTTGCGTTCAGGGTGCCGATCGATGGCAACGCTAGCATTAATTCGGCAAACAAAGCGAAGTTACGCTAGCGTTGGCTAATTTGCATATGGCGGGAAGTTAAATTTCAATGGATGTATATGTTGCAGCAAATACATTACATTACACAAGCCTAGGGAACCTTAATAAAAGAAAATAGAGTTGTTATAATGCCCTACACATCATCCCAGTGTATAGTTTATGTGCCATATGTAAGGAAATGTAGGGGGGAAGCCAGGTACCCTAAAAAAAAATTACGATCTTTAGCAGCCTATCACCCTGAAAAACTGAAAAGTTGCCAGTGTTTTTTGGGACTTGGAAAAATTTCCACATTTTATAACTCTTATCTACTCTATAGGCAAGTCTGGCGCAAGAGGTAACGTACATTAAAATCCGCATCTTAGTGAATTTGCGTAGTTACGTCCATTCGCCAGAGTGGAAATTCGCCTGCCGTTAGAGTGCGAAGTAGCGCTAGAGTCTATCTCCTTCACTAGCGAATTTTCGCCTGCGTTAGTCACTTCGCCCTTTAGTAAATCTGCCCCATAGTGCGAAAAAGTTGGAGAACAGCTGCATTACTTTATGGTTTAATGCCAGACGTGGAATGAATCTGCCAGCCTATTCTGAATTATTCTGCCTGCTTTATCAGATGCCTAGGTCTGTCATTGGTAAGATAATTATCCACTTCTGGCATATTTAAGATTTTATTCTTCTTTATACGACATGGCAAAAGCAGTAAATGAATTGGCAAAAACAGAACTGGATCATTAACTTACTG